>OY740718.1:164584661-165819661 GCA_963513945.1 Hydrotaea diabolus
AGAGCGTTGGGCAGAGCTTTAGAAAGATGTGTTTAAAATATTGTTTTTGACTTTCTTCCCATGAACCTTAAATCGTGATGACAATTATTACTGCATACCTAAAAGCTTGTCCTGGTTTCGTTAAAAAAAAACAACACGCAAAAAACAGACAAATACGCGTGTTTCAACAAATTTCGTTTGCATATTTCGATTAAGCAAAAAATATCGAAACTCAAACATCATTTCCACTTATAAGTGGATTTGATAATTATCAAATCTGCATCTGCCATTTGGAAATTTCAAATATTAGTTTGAATCGCAGCATAACTGCAGACGGACAGACAAAACCGATGGGCTTACTGTGATAAGCAGAAAGGTAATGCCAAATTGATTTGGCAAATCATCATGCGAACACGGCCACCAAAAACACAACATCTAAGCAAATTACTATTGGCCATGGCTTGGTGGAAGACCACGTCGCTGCTGACGTCTTCGGCTGCTAGACCAATACCACTTTCTCACGGATTTGATGCTTTGGCTATAAAACTATTGAAGATATGCCAGTAAAGCATCAGTTATCAATTGACTGTGACTTCCAACGCGAATATTAAACAAGAAAATGCGTGTATTTTTGGTAAGATCAAGGAAGATTGAGAATTATTCGAACTTAATAAAGGATTTTCTTTTTAATTCACTGTAGACTTTGTGCTCTTTGGTGGCCGTGGGTTTGGCTAAACCTCAGTACAACTATGGCAGTGGTGTGTCCGGTACCTTCGGAGGCTCGAGCGCTAGTGTCGGTGGAGGCTTTGGTGGCTCAGTTGGCAGCGGCGGCTCATTTGGAGGCGGCTCATTTGGCGGCGGTTCCTCCTTTGGTTCAGGTTCACTAGGCGGTGGCTCCTCTTTCGGTGGATCCTCCTTTGGATCAGGTTCTCTGGGCGCTGGATCTTCATTTGGTGGCTCCTCCTTCGGTGGTGGATCCTCTTTCGGTGGTAGTTCATCCAACTACCATGGTGGTGCCGCCCATGGTGGTCAATTCGAAGCTCCCCTTGTCCACAAACAATTCATTACCGTTGGCGCTCCCGAAGATCACGATAACTTGGAACAAAACAAACATTTGGTAATTGGACGCCCTCAAAAGAACTATCGCGTGGTGTTCATCAAGGCTCCCTCCGCTAGCAGTGCCAATGTTAAATTGTCCGCCGAATATGCACCCAAAGAAGAGAAGACCGTCATTTATGTGTTGTCCAAGAAGGATACCTCTTTGGAAGTTAATGACATTGCCACTCCAGCCCCCACGGTGCCCAGCAAACCTGAGGTGTTCTTCATTAAATACAAGACTGAGGAAGAAGCTCATCATGCCCAAAGACAAATTCAAGGTAAGCAAATATAAAAGACTCCTATGAATCGTCTAAAAACTAATATTGTTTCCATTTTCAGCCGAATACGATAAAATTGAAGGTTCCTCGGAACACACCGATGCCGGTGTGGCTCCTCAACAATCCGTTGTTGGTATTTTGGGCAACGGCGGTAGTGCTGGTGGCGCTTCCTTTGGTGGTGCTGGTTCTTCGGGTTCCTTTGGTGCCGGTTCATTTGGCAGCGGTGGTTCCACCTCAAGCTTTGGCAGCTCTGGTGTTGGCAATAGCGCTTCATACTTGCCTCCTTCGGGTCATTAAATCTCCTGAAGATATGTTGTTTTTATTTGTTATTTTTTAAATTGATTTTTCTAAATAAATAAAAAAATCTATAAAAAAAATATAAAATATTGTTGATCCAGGAAAATCATCTTAAAAGGACATAAAAAAAGAAGCCAGCGTAGATTCCATTATACCTTGATCATTATAGGCTAAAATGATCGAGCTTGGAAAAAGGTAAAATATTGGAGATAAGGACACGATCTGAAATTTTCCCTGAAAATATGTGATTGGCTTTAACAGTAGGTTCTTTTTTTAGGATTTGTTAAATCCGAAGCGTACAGGCTTCAAATTATTAGAAATAAGTTTAAAATAGATTGGCTATGACTTTTATCATTTGAAACAAAATCATTATCATTTGAAACAAAATCCCGGACTTCTTCATTGTCCGTACCACTTACGAGTACCTAGGAATAGTGATGAGAGAATGAACTTTTTGGTTTATCTCACTCACGTGAAAGACAAGCTTCACCCTAAGGAGTGACTGGGTCTAAGCAGGCCTGCCACTCGTAACTCGCAACTCACTCACGTGAAAGACAAGCTTCATCCTAAGGATTGACTGGCCCTAAGCAGGCATGCCACTCGTACTTTATACGGTGGGCATTTGTTGCTTCCGCAACATATGGTGCACCGATATGGTACGAGACGGTCATGTCAGCGGGTAGCCATGCTGGCTTGTATGCCAGTGAGCAGGACGGTTTCGACGGACGCGTTAAAGGCCTTGCTGGACTGTAGTGCCTCTTGATCTGGAGGTAATCCTCGGGGCGGTTGCTTTCAAGGTCAAGAAGGGACTGCCACTGCTGCAGAATGATTGGCTTTCGGCGCCAGTGTTTGGCATGCGGGAGGTGAAGGCAGGCCTGAAGGAGTGCACGGTATCGAGGTGGAGGTAGCGGTGTACGGGCAGCGACTAGGGTCGGGCCACGTATGAGTTCATAAGTGACAAGGACATTGTAAAGGGACGCCCGGACTTTGGCTTAGTTCTGGGATTTTTGCTGACTGGACATGGCTCTCTCAATGAGTTCCTTTACTGGGGGGGGTCTTTTCGAGACTCCTAAATATTGCTGCGGTTGGGTTCCTGAGGACTAAAGGCATATCCTGTTGGTATGTCCGTTGTACAGCGACATAAGGGACTTGGACAGTATGGGCATTGTCCATACAGTTAGTAGGTACGACTTCAGCCGCTGCTTGGGTAATGATCGTGTGTTTAGGAGGTTTGAGGAATTTGCACGTGGGGTCTTCAATAGGAGAAGACTCGTATATACCTAGGGGGTTCCTTGACGCAGCCATTGGTGGCGTCACATTGTCGCTGCCTTACACATTCGTCGTTGTCTTCGCTGTTCCTCTGCCGTTATGCCATCCGTAAAGGAGGCAAAGTCCCTCGTTGTTTCATGTGTTGTCCTTGGCTGGTGCCTGTCCCCGGCCATTGAATGTTTCTAACTGGTCGTTTTAGGATGTTGATGGGCGTAAGTGACCAGTCCCATTTTATATGAAACAGAAGCTAGAAGTAGCCTTTTGGTTACGAGGTCTGATAGGAGACTTAAGTCTGGTACCACGGGTAGTCAGGAGCCACCAGAACTTGTTCTGGCCTGACTATTTGGTGCGGCCTTTCGGGGAGTATCGTGGTGGCTCTGGTTTAAACTCAAATCGCGGAGGGAGTTTCGGCTCGGTGTGGTGTTGCATTGCAACCGGGTGATCTGACTCTTAGAACAGCAGAGGTTCAGATAGTTCACGACCCCTTTACAAGAGGGAAGTTATGAACCATACCTGTCATGCTTGGAATTGGTACCGGCGGACTCCATCCAATGAGGCGCTGGCTGTCGCAACGTAACGGCCCTAGTGCGATGGCGCACCGTGTTCGGGCCAGAGTGGCGAAAATCACGTAGAACTCGGATAATTTATCCGTACCGCTGTGCGTATAAGTATTATTAATACATTATATGTATTAAATCTACAATATCATTAAAACTTTTTAGGCGATTTTTAGAATTTCAACCGCATTTAAATACCAGAGCTCCCAACTTGTTGTGCCAGGAAAATGGTACTAAGGTAGTGAGCATTAATTAAAGATAATGCGGAATATTTGCTATAAAGGCACGAGCTTCAATTTTCCCTGAAAGTCGCAAAGAGTTCATTACTTTATTTGACTTAAATTCTAGGTACTTTTTTAAGGAATATTTTCACACAGCCGAACTGCTTAACTTCCTGCTCCAATAAAAGAGCATGTCCAAGTAGTTTGAATAAGATCCTTCCAGAGAATTTGTAATAGCTTAAGTATTTCAGTTCTCAACTGTTCGTACCACTGTGCGTATAAGTATTATTAATTCATTATAATTTTGTATTTAATCTAAATCATCAAAACTTTTTTTTGGCGATTTTTAGAATTTAACCCCATTTAAACAACAGAGCCCCCAACTTGTTGTGCCACGAAAAAAATATTAAAGTACTAAGCACCAATAACTGATAATTCGGAAAATTTGGTATAAAGGCACGAGCTTCAATTTCCCCTGAAAGTCGCAAAGAGTTCGTTACTTTATTTGACTTGAATTCTAGGTACTTTTTTAAGGAATATTTTCACACACGCCGAATTGCTTAACTTCCTGCTCCAATAAAAGAGCATGTCCAGTGTAGTTTTAATAAGATTATTCCAGAGAATTTGTAATAGCTTAAGTATTTAAGTTCTCAACTGTTCGTACCACTGTGCGTATAAGTATTATTAATTCATTATAAATTTTTTTTTAATCTACAATATCTCAAAAACCTTTCAGGCGATTCATTAAAACTCAAAACCTTTGAATAACAGAACTCTTAACTTGTTGTGCAAACAACTGATCACAGATAAAGGAAAACTATTTTTTTATAAATAAAGGCACAAGCTTCAATTTCCAACGAAAGTAGCTTAAAATTAAATAGAATTTTTGGATTTTATTGTAGTTACATTTTGTTCTACCAAAATGCCGACTTTTGAGCTCAAATAAGAGACCGCTCACTAGCCTGACAGCTTCAAATAAATTGATGTAAGTTTGGCAATATTTCAGCTATGTCGAAACAAAATTTCTCTGAATCCGGCATGAGAATTTTAAATGGCTAACTTATTATAAACAAAGAGACAAAATAAGTTCAGCCGTGCCGAAACTTATATACCCTCCATCAAGGAATGTTCGCTACTTTATTTGGCTAGACTTGTAGATACCTTCTAAGGGATATTTTAACACAGCCGAACTGCTCAACTTTTGCGTCCAAAAAACAGCTGTCTCTAGCATGACAGCTTTAAAACTACAGATGAAAGTTTGGCAATATTTTAGACGTGTCCAATGAAGTTTTAATGAGTTATTAAAATAAAACTACCACTGTGCGTATAAGTATTACTCATAAGTATACTTAATCTACAATATCTCAAAAACCTTTCAGGAGATTTATAAAAACTCAAAACCTTTTGAATAACAGAACTCCTAACTTATTGTGCCAGCAAAATGGGATCAAACGACTGGTCACAGATCAAAAAAATTGAAATATTTCATAGAAAGGCCCGAGCAACTTTCCACCGAAAGTGGCTATATATTCCTTAGATTATCTGGCTTTCATTTTAAATACCTTCTTTCTGTAAAAATGCCGAACTTATTGTACAATAAAAGGGCGCTAACTAGCACGACTGCTTCAATACGAAAGAGAAGTTTGCCAGTATTTCAGCTATGTCCAAAAAATGTCATTAAATTCGACTCGAAAATTTCTAATGGCTTCTTTATTATAAAGATGTGGAAAAATTAAGTTCGTCGGTGACGAAGCTTATATACCTTCCATCATGGATAACGCCCAATAGGGATTTTTTTTAAAAAGGTCGTGCCACCGGTCTCTTTTCTGCCAGGTTGTCAATCGTCATATCGGTATTCGTTCACGAGATTTGGGCATTCAAAGTTCAGTGCCCAATTTTCTTAAATTTAAACACAATATGTGACGCGCAAAATAGAAAGGGACCTAAGGGTAAAAACCAGTTTTGTTCAGGAGAGCCATTTTAAAGATTTAAATACGTGCATCTTTGGTGTACCATCAGTTTCATAAAACGCGCATATCTCTGGGAGGGAACACTTTTGGGGCATGGGATCGGTCTCATTCGATGCTCAGATGTTGTCCACATCAAAAAAAAAGTGAAATTTGATTTTTTTTACCCTTAGGTCCCTTTCTCATTAATAATATGGTAATCATTGATTTCATTCTGTTAAAAATGTATAACGATCTCTCCATTACTTTGGCCGATTTTTAAAAAGGGGTGTGCTCACTTTTGCTCCTGGTGTGTTTCAATCCATACCAATATCAAAAATCAGCCTCATATCTCTATTAGTTAATGAAATATTGCGATATTAATTTAAGGATTGTTGGTTTTTCCAGAGGTTCACCTAGTCCTTGGGAAGGGCAAGTTTTAATCTCTCGACCGCTCTGGCTTATTTTTAATACCAACTGTTTCAGGCCATCAGCACATGTTTCTGGAAAATTACAGCCACACAGCTTCAATAATACGACCTTTAGTTTGCATTCTATAGACGAGCAGACAGACAGACGGCAATGGCTGAGAATTTTACGACATTTCCGAATATATGTACATTATGGGGTCTCCGTCCAGTGTTTCACTGACCTGCAAACGTAATGGCAAAGTGAATAACCTCAAGTCCATGATGAAGAGTGCAAAAACTAGTACACATATCTACCGTTGGTAGCACGGTGCGTATAAGTGTTAATAATTCAAAACATTTTTGGTAAATCGACAATAACTCAAAAACTTGTGAAGATTTTTTAAAAATCAAAAAGGATTTTTAATAACATTAATCCCATCTTTTAAAAGAAATAAGCCAAGTATAGGTAACCCTCATATTATGTGCCCCCTATCGAGGAAAGACGAGTAAATTTGGCAAATTTTCCAATAATAAAAGAAAATATTTTTTATACACAATTTTTTATTTACTCTGAAAATTTTAAAGAACAACATCAGTTTAAGCTTTATAAAAGTCTGACTTACCGACTGAATTCATGGCCTTTCTGAGCAGCAACTCCGATTGTGACTTGTCCAATGAGTCGATTTCTCGACACGAACGATACAAGCTGGATACCATAGATTCCACGGAATATGAGACCGCCGAGGCGGGCAACATTGAAATGAAACGATTCAGCTCATTCAATTCTGGAAATTCAATACATTATTCTCTATATTATAAATAAAAAAAATTCTCGTCTCCTCGCCTTACCTTGATACTCATTGAAAGTCTTATAATTCCATTCTCCCTTCTTAATTACATAGTAATCATTCTCGCCATATTCCCGATCGAAATTGCCACACGCCCACTCGTACGTATCATGGCAGGGACTCTTTGTTGTGTTCGACCACAACAAGATCTGCCGACTGGCCTCGACGCACTCCTTTTCTAAACATAATTCAGCCTTAAGGTAAAATGGCACTTCGGGCCAAAATGCAATCATCATTATGATGATAATCAGCAGCACCGCACACAAGCAGGCGGTGGTTATATACAGGATGCGACGTTTGCGCGACAGACGCATCAAAGCATCGAACGAAAGGCGACCTGGAATAAGAAAAGCTAGAAATGGGAAAAACACCAACGGCAAGCAATAAAATTGTGATGAGTTTGTGAGTGAATAAATGAATGAATTAATAAACAAATGGTTAAATAATATTAACGAAAATGGAAATGAAGTCGATTTTCTTAAAATCACTCGTCACTTACCTCTGAATCCATTAACCGATTCCGGACCACCCGATATGGGTGTTTGCGCCTGCGCCTCACTGTCGTGACGATCATTTTGTGACTCTACATCGTTGCTCGCTACAGTTTTGTCAATATTTAATTTCAATTGATTTGTGGTTAGAGGCGCCGTTTCACTGCCTTCAATTTGTTGCTTTGAGTCATCCATTTTGAGGTTTCGATCGTCGACTTCATCGATCGATGCAATAGTGGGTCGGAATTTTTGATTTAATGACATTTTTAACTTAGTTTAACTTTTAAGATATAATTTGTGACTAATACTATGAGGGAATGCACATAATTTGTTTAAGGGAATGTGGATGTTCTAAAAAGATAAAAAAAAATATAAATGAATAATTAAAATTTATAAAATAGAAATATAAATAATATCGGTAAAATGTTTTTTTTTAAATCCTTTTATTTACAATCTGTCCAGAGGAGGACAATAAGTAAATTTGTATATCTAACACAAAAATCACATAGATTGCTAAACTCCAACAAGAACAACAATATAGAAATGTCCGTATTTATGTCAAGGTTTACAAAAACTAACAAATTTTCGATGGTTTAATAAAATAAAAAAAATTGCTAAAACACCAAAAAGCAAGTGGACAAATTAAGTTCGGCCGTGCCGAAGCTTATACTTAGTAGGGACATAAATACTTTTACACACGTTTTATGCTGTAAAATAAAAAGTACTCAATGTTTTTGGACCAAATATTTTTTAACATATTTATTGGTGTATTTTGTATCCAAAAAGAATCTACTTATTCAAAATGTCCACCTTTTGCCTTTACACACGCCTTAAGTCGCACTGGCCAATCGTCAATAGCTGCACGAACCTCGTCCATTGGAAAATTGACCACAGCTCGAACCAAAGCAGTCTTAAGAGATCCAATGTTGGGGTAACTTTTGTGACAAACATTGTCCTCTAAAACCGTCCACAATTTGTAATCCAATGGGTTCAAATCTGGACTGCCTGAGGGTCATTCTTCAGAAGAAATGAACTCTGGCAAATTGTTTCGAAGCCAGGCCTGGGACGTTTTAGCTTTATGGACCGGCGCAGAATCCTGTTGGAAAGTCCATGGCTGGAATTGTTAAAAGGCTTAACAACAGCTTCCAAAACGGTTTCTTGGTAAACTTTGGCCGATGTTTTGACTCCTTGTTCGCAGAAATGCAGGTCAGTGACCCCATCGTAGGAGACACCCCATTAAACCATGACTGAAGCTGGGCATTCTTAGATGACCGCGCATCATTTTGCTTGTTAAATTTTTCCTAAACGGTTAAAATTTTTTCATCGGTGGACAAAATTTTTCAGCGTGCTTCACTAAAAGACGTTTGCATTTTTCAATCCTATTTTTTCTTAAAGCTGCAGTCAATAAATGTCCGATAGGTCGTTTGAAAGTCCCAAGTCCCAAGTCTTTTTTTAATGATTCGACTCATGGACTTTTGCGTGATATTCATCTCACGGGCCATGATTTTCTTTTTTCGGAGCGAACTTCTGTGAATTCTTGATGTAACGGCTTTGATGACATGCGGTGTTCGAACAGAGCGTGGGCGGCCCGACCAGTGGCAGTCTTTTACATCTCCAGTCTCCTCAAACAGTTTTATGCATCGGTAGACGACATGCGGCTAATCCCTAGTGGCCGGAGCGTTTTGAAAATATCGCATTTTTCATTTCACACTTGAAAAGCGCTATTACTGCGATACGGTTCTCATTATCAGACCACTGAAACCATTTTAAAATCCCGCTACAGACTAACGCTATTGAGGTTAGCTTTTAAAGCCCATATGACATTAACGGGGTATGTTCAGTTCTACTTTTGAAATGGGTGTGTTCAATGTTGTAACAGTATTTATGTCCCTACTAAGTATACCCACTATCATGGATTACGGTCCAATATGAAAATGTTGTCAAGGTCTATTTTCTACCAGGGTGTGTTTCTTTAAGTACCGACATCATATAGAGCTACTATTGGCAATACCATGACATCCCACAGTGGTTGAAAAATGAAAAAAATTGGAACAAAATCTATAATTTACGTTGTAAAGGATGGTCCAACTAAAACGCACGATGTTATTTGTAAATAAAACAAAAAGTTTTTAGAGATTTATATTAATATTATATTTATTATGGCAATTATGTGTGAAACGAAATATCGGTCAAATGCTCGCCACGGCTTTGGCGGCATACCTCCGATGGTTTATATTTTCAATGACTCTAAGACATAAAGGAGGTTCAATGTCGTTAATGTGACGGATTTTCCAATTCTTTAGCTCTTGAATTGATCATGGCTAATTGATGTACACCTTTTCTCTAAAGTATCCCAGCAGCAAAAATTCCGACGAAGTCAAACCACATGATCGTGGCGGACAATTTACATCGCCACGATCACCACGAATTTCTCGCACAAAAGAGCCATTGTTTTGTTGACTATGTGGCAAGTGGCACCATCCTGTTGGAATCACATATCGTCCAGGTTCATATCCTCAATTTCTGGCCACAAGAAGTCCGTAATCATTTCACGATAGCAAATACCATTCACGGTAACTGCTTGGCCAACCTCATTTTCGAAAAAGTACGGCCCGATGACGCCGCCAACCCAAAAACCGCACCAAAAAGTCCCACTTTGTGGATGCATCGGTTTTTTAACAATCACTCGTGGATTCTCGTCAGCCCAAATGCGGCAATTCTACTTGAAAACGAATCCACTGAGATGAAAGTGTGTCTCGTCGCTGAAGATGATTTCTTTGTAAAGTCACCATACACTTCTGTCTGTTCAACCAACCATTCGGCGTATTGACGATGCTTGAAACGGTCAGTAGCTTTCAGATCTTGAGTCAATTGAACTTTGTAAGTGTGTAGATTCAAATATTTATTCAAAATTCCCATCAGTGATGTCCGTGTTGGGTCGAGATTAGCGGCTTTTCTGCCACCCTATCGCTAACAACATAAATATTTACCGCAAAACGAACTGGGCGAGCATTAAAAGGTGTTTTAAAATTTCTTACAGACCCGGTTTGCTGAAATTTTCTCCCAATTCTCCCGATTGTGGGCACATTTGGCTTGGACCGATTTTCAACTAAGTTTTTTCTTCTGTGTGTAGCTAAAAGTTTTAAAGCACGGCCGAAAGCTGATAATGCAGAAAATAAATTTCATTAGAACATAAATTCGTAAATTTCGTATTTTTTGGGTGATAGGAGGGAAGTGGCATTTATTATTTGACCTTACACACTTGACAAAGTTTGCTTTTGCACTTCTTCGGTATCGCTATTAATCCGATCCCATAAATCTTTAGATATTTCGACTGTGAGAACTTTTTAAAAATTGTTTTACATCCATGGATGGTAAGACTTTGTATTAATGGACATTGTGTCACTTTAAAAAGTGTCATAATGTCAATGGACTTTATGTCATTTTCTTGGTGTCATAAACCAAACATGCCACCGCCTTCATTATCTCATATTTAAAAGTCTAACGAACATGCGGTTTTGTGAACTCCAATCATTTATCGGTAAGCAACACTCAGCATTCCTTTGTGGGGAGGGGGGGTTAGTTGCATGCGATTGGCCCCAGTCATATGACGGAAACGCATTTACGGAAATTCATTAGTTCTTGTTCGGAAATATCGAAATCAATTTTTCACAATTACGAGCCAAGAGAAAATGATCACAGATCACAATTTATTAATTGAGCCATCAGTTATTCGCTTTGGTTTTATTTTAAATTTTATAAATATTCATGATGCGTTTCATTCAGCAGAATAAGCAGTCACAGGCGTGTGTTAAAAGATCACATCGCAAATTATTCTTCTTAGAGATGAATAATGTGGATAATTGTGGCTTTGTAGAAGAAACCGGGCATATGACGATTTGCTGATATGTATTGCTAGACAATATTCAGGCATGGGAATAAGAAATGTAAACTTATATCGAAAAAAAGAAGTATTGTCTTTAATGAATCTTCTACTTACTGCCTCTTACCTATACACAGAAAAAAATATGGTTGGGGTGACAATATTCGAATAGCACCATACTATTGTAAGAATTTGGTTGTGGCAAAACACTATTACGATCATCACAACAAAAGCATGTTTCACACACAGCCATACGAGGGTTGCTATATATATTTCTGGCCTAGGCAACTAAGCGTTGACCCAGAGAACATTGATGCCTTGCGTGAACTGATAATGCAAGTTCGTCATCTGACATACCGTGAGATAGAGGCATACTTGGGGATTTCTTCCACCAGCATACATTCGATACTGCATGAACACCTGGCCGTAAAACAGGTTTGTTCTCGTTGGATCCCGCACAATTTGACAATCGCTCAAAAAATGGCTCGTGTCGATTGGTGCACCGATCGCGGTGCTTCAAAAAACGTTTATAAGATCGTCACAGGTGACGAATCATGGATCTATACGTATGAGCCCGAAACAAAACAGCAATCGACCGTGTGTGACGAGCCAATTCCAACAAAAGTTTCTCGTGGAAAAAGCACTTCGAAGTAGATAGTCGCCTGTTTTTCGGCAAAACTGGTCATGTGCTGACTATCCCGCTTGGGCAACGTAGGACGGTCAATTCAATACACCACAATTTGTTTGCCTGAAGTCTTCGAAAAAATTCGAAAAATTAATAAGAGAAGACGAATCATTGTGCACCATGAAAATGCGGCCAAAACTTTGAATTGGTGGGTCATCCTCCGTACAGCCCTCACTTGGCTCCCAATGACTTCTTTTTATTCCCGCACATCAAGAAAGAAATGCATGGTCAACGATTTTCGTCGCCAGAAATGCTGTGGAAAAAGTGCTTCGACAATTGATTTAAACGCATGCAAAATTGTATAAATCGTGCTGAAGAATATTTTGAAAAACAATAAAACCATTTTTGATGATAAATATTCCCATTTTCATTATTAGGCCAGAAATATATATATAGCAGCCCTCGTATTATACTTTTCATTCAAAGAAACCAAAATGTTACTCAAAAGGCAGTACAGTTGCAAGTGGGGGTAACTGCAGTTACGGTGAACGTTACTTCACCATCGTCAGACCCCAAGCAACGAATGTAGTTAAACCATGATCACTGACTATACACTTAAATTTAGGCAGATTCTAAATAAACGAGAACCCACCGGCAGTAGATTTTTCCACCGAGTAAAGTAAACACAGTAAAAATTCCTCTCACTGGCTTCTGATTTTGCATATGCCGTATGCTGCTGATGTTGGTATCGGTATCTAAAGGAATGCGACCTAATATGAAAGCGGGCGGTCCTAAGCTACCTTGAAAAAAAGTTAAAATTGGACCGAAATCCAGGATAGAGGGCGTATATGTTTCGGCATGGCCGAACTATTTTTCTGTTAATTTCTAGTTTTCAAATCGAACGGTTATTGATGCGTAGAGTTCTCTAGTTCGTGTGTATAAAGAAATTTCTAGAGTTCTTTGCAAAATGTTAAAGTTATCACCTTAACGACCAGTTACTAGCTTTATAACCGCGAATATTGTCATAGTGAGTATAAGGTCGTGATTAGACAAAGGGGCGTGGCATTGAGACATCATGATGCTTCATGTACAGATTAGTAGAAGGTTTACCGACTATGAGCAGCAACTATGAAATACACCCGGCCGAACTTAACTTGTCCACTTGTAGTGAAACGATACATAGTGCAATGGCAAACGTTACTTAAGTATATATGAGGGCAGCTCAATAATACCGTGACTTTTGCAACTTGACTCGTAGTTACATAAAATGCAACACTGCTCCCATCAAGTACCATCTGTTAATAGACTACTGTCAAATTTTTGAGAGAGTTCCGTCATTTAGTTTGTGTTAAATAGCAGTTCAAAATATAAATGGAAAAAAGTAACTTTCGAATGCGCATTAAATATTCTTTTTTGCGGAAAAAACCGTCAATCAAACAAAGGAAAAGCTTGATAAATACTATGGGGACTCTGCACCAGCGATTTCAATGGTAAAAAGTGGTTTAGTGACTTTCGTTGTGGTCGCACAAGTACACATGATGCTGAACGTTCTGGACGGCCAATTGAGGTCAATACACCCGAAAAGGTTGAAAAAATCCGCGGTATGGTGTTGACCGATGGAAGAGTAGAAATGTGTGTGATTGTTGATGCCATACGTATCACATTTGACAGAGTGGTTTTGATTTTATATGATCAGTTGGTTTTAAGAAACCTGTCTGCAAGATGGACGCCGCGTCTGCTCTCAATTGACCATAAACATACTCGTGTGGCAACTTCAAAGGATTGTTTGGAGTTGTTTAATCGCAATTAGAATGGGTGTTTGCGGCGTTTTGTAACTGTGGATGAAACATGGATCCATAATAACACTTTGGGGATCAAGCAGCAGTCTAAACAATAGGTTTCTCCGGGTGAACCGGCTCCGAAGAAGGCCAAGGTGACTTTTCCGGCCAGTAAGGTAATGGCAACAGTTCTTCGGGATAAACGAGGGATAATCCACATCGATTAAATTTTAAAGGGAAAAGCAATGAACGGCGTATATTATGCCAACTTAATGGAACGATTTAACGAGGATTTAAACAAAATAAAAACCCATATGGCCAAGAAAAAAGTTATATTTCATCAAGATAATGCACGGGTGCTCACATGTGCAGTCTCAATGGCAAAATTGCATGAATTACGGCTTACGAATTGCTACCTCAACCGCTATATTCTCCGGTTTTAGCCCCCACTGACTATTTCCTATTTCCAAACCTTAAGAAATGCCTCGGTGAAAAGAGAATCAATTCCAACGATGAAATTATTGATCAAACAATGCCTATTTTATGGACCTAGAAAAATCATATTTTTTGGAAGGGATACACAAATTGGAGAAACGTTGGCCTAAGTGTATTGAGCTAATGTGAATTTAATTTTATGTTAAACGAATTTTATGTTTAAGATTATATAGGGTGATCCTCCAGAGGTATTTTTCACAACAAAAAAAATATAAAAATTCAAATCAAGTGTGGAATCTTTATTGGTAATTTGAAAGGATATTTTCTGGCATTTATTTTTTAAATATAATTTTCTTCAAATGTTGGCCGCAACTACGCCTCAGGGTTTCCGTTCTGAGGGTCCAATTTTTGATGACTCGTTCGAGCATTTCAACCGGCATGGCTTTAATGACACGCGTAATGTTGGCTTGCAAAACCTAGATGGTTTGTCAGCATAGACTTTACGTAAGCCCAAAGAAAAATGTCTAAAGGTGTGATATCACTCGATCTAGGCGGCCAACTCCAAAACGTCAAATAAGCTGCTTTTCGAAATGACCTCTCACTTGTTTGGGCAGCTGTATGGCAAGTGACATCATCCTGTTTAAACCAAATGCCGTTAAGATTACGGGCTTCAATCTCAGGTAGCAAAAAGTCCGATATCATAGTGCGATAGCAAGCACCATTCACGGTTACGTTCCGGCCATCATCAGCGGTGATTCCACCAGCTTATAAACCGCACCAAATCGTGGTTTTCTCTGGGTACAATGGCACCTTTTGAACCTTTTCTTGTTGATTTTCAGTCCAAATGCGGTTATGGTTTATTGGCTTTGCCGTTGAGCCAGAAATGGGCCTCATCACTGAACAAAATTTTGGTCGAAAATAGCGGATCTTCCGGTTTCTCACCGAACGCTCATTTCCATAATACAGTTGCCAACATTTGAAGGAAATTATTTTCAAAAAATAAATGCCATAAAATGTCCTTTTAAATTACCAATAAAGATTCCACACTTGATTTGAATTTTTATATTTTTTTGTTCAGAAACATTACCTCTAGATGGATCACCCTATATAAAAAAAATGTTTTTTTTTTCCAAAAAATGTGCTATTTCATGGAATTATTGATCTGTCCTCCTATAGTGGCAGCAGAATGGCTTAGGTAACTTCGATGGCTTTTGAAATATATCAATTTCAAAAACTGTCATTATTTGTTGGTCACCATATGTGAGGCGCAAAATAGAAAGGGAACTAAGGTTAAAAACCAGTTTTGTTCAGGAGAGCCATTTTAAAGATTAGGTCCCTTTCTATTTGCGCTTAGAATCGTCGACTTCACTTCATAAAACGCGCATATCTCTGGGAGGGAACACTTTTGGGGCATGGGATCGGTCTCATTCGATGCTCAGATTTTGTCCACATCAAAAAAAAGTGAAAATTGATTTTGTTTACCCTTAGGTCCCTTTCTCTATGCGCTGTCACATATGTTTAATGCATATCAGATCATAATTGGCCCAATTCATAATTAAATCATCTATTTTCTATCTAATCTAACAAATTGATACTCGAATAAAATAATTTAAAAACCTTTGCATCACACCTGCGTGTTGCAATCAATGTCTTATTCCGTACAATGCTATATCAATTGGGCAAATTGGACATGTTAGCGCAATTATCCAAATGGAACAGACAGCCAATTGAATTTTTGATTAAATTAATTAAGCGATTATTAAAGCATACAAATACTTTAATTGCCTACCGCCTCTTAAAAGGGATTATTTCGTCAAGTTTTGTTGACTTCACCTTTTGCAGACCAATTAAAAGCTCATTAACTCTTCTTCTATTTCGTTTTCGGCGATTTGTTTGCCTCCTTCCCCCACAGTAGATGGCATTTTGATCAATGAAATGAATAAAAAAAAACTACCAAAAAAGTGTTTTATCAACTACCAAAACCCAAACCTTGACCTTCGCTATTAAATCGCCCCAAAAAAAATTCAAAGAAAAGAAGAGTAAGCGTGTTAATAATTGGACATCATGACATCAAGAAGACAGTGGGGGGGGGGGTGAAGTTAAAACTTAGAACTGTTAAAACGTTATAGTGTCATTTTGGACTTCTCACTTAAATTGACCGCCAAACAAATTGGCACTTTCAATAGTTAATAACAAACATTATCTAATCAACGGGCCAACCAAAGTAGACGACGAAGGAGGAGCAGACGGAAACAATCGCCTCAGCAACACGTGTCGGCTTAAAAGCATCTGCCCACTGATATTTTAGCATTTGTCACGTTTGATAAAAAAGGCTATCATTAATTATCGCCGCTAGACAAAAGCATATTGAATACATAAGCTTTTAAAAGTTCTTCCTGCTCGTTTTATTTTTCTGCGGTTCTACCTCTCTATCATTGTATTAACCCAAGTCCGCAGCATCTTTCCGAGGTAAACATGCGATTCCATGTGAAACCGCAAGGAGAGATGAGGTGTCGCAAAAGCAGGGGGGAATGGGATACTTCTTTTCATATTTAAATTGGCTACAATTGATGACAATTTACCCGTATGGCTCATATCGTATGCATAAGAAACGTCTTTGAACTGTAGCAAAGCATGAGATGATCGGCAGAATGTGAAATCATCGAAAACCAGACGGAATACAATGCATTACTACTTGGGGCAACAGTGGGTTGCACAAGATAGAGGCACACATATAAATGTCGATTGAACTGAAATTTTTTCCCAACCGAATGATTGAGGTTGCATGCACCTCGAGTATTATATCAGTAATCGATTGGCTTAAAGTCACAGTGCTCATACGCCATTATTTTTTTTATTTTTTGTTTAGAATCTCCTTTATTGACTCTATATCAGGTAACAATTTTGCTAAATTCTATTTATTGGAAAAATTAGTATATAATTTCCTGTTAAAAAATTTCCTTTAATAAATGTGTAAACTGATATGCACTATTTTACTTGAAATTGTATCTCCCCATACCTCAATTCAGTTGTTTTATTTCCAATACTAATTCCAAACTTTTTAAAAAAAAAATACAAAAAAAGTAGCCTATGCCATGTTTACATTGTTTTATCTGGAAATAAGCAAGGGAAATACTCGTATTGTGGTTATTTGAAATATTGGTTCGCAGTGGAATTTTTTTCATTCAAGACATGGACTTGCCAAGCTAATGTGAGTATCTGCTATTATTTAGTATAAATAGAGTATAGGCCAATTAAAATCAGCTGGTTATGTCACGAAACCATTGTTAAGTGTGGAAATTGCTTGAGGGGCCTGCGACTGGAGTAGCTTAATTATCTGTGGGGTACTTATATATCTTAAAACCGGTGAAGAGGTCTGCACCATAGACTTCTCAGGAGGATCGTCGGACGAGTATGTCCCCAATAGATTAAAAGGCAGAATTGGATGCGAAAAAAGGAAAAATAGCGGGAACCAAGGAAATGCGTGCATCACTAATCGTGGCAAACGAGTGGAAGAATGTATTCCGAAACCAATTGATTGTAGTCGTTGAAGTCCGGAAAAATTGTGTGTTTGTCTAGAAGATGTCCCAAAATGAATTTACATGGAACAATGGAACAACATGGAAACCTAAAAACTAAAAATCTTAGACGAAAACAGTTGCACTTATCAAAGAACACATCGAGTGATTTCCAGCCCTTGAAAGTCATCTCAAAGACTTTACCTGGCCTCCAACTTAACACTTCTAAAAATGTACGATTTATTCAGAGAACTCCATCTGAAATTTCTAAACAAAGAAAATGTTGATCGCCAGCTATTTTGCAATAATTATTGTAATTTTTTACCGTCCTGCGAGAGATACAAAGGGTCCGTTCAGGAATTATATGGCGTACACATCTTAAATAAGACAAAGGCATGATCTTACTTTGACCAGCAGTCACTGTTAACGACTCCTTCTATATATATATATATATATATATATATATATATATATATATATATATATATATATATATATATATATATATATATATATATATATATATATATATATATATATATATATATATATATATATATATATATATATATATATATATATATATATATATATATATATATATATATATATATATATATATATATATATATATATATATATATATATATATATATATATATATATATATATATATATATATATATATATATATATATATATATATATATATATATATATATATATATATATATATATATATATATATATATATATATATATATATATATATATATATATATATATATATATATATATATATATATATATATATATTGGGTCCGGCAATAAAAATACCCTAATTCATCATTGGAAATGGTTTTATTATTTTCAAAAAATATTCTCCTTTAAGATGAAAACACTTTTGCATGCGCACAAACCAATTTTCGAAGCACTTTTTCCACTCCGATTGAGACACCTCCAAAACATGATTTTTGAACGCTTCAACAGCTGCTTCGAGCGATGAAAAACGTTAACCACGCATTTTTTTTCTGGATGCTAGAGAATAGGAAGAAGTCATTGGGTGCCAAATCAGGGCTGTATAGTGGATGGTTCATCAATTCGACATGTTGAGAGGTCAAATAGCTCATCGTTTCAGCTAATGTGTGAGAGCTCGCATTGTCGTGATGCAAAATGATCTGTCATCTATTATTATCTTTCCTCATTTCTTCGAACACTGTTGGCAAACAGATGGTTGTATACCACTCAGAATTGACCGTCCTACGTTCCACTAAAGGCACTGTGGCAACATGACCGGTTATATTGAAAAAAGGGCAATCCTTTGCTTCGATCTACTTCTTCCACGAACAACATTTGTTGGATTCGGTTCGTCTTGAGAGACCCATACGGTCGATTGCTGTTTTGTTTCGGGTTCATATGCATAGATCCATGATTCGTCACCTATGACAATGTTATACACTGCCTTTGAGCAACCCCAGTTATACTTTTTTAACATCTCTTTGCACCAATCCATACGAGCCTTTTTTGAGCATTCGTCAAATTATGTGGGATCCAACGAGAAAATATTTTTTTCACGGCCAAATGAAGGTGCAATTTCTTATTAATGCTTGTCATAATAATGCCCAAGGATGCCTCAATCTCACGGTATGTCACATGTCGGTCTTGCTTAATCAGTTCACGCACAGCATCGATGATTTCTAGCAAAGTGACCGAAGTTAGACATCTTTCACGAAATTCATCCTAGAGCGAACGACGTTCGAGTCTGAGTTCTTGGTACCAGCGATGAACAGTGGATTTTGATGGTGCTTTATCGCGAAAAGTCAAAACAAGTTGATTTAAACACATTTGTCTCGATAACCCACGCCGAAAATCGTAAACAATCATCGTATGAAAATGTTCACGGAATAATTCCATGTTTTGACTGAGATGAATTTTTCAACTTACTGTAAACAAAACAATTCGCCCCCAAATGACAAAACGTTCTGAGTGAAGTTTTGCTAGAAAATGTCAAAGTTTCCAGTCATATTTGCAATAGTTTATGAGATATTGTAAAAGTATTTTCAAGTTCAGGGTTGAGTGTCCCTTATCCACTTTTTTACAATGGAAAAATTAGAAATGCGTGGTGTCATTAAATATTTACATAAAAAAGGTTTATCGGGACAAGAAATTCATAATGATATGGCGAATGTGTTAGGTGAAAGTGCTCCTTCATATGCAACAGTAAAAAATTGGGTTGCTGAATTTAAACGTGGTCGTACAAGCATTGAAGATGAACCACGTAGTGGACGTCCAAAAACAGCAACAACAACAGAAATTGTAGCCAAAGTGCATGATATGGTATTAAATGATCGACGAATAAAAGTGCGTGAAATAGCTAATATCATGGGCATCTCAGATGATCGAGTCCATTTAATTTTGCATGAAGAACTACAGATGAAAAAGCTTTCTGCAAGATGCGTGCCGCACTTGTTAACAGTCGACCAAAAACGCATAAGAATGAACATTTCTCAAGCTTGATTGGATCGTTTTCGGCGAAATAAAATGGATTTTAAGCGTCGTTTCATAACTGTTGATGAGACATGGATCCACCACTATACTCCAGAGACAAAAGAACAATCCAAACAATGGACTGAAGCTGGAGGAAGTGCCCCAAAGAAGACAAAAACAATTCAATCGGCTGGTAAGGTTATGGCAACGGTTTTTTGGGACTTCAAAGGTATTTTATTGATTGACTATCTGCAAAAGGGTAAAAAAATAAATTCAGAGTACTTATGCAACCTTTTAGATCAATCAAATGTACAAATTCGAGTAAAACGTCCTGGCTTACAACGCAAGAAAATAATTTTTCATCAAGACAACGCATCAGCGCACAAGAGTGTTTTAACAATGGCTAAAACCAATGAATTAAAGTACGAGTTGCTTGACCACCCACCTTATTCTCCTGATTTAGCTCCCAGTGAATTTTACCTGTTCCCAAATCTAAAAAAATTCCTTGCTGGCAAGCGTTTTACCTCAAATGAAGATGCACTTACAGTTGTAAACCACTATTTTGAAGACCTTGAGGAAAACTATTTTAATCAAGGGATAGAATTGCTAGATAAGCGTTGGACTAAGTGTATTGAAGTTTCAGGAGATTATATTGAAAAATAAAAATATTTTTGGAAAACTAACTATTCTCTTTCATTGATAGGCTAAGAACTTTCCGAACCGCCCTCGTAAATAGAAGACAAGCTTTTAACAAAATGGCAAAGTGACATTGATTTTCGTGGCTGCACACTGCTTTTATCATGCTTTCGGGTCCGTGACAACCCTCTTCAGAAAGCTATGCTGCAATTGTTGAAAGTAAAACCGAACTCTATAAGGCCAGGCTCTTACCAAACGAATGAGAACTACTGTTGTAAACCTTACTTTTCAAGTTTTCTTCACACAATTACCCACGGAAATACCACTCACTCTTGCCACCTCTAAAGAGACTCCACATCGAGAGCCATCAATGGATTTCCGGTTAATCCCTCTTCAATTCTGTTAAAATTTTAGAAGATCGGTTTAATTGTTTGAACATATTTTTTTTTAAAATCATTAATGAGATCATAAGTTTGTGAGATATTATGTTTGAGGTTCAGGATTGTTGATTTTTCTAGAGATTGAGACAGTCCTTGTGTGGCGGAAATTGTTCCCTTTTGACCGATGTGACAATACCAACCGTCAACCAATACCATGAACACATGGTTTTGCAAGCATTCAGCCACCTAGCTTCAATACTGAGAGTTGTTGCGTACTTAAAACAGACGGACTGGCAGGGCTAGATCATCTTAGAATTTTACGACGATTCAGAATATACAATATATACTTAAAGGGGTCTCCGAGCAGTATTTCCAGGCTTTGCAACCGGAATGACAAAGTGAACATACCCTCTATCCTATAATGGAGGGTATAAAAACACCCTAAAGTTTTAAGAATTGAAAATCATATTTTAAGATTCAATAGTTTTAAAATTATATAAGAATACAAAATTAAATTAAAATCACTTAATAAAGTGTTAAAGTTGTTCCTTGTATAACTTTCAGCTGTACAGTCTTTCTTCAAGAAAATTGTGGACACCCTTTCCCAGGTAAAGTAACTTTTGCTACACACAGTTTTGTTGCCACAACCGAATTGTTTGCCAACCGAATGTTGGTGGTTGCTCGTACTATCCATTTTTACAACCGAATATTGATTGGGAAGCAAGCAATGTTCAGTAGAGTGAACTGACACTTTCGGCTGAGAAAACAAATATCGGTAATAATAACAGCCAAAGATGAGAACCGACTATTTGATGACTGAAATTCAAGCTGATCTCGACGACATTTGGTTTCAACACTCATCGCTCATCGCATCAATCAACGGATTTATTTAGAGAACACATCGGTGAGCAGATCATTTCTCGTTTTAGGCCGGTCTACTGGTCGCCAAGATCGTGTGATATCACACCGTTAGACTTTTTCCTGTGGAGATATGTAAAGTCTAAAGTTTATGCGGACAAACCCGCTTCGATTCAGGCCTTGGAGCAAAACATCACGCGTGTCATTCGCCAGTTACCAGTCGAAATGCTCGAACGAGTCGTCGAAAATTGGACTCAACGAATGGACCATCTGAGACGTAGCAGCTGCCAACATTTGATAGACATAATCTTCAAAAAATAAATGCCAAAGAATGATCTTTCAAATGATAATAAACATTCCCCGTTCGATTTGAACTTTCTGGGTTTTTTTTTAAAAATTAGGGAGCCTCGATATGGATCACGCGTTATTTGATTTAATGCGATAGGAATATCAGTCAACTCTGTTTCCCATGTTAATAATCTGTTTTCTTTGTAAGACTTCGCAAAATGCATCGCCTACTAACGCTTCATTAAAACCTACTGTAGTCACCAAAAAAAAAAAAGAACCTGCATAATTGTGCGATTTTTCAAGAAATGTAGAAATTTTCAGACAATGCCTTGCCGGTGGCAACTATTGAATAATTTCAAATAATGTCTTGTTTTTTTGAGTAGCTGGCTAGCAAGCTGACTTCTCAGCCGACAACATGACACATTGGCTTAAAAGAAATATATTTAAATTTTATTTCAATTGAATTAAAAACAATTAGCAGAACATAAAAATACGGACACAAAGTGGAGGCTACAATAACAGAAAGCGTATGATTTATTATCGAAAACATCAAATTAAATGTGACAAAATGAAATATTTATGTTTGCTTATAAATATAATCATGATTATAATACTAATAAACTGGTAGACTGTCATATCGACGTTTCAAAGTGTCAGTTTGATGAATGTGCTTATACAAGGAATGAATTCTTAAGCAAGACTACCAACGATGAATGTATTTAAACACTCGAGAAAAATTGTTAGGTAATTAGCACCTAAAATTAGGGGGGTGGGGTTGGATAACGATTTAGAGAAAAACTAACGCGTTAAAATTTAAATCAGCCTTCTCTTCAATTCGAAACAGAGATAGAGGTGAACTTTCATTTTGAAAAAAATGCTAAAAAATAAAAAGTTTTCTTCCACTGACATAATTTTCTTTTTGTCTTGTCATGAAGGGTTAAAATATTTACTGTCAAATACATATATGTGACAGCGCATAGCGAAAGGGACCAAAGGGTACAAAAATCACTTTTCACTTTTTTTTGATGTGGACAACATCTGAGCATCGAATGAGACCGATCCCATGCCCTAAAAGTGTTCCCTTCCAGAGATATGCGCGTTTTATGAAAGTAATGGTACACCAAAGATACATGTATTTAAATCTTTAAAATGGCTCTCCTGAACCCTTAGGTTCCTTTCTATTTTGCGCGTCACATATACTGTGCGAAAAAAAAATACTCTCTTAGAAAAATTTAATTGTAAATTAAAAAAGGTTATATTGAGAACAGTTTTTTTCTTTTGAAAAAATACCCTTTTTCCGATTTTGTATATTCTCCATTATTGGATAGAGGAAGGGTTGCTATTTATATTTCGGGTCCGGCAATAAAAACACAATGTCTTATCATTAGAAATGGTTTTATTGTTTTTCAAAATATTCTCCTATTAGATCAATACCAATTTTCGAAACACTTTATTCACTCTAATTAAGACACCTCCAAAACATGATTTTTGAACGCTTCAACAGCTGCTTCGGGCGATGAAAAACGTTGACCAAGCATTTTTTTCTTGATGCTAGGTAATAAGAAGAAGTCATTGGGTGCCAAATCAGGGCTGTACGGTGGATGGCCCATCAATTCGACATCTTGAGTGGTCAAATAGCTAATCGTTTTAGCTGATGTGTCAGTGCTCTCATTGTCATGATTTGAAATTATCCGTCTTCTCTTATTATCTTCCCTCATTTCTTCGAACACTGTTGGCAAACAAATGGTTGTATACCACTTTGAATTGACCGTCCTACGTTCCACAGTTATACCGAAAAAACGTAATCATTTGCTTCCATGTACTTCTTCAACGAACAACTATTGTTGGATTTCGCTCGCCTTAAAAGACCCATACGGTCGATTGGTATTTCGTTTAGGGTTCATATGCATAGATCCATGATTCGTCACCTGTGACAAGGTTATAGACTGCCTTTGAGCTACCGCAGTTATACTTTTTTAACATCTCTTTAAAGCAATCCATAATAGCCTTTTTTGAGCATTCGTCAAATTATGTGGGATCCAACGAAAAAATATTTTGTTCACGGCCAAATGAACATGCAATATCTCATTGATGCTTGTCATGCTAATGCCTAAGGATGTCTCAATGTCACGGTAAGGATGTCTCAATGTCAGTTCACACGCAGAGAAAAAACAAGGTTACTATAAGGTCACGGCAATAATAATATGTTCTCCTCAATAAAAGTATTTTTGTCGCAACCATAGTTTTGTTCACTGAATTTAATTTTGACAATAGTATGATTGCCGCAATTTTAATATTGTTGAAATGTAACAATAGTTTTATTGTCAAATTTAATAATAAAAATATGGTAGTAGCAACAATATAAACAGGGTTGGTGCGACAAAAGTATTGTTTTTGGGATTTTATGTTAACAATAATATGATTACGTCAATCATACTGTATGATTGTAATATTTCCTTATTAAAAAATGCTTTTTAGAACAAAGTTATTGTTACGAATCTAATGCAATAAAAGTACTTTTTATATGAAAATTAAAAAAAAAATCAAATAAGCTGCCTTGGCTTTGTTTAACTGAAATATTTTTAATAAAAACGCTTACGTTTTTTACACAGATTTTTTCTTCTGTTAAATAAATCACTTCTATTATTTTGAATTTAATGTATTTTTAAATAATTTTCATAAATTAAATCTGTTGTTGACAACTCAACCCAATTCCATTAAATAATTTGGGGATCATAGTATAATTGTGTTTGGTTGTAGGGATCATAACATGGTTACGTGTGAATCATACTATTGTTGTGAGGATCATACAATTGTTATATGTGAAACATACTATGGTTGTTAGGATCATAATATGGTTGTGGAGATCATAGCATGGTTGAGGGTGAATCATACTATGGTTGTGGGGATCATATTATGGTTATGTGTGAATCATACTATTGTTTTGAGGAACAAAGTATGGTTGTGAGGATTATAGTATGGTTGTATTTGAGTCATACTAATAATGTGTGGATCATAATATTGTTGTTTCACAACCATACACCCAAAAATAGTATTGTCCTCTTCGAATATTGTCACCACAACCATACTTTTTTTCTGCGTGCACGCACAGCATCGATGGTTTCTGGCAAAGTGATCTTAGTTGAACATCTTTCACGAAATTCATCCTGGAACACCGGCGTTCGAGAATGAGCTCTTGGTACCAGCGATTAACAGTGGTTTTTAATGGTGCTTCATCGCCAAAAGTCGAAACAAGTTGATGTAAATACTCTTGTCTCGCTAACCTACCCCGAACATGGTAAAAAATCATCGCACGAAAATGTTCACGGGATAATTCCATTTTTTGACTGAGATGATTTTTTCAACACACTGTAAACAAAACAGTTCGCCCTCAAATGACAAAACGTTCAGAGTGAAGTTATGCTGAAAAATTTCAAGGTTTAAATGGAAGTTGCAGTTTGCATCTGGGAGCAGTAATATTGTCACGACCCGAAATATAAATAGCAACCTTCGTGCAATGCATTCAACACGTTTGTTTCAAGACACTATACGAACTATCAAATAAAGTTGACCAATTGCATTGAAATCAAACGTGGACTCACTATGCAAAGTAGTTTGAAATTTCATTAAATTAACCAGTATTAATACTATCGCACTCTACTGATAACCATAACCACGGTTAGTCAACATTCGATAGAGTGACTAAAAAAATCTACAAATGAGGTAAGAAAAATTAAAAGAAAAAAAAACAAGTATGTCTGTAAAATACCTCAATTCTCTGAATAATCTTGAAATGGAAATGTGAGCGATATTTCATTGTTTTGATTGTACATTTTGTTTTCAAAGATAAGATAAAATCCAAAATCAAGCAAAGAAATGAAAAGAGACTGTGCAAGTGCTAAAATAAATACGAGTCCGAAAGCAGTAACAACTAAAATTTTAACTTTAAATACAAACGAAAAAAATCACAAGGCTAGAAAAGAGACGTTAACTTAAAGTAGTTACAACATACATAGTTATCGCCTTTTCTTGTAGATTGAAAGGCTGTTGTATTTCTTTCGTTTCTAAACTTCATTCTCGACAACTTTTGTATTTAATCGCTCATTGAAGCAATTAAGCGCAGATAGGCGGCAAAGATTTCGTTCAGCAAAATGTGTGATAACCTAAATTTGATAAATTGACTTCGTCACAAGCGCTAGACTTTATCCCAATGAAAGATACGAGTACGCTCTGTATATATTCTTAATGGATAAAAGGCTCAGTAGATTATGACTGAGGGGAATTTGATGGTCTCGGACTTTGCAATGAGAACAATATGCCGGCCGAACGCGTAAAAACTTCTCATGAATATGAGTACAATAGAAAAATTACAAACAAAAGACCTCATCAGTGGCCTGAGGTGAACGAGTCCAATTGAAGGCACACCAAGTTGAGGTACTGGGATTTAGAAGAAACAAACTCATAACTGAAGTTATTGTAAGTGGGATTATAGAAAACAAGTTTATAGTTTCGAGACTGTAAACCGAAAATAAATCATAAAGATTTAAGTCAATCTATACAAAGAAGAACAATGAACAAATGTTGATGTATTTTAACTACATCTTCTATCATTTCAAGGTACTTATTGATCACCACGCAAAGTTTTCTTTTCACGATCTTTTTCGTTTCCCGAGGAAGCGGGAATTATTTAAAAACTTATATCGACCCAAGTCCGAAAAACAATAAAAGTAAATTTGCTTAATATTAAACTACTTTTTGTTAAAAAAAAGTGAAGAATAACAACCCAACAGCAAGTAAACACACTAAACATTAAAATCCGAGAAACATATCTCTAATCGTTAGTTTGTATTTAATAGTTGTTCAAAACAAACAGGGTGGCTGAAGAATATTGCTACATTAAGAAACTCAAATAACTTTTTTTTCAGTGTAAGTTCATGTTAAAGATTTATAAAAAATATCTTAATTAGTTTTAAAAGTAATGGAATTTAAATTTATAGCCTAGAATTGCGCAGTTAACGCCTCGTTTTCGGTTCCAAAAAAAATTGTATTTTTAGTAAAAATATTATACTTTTTTAAAAATGTTTTTCTGAAGCGATTTAAGAACCACCCATATAAGTGTATGTGAGTGAAGATAAATTCGAATTTAACTTTCAAAAACGCAAAATTCGAATTTAACTTTCAAAAACGCAAAAAATCCCCGGTCCCCAGTAGGTTAAAAAAGTTAAATTCGAATTTATCTTTACTCTTTGACGAGACAGCAGTGTTTTTTTTTGAATTCGAATTTAACTTCACTATGCGCACACTGCTGTCTCGTCAAAGAGTAAAGATAAATACGAATTTAACTTTTTTAACCCACTGGGGACCGGGGATTTTTTGCGTTTTTGAAAGTTAAATTCGAATTTATCTTCACTCACATTATAAGTGTGTAAGAACAAATTATTTGATTGGCGTTGTTTTGAATAGCGTCCCGTTTTTTCAGTGGCGACGTTAATCGGGGTATTAGTGTAAGGGTAAGGGTATATAAGGCAAAATTGATTCATAATTGTACTTTTTGTAACCATTTCGTAACCATTTTGACATGACCGACTTGACTAAATTTGAAAGGTCGGTCAGTAACCCCGAAATCATCAGAAAAACAGTTCTATGATAAGCATATGCAACTTTATCAAGATGTTTTTTACCTCTCAAAATTGACAGAATTTTTTTCACACAAAATCGATTTGGAATGCATGGATTTTCGGTGATAAATGAATACCCCAATTATTATTTAAAAAAATATTATGATTGTTTGTTTTCATTTTCTATTTACTGATAACCTTGAAAACAAAAGTGACCACTAAAGAAGTACACCCTACTTAAATATAGACAGACATAAATCGTGTTTACTCATACTTGTGTCTGTACCTGTGTCAGTCAACAGCCGCTTGAAAATGTATTTCGGTGACGACACACATACGATTGGAGCGGCGACTCGGCACGGTGGGTGCATCAACGATAATTCGAGTCAATCGAGTGAGGCAAAGATGCATTTTCAGATACTAGACTTGAACACACACGCGCGCCTACACATGCATACATAATTCTCACGCAAAGTCAATTTAGTTTTTTGAAAATTCTGAATTGAGTAAAGGACAGATGTAAAGATAAGAATTGTAACAAATGCCATTGAATACTCACACAGATGCACAATTGCAATCGTTTTGCGAGGGCGGTTTCGAAAGTATTCGATGAATAGTTAGATTTCGAAGAACAATTGATGTAATAGAGTTTGTAACGGTAATAGCTTGAAATGCAATCCAAATCAATGCTAAGGACCGAATATTTTGCATCACCATTATATTAAAAAGTTAGTTCCAGGTGACGAATTTAATATTTTTAACATCGTTTTAGACAAAAAAACGCCATTTCCAATTGAAATTGAAAAAAAATAGAAATAAACGTGTATTGAAATTGAGATAATCCGAAAAAAAATGAGAAAATAAACATTGACAAGGAGAAGTGAAGATTGAAAGTGGAAAGTGTGAAGAAATACAAATTGAAATTAAGACAACCTTAAATATTCTCCACTACAGCACAAAAAAACCTCCGTCCCTAATGTAAGACAAAAGTTATCTATTTTTGGATTGGTCTCAAAATTTGCTTAACTACCCAAATTTTCATATTGACTTTTAATCGCTCTTTTTCACCACGCGTTATGTTTTTTCGGGCCCCATGATCCAAAAAGTCCAGAAACTACGATTTGTTACGAAAATACTCAAGAAAGTGTATTTTTACAGAGAATCCCTTAAAGCGAAAAATGTTCCCCCTTGTACGATTTCGCCGTCATTTAAAAAATTGCAGGTTGGATAGTTTTACCGCAATGTGGCACGCTGACAGACGGACAAGGCAAAATCATCTTCGAATTTTACGACGATCAAGATATAGGGTCCCAGATCAATATTTCGTGGTGTTGCAAACGGAATGAAAATTTTATATACCATTCAGCCTTCGGTGGGGGTATAAAAATATAAATTTAAATTAAGAAAATACAAAATGAAATTATGAAAATTCAAATTGAGCAGAACCAAAGTTGAAATTAAGAAACTTTAATTAAAATTGAGATTATACTAATTAAAATTGAGAATGCAAATTGAAGTTAAGAATATATAAATTGACATTGATAATATACAAATTGATATTATTAAAGAAGAAATTGATATTGAGAAAATGAAATTTGAAATTGAGAAAACTAAATTGAATTTTTTAATTTCAAAAGGTGAGATAAAAAAATAAAATGAATATGTAAATAAAAAGTAAAGAACGGAAATAAATATAAGGACAATGCAATTAAAAATTGCTAATAAAGACAAATAAAGTTGAAACATACAAAATAAAATTTAGAAAAACAAATTGAAAAAATTTAATTTAGAAAATGAGAAAAAACGTATTGATTAAATACAAATTGAAATTGAGAAACTAAAAATTGATGTTAATGAAGATACTAATTGGTGTTGAGAAAAGAAAATTTCAAATCCAAAAATAATCTACTTATTCGAAATGTCCGCCTTTTGCCTTCGCACTGGCCAATCGTCAATAGCTGCACGAACCTCGTCCATTGGAAAATTGGCCACAGCTCGAATCAAAACAGTCTTAAGAGATCCAATGTTGGGGTATCTTTTGTGACAAACTTTGTCCTCTAAAACCGTTTACAATTTTAAATCCAATGGGTTCAAATCTGGACTGCCTGAGGGCCATTCTTCAGAGGAAATGAACGCTGGCAAATTGTTTCGAAGCCAGGCCTGGGACGTTTTAGCCGTATGGGCCGGCGCAGAATCCTGCTGGAAGGTCCATGGCTGGTTATGAAACAGGGAATTGTTAAGAGGCTTCACAGCAGCTTCCAAAACGGTTTCTTGGTAAACTTTGGCCGATGTTTTGACTCCTTGTTCGCAGAATTGCAGGTCAGAGACCCCATCGTAAGAGCCACCCCACCAGGCCATGACTGAAGCTGGGTGATGACCCTTTTCCATCCTTGGGATCAATTCAGATTCCTTAGATGACCGCGCATACACTCTATCATTTTGCTTGCTAACTTTTTCCTGAAGGGTAAACATTTTTTCATCGGTGAACAAAATTTTTCTGTGCAAGTTATCGGCGTGCGTCACCAAAAGACGTTTGCCTTTTTCAATCCTATTTTTTTAAAGCAGCAGTCAATAAAAGTCCGGTACTTCGTTTGAAAGCCCCAAGTCCCAAGTTTTTTTTAATGATTCGACTCATGGACTTTTGCGTGATATTCATCTCACGGGCCATGATTTTCTGTTTTCGGAGCGGATTTCTGTGAATTCTTGATTTAACGGCTTTGATGGCATGCGGTGTTCGAACAGAGCGAACGGTGGCGGTCTTTTACATCTCCAGTCTCCTCAAACAGTTTTATGTATCGGTAGACGAACATGCGGCGGTATTTTCAAAAAGCTCCGGCCACTAGGGTAATTTGAAAATATCGCTTTTTTCATTTTACACTTGAAAAGCGCTATTACAGCGATACGGTTCTCATTATCTTAAAACTCCATGATGAAAGTTGAAACAATTTTAAAATCCCGTTACAGACTAACCCTATTGAGGTTAGGTTTCAAAACCCATATGACATTAACGGGGTATGTTCAGTTCTACTATGGGTGTGTTCAATGTTGTAACAGTATTTATGTCACTACTAAGTATACAGGGTGGTCCAAAAGTTACCATGGGGTTTTAAAAACTTTAATAACTTTTTCGTTTATAATTGTTTTATTTATTTTTTCTCAGATTATATAATATACAAAATGGAATTTTTTTACATTAAGTATGAAAAAGAATGTCACTTAAATGAACCCGTTTTCAGCTTCGCAATGATGGACTCGGTTTAGAGCATTTTTTATAACAACTTTCAAAATATGTGGCTGTAGCTTTCGAATTTCTGCAACAATATTGGCCTTTAGTTGAAGGATTGTCTCGGGCATATATTCGCTCCTTCAAATAATTCCAAAAAATAGTAGTGTGATGACAAATCTGGCGATCGCGCTGGCCAAATAATTTTCGAATTTCTGAAAACTATTCGCTTTCCAAAAATTTTACTTAAAAGTGCCATTGAGGGTAGTGGCTCCATCCTGCTGAAACCACATCTCAGGTCTGTTTTCAAGAACAGTACAAAATTGTCTATTATAAACCGATACCGCTCTTCATTTGCGGTTATAGCACTTCCATCTTCATTCTCGAAGAAGTAAGGCCCAATGATAGTTGCAGATGTGATCCCACACCATACTGTACACCTAATGGTGTTAAATTGGCGTTGATTAATGGCTCTTGGATTTTCAGAACCCCAGAACCTACAGTTCTGCTTATTAAAAAGCCATTCAAATGAAAATGAGCTTTATCACTTATGCGTTTGCATTAAAATAATTAATCGGTGATTTAAATACGAGTAGTAAAATTCTATTATGGTTCTTCTCATGTTTAATTTTTATTGGCTTTATTAAATTTGATTTTTTCAGTTTCAATAGGAAACGGTGTAGTAGCTATTATAATCGCACACTGGTTTCATTCGCTTTGGTGTAATTTCTGGTAATAAGATGGGACGATTTAATTTGTTTTTAATATTCTAACTATAACATTGTAAATAGTAAAAAGCTTAAGTCTTGCGCGGGCCCCCTGGATTTATGGAAAAGGAAATTGAAAACAGATTTTTGACCCCCTATGACGGGATCCAAACTTACCCAGATCTTATAAAAAATGTTAAAATTGTGTATTTTCGTGGGCAATTGTTTGAAGAAAACCTGAAAAGTCAGGTAAACAAAAGAAGTTCTCATACGTTAGGTGAGAACTTGGACTTTAAGAGTTCGGTTTTCCTTTTGATAATTGCTGCAAAGCTTTCTAATAAGCTTGTCACGGACCTGATATCGCCATTAAATCAGTGTGCAGCCACTAAAATCAATGTCACTTTGCCTTTTTATAAAAAAATTGTCTGCTGTTACAATGCAGAAGCAAGAGGTCTCGAGAGCCGGTTAATCCCTATTCAGTGCGTTCAAACAAAAAACTCAAATATCTGAATGCGCTAAAGAAAATTTTTATTATTTTTTGGCACCCAAATATATGTCCATGTTTAAATGTGTCGGGTTTTCGGCCCTAGGGTCCGTCACCAATTTAAGCCAACTTGCAAAATAATATTTATTTTTGCCGTCGTGAGAAAAAATTTGCTGTTAAATTACAAGCTTTAAATTGACAGACAGACGGACACACAGACAGAAATCAAATCAGCTGGTGGTTCTGATTCGATCGGTACGCTTAAAGGTCAATTATTTTTGGTAGTTACAAACATTTTCTATGAAGCTAACTTTAAATACCCTGTTCTACTGAGTGGTGCAGAGTATAAAAATCGTTGCAGACAAACAATTTTCTAAACGGTGTTTTTTAGACGTGCGGTTTTCAATCTGGAAGCACTTCTTTCGGAGTTGGTATACTTGACAGCTGTCACTTGATTTATGCTCAGTTTGGTTTGCCATTTTCTAATGAATAGACTTACACCCGGACAACGTTTGCAAATCGTTATGAATGGTTCCAAAACGAGATGGCCACCGATTCTGATTTTTACAAGAAAATTTGTTCAGCGATTAAGCTTACTTTTGGTTGAGTGTGAGAACGAAAATCCACAAACCAACCGTTACATCCCCAGAAGGAATCTTGGTCCAGATTACTTCAAAAATTAAGCCGGCCATAATGTTACAGTCAATGGAAAACGCTATACGAGGGCGGTTCGGAAACTTCTTAGCCTTAGCGCGGTATAAACAGAAAAAAGTTAAGTGTTTTGGAAACTTCCATCTCTGCTATGAACACATGTTAAATTTTGTTTCGATCTGGCAACTCCTTCATATAGAAACAGGTGTTCACAAAAGACGCATCCGCGATTTTTTTACAATGGAAAAATTAGAAATGCGTGGCGTCATTAAATATTTACATAAAAAAGGTTTATCGGGACAAGAAATTCATAATGATATGGTGAATGTGTTAGGTGAAAGTGCTCTTTCATATGCAACAGTAAAAAATTGGGTTGCTGAATTTAAACGTGGTCGTGCAAGCATTGAAGATGAACCACGTAGTGGACGTCCAAAAACAGCAACAGCAGCAGAAATTGTAGCCAAAGTGCATGATATGGTATTATGTGATCGACGAATAAAAGTGCGTGAAATAGCTAATATCATGGGCATCTCAGATGATCGAGTCCATTTAATTTTGCATGAAGAACTACAGATGAAAAAGCTTTCTGCAAGATGGGTGCCGCACTTGTTAACAGTCGACCAAAAACGCATAAGAATGAACATTTCTCAAGCTTGTTTGGATCGTTTTCAGCGAAATAAAATGAAATGATGATTTTAAGCGTCGTTTCATAACTGTTGATGAGACATGGATCCACCACTATACTCCAGAGACAAAAGAACAATCCAAACAATGGACTGTAGCTGGAGGAAGTGCCCCAAAGAAGGCAAAAACAATTCAATCGGCTGGTAAGGTTATAGCAACGGTTTTTTGGGACTTCAAAGGTATTTTATTGATTGACTATCTGCAAAAGGGTAAAACAATAAATTCAGAGTACTATTGAAACCTTTTAGATCAATTAAATGTACAAATTCGAGAAAAACGTCCTGGCCTACAACACAAACCAATAATTTTTCATCAAGACAACGCACCAGCGCACAAGAGTGTTTTAACAATGGCTAAAATCAACGAATTAAAGTACGAGTATCTTGACCACCCACCTTATTCTCCTGATTTAGCTCCCAGTGCCTTTTACCTGTTCCCAAATCTAAAAAAAATCCTTGTTGGCAAGCGTTTTACCTCAAATGAAGATTCAATTACAGTTGTAAACCACTATTTTGAAGACCTTGAGGAAAACTATTTTAATCAAGGGATAAATTTGCTAGATAAGCGTTGGACTAAGTGTAGTTTCAGGAGATTATATTGAAAAATAAAAATATTTTTGAAAAACTATCTATTCTCTTTCATTGATAGGCTAAGAACTTTCCGAACGACCTTTGGTTCCAACAAGACGGCGCTACTTGCCATACAGCCAACGAAACAATAAATTTATTGAAGAAAACTTTTGGTGAGTGCATTATCTCGCGTGGTGGTCCTATGGCGTGGGGTTGTTTTTTGTGGGGTTTGTAAAGTTGCTTGTCCACGCAAGTAAACCCGACACGAATGACGCCTTGAAATAGAATATTCGGCGCGTTATTGCTGACATACGGCCCAAAAAAAAAGTGGTCGAAATTTGGACCTCAAGGCTGGAATTTGTTTGAGTCAGCTGTGGCGGCCACTTGCCCTAAATTATTTTTAAAATATAATGACAAACCCTTATCATTTTAATAAAGCTAAATTCTTGGCAATAACATTAAATTATAAGCGTTTTAATTCTCTTGAAAACCATACGTTTGAAAAAAAAACCCTTAAAACCCGACGCTGGTTTTTTTTGGGAAAGTGCCTCCATTCGTCTTCTGTGTACACACTTAGATCCGCTCTATAGCAAAGATTATCAAATTAATTCAGACAAACGCTTCTCTGGTTTTATAAACTTTTACAAATAGCTTTAATCTTATATAGTATCATTTGATCTATTTGGTTATTAAAATTCGAAAACAATTCCATAATTTCATTTTATTAATCATTCTACAGGTAAAAAACTTTTGTATATATGCTTCTACTGTGGGCAAATGGGGACCTGAAATTCGTACCAAGTGTTGCTCCTGGTCTGACTCGTGACCATATAAAAATTCATATAAAATATAAAACACGATGCTAACAGCAATTTTGGTTTTTTTACGTATAGCTGGCATTTTTACAAAGAAAATAAGCCCTTACTTAACAAAATCTGACAACAAATGGCGGACTTATAATTTTTTTGGTAAAAGACCGACGATACGAATAGCTTAGGATTGCCGTTTCTACACGCGCCGTGTAACGAATTTTGTTTTCTCTGTGTAAGCTGTGCAAATAATGAAAATCAAAATATCGTGAAATAGCGGAATTTCGGAAATAGCGGAAGACGAAAGATATGCTCAAAATTGTAAGTGTACCTCCAAAAATTTAAAAAAAAAAGTTCAAAAATTTGTATCTCGAAAACCAATCGACAGAAAAATTTTTAAAACTCATTTTCGTGTTTAGTAGGTCAAAATCAATGGGAAAAAGTATGCTAGAAACAAATAACAGAGAAAATTTTGTTATTTGTGACCTAGTGTAATTTATTAATTTTCATGTTTAGGTCAGCTATTTTTTGAACTGCCCTCGTTTCGTATTTAATATCTATCTACCGATGCACAGTGGGAAAATTACGAAAAAAATTGGAAATAATTCGGCCATTTCGTTTGTAATGGTCCGATTTAAATGAAAATTTACATTGACCTTCTTGAAGTGTTACTGAGCTTAAGTTTTGAATTTCATGCATCTGTGTTTAACAGGTGCTGCACAGTGGGCCCTCAAAGTTGGTCACCTCGAGTTAAAATTTTCTTTTTCAAGCCGCCAAAAGCGTATTTGTGGTCCGATCGTAATAATTTTTTCTTTAGTGAAATCTGCTGGACAAACCCAACCAAAAATGTTATTACAAATTTTTTCATATCTCGTACAATAAAAAAGATATCGGGACTTAAAGTTTTTTTTTCGAAAAATTTGCTTTGGATTTTCTGGGATTATTTTATTTTTGGGAATCAGTTTTAGGTGAATCGGGGAAAATTTAATCCTGGTTTAAAGAAAACACTTTGGTTAATGTTTTAAAAAAAGAATTGTAGCAAAATCACCAATAATATGAAAATGCCAGCTGTTCAAAGTCAACTATTGCGAAAAAAGTGGGATTTTGAGTGTTTTACGGCGAAAAGGTACCTTTACTCTTATGTCAATAACTTTAATGTTTCTTAAGTAACATACAAAAAATTTGCATTTATTTCAAAGAAAACTTTATGCTTAATACAAATAATAAGCAATTGTGACCCTAGTCGGTACTTTTCTTGCTCCAGGCGTCTCCAAATATGGGCATTTTTTTCAAAAAAAATTGAGTTTGAGCTCAAATAAAAAAAATCGCCACACTGCTGGCCCAATTTGGTGCTATAAGTCAGTTAACTACATATGTTTTCTAAAATCCCAAGCAAAGAAATTTTGCGGGAGGCCATTTCTAGGACAAAAAAAATGAGTTTTTGTTAAAAAATCCCATTTCTGGGATTTTGTTTTCCCCTGTGTCAAATTTTAGAAAAGTGGCAACTCCAATTTTTTTTTTGAATAAGTTTTTCATTTTGTCACAAAAATATTGATACTACGTAAAAAAAATCAGGTTTATATCTCCAACCAGCAAAATTTTACAGTGGTCTGAAATATTGACTTTTTTTGCTACCTTCACAAACAAAAAAATTTTTCTCGTTTTTATCAATTATTATTCAACATATTGAGTTAATTGCATTCTTTTTTATAATCTGTTAAAACTAGAGGTAATTACCTTTCCATTGGTATATAAAAAGTATATCCTTTTACCTACACTTATAACAGCACGTGCGCTGGAATAAGACCCCTTTGAGTAAAATATTAATTTTTTTGGTAAATAGCAATTTCATTTTGTGAGAGATCAATGTTGTTGCATTTAAAAAAATCAAATTTACACATTTCCAATCGCAAAAAAGTAATTTAATTGTTGCAGATAGAAAATTTGAATAAAAAGATGCTATTGACTTCATTTTTTGTGAAAAACTTTTTTTTAAATAAATTAACATTTAAATAAATCTTATAATTAAAAAACATTAAACTTAAATGATTTTATTCCACGTCCAGCATATCTAATAAATCAGAAAATTCTTCTTCGTCTCCATGCGTCATTTCGTGGTACGAAGTCAACTTACTTCTCATGGAGGATAAAAAAGGATCTGAAGATAATAATAAACTATTAAGTAAGTCTTCGTTTTGTGCTATTCTTGAGCATTTTCTTGTGGAAAATTGTTGAACATATCTGAAGTCTCGATTTCTAGCTTCTTGTGGTTCTTCAGTTAACTCGCCTATAGGGAGAAGGTGAGACTCGATTATTTGTTTCCCATGGAACAGGACTCTGTGTATAGTTGGCGTTAGATCTTTCCAGGGATAGAGATCAGCAAGCATTTTTAAAATTCGTTCGGCGTAAACTCCAAATTTATCGGAATTAATCTTTTGTTTGGAATTCAGAGCTAAAAGCAATATATTAACCATTCGAATCAACTCCTTATTGATTCCAGTTATTTCTGCAGCTGTATTATAGTCTGCGAAGAATCTTCTGGCAGTGTTTCCATCATTTGTATTCCCAAAGTTCGAGCGTGGTTTAGAAATATTTAGGCCAGTTTGTTGTTTAAATGCATCTTGAATTCTTTTTTTTTCACTTGCTCTCATTTCATGCATTTCTTTGTTAGCTCGAATGTTTTTCCTTTCATTTCCTGGTAAAGATTTATACTTAATGTCATAAGCAAGGTTTAGAAAGTGTTCTAGAAACCTGATTCGAGCATGTAACGGTGCTATTCCAAACTCAAGGGTATCTTCATTGACTACTGAATTATTCGAAGCGTTTGAAAAATTAACTTTGCTTTTATTGCAAATGAAACACTTCCAGCTAGATTTGTTTCCTGTAATATCGTTTGCGGCTTTTCCATCTACCATTGTCAGGAACATTTTAAAAGATATTGTAATAGAATACCTGTCGAATTTAAATGCAAAATCTTCTAATCTCGAAATATCATCTTTTAATTTGTCTGTGATGGCTTTAGTTAAATCACTCGTTTCTTTATGATATACGAAGGAGATTGGTCTGCAATAAATTTTGGAGCCAGGTGTTGGATTACGCCATATTGCTTCAGTAGGGTTTGATTTTCTGCGCGAAGTTGAAGGTAAGGTAGAGTCTAAATTTAACCTCAGAGGAACCAAAGATGCCATGAATACGCTCTTGAATTCGATCTGGGTAGATTGGCTATCAGAGCATTGTTTGTATTCCGAAAGTGCTGACAAACCATCACATCCCCACTTGCATATTAATTGAAGATGGCTGTTGTTGATTTTTTTTAGTTGTTCCTCATTCAATGTTGTTATTATCCTACTGGCAGTATTTTGGAGAAGTAGTTCCAAACTAACGCTGCCGGCCTTTTCTGTAATTATCACTGGGTTTGGCAAAATTTCCATTTTTCGTTCCTTTATTCGGTTGTATGCGGGAAACATGTCACATCCTTTATCAAGCAGCATTCTTCTTAAATGAGTGTACTTGTTCTTACTCAATCCCAATTCGATGATTAAAGCTAATGCTTCTTCCTCGCTAAAACCAGGACATGGTGTTGCAATACTTCTTTCAATGCGTTGGAGCCGCCTTGGTGATGCTTCCGTTAACACGTCTGCAATTCTTTTTGCGCTAGATGGCCGATTTTCCACCGTCAGTAATTCCTTGAATGTATCACAAATCTTTGAAGGTGAATGATTTGCCATCTCAGCCGACAACCGTTGTTTCTTTGCCTTTGGACATAGATCGTCGTATTCCTTAGTAGGAGCACCCACTAAAGCAGGGACAGTTTTAAATTCAATTATACTGTCGAGCCACTCAGTTGGTAATCTTGAATAATTCCTGTGATACTTCTCCATGAGCCGGTCAAATTTTTTCAAAAAATTTAATACTTTGCTGCTTTCGTTAGATTGTGTTATCTCGCTATATGTTGACTCTATGCACTCTATTAAATATGCTACTCTGTTCTCCATTTTCCGAAGTTTGGTGTTTTTTAAAAATTCAACAAGTTCTTGAACAAGGAGTGTTATCGTCATGGCGGATTAATTTGTTATGATAAACCCATACAAAATCGGCGGTTCTTATATCAATGAGTAATACTTACAGGTAATCACAATAATATCCGCAATTAATACTTGACTAAAATACCAGGTATTCCCCAAAAATACATTTATAACAATGAATTTTTATGTACACAGGTACATTCGCCTAAAATGTTGCACAATATTCCGGACATAGGGGACAGGTATTCCCCCAAAACATATAAGAATGAATGTTTAGGTACCTAGATCCATACTATACAATACTACCCATTTTCCGTTTTTACACAATAGGTAAACAATAATGGTAAAAATATATATTTTTGCTATTTATGGATAGGTACGAGAATTTTTAAAATTGGTATTCTTACCTATAAAATTCATACTTTACTCAAAGGGGTCTTATTCCAGCGCACGTGCTGTTATAAGTGTAGGTAAAAGGATATACTTTTTATATACCAATGGAAAGGTAATTACCTCTAGTTTTAACAGATTATAAAAAAGAATGCAATTAACTCAATATGTTGAATAATAATTGATAAAAACGAGAAAAAATTTTTTTTTTGTGAAGGTAGCAAAAAAAGTCAATATTTCAGACCACTGTAAAATTTTGCTGGTTGGAGATATAAACCTGATTTTTTTACGTAGTATCAATATTTTTGTGACAAAATGAAAAACTTATTCAAAAAAAAAAATTGGAGTTGCCACTTTTCTAAAATTTGACACAGGGGAAAACAAAATCCCAGAAATGGGATTTTTTAACAAAAACTCATTTTTTTTGTCCTAGAAATGGCCTCCCGCAAAATTTCTTTGCTTGGGATTTTAGAAAACATATGTAGTTAACTGACTTATAGCACCAAATTGGGCCAGCAGTGTGGCGATTTTTTTTATTTGAGCTCAAACTCAATTTTTTTTGAAAAAAATGTCCATATTTGGAGACGCCTGGAGCAAGAAAAGTACCGACTAGGGTCACAATTGCTTATTATTTGTATTAAGCATAAAGTTTTCTTTGAAATAAATGCAAATTTTTTGTATGTTACTTAAGAAACATTAAAGTTATTGACATAAGAGTAAAGGTACCTTTTCGCCGTAAAACACTCAAAATCCCACTTTTTTCGCAATAGTTGACTTTGAACAGCTGGCATTTTCATATTATTGGTGATTTTGCTACAATTCTTTTTTTAAAACATTTCTTTAAACCAGGATTAAATTTTCCCCGATTCACCTAAAACTGATTCCCAAAAATAAAATAATCCCAGAAAATCCAAAGCAAATTTTTCGAAAAAAAAACTTTAAGTCCCGATATCTTTTTTATTGTACGAGATATGAAAAAATTTGTGATAACATTTTTGGTTGGGTTTGTCCAGCAGATTTCACTAAAGAAAAAATTATTACGATCGGACCACAAATACGCTTTTGGCGGCTTGAAAAAGAAAATTTTAACTCGAGGTGACCAACTTTGAGGGCCCACTGTGCAGCACCTGTTAAACACAGATGCATGAAATTCAAAACTTAAGCTCAGTAACACTTCAAGAAGGTCAATGTAAATTTTCATTTAAATCGGACCATTACAAACGAAATGGCCGAATTATTTCCAATTTTTTTCGTAATTTTCCCACTGTGCGATGTAGCAAATGATTATGCAATTCATTATATGTACGAGTGTTTACGAGGGCGACCGCAAAACTAACTGGCCTGGCTCATTTTCTGTTTTACTAGCAACTTTTTTTTTTGTTTTTTTTTTAAAGCAATATTTTATAAGCCATCTGTCAAAATTTCCGAAATATTTAAAGATTATTTTCTTTGTTACAGGTGATTGAAGTAAACAAGTTTTATAATTTTTGAAAAATGGAAAATAAAGAGTTTCGTGCGGTAATTAAACACTTTTATATGAAAGGTTATACGCCACAATTAATCAAAGATGAATTGGATTCTGTTCATGGTGATAATGCACCATCATACTCCACCGTGAAATCCTGGGTTCAACAATTTAAAATGGGTCGTTCAAGTACGGAAGATGAACAACGCTCTGGAAGACCGAAAACTGCTACTACTATTGAAAACATTAGAAAAATATTTAATGAAGTGACTAAAGATAGACGAATAAAGCTCAGAGAACTTGCTGATATTGTTAAAATACACGAAAAACAAGTTTGGAGTATTTTACATGATGAACTCCACATGAAAAAGCTATCCGCAAGATGGGTGCCGCGTTTGTTGACTTTGCCACAAAAAATCGTCCGTTGGACCAATTCCGAGGAGCTTTTAGCGATTTATCAGCGTAATCCAATAGAGTTCTTGAGCCATTCATAACTGTTGATGAAACATGGATCCATCACTACATCCCAGAATGCAAAGAACAGTGAAAACAATGGAAGGCGAAAACTGTTAGTCAGCAGGAAAAGTAATGGCCACAGTATTTTGGGATGAAAGGGGTTTAATATTTATTGATTATCTTGAGGAAGGAAAAATCATAAATAGTGAATATTATTGTGCATTATTGGATCGGTTGAGTGAAGAAATCAAGATAAAACGACCGCATTTAGAAAAAAAAATGTTCTTTTTCATCAAGATAATGCTCCTTCACACACTGCATTTTTAACTCAACAAAAACTGCCCGAATTACGATTTGAAATTGCTCCGCATCCACTATATAGTCCAGATTTAGTTCCTTCTGATTATTTCTTGTTTGCAAATTTAAAAAAAATTCTCGATGGCAAAAAATGTTCGTCCAATAGCGAGGTTATTGCTGAAACTGAGGCATATTTTGAAGGTCTTGAAAAATCTTATTTTTCGGATGGAATTAAAAAACTTGAAAAACGTTTGATGAAGTGTATTGAGTTGGAAGGAGATTATGTTGAAAAATAAATAATAATAATTTCGAAAAAACGGTTCTTTTTATGTTAGGCCAGTTACTTTTGCGGTCGCCCTCGTATGTATGGCTTCTAGGAAAACTTGCAAGATTGGCCTTAATTGCTTAACGAGAATATAGAGTTTATCTAAAAACAAATAAACCATTCGTAAGTTTATTTTTATACTCTATATAAGTAAGTTATTTTATACTCTTCACCATGGATTGCGTTGTAGTATTGAGGGATATGGTTGTTGGTGGTGGGCCCATGTTATACAGCATTTATTTTTGTAAGATTCATGAATTCCATATTTTTGGGAAACACATATGTCCATTTGTTGCCATTAATTGTTGAGAAAGCTTTAGGGAGCCCTTAGATTATTAGGACTTTACAGATAAATCTCAAAACTAAAGCAAATAAAGATTCGCTAAGGAAATCCACTGGTTCTGAGTAACCATACTTCGATGTTCGTAGGCACCAAATTTTCGGAACAGAGACCTAAGGGCCAAAGCCTCAAAAAAAGAAGAAATTTTATGTTGTTTTAAAAGAGGCCGATTCTTGGTCCCCCTAAGGGCTATAGTGCAAAATTGGCCGAAATGGTAAATATGCACTTAGATTTCGATATGTAAAAAAAATTCACTGTTCTGGATACATATTTGTGACAGAGCATAGAGAAAGGGACCTAAGGGTAAAAAAATTAATTTTCACTTTTTTTTTGATGTGGACAACATCTGAGCATCGAATGAGACCGATCCCATGGCCCAAAAGTGTTTCCGCCCAAAAATATATGCGCGTTTTATGAAAGTGATGGTACACCAAAGATACACGTATTTAAATCTTCAAAATGGATCTCCTGAACAAAACTAAGGGTTAAAACCTTAGGTCCCTTTCTATTTTGCGCGTCACACATACAAATACATACATAAGTTTCACTACACCCCATTAAGCAACAGAGGAGAATTGTTCTCAAATCAATTTCCTTCCTTTCCATGTCCATGTTTAAAATGCATAATTTTAAGAGAGCTTAGACTAATGGGCCAAAGACTTCAAATCGTAAAATTAATATGATACGAGTATTTGGATCCGGGACGAAATTTCAATGTTTTTTACTTCCAAATAAGAAATTTCCGCTTATAATCGTAATGGATATTCGGCTCGACATACCATAATTAGACACAATTGCAACACAATATGAATAGGTCAATGGCCTTCCAACCTCGTAACTACAGGATGGAGCGCGGTAATTTGCTTTTTTGCACTGCCTGCTGTGGCGGCGCTGTTGGTCGAAGAGAATGGTGAATGCGCGTGGCTTATAGTGGCTGACGGGAGATTTGTATACGTCTGCCTTTCAGTTGCCGTCATACATTGGACACGTGAGGAGAGGTCATTTTGTGTTAAAGCAGTGTAGCGTGCTTTCGTTTAAATTGGGTTCCTTCATTGAGAACAGCAGGGAATGTGTCATGTGTACGAAGGGGGCCTGAGAGAAGGATTACAACACCACAAAACATCGAGAGAGTTAGAGGAGCAGTACTGCAATCTCCGAAACGCTCTGCTCGAAAGCAATCGCCGTAACTGTGAACACCGACGGTACTTGACTATGATACAGGTTTTTTTCAGCCGGCTCTTGAGGCAATGCATTTAGGGGATACATGGTTCCAACATGATGATGCCACTGCACACACAGCGAGGGTTACCATGAATTGTTTTACAATCCCACGACAGCCGGTTCTATGGACCGGATTGACCCGAAGAGCAACTCTACGGCCAAGGGCTGTCACCCCGGCACATAGTTGCCGCTACAACAACACCAACATGAATTGTTTGAGGCAAATGTTTCCTGCACGGCTTTTCTCTTTGAGGAGTGATGTGAACTGGCCACCAGACTTAGCCCCATGCGATTTCTTTGGGGTTACCTGAAGTCGAAGGTGCATATCAACCGTCCTAACACCTTGGAGGACGTAATTAACAATACTGAGGCTGAAATGAGCAGAATACCAGTCGATAGCTTGTAAGAGTTAATGAAAACTTCAAAACAAACGTATGCAGCAGTGTGTGGATAGCGAAGGTCGACATTTGCCAGATCTGCCTTTTAAGCCATGTAATTTAAAAATTCCCTTACTGTTTAATATAATTAAAATATAAAATAAATTTTTCTAGGTTTCATAATTTTTTTATTTCATTCCCAAATAAGCAAAATTCTGCGCTCTACCCTGTAAAAAACTTTCCGTTTCAAATAAGGAATTTACGTTGCAATAACCAAATGCTTATAATCGTATGGCTATTCGGTTCGACTTACCACCATATGATAAATATGATTATTGTAGTGTGCACACAACTAATTGATCGATCATACCAATTAAATGAGGAATAGGTATTTAGTTGTCGCAAGCGTTGATTGTGACAACCAATATTTTTGAAACATATTGTTGTTTTAACAAACTATTGGTGATGATAACTAAAATTTCATAATATATTTAAACGGGTTGTTTACTGCTATTATTTTTGGTTTGAACAGGCGTTATTAAAAAAATAACTCGATTATTACTGACTTTAAGCTAATCCGATTATTTTTGTAATCCAATTTTGTTGAAGGTAAAAATCTTCCTATATCTTTTCCACATTCTCTCCGACATGTTTTCTCTATATTTTAGAGTATTTCAAGTGGAAACAGTTTTTTGCATCTGACGAAAATTTTAAATATTTTCTTGAACAAGTGCGACGGGTGGATTTTAGGATCCAAGGTTCGGGTACTTCTTATGTTACTATCGATTCTTCAGTTCCAATAACAGAGCCCCAATTTATTTTATTTTATTTTATTGAAACTTTTTTCAAAAACAATGACAGACATATACTAGATCTATGAACAAGAAATTGCTTATGACTATAATGTATTGTCTAAATTACCAATAATGTGCAGCTAACGGCACCAAGCCTTTTCTGTGTATAGAAATATTTTTAATTTGTATGTAGCTCTGATAAGTGTGTTCGCCCTTGCTCCCGAGGCTAAAGTGGTCTTAGGAATAAAATATCCTAGAATTTAGCTTAAAAGTAAATTTACAACTAGCCTAAAATTAGGGGGTGAAGGGGAGGTGTTGATTACAAAAAAGGAGAGGATAGGGAAAACAAAAAATAAGAGATTTAAACAAATGCTGTTCAAGAGCCTTAACAATATTATAATCATAAAGATGCTATCCTCTATGTGCACCCGGAACCACTTTTTTGTAGAACTCGGGACGAAAGGAAACCGAGGTATCATAATCTGCCCGACTTTCATTCAAAAATCCAATCGGAGATAAATAGCAAACATCTAACCAGCTAATGTCCTTCTGGGCATTGTAAATATCAGTTATAATGGAATTCTCGTGAAGGGAAATCCTTGTAATAAATTTATTAATTATGTCACAAATATATAGAGCAATAGGCGTAACATCTGACTCCTTATATATATACTTATTCGAATATCGCTTGGAGGACGACTCAAAATTTTTACCAATACAATATCTTAATATCTTTCTCTCAAATATTTCAAATTCCTTTATAACTGTCAGGGATACATTAAACCATATTGGGAACCCATATAAAATGACCGGGCGTATACTAGTCTTGTACAGTAATAGTTTCGTCTCTACCGATAAACTCCTAGTCCACAGAATTTTCGAAAAAGATCCCATAATCCTATAGCCCTTCTGGAAAACAGACCTAGCATGTCTATTAAATTTCAAAAGTTTATTGAAGTGAATGCCTAAATATTTCATGTCATTCCTGAAAGGGACTTCCTCGCCATTAATAACAATTCTCAACCGCTTACTCTCAGGAACCACAAACCTTCTACACTTGCCTGAGGCGTTTCGAATGCAAATAGCCAACTCACATTCGGTTGTACTGGTGGATTACTCAGGGTGCACGTAGCCTCAATAATTCGGTTGGCGAAATAAATTCGGTTGTGGCAACGAATATGTTCTCTGTGTGTAACAATTGCAGAAACTATCATTACTATGTAGTCACCCTTTATTATCCTCTACCATTTTTTTGTGTATCCTGCACCAAAGGATGGAGGAATGTATACGAAAGTTGCCATTCATTTGCAACCCCTTGAAATGTTGATCGGAGACCGTATAAAGAAAATAAGTCATTGATAGTCGTAAAATTCTAAGACGATAATGTTCGTCAGCCTGTGTGTTAGTTAAAGGTTTTGAGCGGTCAAACGAAATGATCTAGTAACCTAAAATTTCGCACCATAACGGCTTATGCCATTGTTAATGGCCGAAATCGGCTCAAAGGGGTTAAAAGTTACCCTTAAAGAGACTAAAGGAACCTGGGTCAAAAGTACACTTTTAAGCATTTGTTTAACAAATCATAATTTTTTGTGGAAGGACCATAGTTAAAATGTGTACTGTGATTAGGGACGCACTTAAAACCTAAACAAAATGCATAGTTGCTGGACGTTTTGGCTCATATGGCCCAAAAAGCGACCAGTATGGTCAAAACTAAAGATCAATAGTCAATATGTACATATGGGTAATACTAAGGCAAATTTTGACTACGTATCCAAAAAAGAATTTATTCTTAAGTTTTGAGTAAGATTAGAGTCGGCATCATAGACCAAAGCCAAAAAAAAATTAACGGGGAATTCACGGAAGAGGATATATAAAATTCAGCCCGGCTGAACTTACAGTTTTTTCCTTTTTTGGCATGCTATCGTCACTTTTTTATTTTATTACACACAACAACAAAAATTATAAATTAATCAGATTACCAAAATTGCGGGACGTTAATAATTAGTGGCCCTAAATAACTTAGAAACACAATGCCATCGACAAACATTTTAAGACCCTGCACGCAGAGAAAAAATATGGTTACTATATGGTCACGGCAATAATAATATGTTCGCCGCAATAAAAGTATGTTCGTCGCAACCATAGTATTGTTTTCTGAATTTTATTTTGACAATAGTATGATTGTCGCAATATTAATATTGTTGAAATGTAACAATAGTATTATTACCAAATTTAACAATAAAAATATGGTTGTAGCAACAATATAAATATAGTTGGTGCGACAATAGTATTGTTTTATGGGTTATTTTGTTAACAATAATATGATTACGGCAATCATACTGTATGATAATAAATTTTTTTCGTTTGAATATACTTTTTAAAACAATGTTATTGTTACCGACCGAATGCAATAATAGTATTTTTGATAAGTAATTATATTTTTCAACCAAACTGCTTTGGCTTTGTTAAACTGAAATAAATTTAATAAAAACGCTTACGTTTTTTAAACTGATTTTTTCTACTGTTAAATAAATCACTCCTATTATTTTAAATTTAATGTATTTTTAAAAAAAAAAATCATAATTCAATTCTATTGTTAAAAACTTAACGCAATTGTGAAGATCATACTACGGTTGTATGTAAAACATACAATGGTTGTGAGGATCACAATATGGTTGTGGGTATCATCGTATGGTTGAGTCTTAATCATACTATGGTTGTAGGGATCATAGTATGGTTATGTGTGAATCATACTATTGTTGTGAGGATCATAGTATGGTTGTATTTGAATCATACTATTGTTATGAGGATCATAATATTGTTACGGCACAACCATATACCCAACAATAGTATATTCCTCTTCGAATATTGTCACCACAACCATACTTTTTTTCGGCGTGTGATTTCAGAACCTACAGCTCTAACTGCGTCATATTACATCCGATTTCTTTTAAAATTTGTAGTGCCTTACGAGTGAACAAGACCTTTCTTTAGTAAAATGTTTCCAAATCGGTCAAAGTTTTCTAATAGCTCCCACTCAAATGTCTCTCCCGATTTGAGATCTCGCAGCTCTAGAAGCCTAGATTACACCCAACCACGCCCAAATTTAGAAATGTACGTTATGAGTGACCATTTATTAGCTGTGGTGAAACTTAATCATTCAGAGCCTACAGGTCTAAAAGCCACATATTTCACCCGATTCCGAGGAAATTTCGCTCACAGCATTACGAGTGATGAACACATACATATCTGTAATGAAACAGCACCATATCGGTGCATGTTTTCTAATGGTACTCAAACCCTCCCGATTTTAGGTCCTGCTGCTTTAAAAGCCACAAATTACACCCCATCACTTCCAAGTTTTGCATGGTACGTGTTGAGCGGTAATAAAATAGCTGTGGTGTTAAACAACTGGACCAAAAAAGTCCATATTTTCCCATAATACACACAAAGGTCCTTCTCGATTTTAGAATCTGCAGCTTTAGAAGCCACATTTGACATCCAATTCCTACCAAATTTTGCATGGAGCGTTAAGAACGACCAACAACCATATAAGGCATAGATTTATTTCGGTCCATGTTTACGAATAGCCCCCATACAAAGGTTACTCTTGATTTGAGGTCCTGCTGCTTTAGAAGACACAAATTTTAATAATTATCGCGCTCAAATTGAAATAATTAACTTAAAGTTAAATAATTAACATTGACAAATTGAGTCCGACCTTGCCCAAGCTCTAGACAGAGATGCTTATTCCTCTGAATACAGGAGTAGTGTAGGGTATCTCTTCGTCGGCCACGTCGGACATTCACTTTTTTACTAATTTTAATTTTTCACTTTGTGGCACGTTCTTTTTTTTGGAATTATGCTTTATTACACATGTTTAGACATCCGTTTTCGAATTTGTGCAACGAACCGACTTTAAGTACTTAGAGGAGTTTTATTACCTTCAAATCTAAACGAAATAAAGAATTTTGCAAGCAAAAACCCACGAGTATCGTAATTTTGCCAAATAAGGGTGGAATGGAATGTGTGCTGCAAAACCACCTTTAAAATATGTTCGTGTTTTCTTTTAGAATTCTACACGAACACGTAAACTTAAAGTAAACATCTTTTATTGCGCCTGCGTGCAGTTCTCATGCACTCCGTCGAGCGGTAAAGAGCATGTAAGTGTGAGAGAGAGAGGAAGAAGAATAAACATGATAACGACACAGCTTGAAGTAGACTGTCTTTGAACTCTAAACAATAGAGAGGAAATGCTCGTACATGCCATGCCAGTCCAAGATGACAGGGGCCATAAAAGTAATCAGAACAAGAACGCAGCACGGTCTCATAGAGACCAAAGTCTGCAACTGCTGTTACGCAAAGGCGGAAAAGATACAAAATACACACGGGCGGACACACTCTTACAATGAAATAGTGTCTCCGATCTGTATAATTAAATATTAATTACCCCCTACATCCAGCCAGCCATCCATTCGTTCGTCTGTCCGTCCTAAGGAACACAAAATAAAAATCCAACCTCAGCCATTAAAGAAACTCTCGTTCCGCAGTCAAAAAATGGTATCATTAATAAAGCCATTATTGACGGCATCATTTGGGGTAGCCATAAATTAAGTAACCATAGGCAGGGATTAAGGGTTTTATAACACTTCAGCCCATAACAAATCCCAAATAACACGAAACGAATGAAAACAACGAGAAAAACCCAAAACCATAACGACGAACTCAGGAGTTTCCAGAGAGACATGACCAGATTAAATTGTAAACAAAATAAATCCCACCTATTTTCTTTTTGCCCTCCAAAGATAACCATCATTTTTACACGCTTATAATCGACAGACGGACAGACAGTCAGGCCAACCATAAACCAACAACAAAAACGTATGATCCGAAATGAAATGCGTAGGCTGGTTGTCTTAAGAGTTCTAAGCCGTATCGCTCAAAACTAAAAGAAAGAGACACGATCAAAGTTAAACGATCTGATATGTACACTGTGATGTTGTTGAACGAGGTCATGGCATTAAGGTGGGAAAAGTTTTAAAAGTGGAAAACACACAAATCGGTTTGAACTTTTATGATTCGGTTGCAACAGAGGAATTTCTGTTACCATCACCAAATGTTTATAATCGCAAAGAAATTTTCGGTTCGAAATACTACAAGATGAATGAACAATCGTTCTGTACTCAAAACTTATTGATCGGTCACGCGAAAAAGATATTTTTTGCCACAACTGGTGGTTGTAACAACCAATAGTTTTGCAAACATTTTGTTGTTGTAAACAATTATTAGTGATGACCAAAGAGACGTCCGAAGAGAATATGGCTACACAAGTCTGGCATCGGGCCCCAAAATCGATGACATCTGCCATAGGCGAAACGCCTACCTTGATGTTTTGACAGGAAACTAGCGGCTTATAGCCACCAAATCCTAAGCCATACTGTTCACTACATGGGTTGCAGACGTTAGGTTGCTCTTGAATGTTAGAGTCAATGGCCAATTACCCCAACGTTCTTGGTCTCACGTTCGAAAGTCTTTTCCAGACCTCAACGAACGCAACAAGCTATCTGCGATAAGCGTAGAAGTAGTAACAATATCTCTAAGTCGGTAAACTATGCAGCGGCAATGTTTACACCTAATGTTACGCTATTTAGCCAGAACGCCGTCCTGAGAACTGTGACAGGGTGGCACCGTATGTCCTCGGCTGATTACCTACATGGGAAGACAATGATCCTTGTGATGACATAATTCATGTTTTCGACGCATTATCTGATGGAATCTTACAGAAAGAACCATTCGAATCAGAACCTTACTCGGCCGGTCAGTAGTGATCTTTACGATCTAGCGATAAAGCTTGAACGGTACAAGAGAGAACCCGGTGCCTATCAGACACATTAGACCGGTATTCACTTCGACACAATCGCAAAAAACGTCAACAACATACCTAGTGTAAAATCAGAGGCTACCCCGATAAACAACATGACATTCACCCTTATTCTGATTGTCGTCGTCAACGTCGTCGTCAATTTAATATCAATATCACTTCGTTTCAATATAATATCACATCAACGCATTTTTGGTATTCCGTATCATTATTGTCTTGGCGTTGACTGTTTATCGATAACTTCAATAAAAAAAATCACATTTTTGCATCAGATTTTGTATCTATTCATCCAATTGTTGAAAAATGTTTTTTGTTTCTGATTCAAACTCTGATTCAAGTGATGAAGAAAATAAAAAGAAACTTATTTTACAGAGAAAGACACTGCGACATAGGTCTGATGTCATGAAACTACCAGACAACAAGTAAGTTTAAGGTTTAATTAATTTCCATTGGCAATCACAAAGTTTTCTTTCATTCAAGATTTCAGAAATACTTTCGTTTAAACAAAAATGCGTTTAAGTATGTGTTGGAGGAAATTGCTCCTGAGATGGAAATAGGAGCCAGGTCAAATTGTGTATCCAACAGAATATGCAGATTTTTTCGATTGACTGGAGTTGCAGCTCTTAAGGGTAGTATATTTGTTGACTTTGACCCGGATGGAGTGGCTCTTGAACTGCTCCCGTTCCTTGATGTTGAAGGCTCCTCCTGTTCCAGTAAAATTTCTTCAGAGTGAACAGTTGTTTCCATCTCTATAACTGGGTCAACACCGAGCACTTCAGTGACAAGTTCCTCATAACTTGCTGCAACACCATGAGCTGATCCTTCAGGATTTATCTGTTTTTGAAACTGCAGCAGGTTTGCAACAGCTTCTTCTAACGGGCTCAGTGTAATATATTTATTTACACCGCCACCTGTTGCTCTCATCTCCGATTTGTTTTCAACCATTTTCCTTTTGACTTTGAACTTTAAGTCTCTCCAAACCTTAACGAAAATATTTAATTTTATTAATCTACAAAAAACCAGGGATATAAGTTAGTAACCTTCTGCCAGCCATCACCATCTCTATTCGGTGGTCCGGAAGCATTCAAAACACTTGCAATGTTCTCCCATTGCTGGTTTAAAATTGGTTGGCACTGTTCCTCTTTTGAAACCTTTTGCTAAGGATGGATTTTTCTCCAACTCTTCAACAAGTTTTTGGAACTGTTCATTATTTGTAATTTTCATATTTGCACTTTTACTTTTGCTTTTGGTTTTTTTTTATTTTAACAGCAAACTTCTTAGTCGTTACCAAAAACTGCGACGACAAAAACAGAGTCGTATCAATTCAATAACAACGTCAATATCATTTAGAGAATACCGAGTTGTGTCAATAGTTGTCAATAGTTATCGAAAAACGACTACGCGAATACCAAGTATCAACAGTCGTCGCAAGATGTCGTTGTTTTGTCTTGACGACGACAATCAGAATAAGGGTGATTAATAAAGACAAAGCTGGTGTAGTCGCCTCAGTTCGCACAGGGCCGAAATGGATAGCAGTATGTCAAACACTTGTCCCGCAAGCCACCAGAGGACACACTACGCCTGTTCAGATACCCAGCCAAGTCCTCTCAGCTGGTTCGCAGGTCCTTGTAAACACACTCCGTCCAATAGAGGACACACTACGCCTGTTCAGATACCCAGCCAAGTCCTCTCAGCTGCTTCGCAGGTCCTTGTAAACACACTCCGTCCAATACAAGCGGCGTTATTTATCTCACAAAATCTTTAACGTTGGCCTTGAGATCGTCCACAACTGTTGGTTTGTCAGCATGGACAAAGGGCCTTATCGAGACTCAGACAATGTAACGAAGAGCGTCAAGTCGCATAATCGCAGCGTTGAACTGATGAACACTTACCGTGATACTTATCAATTATTTTTGAAGAAATTTGACACACCTTGACCTCAAAAAACACATTTTTCCAACATTTCGGGACTTACGATATACTCCAGAAACGCAAAAAGAAAGAATATTCTAACGATTTGGATTAAGCGACTCAACATTTGTTTAAATCTGAATCATATTTCTCACATAGTTGCTGTCTTGACCGACCTATGGAATATTGTAGGCCGGTTAAAAAAAATTCAGTGTCCGATTTTTTTAAAACTTGTTTTTTTCGAGCTTGCTACTATAGACCTTTCAATATGCAATTAAAACATTTGCTGTAGATTATTTCCCCAAAGTGTAGTTTTGACTTTGAGGTTGTAGGTTGTCTTTAATGGCGATCTACTGAAATCCTCCCTCAAGAATTACTTTTGGAAAAAAAATGTTCTAAGCTGACAGTCCATCTAAATCATTGACGAAATTTCCTCACAAGTACATTACGAAAAGTAAGTAAATGTGTGGCTGACTACACAAATTCTAGTTGGTCCTAGGATTATCCTGTTTGCTCTTCACTTTCTTTTGTTGACTTCTGTTCATGTTGACGACTTCAGGACGAATTAGGTAGTGAAACTTGGATTATAAACCACACGCAGAAAAAAAGTATGGTTGTGGTGACAATATTCGAAGAAGATAATACTATTGTTGGGTATATGGTTGTGGTACAACAATATTATGATCCACACAACAATAGTATGATTCAAATACAATCATACTATGATCCTCACAACAATAGTATAATTTACACAACCATAGTATGATCCTCACAACCATAGTACGATTCACACGCAACCATATTATGATCCCTACAACCATAGTATGATAACACCAATTATTCTATGAACCCCAATATAATTTATTAGAATTTGTTTAAGTTGTCGACAATAGGTTTGATCCCCAATATTTTTAAGTTTAAGTTGTCACCAATAGATTTGAATTATGAAAATTATATAAATATACATTAAATTCAAAATAATAGGAGTGATTTATTTCACAGTAGAAAAAATAAGTTTAAATAAACGTAAGCGTCTTTATTAAAAAAATTTCAGTTAAACAAAGCCAAAGCAGCTTGTTTAAAAAATGTTAATTTTGATAAAAAAAAAAAGTACTATTATTGCATTTGATCCGTATTAATAATATTTGTTCTTAAAGGCATATTTAAATGAAGACAAATTAAAATCATACAGTATGATTGCCGTAATCATATTATTGTTAACATAAAACGCCACACACAATACTTTTGTCGCACCAACCATATTAATATTTTTGCTATAAGCATATTTTCATTTTTAAATTTGGCAATAACACTATTGTTACATTTCAACAATATTAATATTGCAGCAATTATACTATTGTCAAAAATAAATTCAGTTAACAATGCTATGGTTGCGACGAACATTCTTTTATTGCGGAGAACATATTATTATTGCCGTGACCATGTAGTAGCCATGTTTTTTCTCTGCGTGCCTATTGTAGGCTATCAGTTAAAATTGGTATTTAGGTCTTTATTAGACCGACCAACAAACAGATTAGAAAGAAATAGACTTCGCTCTGAGCGATAAAAAAAAGATATCCATAGAGAATGTGATTTTTAGTAGCACGGGTTAAGGGAAATAGTGGGGTTTTCTCAAGACCTTACAATAGCATTATAGACCGTATGCCTTTTGTTTGGGTGGTCGGTCTGCCCTAGCTTACCATCGAACAGGAATAGGTAGAAATATATCTCTTCCTCAGGTTCATAAACTGTGTGGCTTCTGGTTCCTCAAATAGCGGGGAATTAAAAGGGTGGTCCCAAGGCCTCAGTCTGTCATTATTGATCTTGGTGTGATTATTGAGTGGTCGTTCGTGCCAAACCGACCACCACAGAGAAGATCTATAAGTTGACTCTCCCTATCTTGGTGTGGTAAATATGTCAGCTCCATTAATAGCGGAAAACAGTGGGGTTTTAAGGAGATTAGCCTGTAATAATAGGCCATGGAGTGTTTGTTGGACGTTGGAGCCTAGCTTACCAACGACACTGAACAGAAAATGGAGAAATGTACCTCTTTATATCTAAGAATGTTATGTCCATTAACTGCGCGGTTCTTGTACCACAAATGGCGGAGAATAATGGAGTTTACTCAAAACTTCATCCTTTCATTGTTCCTTTAGCATATTTGTTGGGCGGTCGTTCGGGCATAGCTGTACACCGAAACGGTAACGTACATAGGTCTTAAATGTTGCTTATCCCCAGAACTCTCTCCCATCTGACTGGTAGGTGCAATCCTTCGGGAAGTAACGGGTTGGCTGTAGTTTAAACCTTAATCGTGGGAAGGGAATCTTCTCGGTACGGAGTTACATTGCAGCCAGATTTTAAGCCGCATTATCCGGGAGAGCTTTTGAAGAGGGCTCAAGACCTTCGAATTAATACCAGGACTGTTTTAAAGGGAAATGTCAGCCGCAGGATAACGTACGGCAGCAGACCATCGTCAAAGATAATAGAGCGAGAAGCAAACAAGTTTGATTCACGACAAATTGTATTTACCGTACCTAAACCATACCTTAACTTTAACAATAAATTCCAAAATGTCGTTCAAGAATCATCTTGGACATATTACCTATCTTGAGGCCTTTGAAGGCATAATTCCTTCATTTGTACCCTACTTAATCATTCTCTCCTCGTAGCCACAACAATGTTCAAAAGGTTTAACTAACCGTCAGAGGCAGCAACATCAAAATTAATGCGGGTGTGTACCACACAACGCGAGGGAGTACCATAAAATGGTACTCCAAACCAGAAATCATGTGCATTGAATTAAAAGTCAATTCAGATTTTTTTCTTTTATGCTTTATTTTTCAAAAAAAAAACGTGCCGTACAACAAACCGGTAAAACGACCACACCATTGCGATGAGTAGAGCGACGACCATGCATGCATGTATGTACTCCACGCCATGCCAACCAAGTACGCCGACGTCGTCCGCCGTACACATACTGGTTATTCGTGGCGAAATTTATGAGTTGCATGAAACATCGATAATGATTGAAACGAGCGTACTCGTGTGGTAACTCCATACGCGGAGTACAAAGTACAGAACCACCACACATTCTCGTACTCGTAGCACGTATCGACTACCAGCAATCAATTGGAGTTGGAATGCCAATCGCCGCGTATTGGTTTTATGCTTTCAAATGGATTCTGAAGCTCCAGCTCTCAACGTGTAAGCGTAAGGAAAGTATTTTGTACACCGTAGGGAAAAAACGTGAGAGCGGGAGATACAATGAGCGAGAAATTAAAGGAGAACTTCGCATTCAAAGAGAGCAACATTTATGTTGAGGATGCTTGGCTGATGTAGGCAGAGTGTGGCCATATGTTTAAAATTTTTGGAGGATTTGTGATGTGATGCGAAATTGCAAGAATAGAAAGTGAAAAAAGTTAAGGTCGGTCGTGTTAGATACCCTGCACTACTCTGCTATTACGAGGAATAAGCACCTCTGGCTGCAGTTTGATCAAGGTTGGACTCAATATGATAAAGTTAATTATATGCCGCTCATAACATATGAGATTTGTGGTGTTGGTCGTTTGAATGTAATATGTTGCTTCTAAAGGTGCAGATTCTAAAATCGGTAAGTACCTTGTGGGGCTGTAATTATATATTGACCTATGTGGCCCAGTTTACCGCAGTTAATAAACCGCCGGCCATAACGTGGCATGCAAAAATAGGGCATCATCGGATGTAATTTGTGGCTTATAGAGCTGCAGGACCTCAAATCCGGAGGATCATTGTGTGGGATCCATTCGAAAATTTGAACTTATGAACCGATTTCAATAAATCTTAGGCCAAGGACAAACCTTATTGAAAGTGGTCCGCATCGGTCCAATTTTCGATAATATACATAGATTTTTCCCGATTAGAGAATTCAACCAAATTTCGCGTTGCCAGCACCAATTTCCGGTGAAATTTGTCCAAAGTTTTCGAACAGCTTCCGCACAAAGTCCCTGCTGTTTTGATGTCCTTCAGCTATAGGAGCCATTAATTACAGCTGATCATGCCTTAATTGTGCATAGTACGTTATGAGCGAAAATTGTTAAATAGGAGCAAAACTGTTACCCGACTGTGGTAAATCTGGAGCACATAAGTCTATATTTTCGTAAAGCACCCATACAAAGGTCCTTCACAATTTTAAAACTCCAGCTCTAAAAGCCACATATTACCCCGACTCCAACCAAAAATCGCACAAAGAATAACGACTGATCTCTGTTGAAATTTGACCATATCGGTGTAGGTCTTCGAATAGCTCCCGCACAAAGTCCCACCAAAGTTCAAAAGTTTGCATGGTACTTAACGAGCGCCAAATTTTTAACTGTGGTAAATCTGCACCGCATAGGTCTATATTTTCCAAAAGCCCCCACACGATGGTCCTTTTTCCAGATTTTATAATCCGCAGCTTTAGAAGCCACATTTTATCATCCGATTACTACCAAATTTTACAGGGAGCCTTACGAGCGACCAACACTCATGTCCTATAACATTGGACCATACCGGTCCATGTTTTTTTAATAGCCCCTACACAAAGGCTCTCCCAATTTGAGATCCTGGAGCTTTAAAAGACACAAGTTTTACCCCATCACAATAATAACTCTTATATAAAGTGTGTTTTTTTAGACTTGTGGTTTTCAATCTGGCCACTCTTTTTCGGAGTTGGTCTTGGTGACAGCTGTCACTTGTTTTGCACCAGAACAACGTTTGCAAATCGTTGTAAATGGACCCAAAACGAGATGGCCACCGATCCTGATTTTACTATATATATGCTATATATATTTCCGGCCTAGGCAACACTTAGTGGAGTTTGAAATTTTTTAGCATAAACGTACTCAGAACGTTTTGACGTACGACCATCATTTGTGTTGTTTACAGTGACTTGAAAAAATTAGTTTGGCAAAAAAATTTAATTAACTCGTGAAAATTTTCGTGCGATCATGTTTTACAACTTTCGACTTGGATTATCACGACAAGAGTAAATGGATGAACTAAAATCTTTGTATGAAGCACTATCCTATAGCACTGTTAAAAACTGGTTTATAAATTCATTCGTGGCCGACGCTCGCTCAAAGAGGAAGGTCGTCCAAAAACGGTTTGGCATAACGGAGAACATTGATGCCGTGCGTGAACTGATAATGCAAGATCGTCATGTCCCATACCGTGAAATAGAGGCATCCTTGGGCATTGTTGCACCAGCATACATTCGAAATTGCATGAACACCTGGAAAGGTTTGTTCGTTTGGATCCCGCACAATTTGACAATCGCTCAAAAAAAGGCTCGTGTCGATTGGTGCAAAGAAATTTGGAAAAAAATGATCGCTGTGCTTCAAAAGACGTTTATAAGATCGTCACAGGTGACGAATCATGGATCTATGCTTATGAGCCCGAAAGTTGTTCGCGGAAGAAGCACTTCGAAGCAAATAGTCGCATGTTTCTTCGGCAAGACTGGCCATGTGGTGACTGTTCTGCTTGAGCAATGTAGGACGGTCTATTCTGAGTGGTACACCACAGTTTGTTTGCCTGAAGTCTTCGGAGAAACTCGAAAAACGAACAAGAGAAGACGAATCCTTGTGCGCTATGACAATGCGAGCTCTCACACATCGGCTAAAACCAGCGCCTTTTTGACCGGCCAAAACGTCGAATTGATGGGTCATCCGACGTACAGCCCTGTCTTGGCACCCAATGACTTCTTTTTATTCCCGCACATCAAGAAAAAAATGCGTGGTCAACGATTTTCGTCGCCAGAAGATGCTGTTGAAGCGTTCGAAAACCATGTTTTGGAGGTGCCTCAAGAGGAGTGGAAAAAGTGCTTCGATAATTGGTTTGAGCGCATGCAAAAGTGTATAAATCATGCTTGAGAATAAAAGTATTCTCAAATATAAAGCAATAAAACCATTTTTGATGATAAATATTTTCATTATTAGGCCAGAAATATATATAGCAGTCGTAAAAGACAATTTTGGTTAGCGATGAAGCTCACTTTTGGTTGAATGGGTACGTTAATAACCAAAATTATCCCATTTGGAGTAATGCAAGTTCACAAGCCATTGTTGAGACGCCGTTACATCCTAAAAAAGACACTGTTTGGTGTGCACTATAGGCAGAGGGAATCATTGGTCCACATTTCTTCAAAAATGAAGACGTTCAATGGGGAACGATATACTTAAAGTCATGATTAATGACTTTTTCGTGCCTGAATTGAAGGATGTTGATTGGACGACCTTTGGTCACAAAAAGACGGCGCTAACGAAACAATCAATTTATTGAAGGAAACTTTTGGTGAGCGCATTATCTAGCATCGTGGGCCTGTTGCTTGGACTCCAAGATCTTCCGATTTGGTACCGCTAAGCTATTTTTTGTGGGGTAATGTGAAGTCACTTGTCTACGCAGATAAATCCGACACGATTGACGTGTTATTGTTGACATACAGCCCCAAATGCTGCAAAATGCGGTCGAAAATTGGGCCTTTCAGCTGAAATTTTTTCGAGCCAAACGCGGCGGCCCGTAATCATTTTTAAAACATAATGGCAAACCCTTACCTTTATAATAAAGTTAAATTTATGGCCAAAATATTTAATTATATTCATTTTATTTTTTTTTTTGGAAAACCACACTTTTAATAAAAAACACCATTTATAACAAAGCTCCCAGATTGAAGAGAAGTTCCCCATTTGTTCCGTAATGACATGTTGAGAAAAATATAAGGGGCAAATTTCGCTTAAAGGATCTGGCAACATTGGCGAGAAAGAATGTTTTTTTATGTTGTCTGAGAGAGTGCAGACATACCTGAATGGACCGGTTTGCCGGTATTTGACAGTCACAATATCTTTTTGTCCAAAAAAAACAAAACCGTTCTGTCTCCAAACGCTGGCGGGCTGACGAGCTGTTATTCTTTCCTTGCGTTATTTCAATTTAAGCAGAAGAAAAACACACCTCTCAGAGAAGAAAAGAATGTCACACAAGTTCAAATAAAATATTCTGTGTATTGTGACACAAAACAAGATTCTGAACACACGGCGACGATAAAATAAATGTAGCTTGAAACAACAGGTAGATACGAGAAGTAAATGGTTATTGATGAAAAACACAACAAAACGACCGACGAGACAAAAGGTCCAAAAACTATGGACAGCCAGCTATGCATGTAGCTGGGGAGAGCGGGCAGTATGAATTGGCATAAAACATACATATATGTATAAAGAAGAAAGCAAAACGTCATAAGTAAACATACATACATACATATGTACATACATATACATGTGTATCGATTTTCGATCGTACCTGTTTTTGTGGTGACTCTTTTTTTAATTGGCAATATCTTGAATTTCGTTGATAATCCAAAAATAGTTTTGTAAATCCAACTTAGTCCAACAGGTATCAAAATATGATCTGCTGGTTGGTTGGTTAAAGGTGAGCCGGGGAAAATATTTCACTGTTGGAATGTGACAGCTTTGTTTTGTTTGCTAATTCTCTCTCGGGTTTCTTATCTCTTCTTCTTTCTAGACGCCACCAACACAGTTTTTTTAATGGAACGTTGCACCCTGCTGCAATTTTATTTTTGTGACGTGATTTTCATTCACTACGAAAATCTAACTTTGTGCTGTTTTGCTTTGAGAATTCACTACACTTACTCTATACTTTATATTCTGCTTTTCGCTTTTAATTTTTTCTATTTTTATCTTTAATTCATTTTCCACAATTAAGCGCTATTTCCACATTATTTCTCAACTATTTTTTTCACATCATCAATTAACACTTTTTTGGCATACACAACAACAACACTAACTCACTCATAATAAGCGTATGCACAATAAATCATGTACGGGACTGCTCTACGCTCTGCGTATGTTAATTACTTTTGTTGTTGCCCTTGTTTTTTTTTTAATTTCCATTAAGTTGTTAACACTTGTTAAAAACGAAGCATTTACTTTACGTTTTTCGATCACTCGGCAAACGTTTTTTCGTACCGCCTAAAAATAAATAATTCACTACTACTCCTCTTTGCTGCGGCTTTAACTTTTTGTTGTTGTTGTTTTTCTTTTTGTTGTAACTCGCGTCGTGTTCGTTGTTGTCGTCGTCTTCGTTTCTACCTTTCTCCCGTTTAACACGTCATTATACGTTGGCCGACCATTGAAAACTGTTTGTAAAGGTTCTATTTAGTGTGGGGAGACAGACAGACACAAGCAGACAAACCTCTTTCACCGTGTCTACTCTACATTAACAGCTCAGCAACAACAATAAGTACCCTACACTCCAGTAAATAATCACACCAACAAGGGAGAGAGCCTCCCATCAGAGGCTGGCATGGTAAGAGAGCACGTATTGTGTGTGTGTGTGAGTGTTGTGTGTTCGCATGTAGAACAAGTGATCTTTTTTAAATGAGAGCTACTAAAGTGCATCACACTCAGCAAATATAATTACACTCTCTGTGTGCAATCTTTAGTTATGCAAGTACTCGTACATATGCACATGCAGTTGCGGTCAAAATAATAGCAGTGCACGAAAGCTTAAAATGGCGCTGCTTACAATTTTGTGTATTGATATGGTAAAGGGTGGTCCAACCATAATGCACGATGTTTACTGTAAGTCAAGTGTTTAGCCTAACTTATTTTGGCATTTCTTTCTTTTAGTGCTTGGCATGAAGAGGTACACACTTGAGCAGCACGTTAAGATTGTGGATGCCTTTTACGAAAATAGGCGTTCTAATCAAAAAATTGATTTCGTGCCCTTCGTGATTTTTTTGGTCTACATAATCGAGAAATGTGTACACATCCGGGAGAACTGTTCGCAGATTTAGGCAAATCAGGCCTGTAGAAAATTGGAAAACACCAATGCTAGCCCAGCTCGATCGGCTGAAAACATTTAAGTTCGCCATAGTTTGGCCGTCAACCTCGAATTTACGTCGTGCCCAAAAATTGAACCTCTTACGAACATCACTAACGCGAATTTTGAATAAATATTTGAATTTACACGCTTACAAGGTTCATTTGATGAAAGAGCTGAAGCATACTGACCATATCAACCGTCGTCAATATGCCGAATGATTGGTTCAACGGACAGAAGTAAATGGTGTCTTTACAAAGAAAATAGTTTTCAGCGACGAGGCACACTTCCACCTCAATAGATTTATTAACAAGCAGGATTGCCGCATTAAGGCAAATGAGAATACTCGTTTAATTGTTGAATAGCCGATGCATTTATTTACAAAGTGCGACTCTTTGGTGTGATTTATGGGCTAGCCTGGTCATCGGACTTCTTCGAAAATGACCGTAAATGGTATTCGTTTTCGCGAGATGGTAACAGACATCTTGTGGCCAGAAATTGGACGAGCATGTTGTGTGGTTCCAACAGAATGATGCCACTTGCCACACAGCCAACGAAACAATGGCTCTTTTACGAGAGAAAATCAATGGCCGTGTTATCTCACGCCGTGGCGACGTTAATTGCCCGCCAAGATCATGTGATTCGACACCGTTGGACGTCTTTCTTTGGGGATTTTAAAAAGAAAAGGTGTACGTCAACAATCCAAGAACAATTCATGGGATCAGAAAATTCGGCAGAATAACGACCTTGAACCTCCATTTTGTCTGAGAGTAATTGAAAATATGGACCCTAGAATAGAGGTATGCCACGGAAGAAGTGGCGAACATTTGGCCAATAAAGGGTGGTTAAATTTTAAGGGGCGATGTTGATTTTGAATAAAACACAAATTATTTAAGAAATTATTGTCATTTCTTTTTATTATGATAATATTGGTATGATTCAATTATGTATGGAACAAAATATTGGTCAAATGGCCGCCGCGACTTCGGCGGCACACCTCCATCCGATGGTCCAAATTTTCGATGAAGCTGAGCTATAATTGAGGTTCTATGCCGTTAATGTGCCGAATTATCTCATCCTTTAGCTCTTGAGTTGTTGCTGGCTTATCGACGTACACCTTTTCTTTCAAATAGCCCCAAAGAAAGAAGTCCAACGGTGTCAAATCACATGATCTTGGCGGCCAATTAACGCCGACCGCCATGACCGTTGAATTTTTCGCGCAAAAGAGCCATTGTTTCGTTAGCTGTGTGGCAAGTGGCACCGTCCTGTTCAACCCACATATCGTCCACATCCATATCTTCCAGTTGGGGCCATAAAAAAAGCGTTATCATCTCACGATAGCGAACACCATTCACAGTAATTGCCTGACCGACCTCATTTTGAACAAAATACGGCCCGATGATGCGCCAGCCCATGAACCACACCAAACAGTCACTCTTTGTGGGTGCATTGTTTTTTTGACAATCGTTCTTGGATTATCGTTCGCCTAAATGCGGCAATTGTGCTTATTGACGAATCCACTGAGGTAAAAAATTGCCTCATCACTGAAGATGATTTTTTTTTTGAAAATTAATCATCCACTGCAACTTTAACGCGTTGCTCGCTTGTGTATCTTTCCACGGTCCAAATTGAGTTAGTCTGGAATTGAGAAATATCATATGAAATGCAGAAAAAAAATTGACGTTTGGGTGTGGTTCACATTCAACATCGGCCCTTAAAATTTAACCACTCTTTATTTTATTTCACGCATAGTTTTGAATAACTGGTCGGAGACCCCATAAAGTATATGGGTATTTCCAGATAATGGTCAACCGTGACGGAAAAATAACATATTACCAAAAAGATGTTTTAGTCTCATATTATGCTAAGGAAATATTCAAATTTTATAATTTTTTTAAGCTTTAGTCTTTCTTTTTTTTTGCTTGTAATTTTTTTGACTTGAACCGTTTCTATTCTGGTTCGAGACCATTTTTGTTGTTTCTTTTTCAAAATCAACGTAAAAAATTGGTGAAATGTATTGGCTTGGTTAACTGGCAGACTGTACAGCTGTTTCTAAGCCCGTCAAGATTTTTCTTCAGCAGTCTCAGGCAACGATTACTTCGGCAGCAAATGAAATGACTTATACGGGAGTCTCATTTGAATTACTGAGAATTACCCTTTGCATATAGTCTTCAAACTGTGCGTAGAACAATCAATGTTAACTTTCTGTTTACATCTTTCTGCCACCAGAAAATGTTTTACACCATTAAATAGCTAAAATAAAAAGACAGCGATCGAGATCGACTAACCGGGTATTTCCATTTATTGATATTTTAATGTCACGTGCGTGTTTAAAGTATCTCTTGTTTGTATAAATTCTACACAGGAAGACAAAATCAGTTGAAAACAATCTGTTGGATCTTTATACTTTCAGTTGCTATCACTAACATTGTATGGTTTTAGTTGTTACATCGTAAAAATTACCATAAGATGGTAGCTTTTTTGATTTAAACGCCGATTTTCGTAAAAGGCTACACCACTCTTACGGCGCTTCTCAATTGTGTACCTCTCCATCCATGAACTGAAACAAAGAAATGTCAAATTAAGTAGGCCAAAAAGCAGGACGATAGGGTGTGACTCGCAATTAACATCATTATGGTTGGACCACCCTTTATTTACAAAACAAAGGCTCAAACAAGAAGTGGTCTCATCGGCGAATTCGTATTGGGTACATCTGCACGAAATGGTATAAGTAAAACAGTAAATTAACTCAATGTGATAGTTCAAAGAAACTTTACACATTCTTGCAAAGCAAAAGTGTATCATAATTTATTATATTTTTCTTTAGTCGTGTTCTTTTGAGGTTATAAACAAGCATTTGTATGGAAGTTACTCGGTAAGCAAGCGAGTTGGCTGTTACTCGGTAACGAATCGAGTTAGAGTTACCTGACTTATTTTTTTAACAAAAAGATATTATGACACACCCGACTTCTATAGCAAAATCAAAAACAAATGTTTTTTGTTATTGATGCAGAAAGAAAATGAAAAGAATGAAAGAAAATAGAAAAAGCGCGATAAATCCATTTACATAAATTACATTGATGCAAAAACGGTAAGTGAAAATGTTGATTGTTAAGATTTAGACAAACTTCGATGTAGCTATATTATTTTAAGAGTGCCTTAACGAAAATTGTGGACAAGGGACGAGACGTTGATGCTGTTGGCTTGCTACAAAGCCAGAAACGACGAATATGAATATCCCCGGCGAAAAAGAAAGGCCTACCAACAAAATTAAATTTGTCAACAAAACAAGAAACGATACGAAGTAGCAAAATTCGTTTTCCACAATTTGCTTTTTCTTTGTAAAAAAAACTTTTGTTGAGCTTATGCTGCCATCTGATTCAAAATGTTGTTGAATGTTGCAGGAATACCATATTGATTACTCACTAGGTAACTAATCTAGTAACCTGAAAAGAACACGACTTTTGACTATTTGATTACAATTTTCAGTTTTTTTTACTGTCTGCTTTTGACAAATTCTCCGATGAACTCTATTGTTGTTTAATTCTCTTTGGTATATACAATAAGAAGCACTGTTGCCATACTATAATCAAGTATGGTCGTGTTCTATTGGAAACTCGCTTAGGAGGTCGCTAACGCTATAACTTCACACCACTGTACAAGAATATAAAAAATATTTTTCTTTTAAGAAAATTATAGACATTGGCGCTAAAACCCGTTTATTTTATATAATTTAAATTTAGTGAAAGTGTTTCGGAAATAACCTCGAGCGAGTTTAAGAAAGATTGGTTATTACTCGCTTATAGCATTTTTTGAGCACCTTTTATAAAGTTAAAAATTTTTAAACCAAACGGTTTATGATGCGGAACAAGATCAGTTCTTGTATACAAAGAGATCTCAAATATTTGTTTAGTAAAGTTTAAAAGTTGTCACCTTAGCGACTACTTACTCGTTTAATAAGCGAGTACCAATAGAACTCGCCTTTTGTTCGATGTTGCCAGATTATCATATTGTTAACTAGGTAACAGGGCTAGTTACCTGAAGAGAACACTCCTAATGGGTATACTTATAATAAGCAGGATGTGGCTCCAAAAAGACGGCGGGAGCAAAGATCGAAGTTCTGATGCAAAAACTTGCTGAATAGGTTATATCGCTGTGAAGATCATCAGCGCACCACCGCAATTATGCTACTACTTTCTCTGAGGGTAAGTCCTTAATAACAGTAACAAACCTTCATATTTGGTCGAAATAACGACCCACATAATGATCCAAATCATCAAATATTGGAATGTTGGCCATTGGAATGTTGTAACGTTCCATGTATGCTGGTCGCTAAGGTGCGGCTATCACATAAGTAATCTGGGTTTAAAGTCGGATGGTAACATCTACTTTTTCAGCTGTGGGTTTTTACAACTCGCGACTTCATTCCGCGACTTCACGGGTTAAAATACAAATCCAATACGGCTCATTAACATCTGCCACCTTTTGTCCATGAGAGGTATTGTGGCTCCATCTACAGTTTACAGTCTGCAAATATCGGTGGTTGTCCTTAATATTTTGATATTTGTTATTTTTATGTATTCCATCGTTTATATTAGCATAGTTTTAGGCTGCGCACATATTATGTACACAATGTACAACCCTGCAGCTGTACTTCCGGTACAAATTCATAGCTAAGATCCAAACCACTTCAGCTGCGGCACAGGCAGCACTGCCAACACTTATCAAAGTTCAATGCAGCCAATAATAGGGTTATTCTCTTTGGTCTCCGAACATAAAAGGATAACATAACAGTATACATTTTTGGGAGATTCTTTCAACTTTGAAAGTCCTTTTTTTGCTTTAAAGCCATCTTTTCACCTAAAACGAAATTTTCACTTAGGAGTTTTTCAATTATCTCTACAAGGAAAAAAATGAGTGTAAGAGAAACAGCCGTTGTTTATTTTCAAACTAATTATTTTAATCATATTCATTTAAATACCCTTGAATAAAATGACTTTACAACATTTGTTTTTGCAAATGTCAAAAATGCTTTGACCAAACAATTATCAGAACATTAATTTTCGTTTGCAGATAGTAAACAAGTCTACACTGTTCTTATAAACATCCCTGTAACAGTTGAAAACCCCGCCACCTTTTCGTTTAAGCTAAGTACCAGCAAACCAAAATAGCCAATGGTAAATTTCATTTGTTTTTTCTTCATATATTTCTTATGGGAGCGAAAATTTCGTTTTAGGTGAATACTACGATTTATTAAAACATTAATTTTCGTTCTAGGTGGCGAAAAAATCTCTTCACTGCAAGTGATAAATAACCCTGTAACAGTTGCAAATTCTGCCACATTTTGATTTAAGCCTAGTGATGGATAAAAACGAAATTTTCGCTAAGGAGTATTGCATTTATCTGTACACGGAAGAATTGCAGTGTAGCAGAAGCAGCCATTGTTCATTTACAAATTAATTACTTTAATCATATTCATTCAAATACCCTCAAAAACTACTTCACAACCACTGTTAATTTTTTTTTGCAACTGTTAACAATTCCCTCACCAACATTTATCATAACATTAATTTTTGTTTGCAGATGGTGAAAAAAGTCTACACCGCTCTTATAATCAGGTGTACTAGACTTTATTTGAGTATCACTAAACGAAAATAGCTAAATGGAATTTACCAATAGTAAATTTCGTTTACTTCATGTTCTTTATGTATTGCTTATGGGAGCGAAAATTTCGTTGCAGCTGAACAGAATGGGAGATAGCCGACCTTGAAAGAAATGAATACTTTTTGATAAATTTGGTCAGTTTCAATGTTTTTAGAATTGACTGTTAGTTAGACTTAGTGAGTCTGCTGGTACAGATTTTCAATTTTACATAACCTATATACATATATGGGTGATTCTGAGATTATTGGCCAATTTCGACATCATTTTTGGCATTCGATTTTTTTTGCAGAAATTAATATATTATTCAGGTAGATGTCTTAGTTCTAAGAAAGACTAGTCATTTTAAAAAGGTACACAACAAAATTTTATTTTTTAACGGAATCATGCAACAATTTAAAAATACGACCACCAGGGTAGTGACTCATTGAACAGAGAAATGACGAAGACAATAAAATATACTCGTATTGTATTTTTTCTTTAAAATCAACAAATTCATTTTAATTTAGTTCTTTTGTAAAAATAATAAAAGAAAAAATCTGTTAATCATCATTCTCCTGTGAAAATTTTTGTTTATTTAAGTACTTACCCTTACAAAATTGACTTCAGCTGAAAGTTTATTCTTGCAATAAACACAAAAAAAAACACTTGAAAAATTATAAAAAGTATTAATTATCTTTTAAAAAACAACACAGCGGAATGACCAACTTAAGTGTGGACGTTCGTAACGAGTGACAAAACACGACTTACTTAATTTTAATAAGACTGTTGACGAAAAAACTATTAGATCAAGATTCATTAGATTCAAGTAATGTTCAATCATATTTGAGTTGCTTGAAATCATGATTGGTTTGGAATTTGAATTTTAGCGAATATTAGATTTTACAGGGGAATACTGTGTATTTTCGGGGACAGAAAATAAACATCCATAAAAATATAAATTTAATAAAAAATTATTATCGTTAATAGCAACAAAATTATTGGTATATAATTTTTTACTATGGACCGGTTTTATTATATAAGAAATTAATATTTTTGTAAAAAGTTGAGAAAATTTCAATTGAAAGTAGTGCTAGGGACAACCAGGGTAATGATATTTTAGCACTTTGGTAGGAAATTTTTTGAAGAACAAATATTTTTTTTAAGAAACAATTTTAAAGACTTTAAAGGTCATATAAAGTTTTATTGTATAGTAAATAATAAAGTATAATATATTTTATTTTTCCCGCTTGAAACAAGCAAGGACATAATATCAGAATCAACCATATATCAATATGTACTTAACGTAAAGTCTAAAAAAAATTCTTCAAATTTTAATTTTTCCGTTTGACTTAACTTCAGATGTTATCCGGAGTCGACTATATTTTTTTTACTTCTGCTCTGACTCCGTTTAAACTTTCGAAACTCCGACTCCAAAGCCCTGCTTATGACCAAAGGCTATAAACTGGCAAAATTAAGGTCATAACATTTTTCGTTTTACCACTATTTTGGTTTTATGTGATACACGGACATAGCTAGATCTTCTTAGAGTTTTAAGACCATCATTAATATATATCAATATTTTTACCCTCCACCCAAGGATAGATTGTATTCTAAATTTAGTCATTCCAACACCTCGAAATACTGATCGGAGTACCTAGCGGTCAATAACATGTGTACGTTTAAATTTTATTGACCGCTAGACGCACAAAATGGGCGAAAAGTTTTCATTTAAGGGACTTAAAGTACTTCCTAAAAAAGTACACTTTTTGGTATTTGTTTAACATTTTTAAATTATTTATGAAGTGAAGAGGCATTTAACACATTCAAAACTATATGGTTTGTCGATTTTTAGACTCTTGTGGCCCAAAAACGGTTTTAATGCCAATAGCAAATAGTAACTAATAACAAGAGATAGACTCAAAACTAGTTATAAAAGGTGGTCCAACTTAAACGCACTATGTTAAATGTTAATAAAGCAAAAAGTTTTCTGATAATTATCATAATTCATTGTGATAAAGGATCTATGACAACTAAGTGTTAAACAATAAATCGCTCGTCACGGCTTGGGTGGCTTTCCTCTATACGATGGTCCATATTTTCAATGACTCCTGTGACATAATGTCGTTAATTTGCTAAAATATCTCATCCTTTGGCTCTTGAATGGTTTTTGGCTTATTGACGTTCAGTTTTTCTTTCAAATAGCCCCAAAGAAGTCAAATCACATGATAGTGAAGGTCAATTAACATCGCAACGACGTGAGATAACACCGTCATAGAATTTCTCTCGTTGAAGAGCGATTGTTTCGTTGGTTGTGTGGCAAGTGGAATCGTTCTGTTTGGAACCACATATCGTCCAGGTCCATATCCACAATTTCTGTCCACATGAAGTTCGTTATCTTGCGGTAGTGAACACCATTCACAAGTCGAGGACGGCTCTTCGCCTCAGTTTCGATAACAACATCAATCTTTTTAGCAGTACGAACAGTGCGAGCATACACAGGTGTTTTCACATTTCCTACAGATCCGGTTTGCTGAAATTTGCGCATAATTCTTCCGATAGTAGACACATTTAGTCGATTATGCTTACCAAAAAAATCAGTAAATGCCGATATGCGTAAATCACTGAAATAAAGTAATGTCAAATTAATTTGGGCAAAAAACTTGACTCACAATTTACATTGGGCATTATGGCTGGACCATCCTTTATCTTGTAATAATTTCAAATATGTTCAACTGGGCCTAAAAAACCTGCTAATGTTAGCACAAGCGACCAATTTTAAATGTGAACACAGGAAAATTAAATGTTTCAACTGAGGTCTGCCTTATGATATTTTGGGACCAAAAAGGCAGCTATATTTAATAACTTAATATGGATTTATTTTTTAGATTTTACTACGAATAATGGCCTAAAAGCGGTCTTTATTTGCATAAGGATCATAAATATGGTGAAGGTTTTATAAGATTTGTCTATGCCGAACTTAATGCCAGTTTTGCTTGTTGTTAATATAAAAACATGTGTTATTAAAAAAGCATTCTTAATCGAAGGAAAGTTCTTTTTTGACCTCTAAGAAACGTTTAATAAACTAAAAATAAATTTTAATAGAACAAAAAGGGCATTTTGATTAATTTAAAATTGTTGGTAGGCTTCAAGGGGTTTTGATCTGTGTTTTTGTTTGATTTCAGTCAGAAAAATTTTCTAGTGGCAACTCGGGCTTCGCCTACACTTGGCGGCGTCGTGCCTTGCCGGCTTGTTAAGAAAAGACCGGCGGCAGTTAAAAAACGGCCAGCTTGTTTCTCTGCCCGTTGCCAGTTGCGAAAACTTTGTTGTGCGGTCGTGTTGTGTTGTTCGTGTGCATGCGAGCTGTGAATGTGAAAGAAATGGAATTGGATTCTGGAAAAAAGTGAAAATCAAGATAAATATGATTTAAAGAAAGGAGACAGCCAGCATAGAAAAGTAAATTTGAAAGATATCAAAAAAATTCCTATAGAAAAAACTGATTAAAAAGTAAAACAGTGAACAAGGAAAAAGTTTATAAAAGTAATACAACAACGACGCGGATCAAATAACAAAAAAAAAAACTGATAAGAAAAAATTGTGAGTTGGTGAATTTGGATGCATGCAATCCCCAATTAGACAATAAAAGAGTTGTTTAACATGTGGTGATTGTTTCTTTTTTATATAAGTATTGAAATAATGAAAGTGCTGTGTAATAATTATTCAATTACTTCTTGAATGAGTGTTTGTGTGTGTTCCTCTAGTTCATACGACGTATTTAGTCCGTCCTCTTCTTGGCTGCATCGCATTTGATTTTGTAAGTGTTTGTGGTTTGTGTATGTTTTTGTTGATACCACCACCCTTTGACCTCCATCCATTTCAGCTGGCATCTCTTTGGGGTTTTATCTTTGCTTTGGTATGGTGTCTTCTTTGTTGTTGTACGAAACAACCGTGTACAATTTCAGTTGCACTCGTTGAATGAAAAGAAACAAATTCGACGTCACCTATTTTTTTTAAGGTTTGTGGGGGTCTAATTTTGTGTGAAGTTTACATGAAAACCATCGTTTGATATAAATTAGGGCTTCAATTTAGTTTATGTTCAACTGTCATATTGAATCCAAATTTCTACCATTGATAAATTTTTGTATTTGAAATAAAAAATTATTAATACATTTTTTGGTAGCGACCCTTTTTTCCGAGTAACGGGCTTCCAAAGTTTGACAATAAATATATTTGTTGTTGTTGGGGTTATTGTTGAATTCTTATCGGACTACCACAATATGGGTGTTATGGAAAAACTAACAAACCCATTACAAGACGGAGGACAAAAAAAATATTTTAAAAAAATCGACCCTGGCGGTTGTAGACAGCAAAACTACCACTAGAAATTTTTTTAAAAGAACCCACTGTGTAATATTATTAACTAAAAACAAGAAATTATTTTAAAATATCTCGCGATTTTTTTACCACAATATTTCTATTTCTATAAAAAAGTATTGTAATATCCAAAATTTAAATCTTAAACAAATTATTGTAATATCCAAAATTTAATGTAGGTTTGTACCCATATTCCGTTGAATTTTTTAAGAGCAGAAAAATTTTATGTCCGAGTACCTGGATAAGGCCCCTTCATAGTTAGAGTCTTACAGATCGGCCATATGATTTAATGTCTCCAAAACCATGACTAAGCCTGTCCATATCTGGAAGCCTTTGCGATTGGACGAAGGCCGGTCACACCAAAGGAAGTTTAAATTTTAATTAAAACCCGGTGACAGTGATCAACAGCAGAATGCTTGTAAAGTCCAAATTCCATGCCCATAGGTGAAAGTTTTTCAAGCCGGCTGAAGGCCGGCCACACAGAAGGCAGTTTCAATTGTATCTAAATTCCGCTGACAGTACGAGTAATCAATAGCAGATAGCTTTAAAGTCCCGGGACCCTAGATTACGCCTGTCCATAGCTGAAATCATTTAAAGTTCGACCGAAGGCTGGACACTCAGAAGGCAGTTTATGGTGATCAATAACATAAGGCTTTAAAGTCCCTAGTTCCTAGAACAAGCCTGGCCACAGCTGAATGCCTTAAAGCTCAGCCAAAGGCCGGCATCTCAGAAGCCAGTTTACATTTTATCTTAATTCCGCTGACATTGATCAATACCAGAAAGCTTCAAAGTTCCGATAGCGTTTAAGCCCGACCGATGGTCGGTCACACCAAAGTTTGAATTTTATTCTTATTCCGGTGACAGTGATCAATCCCGGTTCTCGTACTTTTAAGCCTTCTGCTATTGCTCACTGTTGCCGGAATTAAAATAAAAGTGAAATCTTCTTCGGCGTGGCCGGCCTTCGGCCGGACTTAAAGACTTTCAGTGATGTCCAAGTGTAAAATATGATTCGGGACTTTAAAGGCTTCTGCTATTTATCACAGTCTCCGGAATTACTAAAAATTTAATATTTCCAGGAAAACGATTTTTAAAAAAATTCCCTTTAATCAAAACAAATTTTCGAATTTTCATATTCACGCTACAATAGCTTTTAGGGGAGCTAATGGACGTTAAATAGCATAAAATAAAGCTTACGATGTCGATGCTATGGATACCTAAATTCAATATATTTTGTTAGGCATATTCCAAAAATACAGGTTGAAAAGGCATAACATCGGTCACAGACCCGTTGATAAGGTCTTGCCCATACCTGCCCAAAGATACCCATTTTATCCAGATCGTATAATATAGTGTGATCCATCTAGAGGTATTTTTTCAGAACAAAAAAAATTAATTCTAATCAAGTGTGGAATTTTTATTGGTAATTTGAAAGGGCATTCTATGGCATTTATTGTTTGAATATAATTTCTTTCAAATGTTGGCCGCAACTACGCCTCAGGGTTTCCATTCTGTGGGTCCAACTTTGGATGACTCGTTCGAGCATTTCGACCGGTGTGGCTTAAATGACACGCGTAATGTTGGCTTCCAAAACCTGAATCGTAGCTGGTTTGTCAGCATAGACTTTGAACTTTACGTAACCCCAAAGAAAAATGTCTAAAGATGTGATATCACTCGATCTAGGCGGCCAACTCACCTGTCCAAAACGTGAAATAAGCTGTTTTTCGAAATGACCTCACAATAGATCCATTGTTTGAGCAGCTGTATGGCAAGTGGAACCGTCCTGTTGAAACCAAGTGTCGTCAGGTAGCATAAAGTTCGATATCATGGCGCAATAGCGAGCACCATTCACGGTTACGTTCCGGCCATCATTTTTGAAAAGATTCAGAATTCGGCTCCTGAAACAATGTGGAGAGAAATTATCGTCCAAAATGGAAGTTGTAGAACCATTCAAAAAAAAATTTCAAGATATTATTTTAGAAAATAATTTGCCCAAAGATGCCATTTTTAACGCTGACGAGACCGGTCTGCTTTGGAAAGCTTTACCTGATAAGGCGTATATACACTCAGGGGAAAGAACGGCACCAGGTAGAAAGCTTTTTAAAAAAAGAATAACCGTCCTACTATGCAGCAATGCTAGTGGAACAAAAAAAGTCAAACCTTTGTTGATCGGAAAATCTCAAAATCCTCGAGTGGCGAATGGGTGGCTTGAGCAAACACCTGTATCTGAAAATGAAGAAGATAATGATGATACTCACGAAGATGACATTGAAATCTTGTAACCTAAAATTAAACACGAGGATGCAGTCAACAACTTTGAAATTTGTATTAAATGGGCTCAGCAAAACAATATCGATTCTATGAAGTTAATTCTTTTACGAGAACTTCAAGAAGAAGCAATTCAAAATCAAATTAACATGCCAAAGAAACAAACTTTGATCAACTTTGAATCCATTTTTCAAGTAGTTTTTTTAACTGTTTATTATAAAGAGTGTATGAACTATTTTTGTTATATTTTTTGTTACATAAAAAAACGTATGATCTCTATAAATTCTGCAAATCATAATATTGAACTACTTAATGATTTGCATAACGATCTTAATAATAAATGAAACGAATTGTTCCTTTAAAGTATATTTATATGGCTGAATATTATAGCTCGAATTAAATAATACTCCGTAATATATACGAGGGCGACCGCAAAAGTAACTGGCCTAACATAAAAAGAACCGTTTTTTTTGGAATTATTATTATATTTCAACATAATCTCCTTCCAACTCAATACACTTCATCAAACGTTTTTCAAGTTTTTTAATTCCATCCGAAAAATAAGATTTTTCAAGACCTTCAAAATATGCCTCAGTTTCAGCAATAACCTCGCTATTGGACGAACATTTTTTGCCACCGAGAAATTTTTTTTTAAATTTGGAAACAAGAAATAGTCAGAAGGAGCTAAATTTGGACTATATGGTGAATGCGGAGCAATTTCAAATCGTAATTCGGCCAGTTTTTGTTGAGTTAAAAATGCAGTGTGTGAAGGAAAAGAACTTTTTTTTCAAAATGCGGTCGTTTTTTCTTGATTTCTTCACTCAACCGATCCAATAATGCACAATAATATTCACTATTTATAGTTTTTCCTTTCTCAAGATAATCAATAAATATTATACCCCTTGCATCCCAAAATACTGTGGCCATTACTTTTCCTGCTGACTTAACAGTTTTCGCCTTTTTGGGACCACTTTTACCAGCTTATATCCATTGTTTTGACTGTTCTTTGCATTCTGGGATGTAGTGATGGATCCATGTTTCATCAACAGTTATGAATCGGCGCAAGAACTGTATTGGATTACGCTGATAAATCGCTAAAAGCTCCTCGGAATTGGTCCAACGGACGATTTTTTGGGGTAAAGTCAACAAACGCGGCACCTTTTTCGCGGATAGCCTTTTCATGTGGAGTTCATCATGTAAAATACTCCAAACTTGTTATTCGTGTATTTTAACAATATCAGCAATTTCTCTGAGCTTTATTCGTCTATCTTTAGTCACTTCATTAAATATTTTTCTAATGTTTTCAATAGTAATAGCAGTTTTCGGTCTTCCAGAGCGTTGTTCATCTTCCGTACTTGAACGACCCATTTTAAATTGTTGAACCCAAGATTTAACGGTGGAGTATGATGGTGCATTATCACCATGAACAGAATCCAATTCATCTTTGATTAATTGTGGCGTATAACCTTTCATATAAAAGTGTTTAATTACCGCACGAAACTCTTTATTTTCCATTTTTCAAAAATTATAAAACTTGTTTACTTTAATCACCTGTAACAAAGAAAATAATCATTAAATATTTCGGAAATTTTGACAGATGGCTTATAAAAGATTGCTTTTAAAAAAACAAAACAAAAAGTTGCTAGAAAACAGAAAATGTGCCAGGCCAGTTAGTTTTGCGGTCGCCCTCGTATTTTGAGTACATTTAGTAGTTTTATTTGCAAAAAAAACACCAAATAGTTGTACTGCTTTTAACGAACGTTTCGATTTAATAATTAGGGCCTGGCAGTTCGTTAAATCGGGAAACCACTGTAATTATTTTCAAAAAATAAATGCCATAAAATGTCCTTTCAAATTACCAATAAAGATTCCACACTTGATTTGAATTTTTATATTTTTTTGTTCTGAAAAAATACCTCTAGATGGATCACCATATAGTATCATTATTTGTATCATGCATTCCTGCTTACCACCAGAATTTTCATATTTACCTCATAAGTTGGCATTCCATATTTATTCTTCTCCTCCGTTATTGTTTTTCACATTTTTTTCTTCTCCGTTTCTTTTTTTTACGGGTGTTCCCCGTAACATTTCCACCGTTTGATGTTCGATATGGTGTTCTAAGTCTTTATTATTTGTGTATAACCATCTCTTATGGCGCAGCTCCCTCCCTGTCTCCCTCCTGCAGTTCGTTTATATGTACAACGTGTGTTTGCTGTTTCCCCTTTGCTCTAACAAACCGCAGCCAAATTGTCTTTTTCCTCCATTGAGGTACTCATCCAGTCGTGTACACACATCCATATGAGACTTCTTTCCGTTTTACTAATGACTTGTTGTTGTGTTTGTGTGTTGACGTGTCTGTCCAATGTCGGTATCACCATTAAACAGTGGGTTGTTTTGCAACATTTTCGGTGAAAAATATTTTCGCTGGGAACAAACTTACTTTAGGGAAGAATTTGTTGAAATTTTATTTATACATATTTCCCTCAACATTCCATTAAAAACCAAACGGAAAAATTCTCTGACCGGGACCTACTGTTAAATGTCCGCTCCGAAAAGCTAATGACTTTTTTTTATTTTTAAAAGCTTGTAAATGGCTTAGAGATAAATCTCTTACTCTTAACGTCGTCGGCATTAGCAAGGTGGAAGTCACAGCTAAAAAAATATTATATGTTTTTATCCAGAGTCGAGCCTAGGTTTACTTGCACACTAACCATCACACCACTGAGGCCCACTAAGGCCTTTTAAATTTCAATAAGATCTTTGTTAAATTTTGCAAAAAAGCAAAGGGGCTTTTCTATACGGCAGCAGTAGTCGGTCGGGTAAGAATTTAGACATTTTTACCCGTCACCGAACAGTTGAGAGTAACACCACGAAATATTGATCGGAGACCCTAAGACGATCTAGTCATGTCCGGCCGCAACTACTATTTGTATTATTGAAGCTATGTGGCTGAAAACATGAGTTGACGAACTTAAAAGGTTGGTATTTTAAAGCTAATGATAATGGGCCGGATCGGTCAAAAGGTAAAAATTATCCCCTCATGATGACTGAGTCAACCTCTTAAAAATTCTTCAATCCTGATCAAAAAAACACAATATCTCATTAACTTTTATAGATATGACAATGATATTTGACACATATGATGTTGGCATCGATCGAAACACATTCCTGAAAAGTGGGCGGTGCCACGCCCCCGTTAATGGCCAAATTAATGGACATTTTTTCGTGGGTAATTGTGTGAAGAAAACTTTGAAAAGTAAGGTTTACAACAGTAGTTCTCATTCGTTTGGGGAGAGCCTGGCCTTATAGAGTTCGATTTTACTTTCAACAATTGCAGCAAGGCTTTCTGAAGAGGGTTGTCACGGACCCGAAATCATGATAAAAGTAGTGTGCAGCCACGAAAAGCAATGCCACTTTGCCATTTTGTTAAAAACTTGTCTTCTATTTAAATATAGAAGCAAGGGGTCTTGAGTCGGTTTAATCCCTGTTCATTTTGACATAATTAAACCAATGACCGCTATTTTTATAGACTACTTATATATTATGAAAAATATTAACATGGGCCGTGGAACCGCCCACACAACCCAAAATTAAAAATTTAAAAGAATTTCTCTTGAACTATTAGAGATATGACGATGATGTTTAGAACATTTGATGTTGGTATGTAACAGGGCAAAGAGAAAAGGCCTTAGGGTAAAAAAAAATCAATTTTCACTTTTTTTTTGATGTGGACAACATCTGAGCATCGAATGAGACCGATCCCATGCCTCAAAAGTGTTCCCTCCCAGAGACATGCGCGTTTTATGAAAGTGAAGTCGACGATTCTAAGCGCAAATAGAATGGGACCTAATCTTTAAAATGGCTCTCCTGAACAAAACTTTTCATCAACTTTTCACTTTTTTTTTTGCTGTGGACAACATCTGAGCATCGAATGAGACCGATCCCATGCCCCAAAAGTGTTCCCTTCCAGAGATATGCGCGTTTTATGAAAATGAAATCGACGATTCTAAGCGCAAATAGAAAGGGACCTAATCTTTAATCTTTAACTTTAGGTCTTTTTCTATTTTGCGCGTAACATATATAGATCGTAAAACTAGTAGAGGCCATGTCGGCCAGCATACACCAACGACGAAACGCCGCGTCTACCCGATGGTGATGTGTTTGATTTAACTTCGCTGACTTACTTTTCCTTTCTCTATGACAAACAACAATGAACCTGATATTATTAGCTTTTGAAGCAATTCCTCTTTCAAATGAAAGTAAATAATGGTTAAATTTTTAGGGTGTTGATTTTGAATAAAACACTAATTATTAAGGAAATTACTGTCATTTCTTTTTATTATGATAATAATGGTATGGTTCAATTATGTATGGAACAAAATATCGGCCAAATGGCCGCTGCGACCTCGGCGGCACACCTCCCTCCGATGGTCCAAATTTTCGATGACGTTGAGGCTTAATTGAGGTTCTATGCCGTTAATGTGCCGAATTATCTCGAATTAGCTCTTGAGTTGTTGCTAGCTTATAGACGTACACATTTTATTTCAAATAACCCCAAAGAATGAAGTCCAACGGTCTCAAATCACATGATCTTGGCGGCCAATTAACACCGCCACGAACATTGAATTTGTCGCGCAAAAGATCCATTGTTTCGTAAGCTGTGTGGCAAGTAGCACAGTCCTGTTGAAACCACATTTCGTGCACATCCATATCTTCCAATTGGAGCCATAAAAAGTTCGTTATCATCTTACGATAGCGAACACCATTCACAGTAACTGCCTGACCGGCCTCATTTTGTAAAAAATACGGCCCGTCACTCAGTCACTCTTTGTAAGTGCATTGTATTTTCGATAATCACTCTTGGATTATCATTCGCCTAAATGCGGCTGTTCTGCTTATTGACGAATTCACTGAGGTGAAATGGTGCCTCATCACTTAAGATGATTTTCTTGAAAAAATTTATCATCCACGTTCATAATAAGCCGGAATTACTTTAACGCGTTGCTCGCTTGCGCATCTTTCCATGGTTCAAATTGAGTTAGTCTGTAATTGAGAAATATCCAATGAAATGCAGAAAAAACTTGACGTTTAGGCGTGGTTCACATTCAACATCGGCCCTTAAAATTTAACCACCCTTTATTAAAAAAAATAATGTTTTATGTGAATATCTCCTAAACTAGAGCGAATCTGGCAATTCAGATTCGTGATCAGCAGCCCCAAATCAACTAAATGTGACTATCAAACCTTCTGTCTCAGATTTATTTTTTTTAATTTTGTTGCCTAGTGTTATTTCGTCATGTTGTTGTGGCAACTGTGTGCCGAAGAATTGCTTCCAGGTAGGTCATTCCGGTCCATAGAATCAGCTGTCGTGAGATCGAAAATTTATCTTGTCGATGTATTGGCAGGTTGTATAGGGTGATCCATCTAGAGGTATTTTTTCAGAACAAAAAACAAATATAAAAATTCAAATAAAGGGTGGAATCTTTATTGGTAATTTGCAAGGACATTTTACGGCATTTATTTTTTGAATATAATTTCCTTCAAATGTTGGCCGCAACTACGCCTCAGGTAGTCCATTCGGAGTGTCCAATTTTGGATGACTCGTTCGAGCATTTCGACCGGTATGGCGTTACTGACACGCGTATTGTTGGCTTTCAAAACCTGAATCGTAGCTGCTTTGCCAGCATAGACGTTGGAGTTTACGTAGCTGCAAAGAAAAAGTCCAAAGGTGTGAAATCATGCTACCTAAGCAGCCAACTCACCGGTCCAAATCATAAAATTAGCTGCTCTTCGATATGACCCTTCAATGGATCCATTGTTTGAGCAGCTGCATGACAAGTGGCACCGTCCTGTTGAAACCAAATGTCGTCAAGATAACAGGCTTCAATTTCAGATAGCAAAAAGTCCAATACAATTTGCAATAGCGAGCACCAGACACGGTTAAGTTCCGGCCATCATAATTTTTAAAAAATATAGACTAATGATTCCACCCGCCAATAAATCGCACAAAACCGTGTTTTTTTCTGGGTATAATGGCGTCTCTTGAACCTCTTTTGATTGCTCTTCAGTTCGAAGGCGTCAATTTTTGTTTATTGACGTTACTGTTAAGTCAGAATTGGGCCTCATCACTGAACAAAATTTTGCTCGAAAAACATTTCTCACCGAACGCTATTAATTCAAAATACGCCATCTGACATTTCCATTGGAAAGTTTGACATTTTTTTAGCATAAACGTTTTGACGTACGACCATCAATTGTGTTGTTTACAGTGACTTGAAAAAATCAATAGTAGCCAACGCTCGCTCACAGCGAGGGTCGTCTAAAAACGGCCGTTGTGCCAGAGAACATTGAAGCCGTGCGTGAACTGATAATGCAAAATAGTCATGTGACATACCGTGAAATAGAGGCATCCTTGGGTATTTCTTCCACCAGCATAATAATTCGATATTGCATGAACACCTGGCCGTAAAAAAGGTTTGTTGTCGTTGGATCCCGCACAGTTTGACAATTAAATCAAAATTAAAAGACGTTTATAAGATCGTCACAGGTGAAGAATCATGGATCTATGCGTATGAGCCCGAAAGAAAACAGCAATCGACCGTTTGGGTCTTCGAAGACGAGCCAAATCCAACGAAAGTTGTTCGTGGATGAAGCACTTCGAAGCAAATGGTCGCCAGTTTCTTCGGCAAAACTGGTCATGTGGCGACTGTTCCGCTTGAGCAACGTTGGAGGTCAATTCTGAGTTGCACATCTCAATTTGTTTGCTTAAAGTCTTCGGAGAAATTCGAAAAACGAACAAGAGAAGACGAATCATTGTGCACCATGACAATGCGAGCTCTCACACATCGACTCAAACCAGCGCCTTTTTGACCGGCCAAAACGTCGAATTGATGGGTCATCCGCCGTAAAGCCCTGTCTTGGCACCCAATGACTTCTTTTTAGTCCCGCACATCAAGAAAAAATGCGTGGTCAAAGATTTTTGTCGCCAGAAGATGCTGTTGAAGCGTTCAAAAACTATGTATGTTTTGGAGGCGTCTCAATCGGAGTGTAAGTTCTTCGACAATTGGTTTAAGCGCATGCAAAAGTGTATAAATCATGCTGGAGACTACTTTGAAAACCAATAAAACCATTTTTGATAATAAATATTCGCATTTTCATTATTAGGCCAGAAAAATATATAGCAGCCCTCGTACAGCAAAATTTGAAGATGTTGTCGCGGTGTAAGTCTTTAAATGAGGAAATGGCAAACAATACTGAAAAAAAAAGTTTAACAAAACTGACGCGTATTCTGTGAAAAAATACCTCTAGATTGTTCGCCTGTTAAAACAAATCCCCGCAAGAAACGTGTGAACTGTCACAGGTGCACCTGCAAGATGGTACATTAAAGATTCGCTTCATTCACACTACCAGAGAATGTGGACCTGTAGTGTAGTTGTTTACTACGAGGACTGACCAGGCACTGAAAATGGGTGACCTCTACAACTGTTATTCTAGCATGCTCGGTTGGGAACGGCCCTTCGGCGGTTTCGAGGTGTCTGTGGTTTAACATTCAAATCGAAGGTAAAGTTAAGCAGAGGTACAAGATTATCGTCAACACCTCATTAAGGGGACGAAAATGTCCATACAGGAGGGGCTTTGGTAGCAGCATTGTTGCTTATACAAGTACTGCGAGAATCATGTTAAACTGCAACAAAGTTGTACGCTGGGCCACTTGTTTTAAATTAAGCTCCAGGGCTAACCTGTTAAAGGCATCATACTGTTTAATAGTTCATTGATTTCCAATATCTTCTACTGTGCACCAGTCGGGATGTACTCGTATCGTTTTGTTTGCCCACTTGTTCGTACTACTGAATCAAAAACGAATTTCGTGTTTTTTTCGACAAACGTTTCGTGTTTCATTTAGTTGAGCTTGTTTTTGTTGTACTTTTTTGCGTTGTAAGGTGTAAAACTGAGCTTCGGACAATCTCACCACATCTCCTCGGGAGTAGCGTGTGGATAATTTTTCTCTGCGTCCATGCAGTCAGGTGGGAGGCAGCGATTTGGTTGGGGCTAACCCAAGCATTGGTGGTTTATTCCTACACTATGTTGTGTGTCCATATGTGTGCGTGTGGGTATTTTGTCTATGAATTATTAATTTACAAATTTATGGAATTTGTTTGGCTTTCGTTTCGTTTGGTGTGGTTTTTTCTTTCTTTTGCTCTTTGAGCTCAATGAATTTTGTTGGCATTCATCGTTGGCCCGTTGGGCGTTAAAATTACCGCAACTGGGTTCCGGTATTTTTGGATATGCTGACACCAAGAAAATTGATTATTTTTTTGCTTCGTCCGTCTTCGGTTTTGGTTACGACGTTAAAGATTAAATTTCTATATGTATGTCGTAGGTAACTTTAATTTGATTGACTTCGAAGCTAGAAGGAATGGGTTGGGACTTGCTAGACGCGTACTACGTTTGCTTAGAGACTCGTTTGTCATTGTAATAAATAATATAGTCACACGATATTAACAATTTATCATAAGAATGACCTTTGCTGGTCTGTTTAGGGAAGACAAATTTATCATTTCCTAAAGTTATCACATTTTTTTAAACACTTACGGCGCATTAGTTTGTAATAATTGCTTGACTCCACAAGAGAAGAGTATAATAAAATGTCTACAGGTAGGTCAAAATTCAAGCTTATTTTAGTTGGAAGGTTATAGCCATGTTGTGAATAATGTGATTTTTCATGTGGGATAGTTCTCTATTATTTCAAAGTGGGGCTTTATGCGTTTTTCAATGGTGAAAAAGGAGGTAATTCTTAGACGTTTGTCAACATTTCATGTAAACTCCGAAGCAACATATCAATATTATTAACATTAATATTTCTCAAATCGATGCTGTCGATCCAGTTTACAACCGACCAAAGTGCATTTTTTATAATCCGTATTCCGAAAGCAAAAAAATTTCTTAAAATTCAAAGCAATTTCATTCATCAAATGTGACGCGCAAAATAGAAAGGGTCCTAAGGTTAAAAACCAGTTTTACTCAGGAGAGCCATTTTAAAGATTAGGTTCCTTTCTATTTGCGCTTAGAATCGTCGATTTCACTTTCATAAAACGCGCATATCTGTAGGAGGGAACACTTTTGGGGCATGGGATCGGTCTCATTCGATGTTCAGATGTTGTCCACATCAAAAAAAAGAAAAAAAATGAAAATTGATTTTTTACCCTTAGGTCCCTTTCTCTATGCGCTGTCACAAATATAAAATATCACATTCCCATGCGATATGGTAGGACTACCCTTTTGTTGAATTTTTAAAATCGAGTGACCAATATTACATTTCTAATGATAACTTTATAAGATAAATACGGTTAAAAAAATCTCAAAAAATAACTAACATGCCAGAGTTAACAATGTGGTCAAAGTCTTTAGCAAGTGTCAAAGTAATTTGTTTAAATAGCTAAAGTATTTGCAACCGTTGGACTTTTTTTTCTTAAACCCGATATTTACCTTAATCCATTCTTCTTCTTTTATTTGCCCATCCGTTATTCGGATATAAGCGATCATACATTGACATTGAATTGAAATTGAATTACAGATTTAAAATTTCTCTGTGTTTAGCAGCATTCAGTTGGTTCCGTTCGTCATGATAACCAGTCCAGTCTTGGATGTTCCTCAACCATGAATTTTTTTTATACCTCTCGCGGCTCTTCCCTCAATTTTCCCTTTGAATATTGTCTGCAGAAATTGGTATTTATCGTTTCTCATTATGTGTCCCAGATATGCGGTTTTTAGATTTTTGATATTGTTTATTAATTGTCGATCTAAATTCATTCTATTTAAGACTTCATTATTCGTAATTCCAACCGTCCATGGTATCTTTAATATTCGTCGCTTCTAGCTTTTTGGCATCACTTTGTTTAGTTGTCCATACTTCTGCCGAACAGAATAGTACGGACCACACATAGCATTTAATATATCGGGCTTATGTTCGAAAAGGCTCCTCTCACCATCTCTATCCGAAAACGTATTTCTTTTGATGTGTCCCATTTGTCATTTATTAAAACTCCCAAATACTTACAATTGGTTACTTTCTCTATTTCAACATTATTTATTTTTAGCGTTTTGTTGTTGTATACATTTTTCCTGCAAATAATCTTGCACTTTGTCTTTTGAGTGTTAATTTTTAGTCCATATGATTACTTACATTTGTAAGTTTGTCCATGGCTTTTTGTAGACAATTTATGTGACGCGCAAAATAGAAAGGGACCTAAGGCTAAAAACCAGTTTTGTTCAGGAGAGCCATTTTAAAGATTAGGTCCCTTTCTATTTGCGCTTAGAATCGTCGACTTCACTTTCATAAAACGCGCATATCTCTGGGAGGGAACACTTTTGGGACATGGGATCGGTCTCATTCGATGCTCAGATGTTGTCCACATCAAAAAAAAGTGAAAAGTTGATGAAAAGTTTTGTTCAGGAGAGCCATTTTAAAGATAAGGTCCCTTTCTATTTGCGCTTAGAATCGTCGACTTCACTTTCATAAAATGCGCATACCTCTGGGAGGGAACACTTTTGGGACATGAGATCGGTCTCATTCGATGCTCAGATGTTGTCCACATCAAAAAAAGAAAAAAAAAATGAAAATTGATTTTTTTACCCTTAGGTCCCTTTCTCTATGCGCTGTCTCATATACTTAGTAGGGACATAAATACTATTACAAACTTTTTATGCTGTAAAATAAAAAGTACTGAATGTTTTTGGACCAAATATTTTTTAATATATTTATTGATGTATATTGTATCCAAAAAGAATCTACTTATTTAAAATGTCCGCATTTTGCCTTTACACACGCCTTAAGTCGCACTGGCCAATCGTCAATAGCTGCACGAACCTCGTCCATTGGAAAATTGGCCACAGCTCGAACCAAAGCAGTCTTAGGAGATCCAATGTTGGGGTATCTTTTGTGACAAACCTTGTCCTCTAAAACCGTCCACAATTTGTAATCCAATGGGTTTAAATCTGGACTGCCTGAGGGCCAACCTCAGAGGAAACGAATGCTGGCAAATTCGAAGCCAGGCCTGCGACGTTTTAGCCTTATGGGCCGGCGCAGAATCCTGATGGAAAGTCCATGGCTGGTTTTGGAACAGGGAATTGTTAAGAGGCTTCACAACATCTTCCAAAACGTTTTCTTGGTAAACTTTGGCCGATGTTTTGACTCCTTGTTCGCAGAAATGCAGGTCAGTGACCCCATCGTAAGAGACTTGCCACCAAACCATGACTGAAGCTGGGTGATGACCCTTTTCTACCCTTGGGATCAGTTCAGATGCTTCCTTTGATGACCGCGCATACACTCTATCATTTTGCTTGTTAAATTTTTCCTGAACGATAAAATTTTTTTCATCGGCGAACAAAATTTGTCTGCAAGTTATCAGCGTGCTTCACCAAAAGACGTTTTTTTAAAGCTGCAGTCAATAAATACGGTACGTCGTTTGAAAGCCCCAAGTCCCAAGTCTTTTTTAATGATTCGACTCATGGACTTTTGTGTGATATTCATCTCACGGGCCCTGATTTTCTGTTTTCGGAGCGACTTTCTGTGAATTCTTGATTTAACGGCTTTGATGTCATGCGGTGTTCGAACAGAGCGTGGGCGGCCGACTGGTGGCGGTCTTTTACATCTCCAGTCTCCTCAAACAGTTTTATGCATCGGTAGACAAACATGCGGCTAATCCCTAGTGGCCGGAGCGTTTTGAAAATATCGCTTTTTTCATTTCACACTTGAAAAGCGCTATTACAGCGATAGAGTTCTCATTATCTGACCACTCCATGATGAAAGTTGAAACAATTTTAAAATCCCGTTACAGGCTGAGGTTAGCTTTCAAAACCCATATGACATTAACGGGGTATGTTCAGTTATACTGTTGAAATGGTTGTGTTCAATGCTGTAACAGTATTTATGTCCCTACTAAGTATATGTGACGCGCAAAATAGAAAAGGACCTAAGGGTAAAAACCGGTTTTGTTCAGGAGAGCCATTTTAAAGATTTAAATACGTGTATCTTCGGTGTACCATCACTTTCATAAAACGCGCATATCTCTGGGATATGCGCGTTTTATGAGATCGGTCTCATTCGATGCTCAGATGTTGTCCACATCAAAAAAAAGTGAAAATTGATTTTTTTTACCCTTAGGTCCCTTTCTCTATGCGCTGTCACATATACTTATACTGCTTGTCTGTATCGTAGTATCATCCGCATATCGTATGTTATTTATGAGAATTCTACTTGTCCAGATCCAAATTCTTTCTTTCTCAATTGATTCTATAAATATTCTCTGGGAGTAAATATTGAATAATATGGGTAAAAGTATAAGTATACAACCTTGCCTAACACCGCTTGCGATGATAATCTTGTCGATGAGTTCGCCTCTCACATCAAAACGCGCCTTTTGGTTCCAGTATAGATTTTTAATACATCTTAATTTTTTTCCGTCTATTTCAATTTCTATTCCGACGTCACCATTAAATTCTTCAATCTCGTCTACACTTGATTCATACGTAGGAGCGTAAACTTGTATTATATTCAAATTAAAGAGGATAAGCAGTAATCTTTATCAGCATAGTCCTGTCTGACATTGGAACGTATCCAGCAAGGCACTCAGCTACATTTTCTCTGACAATAAATCCTACACCTTTTCTGTGATAACCATCCTGGTTTCTGAATGATATACGTATTTTCCGACTTAAATTCTCCACATCCTTTCCACTATGCTTTGCAGACTCCGAGTATATCTATGTTAAGTCTGTTCATCTCACTTACGGTGTTATTAAGCTTTCCAACTTCATAGAGCCTTCTAACATTCCATTGTCCGATTTTTAGTTTCTGTTTTGTTTTACCTCTACGTTATGTTATGTTCCATGTTTTTTTTTGTATTTTTAAGGGATACTACTTCAGCGATTTCCCGTTGTCTTCTGAAGGGCTTATAGTTTTCTATCTGGTCTTCAGCCGGTCGTTTCGAATACAGCCGCTGTTTGCAGCCGCCCAATCTGAAAGCAGACGCTGTGGTAGTAGAATGGCTAGTGGTTATTTAATGGCGCCAATTACTCGCCATGTCGATTAGAGCTTCGGCACTCAGAATTTCAGATAAGACATTTTGCCAATTATGTTTAACTGAAACCCTACTCGTAAGAGTATTGAAAACAGCCAAACTGACTGAGAGGCAAACTCAGTTGGTTACAATTTCAACTTGAAATGTCAAGATAAAACGTACGAGTATTGTATTGAATGTAGTATGTATGAATGCTTTGACGACGTACATCTCAATATCTCAGGTGTTTTTTTTATTTAACAGTACAAAAAAACTTTCGATATTAAAGTTTTGAACTGTTATTTCAGGCTTACCGCGATCCGACTGTCTTGGTTTGTACACTCCAATGGCTGCTATACATATTTCTGGCCTACTAATGAAAAGGCGAATATTTATCATCAAAAGTGGTTTTTATTGTTTTTCAAAGTATTCTCCAGCATGATTTATACACATTGTTGGCCAATCAGTGTTGGCCGGTGCATTGCCCGCTCTTCACGTAAATGTACCACCGGCACCAAGTGCTTTGGCAGTACACGTTTTCAATGGCATAGTTTGTATAAATTAAAGAAGAAGAAAACAAACTCATTACAGGGTCATATCATTTGTCCTAATGCATTTTTGCTCATGTCTATCGAAAAACAAGTGTATTGTCTTCAATTTGTTAACAATAAAAATTATCTTGAAAACAGCGTTAACAAAAACATCAGCACTCCCTCCGTCACACTTATAAATAGCATCTTTTATACTTTTAATTTTTTCAATGTCAAGTCTGTAAAATTATATGGTTTTACTACATTAATTCACAATTATGTACGTAGACTAAGACAAAAGTTTATTTTAATATTTATGCACAACTATAAAAACTTCCCACACGTGTCTTCATTTTAGGGCTGTCAATCGCGAATTGTCTATATTTAAATATTAAAACCCCGATAACTTAAATAACGAGATGTACTTGTATGAAAGTTGTGTTTCAATTACTGCATTTTTGTTGTCGTTAGTCTAAACGATTTTTGCTCAAACTACCATAAAAAAAATATTTATTAGAAAACAAATTTTCATCCCACATAAAAAATACGTCAATTTATAAGAACTAAAGACAGGAAGGACTTAAATACTGTTACACACGTTTTATGCTGTAAAATAAAAAGTACTAAATGTATTTGGACCAAATATTTTTTAATATATTTATTGATGTATATTGTATCCAAAAAGAATCTACTTATTCAAAATATCCGCCTTTTGCCTTTACACACGCCTTGAGTCGCACTGGCCAATCGTCAAAAGCTGCACGAACCTCGTCCATTGGAAACTTGGCCACAGCTCGAATTAAAGCAGTCTTAAGAGATCCAATGTTGGGGTATCTTTTGTGACAAATCTTGTCCTCTAAAACCGTCCACAATTTGTAATCCAATGTTTTCAAATCTGGTCTGCCTGAGGGCCATCCTCAGAGGAAAAGAACGCTGGCAAATTGTTTCGACACCATGCCTGGGACGTTTTAGCCTTATGGGCGCAGAATCCTGCTGGAAAGTCCATGGCAGGTTTTGGAACAGGGAATTATTAAGAGGCTTCACAACAGCTTCCAAAACGGTTTCTTGGTAAACTTTGGCCGATGTTTTGACTCCTTGTTCGCAGAAATGCAGGTCAGTGACCCCATCGTAAGAGACTTCCCACCAAACCATTACTGAAGCTGGGTGATGACCCTTTTCCACCCTTGGGATCAGTTCAGATGCTTCCTTAGATAACCGCGCATACACTCTATCATTTTGCTTGTTAAATTTTTCCTGAACGGTAAAAAATTTTTCATCGGTGAACAAAATTTTTCTGTGCAAGTTATCAACGTACTTCACCAAAAAAGTTTGCATTTTTCAATCCTTTTTTTTTTAAAGCTGCAGTCAATAAATATGTCCGGTACTTCGTTTGAAAGCCCCAAGTCCCAAGTCTTTTTTAATGATTCGACTCATGGACTTTTGCGTGATATTCATCTCACGGGCCCTGATTTTCTGTTTTCGGAGCGACTTTCTGTGAATTCTTGATTTAACGGCGTTGATGTCATGCGGTGTTCGAACAGAGCGTGGGCGGCCTACCGGTGGCGGTCTTTTATATCTCCAGTCTCCACAAACAGTTTTATGCATCGGTAGACGAACATGTGGCTAATCCCTAGTGGCCGGAGCGTTTTGAAAATATCGCTTTTTTTCATTTCACACTTGAAAAGCGCTATTACAGCGATAGAGTTCTCATTATCTGACCACTCCATGATGAAAGTTGAAAAATTTTAAAATCCCGTTACAGGCTAACGCTATTGAGGTTAGCTTTCAAAACCCATATGACATTAACGGGGTATGTTCAGTTATACTATTGAAATGGCTGTGTTCAATGTTGTAACAGTATTTATGTCCCTTCTAAGTATATGTGACGCGCAAAATAGAAAAGGATCTAAGGGTAAAAACCAGTTTTGTTCAGGAGAGCCATTTTAAAGATTTAAATACGTGTATCTTTGGTGTACCATCACTTTCATAAAACGCGCAGATCTCTGGGAAGGAACACTTTTGGGGCATGGGATCGGTTTCATTCTATGCTCAGATGTTGTTCACATCAAAAAAAAGTGAAAATTGATTTTTTACCCTTAGGTCACTTTCTCCATGCGCTGTCACATATATATTCTCGTCGTTTCGGTGTGGAGCATAGGGCCATCATACCAACGTTTTATTGTTTTTTTTTTAAGGAACGGAGTCCTCATTAAACTTTTCAAGCTTTTGCTTCGCTTAAAGAACGGTATTTGTTTCCATCAAGACGCAATGTCAATTTTAAACCACGGAATTGTATTTGATTCCATATTTTACTATGTGACTAACATTGCTATAATTCTAACTGACACATATTAACATTTAAAAATCTCAAATCTTGAAATGTTTACCCTGTCCCAGTCGAAATCGCACGTTTAAGTCAAACAAAAAAAGTAAATAAATCTAAATTTCAAACATTCACAGTCACTCTGTCTCTACACTCACTACTGTAAATATGATGAAGAGAAATAAACCAGGCCTTCATTTATAAATATTTAAAAGTTTTTGCTGCAACCGAGCTACAAAGTCTCTTCATTATAGCTTACTAATGAAGGCATGCCAAAGTCAAACAAAAGCATTTTGTTCTGCATTAGTAGTCCTCCTCCTCCACCACCATGGGGATAAAATGAAATTTAATCTTTAGTAGTGTAAACGACATGAAAATACGCAGCGTATCCCACCAACTTGAGTAAACAATTGACTTAAGATTAAATATCTTAGATCCGTGGTTTGTTTCTGCAAACGACAGTAGGGTGGGTGTAGAACTGCTGGTGTTAATTTTACATTGCAGCAAATGACATAATATTTAGAATTCTTAAACTTGTTGAGTGATTAAACATTTTTTGAGTCAATTATAAAAGTAAGTTTTATTTTACCATATTTTAAATCATATGGACAGGGTGGGCAATTTAACATTTTGAATTTTAATCATCTGTAAAAAAAAAATACTAACCCAGTAAACCAAATTTGCCGACAATGATATCAGCCAATTCTGAACAATATCTGAACTCTATCGAGAATTCTTACCGAACTCGTTATGAATTCTGTTTGGTTGTTCTGGTATGTTTTTCGTTACGAACTCGGTAAGAATTCTGAGCCGAAATCGGAACATTTTGCCGATGGTCGTACAGAATTCTGAACGAATTCTGAACGTTTGGTTTGCTGAGAATTATCTTTCGAATTTCATAAGACTACCGCATCTGGCTCGGAAGTTCCTCATCCGATCGAATCTATTTTTTTTAGTACATTTTCGATTGTTTTGACTTGAACCTCTTCAATGGAAACTTCGATTTCATGTTTCAACGCTTCAATTGTCTCTGAATGCTTTGCGTAACATTTATCCATTATGGCTCCCCTCAAAAAATAATCCACAGGGCTCTAATCACAGTTCCGTGGCGTCCAATTTACATCTAAATTTCGGCTGATTATTCGATTTTCAAAAAAGAGTGCGTAAAATATCGTTGGTTGCTTTGGCTGTGTGACATGTGGCTCCTTCTTGTTTAACCCAACGTCGTCCATGCTATTCTATGAAGTTTTGGAAACAAAAATTCATTGAGCTTGGCGCGGTAGCGCTCACCGTTGCTGGTAACGGCGGTTCCTTGCTCATTTTCAAAGAAAAACTATTCAGTTATGCCGCCAACCCAAAATCCACACCAAACAGTGACTCGTTCTCAATAGTCGCGTGTGGGTTCTCTGAACCCCATATGCGACAATTTTGCTTATTGACATTTTCACCGAGATAAAAATGAGCTTCAGCTGAAAACACGATTTTCGGTGAAATTCTTTATCCCCAAACAATCTTCAGCCCATTAGGCGAAGCAGAAAGGATTTGGATGGTGTTCCATTATTAAACGATAAAGTTAAACCTTTCCAATAAAAGCAGAAATTTTACAAAAAATATCTGTTCTTTTTTTACAGCCGATTTAAACTTAAAATATCATATCTGCTGGAACTACAGTGATGTGACATAAAATAGTTATAAAGGGTGGTCCATCTTTAGGTATTTTTTCAGAACAAAAAAAATCAAATCAAGAGTGGAATGTTTATTGGTAATTTGAAAGGACATTTTATGTCCCGACTATTTAACATTTTGCCAAGCAGTTTAAAAACGTTTAATTTGTCTTCCATGACATTTCGTAAACATTTAATGGAACATTTTCGCTCAAGCACAGAGTAATGCTTTTACTTATATGTAGTTTTTTCTTTGGTTTCTTGATTATCACTTATATGCTTTCATCAGGTTTTTTTCTCTTTTATTAGGAAAAAATAGGATTATTTTAATTTATTTTTTTTTTTTGATTTTATACTGAATTTTTTCTAGTGGTTTATGTGTTCTATTTATGATTTTGATGCATATTGTAATTTAGCTTTAATAGGCCCCAATGGGCTTCGAATTACATGTCAATAAAGAAATGAAAAAGAATATAATTACCTTCAAATGTTGGCAACTGTATTATGGAAATGAGCGTTCGGTAAGAAACGGGAAGATCCGCTGTTTTCGACCAAAATTCTGTTCAGTGATGAGGCCAATTTCTGGCTCAACGGCAAAGTCAATAAAAAAAAATTGTCGCATTTGGGCTGAAGAGCAAAAAGAAGAGGTTCAAGAAGTGTCATTATGGCCAGAGAAAACCACGGTGTTACGGTGCGTTTTTTTAAACTACTACGATTTATTTTATTATTAATTTTCGTTGGTAGTCCTCTCGGTGGCTGACAATTGTGTAGTAGCGTTGACCGCAGTCTCTTAAAGTCGTTTCGGCTGTCTTTTGAAAAACCTTTTGATTCCGTTTGAATGAAATCAACTAAGTACAGGGTTTCCGCCGGGAAGGTATACTACTTTGTTTTCGCCATTTTGGCAAACATTTGTCTTGACAGTTCATATTTGGCAGTCGTGAAGTAGAAAATTTATTATGGAAAAATATTTGATAAAATAACGTGTTTTAATCGTTAAAACATTTTATCAAAATCAATCATTGATTACTGTGACGATGAGAAAGTTACGTTAAATTTTTGGGAGAAACAACGCACTATTTTCGTGTAGGGAATGATTTCGAAGAAAGAGGTTGTGCTGCTGATAGGCTCTAGCTTGGACCACAGCTTACTTAAAGATCGGTTGAAAACATTAACCTCATCAACCTCAATTCGCCGCCATACTCAGGAGCTTGGTCTTCAAAGAACAACATTGGCCATAATTTTGCACAAGGATTTGCATTTGTTTCCTTTTAAGGTTCAGTTGACACAAGAGCTTCTTTAACAAGACCATTTACGCCAAAAGGATGTTACAGCTCGCCCATGGCAATCCCGATCGTGAAAGAATCATAAAATGTGACGAGGCACATTTTCTATTGAACGGATATGTGAATAAACAGAATAGTCGGTTCTGAGCAATGGAAACCCCTCAAATTATGCATCAGTCACCTTTGCATCCATTAAAAGTGTTAGTCTGGTGTGCAATTTGGTCAGGCGGAATCATTGGACCTTACTTCTATGAAAACGTCGTAACGGTAACTGTCAATGGGGAGCGATATCGGGATATGATTGAAAACTTTTTAACGCCAGAACTGCATGCTTTGGGCTTGATTAACATGTGGTATCAACAAGACGGTGCCACATCGCATACAGCAAGGATTACAATGGAATTACTGCTTGATCTCGTTCCACAACAAGTTATTTCAAGAAATGGTGATGTTGATTGGCCTCCACGGTCGCCTGATTTGACTGCTCCGGACTTCTTTTTGTGGATATATCTGAAAAGCAAGGTTTATGCAAACAAACCACAACAGCTCAAGCAACTCAAGCAAAATATTCGTGATGAAATTACTGAAATACCGCGTGAAATGTGTGAGAATGTTATGAAAAATGTGCTCAAAAGGCTCGCTCGCATTTGTGAGGCTAGCAGATATTGCATTTCATACATAATTGCCGACATTAAATAAAACATTTATCAATATAAGATCCATTCTCTTTTAATTAATCAGAATTTATAAACAAACAAAGAGGATACCTTCCCGACGGACACGCTGTATTTTTACTTCAATGAAACTACGCTCCATTCTAGTAACAATGTCCAGTTTTAGACAAATTTATTTGTTACTTACTTATTTGCACTCACTACTCGATTTTCATAGATCAATAAGATTATCAATTGATTTCGAGTTATATTTTATATTGTAATTTCTCGACCACGATTGTAATATCATCTGGAACTTATTTTTATTATCAAAGTGTCGAGCTGGTAAATGGATATTAGTAACCATTTCCCTTATAATATAAATATTTTTTCGCTAAACGTTTTATTGCTATTAAATATTTATTTTGAAAATCCAAAAAAATATATATATTTCCTTTTTTAAATTACAAAACTTTTTGTTGATATAAAAATTTTTTTTTAAAAAATTTTCTGATATTTATTTTAACAACTAAATTGAACATAGTTTTTTCTATTCTTTAACTGGAACAATAATCATTTTCAAATATGTTTTCGAATTTTCATCATGTTGGATTCAAATGATTACATGCGCGGCACGGAAAAACAGTTGGCAATGACAACTAATCTCTTTTTACAACAGACGTTGTTAAAGAAATCTATTGATGGCTCTCAGTGTGGAATCTCTGTAAAAGTGCCAAGAGTGAATTGTATTTTCGTGGACAATTGTGTAAAGAAAACTTGAAAAGTGAGATTTACAACAGTAGTTCTCATTCCAGGCTTTCAGTCGTTGAAAGCCATGCCTTAAAGAGTTCGGGTTTTCTTTTAACAATGTCAGCGAAACTTTCTGATGAAGGTCGTCACGGAACAGAAATCGCGATAAAAGTCGTGTGCGAAAATCAATGTGACTTTGCCATTTGGTTAAAAACTTGACTTCTATTTAAATAAGGATGCAAGAGGTCTTGAGCCGATTAATCCCTGTGCAATGATTACAAATACAAGGTTTTCTAATAAGGACATAACCAATTTATATATTAATAAAACGCAGAACGTTTAAGATATAGAGTTCAAATATATTCCAGGTGTAGTGCAAATGTTACATTTTAAGAATGGAATTCGATTTTGGTCATATGGCCACCACGAGCACGTGTACAGCGACCTATTGTTTGGACCAAATTTTCCACCACTCTTGCACACATTTCGACCGGAACGTTGGTAATTTCGCGTTGGATGTTGTCTCTGTGCTTGTCTAAAGTTGTTGGCTTGTTGACATAGACCAATGACTTGATATGGCCCCATAAAAAGAAATCCAATAGCGTTCAATCGCATAAACTAGGTGGATATTCGTCAGGATAATTTCTCGAGATACGAGGGTTGGTATTTATATTTTATGTCCGGCAATAAAAACACAAAAATTTATCATTGGAAATGGTTTTATTGTTTTTCAAAACATTCTCCTTTAAGATCAATACACTTTTGCATGCGCACAAACCAATTTTTGAAGCACTTTTTCCACTCCGATTGAGATACCTCCAGAACATGATTTTCGAACGCTTCAACAGCTGCTTCTTGCGATGAAAAACGTTGACCACGCATTTTTTCTTGATGCTAGGGAATAAGAAGAAGTCATTAGATGCCGAATGGCGGTGGATAGCTCATCAATTCGACATCTTGAGTGGTCAAATAGCTCATCGTTTCAGCTGATGTGTGAGAGCTCGCATTGTTGTGATGCAAAATGATCCGTCTTCTCTTATTATCTTTCCTAATTTCTTCGAACACTGTTGGCAAACAGATGATTGTATACCACTCAGAATTGAACGTCCTACGTTCCACTAAAGGCACTGTGGCAACATGGTCGGTTTTACCGAAAAATCGCAATCATTTGCGTAGATGCACTTCTTCCAAGAACAACTTTTGTTGGCTTTGGCTCGTACAGAAAGACCCATGCGGTCGATTGCTGTTTTGTTTCGGGTTAATATGAATAGATCCATGATTCGTCACCTGTGACACTGTTATACACTGCCTTTGAGCTGCCGCAGTTATACTTTTTCAACATCTCGTTGCACGAATCCATACGGGCCTTTTTTGAGCTTTCGTCAAATAATGTGGGATCCAACGAGAACAAACTTTGTTCACGGCCAAATGAACATGCAATATCTTATTGATGATTGTCATACTAATGCCCAAGGATGCCTCAATCTCACGGTATGTCACATGTCGGTCTTGCTTAATCAGTTCACTCACATTATCTATGGTTTCTGGCAAAGTGACCGAAGTTGGACGTCCTTCACGAAATTCATCCTGGAGTGAACGGCGTCCTAGACTGAGCTCTGGGTATCAGCGATTAACAGTGGTTTTTGAAGGTGCTTAATCGCCAAAAGTCGAAACAAATTGATTTAATCACTCTTGTCTCGATAACCCATGCCGAAAATCGTAAAAAATCATCGCACGAAAATGTTCACGGGATAATTCCATTTTTTAATGAAATGAATTTTTTTCAACAAACTAAACAAAACAATTCGCCCTCAAATGACAAACCGTTCTGAGTGAAGTATTATTGTCAGGACCCGAAATATAAATAGCAACCCCCTTAACAAGTTAGCCGAATTTGCCTCGCAGTAAATCGATTATAACGCGTGCTGTGTGGCTAGTGGCACCTCTTGTTGAAACCACATATCGGCGTTGTGAAGCTCATTCAATTCTGGTCAAAAATAATTGTCTAACATGGCACAATAGCGCTCTCAATTGACGGTAGCATGACGATTGTTTTCATCGACAAAAAAAAATACGGCCCAAACACGCCTCCGGCATGAAAACCACACCTCACTGATATTTTATGCGAAGAAATTGTGTCTCTTTAAGCACATGTGGGTTTGTTGCTCTCCAATAACGCGTATTTTGTTTATTGACAAAACCACTCAGTCAGAAATGAGCTTCATCGCTGAAGATGTTAAAATTTGGAGTAAGCGCTCCTAAAGTTGCGACCACCGCTTCAGAATTTCGGTAGTAATTTTTAATGATTTCCAAACGTTGCTCGGAAGTGAACTTTACCATGATGAAAATATTGACTTCGAATATCGTTTTGACACTGAAAAATCATTAAAAATGTTGGTGCCGTGACAAAAAGATACGAAATTGTTTTGTCCCTATTTGAAACCCCTTTACATCCCCTCTCTACTGGGTAAGATGGTACATATATGGTACGGACAAAAAGTGTGACGCATCGAAAAATGCATTTTAGAACCTACATAAGGGTGGGTCGATTCAGCAATCGACATTGTGCCATCGATTTTTCCATAGCTTATGGCAAGAGGAAAAAAAAGTTCCACTACGACATATCAAAAAAAATCATTTTCGAGGCGGTCAAATTTCATTTTTTTTTACTTTTTCTCAACTTTTATTTTTAATGATGAATTGTATGTCATCTTGGGAAGGTGAAACAATTAGTTTTTTTATTACCTTCTAAAAACCCTTAAAAATAAAAGTTGAGAAAAAGTCAAAAAAATTTAATTTGGGGGCCTCAAAATGATTTTTTTTGATATGTCGTAGTGAAACTTTTTTCCTCATACCAAAAGCTATCGAAAAATCAATGGCACAATATCGACAATTTTTTATCATTACAAATAGGCCCACTTTACCCATACATTTATGACTTATTAAGCTGTTTGTGCGGAAGTTATTCTGAACGAAAGTTTCGCAAGATAGCCTTCAAAGGAGTTATCATTCGTTTTTACTTTTTGCATCCCTTAATATGTTTCCAAATCTGCCAATGGGATTTAAAATGGGCAATATTGCAACCTTTCTGGTACCTCCTACACAAATGTACAATTTTGCAAGTTTTTGGTATTCGTGTAATACTTTTCTTTTTTAATATTTACCCGATCTGACCAAAAATTAATACATAAGAATTCAGTTGAAATATAAACTTGGCGTAAAAAATTGTATTCCTAGGACCTCGGAGCTTCTGATACCTTTTTGTTAAACATTATATTTATGATATTTATTTCAGAAACATACTTGAAAATAATGTTTTCTGTTCTTCAACATGACCAATAAATATTTTCAAAAATATTTTGGAATTTTCCTCATATTGGATTCAAATGATTACAAAAATGTATCAGCAAAAAAATATCAACATTTCGATATTTTCTGAATTTTAATCATAAATATTTTAGTTCAAAACAAAATGTATAAAAGTTTTCCGGGCCTTGAACTCAGCCAAGAACTCCGAAACCAATTTAACCAAACTTGGCAGCTGTCCCTCGTTATGTGTGCTATAAAAACAACCGCAAAATGAAAACTTCTCCACATGTGAAGTATTTAAAAGGGATTATGGTTTTCAAGCTGTGAATTTTATTCCATTTGCATTCCTTCTCGTGTATCTGTTTACAATTCATGAACTCGTACTTGATTAGAGAACACGAATAAAAAACAACTGCAGCAAAATATTTACACTATCTGCATTTTTTAATTTTACTTTGTTTTTGTATATTTATTTTCAGATCATCTTGGGGCCACAACAGAAATAATCAACAAGAGAGTAACTTCAATTGATTTGCTGCTAATGTTCGCACATCACTTCAGAACTCAGCGATCTTCTTGCGGTGACAACATCGGTTTCTATATCAGCAGATTTGTTGGCTGTTGATGATATTGTTCGTTTCGGAACTCGGCCTGACATTGGTGGTTTAAATGCTTTAAAAGAGTACACGTTTTGTTGCCAACTTTGGATGTTTTGTACAAATTCCAAATACACCAAAACGAGCAGCAGCAGCATCACAGTGACGAACACAAAAATATGCGTTTCAACAAGGCCGAATTGACGACATTGGCCTCAAATCCTACAACAAAATTTGAAAAAGAAGGACTGCTGATTATCACCGAGAGACAAGAGGGTTTCTTTCGCAAAGCCGATGGTAAATATTTCTAATTGTTAAATAAGTATTAAAGATGCCTCTGTATGAATTGTTATTCTATTGTGGAATTATTTTGTGATTACTTTACGTTGTTCAAATACTTTTGAATTTTTTAAATAATTGTCTGTGACATCATAATGGATACTTTGTAATTACTACGAGTGTTGCTATATATATTTCTAGGCAACACTAAGTGTTGCCTGGCGCTATCTGATATTTCCATTGAAAGTTTGACATTTTTTAGCATAAACGTACTCAGAACGTTTTGAAGTACGACCATCGTTTGTGTTGTTTACAGTGCCTTGAAAAAAGCAATTTGGAAAAAAATGAAATTAACTCGTGAACATTTTCGTGCGATCATTTTTCACAACTTTCGACGTGGAGTCCCTCGATGAACTTGAACCAAGAGTGCATCGATGAACATAACTCTTTGTATGGCGATGAAGCACCATCCTATAGCACTGTGATGAACTGGTTTAATGAATCCAATCGTGGCCGACGCTCGCTCAAAGACGAAGGTCGTCGTTCCAGAGAACTTTGATGCCGTGCGTGAACTGATAATGCAAGATCGCCAGTGACGGTATAGAGGCATCCTTGGGCATTTCTTCCACCATCATACATTCGATATTGCATGAACACCTTGCCGTTTTGAAAAAATACGATCGCGGTGCTTCAAAAGACGTTTATAAGATCGTCACAGGTGACGAATCATGGATCTATGCGTATGAGCCCGAAACAAAACAGCAGTCGACCGTGTGGGTCTTCGAAGACGAGCCAAACCCAACGAAAGTTGTTCGTGGATGAAGCACTTCGAAGCAAATGGTAGCTTGTTTCTTCGGAAAAACTGGTCATGTGGCGACTGTTCCGCTTGAGCAACGTAGGACGGTCAATTCAGAGTGGTAAACTACAATTTGTTTGTTTGTCTGAACTCTTCGGAGAAATTCGAAAAACGAATAAGAGAAGACGAATCATTGTGCACCATGACAATGCGAGCTCTCACATGATCGTCGAATTGACGGGTCATCCGCAGTACAGCCCTGACTTGGCACTGAATTACTTCTTTTTTAACCGCACAACAAAAAAAATGCGTGGTCAGTGATTTTCGTCGCCAGAAAATGCTGTTGGAGCGTTCAAAAACCATGTTTTGAAGGTGTCTGAATCGGAGTGGAAAAAGTGCTTCGACAATTGGTTTGAGCGCAGGCAAATGTGTATAAATCATGCTGGAGAATACTTTAAAAAACAATAAAACCATTTTTGATAATAAATATTCGAATTTTCATTAGTAGGCCAGAAATATAGCAGCCTTAGAACTTATATTTTATATACCTTAGAACTTATATTTTGTGTATTAATATACACAAAATTTAGAGCTTTTCTTAATCCTGGTACTAAAATCATACTTAGTAGGGACTGTTACAACATTGAACACACCCATTTCAATAGTAGAACTGAACATACCCCGTTAATGTCATATGGGTTTTGAAAGCTAACCTCAATAGCGTTAGTCTGTAACGGGATTTTAAAATTGTTTCAGCTTTCATCATGGAGTGGTCAGATAACACAGTACAACAGCCAATCTGGGGGTGAGAAATTCCAAGTCAGGGTGATGGTACTAGGTCAGTATATTAAAACCCTCAAAGGGTTTTGCGTTCGTATGTGACCTTTTACATTTTTTCCTTATCTTGATGTTTTTTCGCTTAGTTGTAAAATATTGGCAAAAACGTAGTTTGACATAACTCGAGAACGACTTGTTCGATTTTGCTGAAATAAATTGAGAAAAATTAATAATTACATTTTCTTTAATCCATTAATATACTGTTTCTCTACCAAATCAACATTTTTGCAATTAGAAATAAATTTATGAAGAAAATTTTGCCAACATTTTTTTTTTTTTTTTTAAACATATAAATCCCAAACGTAAAAACGTGTAGAGTCTTATAACTTTCACGTAAAGTCACATAACCTATAAACAAAATGCGTCATAGATCATAGAAATCGATTAACGCGTTCTGCTTTTATTTACAATTAAGTGAAGGTATCCCATTTTGACAAGAATATTGATATATGTTTTTATTCAAAAAAGTGTCATTTATCGCCTTTTTTTTTATAAATTTTCCCCAATAACTCCAGACTTCTGGCCATAAAAAATAATAAAAATAAAAATTTTTTTTGGCAAAATTTTCTTCATAAATTTATTTCTAATTGCAAAAATGTTGATTTGGTAGAGAAACAGTATATTAATGGATTAAAGAAAATGTAATTATTAATTGTTCTCAATTTATTTCAGCAAAATCGAACTAGTCGTTCTCGAGTTATGTCAAACTACGTTTTTGCCAACATTTTACAACTAAGCGAAAAAACATCAAGATAAGGAAAAAATGTAAGAGGTCACATACGAACGCAAAACCCTTTGAGGGTTTTAATATACTGACCTAGTACCATCACCCTGACTTGGAATTTCTCACCCCCCAGACAATAACCCTAAAAATGTTCCACAGTGTAATGAGAACCGTATCACTGTAATAGCGCTTTTCAAGTTTGAAATGAAAAAACCGATATTTTCAAAACGCTCCAGATAGGGATTAGCCGCATGTTCGTCTACCGATGCATAAAACTGTTTGAGGAGACTGGAGATGTAAAGACCGCCACCGGTCGGACCGCCCACGCTCTGTTCGAATAAAAAATTCACAGAAATCCGCTCCGAAAACAGAAAATCATGGCCCGTGAGATGAATTTCACGCAAAAGTCCATGAGTCGAATCATTACAAAAGACTTGGCACTTGGGGCTTTCAAACGACGTACCGGACATTTATTCAAGAATTCACAGAAATCCGCTCCGAAAACAGAAAATCATGGCCCGTGAGATGAATTTCACGCAAAAGTCCATGAGTCGAATCTTTAAAAAAGACTTGGCACTTGGGGCTTTCAAACGACGTACCGGACATTTATTGACTGCAGCTTTAAAAAAATAGGATTGAAAAATGCATACATCTTTTGGTGAAGCTTGCACAGAAAAATTTTTTTACCGATGAAAAAACTTTTACCGTTCAGGAAAAATTTAACAAACAAAAAAAATGTATGCGCGGTCATCTAAGGAAGCATCTGAACTGATCCCAGAGTGGAAAAGGGTCATCACCCAGCTTCAGTCATGGTTTGGTGGGGTGTCTCTTACGATGGGGTCACTGAGCTGCATTTCTGCGAACAAAGAGTCAAAACATCGGCCAAAGTTTACCAAGAAACCGTTATGGAAGCTGCTGTGGACTTTCCAGCAGGATTCTGCGCCGGCCCATAAGGCTAAAACGTCCCAGGCCTGAAGAATGGCCCTCAGGCAGTCCAGATTTGAACCCACTGGATTACAAATTGTGGACTGTTTTAGAGGTCAAGGTTTGTCACAAAAGAAACCCCAACATTGGATCTCTTAAGACTGCTTTGGTTCGAGCTGTGGCTAATTTTTCAATGGACGACAGCGTAATCCAATAGAGTTCTTGCGCCGATTCATAACTGTTGATGAAACATGGATCCATCACTACATCCTAGAATGCAAAGAACAGTCAAAACAATGGATAGAAGCTGGTAAAAGTGGTCCCAAGAAGGCGAAAACTGTTAAGTCAGCAGGAAAAGTAATGGCCACAGTATTTTGGGATGCAAGGGGTATAATATTTATTGATTATCTTGAGAAAGGAAAAACTATAAATAGTGAATATTATTGTGCATTATTGGATCGGTTGAGTGAAGAAATCAAGATAAAACGACCGCATTTAGAAAACAAAAGTTATTTTTCATCAAGATAATGCTCCTTCACACACTGCATTTTTAACTCAACAAAAACTGGCCGAATTACGATTTGAAATTGCTCCGCACCCACCAAATAGTCCATATTTAGCTTCTGATTATTTCTTGTTTCCAAATTTAAAAAAAATTCTCGGTGGCAAAAAGTGTTCGTCCAATAGCGAGGTTATTGCTGAAACTGAGGAATATTTTAAAGGTCTTGAAAAATCTTATTTTTCGGATGGAATTAAAAAAACTTGAAAAACGTTTGATGAAGTGTATTGAGTTGGAAGGAGATTACGTTGAAAAATAAATAATAATAATTCCAAAAAAACGGTTCCTTTATGTTAGGCTAGTTACTTTTGCGGTGGCCCTCGTACATCAATAAATATATTAAAAAATATTTGGTCCAAAAACATTCAGTACTTTTTATTTTACAGCATAAAACGTGTGTAACAGTATTTGTGTCTTTACTAAGTACATGTAGGCTGATGAGCAATCCGAAGAGATTCTCCAACTGCCGTTACATCCGCAAACACAGAATGCTGTGATTTTTGAGCTGCTAGAATCATTTTCCGTGTTTCAGTATAGTTGACCTTATTTTATTTGTTTATGTTTTTCTGGATTGTCTGGCCCGATGTAATTATTTTGTAAAAGGATGTTAGTTTTAATTTCATTTGTTTATTATATGTGCTATCCAATATTTTTTTTTTGATCGTCTTTGACGATTATCTTCAAGGAACTAAAATTTTTTTTAACAAAAAAGATCAGTTATTTTGCGACATTAAAATAAATTTCGTCGACGATATTTCATCTCATTATATCTAGTAAAAGTTGTAGGGGTATTAGTCAAATAAAACTTATATTTCTAACTTTAAATACGCTACTCTCCAGTTTGTCTACAGAGTCACGGTTCCGTAGGTTAGATTAAAAATACATTACAAAACGTGGTACATATGGTCAACCATATGTGACGCGCAAAATAGAAAGGAACCTAAGGGTAAAAACCAGTTTTGTTCAGGTGAGCCATTTTAAAGATTTAAATACGTGTAACTTTGGTGTACCATCACTTTCATAAAACGCGCATATCTCTGGGAGGGAATACTTGTGGGGCATGGGATCGGTCTCATTCGATGCTCAGATGTTGTCCACATCAAAAAAAAAATGAAAATTGATTTTTTTTACCCTTAGGTCCCTTTCTCTATGCGCTGTCACATATAGGGAAAGTGTCAAATATGACTTACCAAAGAGTGGTTAAATTTTAAGGGTCGATGCTAAATGTGAACCGCACCTAAATGTCGTTTTTTTCCTGCATTTCATTTGATATTTCTTAATTTCAGACTAACTGAATTTGAACCATGGAAAGATACACAAGCGAGCAACGTGTTAAAGTTATTCAGGCTTATTATGAAAATGCATATCGTGCAATTCGTGATTTTTTCGGTCAATTTAATCGTACAAATGTGCGTACAATCGGAAAAATCGTGCAAAAATTTGAGCAAAACAGGTCTGTAGGAGATGTGAAAACAGCTCGTACTGCATAAAATATTGTTGCTGTTCGCGATAGTGTGGCTGAAAGCCGTCCACCTCAATTCGTCGTCGTGTATGCATTTACACGCATACAAAAAAAAAATATAGCCTCTTGACCATTCCAAACATCATCAATGGTCAGAATGGTTTCAAGAAATGGCATCGGCCCTTAAAATTTAACCACCCTTCACTTTCCAAACATCCCATTAAGAAACAAACGCGGAACGTTTTGGTTTGTGAGATAAGCACGTTTGGGTCCTGGCTACATTTCTTACTCGTAAAGTCACCGACATTAACGGGATGGAAAACTCGTCGGTATGTTTAGCTGTTCTTACCCAGATTTGAACCTGGACTTGTGGCATATTGTCCTTAATATAATAAAGGATGCCGGAATTTGCAGTACCAGCTTATTGCCCTCACATAAGAGCATCCCTTCAGTACTTGTCTTAAAACCAAATTTCACTGTTTAGAAAGACCGGGTCACTGGTCGCAGTCATCAGCTGTTCACTATAGGTAACTTAGAGCGGTAGGTAATTCTTGCAGTGCGATCTCTTCATCTGAAGGGTCTGACTACCTTTTACTAGTGCTAGACTTAACAATAATGCTTACTGCTCTTTTTTCTTACAGATGATTTATGGGGACCGCTCTAAGGTAAGGGGTGTTTTTTATTGGGGTATAGAACTTTAAGTTGGCATCACTTTTTTAACTGGCGGCCATTTTGTCAGCTGTCAAGTGAATTATATTTAGTTTGGTTTGCCATTTCATCATGAACAGGTTGACAAAAGAACAACGCTTGCAAATCGTGCAAATTTATTTCGAAAGTAATGGTTCAGTTCGCGAAGTTCACCGCAAGCTCCGTCCATTTTATGGTCGACATAATCGTCCATCAGAGCAATTAATTCGGTTAACCATGGATCGGTTAACATGGACCATTGGATTATTTTCTTTGGGGATATGTGAAGTCGCTCGTCTACGCCAACAAACCAGAAACACGTTAGGGGACTTGGAAGCCAACATTCGTGGCGTTATTGCCAACATACGGCCCCATATGCTCGAAAAAGTGGTTGAAAATTGGACCTGTAGAATTGGCTTTTTTCGAGCCAGCCGCGGCGGCCACATGCCCGAAATCATATTTAAACATTAATGGCATAAAATTATCCTTCCAATAAAGCCAAATTGATGGACATTAAAACGATTTTCTTGTGTTTTATTTCAATTCGAAGTTCTATACCTCAATAAAAAAACACCCTATATATCAGTCTTTCTGAGATCGAAGACGTTCTAGGGTTTGTTTTCTTTACTTTGTTCCGCGAGACTTGGCGATATGAAGGGCATTGAGACTCAGAAATACAGCTCTCTGGCCGCAGATGCTAGCTGCTCACTCTAGGTTAATTAGAGAGATAGGTAATTCTTGCAGTGCGAAATCTTCATCTGAAGGGTCGAACTACCTTTCACCGGTGCTAGACTTCCCAAAAATGCTTAGTTCTTTTTCCTAACAGAGCAGTGTAGGACCCCCTTAGGGGAACCACTTCAAGGTATATAAGTCTATCTGAGATCAAAGACTTTGTATGGTTTTCTTGTAATTGTTTCGCGAGACGTGGCGATATGAGAGGCATTGGGACTCAGAAAGACGGGTCACTAGCTGTTTACTATAGGTTGCTTAGAATGATAGGTTTTATCTTGCAGTGCGATCTCTTCATCAGATGCTTACTGTTATTTTTCCTAACAAAGCGGTGTAGGATTTAAGGGTACCACGTCAAGGTATATCAGTCTATCTGAGATTCAAGACTTTCTAGGTTTTTCTTTACTTTATTCCCTTTCAATATTAATGGGACCGACAGAGCCTTTCATTTCAAAAAATCTACAGCCGGTTTTATGCTTCCGATCGACTGAAAACAGTAATTCTTAGGCCATGGGCTGTAACACCGGCCCTATGTTCCGCTACAACAAAAACAATGGATCATGTAGGCCTTAAAGTGGAGGTGCATTTTTGGTAATTCTATTCACTACGAAATTTTGTTTTATTTGTCGGCTTTACACACTGGCTGCCAAGAAAATAGGTTAATACCTTTTCTCTTGACAACTGGCATTTATTTAAAGATCTGGGAATCTGGAAAGGATATAGTTTTCAAGAAAGCGGTTTTTGAAATAACCGAAGAACACAAATTTCAGTTAAGTTTATCCATTCTAAATATTTGTTGTGAACTATTTGGCTTTTCTTTGGCCAACCACGTGTTTATGGTTGTCCGATCGAACATTTCTAGAACGGTTTGATAAGAAAACTTGTTCCGTTCCTAATTGTAGTGCATTGACTAGTCCAAGCTATGTCATTAGTACTTAACTAGTATGCTTGTTACAATATCACTCTAAGTATCACTTGTCTGATACTTAACTAGTATGCTGGTTTCAATATTACTCTAAACCCTTGCCTGACCCTTAATCTTTTTACCCCACACCTGCAGGCTATGACTAGACTTAGAGTGTGTAGAAATTAAAGCTTTTTCCGAATTATTAAAATTACAGGCTAAAAAAAGTTTTTAAAACAATGTTAAAGTTGATTTTAATTGAAATTTCTTTTTTTATACAACAGGTTCAGGATAGTGCAATAAATTGTCCTAACATTTTCAATAAATGCGAATAGGTAATAAAACTAGACAACATTTTTTTCACAACCTAAGCATTCTTATAAACCTCACCTGTTACCTCTATGTATTTTTTTAAACAATATTCACAATTTTCGAAAGAAAGAATCTATTACAATTTATTAACGACTAACAAACTCCAAAGTAGCAAATTTCAAACCGCAAACGGCTTCAAACTAAAATGTAGATACACAGAAATGCAAATGCAAATTATTTTATTACTCACTTTTGCTTGAATCATTCAAATACAATAATTTCAAAACAAAAATCGTTTCCCCTGCTTACAGTCAACTATCCACGTTGGTGCAAATTACGAGGTAATCTCTTGTTTTATCTCAAAGATCACGATCCGAGATCTCAGCCGGTTGGAGTTTTGGTATTAGAAAACTGTCGACCCTTGATACGAAATGAAGAAAGAGAATTTGATGGTTTTGGCTTTATATTAGGTAAGTTGTTTTACTTCGAACTGAAGGTGTCTAAATTGTTTTATTTTCTCCTAGAATTTGAAGGCAGTTTGCCTCAACGAATCTCAGCACGCACCGCCCAAGAACGTTTGGACTGGGTCAAGTGTGTACAATTGGCCTCCTATGCCTACTTAAATCGTCAAATACAATATTTGGAGGATCAAATCGCCTTAGCCATGGGTAATCGCATTGAAAAGGGTGTGCCTATGTATGCGCCTGCAAGTGATGCTTCACTTATGGCTGGCTTCCTGGATCTGAATGCAGCGTCGAGTGTTAGAGCGGCAGCTGCTACAAAAGTTGAAGAAGGTGATCTTATACAATTTTAGTTTATATATTTATTATTATGTTTAATTTATGTTAAATCCGCGTAAGGTGAATAGAATTTTTGGTGTTGGAGATTTTTTTAAATTGTTTTGTGGGATTTTAATATTCATTCGTTGCTCTGTACAATTGTTTTAATTATTTTCCCTGAACATACTGTGTAAAGTCTTTTAGGATTTTTTCTTTTCTGGCACTATTTTCATAATTTTGTTTGGTGGTAGCACACAGTACACCTCGTGGTACAATAAACGAGGTATAGTCACTAGCCCAACAACAAATAAAAAGTGCGCTTTACTGTCTAAGCCACTTGGAAAAAAGGCCAAAAATACGTTTTTGTGAATGCATGATGAGTATTGTGAATGTTTGATATAGAAATTGAGTTTACCATATTTCAAGATTTGTATCTTTCAAATTTGAAGCAAAAATTTGAACGAGAAAAAGTTGTAAATCAGCTGCAAAAATAAATTTACCTTGTTTATTGTACTATGGTACTACTCTAGTTTCCATGGCATCGTTTCGGATATCAACTGATTTGGTTATGGAACTGTTTTATATTTCTCCAGACTAGATGTGCTGGACACATTCTTGTTATTTCGACTTTGACATATAAAATATGTTATACATATAATATATGTTGCATGGTACAATAAACCAGGTATAGTCATTAGCCCATCTACAACAAAAATAGTTCGCTAGATCACTTGAAAGAGAATTTCAAAAATACATTTTTGTGAATGTTTGATGAGAATTGTGAATGTTGGATAACGAATTTTTCCATTACAAACTTCAACAAACGCCATTGTCAAATTTCAAAATCGACAATTTAAATTACTACGAGAAAATTTTAAAATCAGCTGTTAGCATAACTCTACCTTCTTTATTGTACCATAATATGTTGGTGTAAAAAATTTAATATATATGATCTTCCTCAACCAAAAAGTTTTTGAAACTTCAATTTTGTTCAATTTTCGCTTCACCCCCAAATAACACGCCGAAACAGTGGCGCTGTTCATGATGTGTCGAAAAAATAGTGGCCATGAAAGCACCACCTTGTTGAGCAAGGCACAGTGGGGCATCGTACACATGCTGTTTGTCAAAGTCGAATACCTTCCAGCTAATTGGTTGAAGCGTTAATAGAATGTGCTGACGAGAACCATATGTTTCACATCGTCACCGGTCAGTGGCACCAATTTGTGGCACAATTGTTTTTTTTCCGTAAAAAGTGCATTTGACTCAAAAAATATAGCCGGTGGGCCGTTTACATTATATGGAATACGGCCAGTCACACCCTGACTAGAATAGGCCTCATCTGGCTTTAGGATTTATAAATTCCAGAAAAGAGAAAGTTTTCAAATTTTTGGATTGGAATTTTTTCTCCGTAGTTTTCAAAACAGATGTCACATCTGTATTAATATTCTTGCTTTGCCATTCTATGCTTAGGCGTGAGGAACTTTCAAGATTGAACATAAAACGTTAGGCAGAATTGTGATTAAAATCCGGCTTGATATTGAAAATAATTAGGAAGAGGACTATAATAAAGGGTGGTTAAATTTTAAGGGCCGATGTTGATTTGTCGCGCAAAAGAGCCATTGTTTCGTTGGCTGTGTGGCAAGTGGCACTGTCGTGTTAAAACCACATATCGTCCACATCCATATCTTCCAATTCGGGCCATATAAAGTTCGTTATCGCCTCAAGATAGCGAACACCATTTACAGTAACTGCCTGACCTGCTTCATTTTGGAAAAAATACGACCCGACGATGCCGCCAGCCCATAAACCGCACCAAACAGCCACTCTTTGTGGGTTCATTGTTTTTTCGACAATCACTCTTGGCTCATCATTCGCCCAAAAAGCGGCAATTCTGCTTCCGGAATCTACTGAGGTAAAAATTCTGCGAATCGAATCTACTGAGGTAAAACTGTGCCTCATCACTGAAGACGATTTTCTTCAATAATCGATTTTCATATTCATAGTAAGTCTAAATAACTTTAACGCGTTGCTCGTTTGTGTATCTTTCCATGGTTCAACTTGAGTTAGTTTGAAATTGTGAAATATCAAATGAAATGCACAAAAAAAACTTGATGTTTAGGTGTCGTTCACATTCAACATCGGCCCTTAAAATTTAACCACCCTTTATTTTAAATAATTGCTTAACGATTATCAAGAGCACTTCTAGCTTGTGGTGGAGTTTCGAATTTTATTTTCACAACATTTATTGGAGATGGAGAATTAATTTCAATTGTGCAACTAAGAAAACGCCGTTCAGATTAGAGATCGATCTGGTAGAAACATTGAAAATGGACAAAAAATAGATTTTTGGGCTTTATTAAAAATCTTGCTGTTCTGGAACGCTTTCACCGGTTCGTAAGAAATTTGGGTCATATACTATCTCGTCAAATATTAATTTTGAGTATGGATAAATAACCTTTTCATTTTTCATATATAAGTATTTTAGGCGCTCGATTTACGCAACCGATAGAAAATCAGGCATGTTGCACTTACCGCAATTGTTGCACTTTTTTCAATACAAATAGAATTTTAAAATAACATTTATTAATGTTAAAATAACGTTCAGGTACAAATTTTGTTTTCAATACACAAGACATTGTTAAATAACATTTATTAAAAAAAGAATACGTATAAAAAATGCATTCATTCATTTCACCAATAACATTGAGGCATAAAAAACAACTCCTAAGAATTAAAAAATAATAATTTTTGGAAACAAAATTGCAATTTTTATTTGTTTTTTATCGTGTGAAACGTTTTCATTGGCACACTTTCATTTATTTCTTAAATGGCAAGAATCAATAAATAACAGATTTGTTTGTACTCATTTCCATTGCCAGGGGTGTAGGTTGGTACATGGAGTCATGTTTAATAGTGTAACTTTATTGACAATCATCACTTAATTTAGAGTTGTTCGCTTATTACAATTAAACGATAACATATTTCATATTTATTCGTAAGATTGTTAAACTTATCGAGACATTTTTTGAAAAATAGTTGCACTTATAAAGTCCGAAATGTAAAAAAAAAGCCAGTGGCGCAAATCAGGGAGTTGCGTAAATCGAGCGCGTACTGTTTTTAATTATTATTTCGGCTTGGGATCATATAATAAAAAACTTGATGTGTTTTATTTTGAATACTCTCAAGATTTCGTATGACTTCGTGAATCATCTTTGGGTTTCTTTAAGAAATACAAGATATGTTTAACATGTAATATACAGAACACAAACAGAAAAATTTAAACAATAATCACAAAAATTTTATATACGAGTATTTTCATAGTCGTTCATAGTCGCCGATTTTTTAAAATTTTGCCAAGTTTGCGTACTTGCCTAACAAATCTAAAAGAGTAATTTAAATTTTTGCCCAAAACTTCAACAACTAATTTTTGTTTTGGATTTATAAGACTAAATTTGGTAAACAAATTTAAAATAAAAACGGCTGATATGAAAATTCCCAAAAATTATTTTTTTTTTGGATTTGTAAGACTAGTGCGCAAATTTTGGTATGTTTTTAATAAAAAAGGCGACTATGAAAACCTAAACAAATTTAAAATTGAATTGACTACCTAATATTGATCCTAGTGTTCTTTTGCATATAACCCAATTTTGTATAAATCGGACCATCCGTTTCAAACCGGCAAGATAAAGCCTTAAAATGCATTTTAATTTTTTTCAACCCTCTCCCCAAAAAAATGATAACAGCCATTAATACGAATTTAACGAAAAGAAAAAGAATAGTTTTTAGTACATATAAAATATTCTGGCTCACTTACTTCCATTCGGTGACCCCTAAAGGTTCCATTTTAATTGTATTTTGTCAATGATAAATTACGCTATTACTTCTGTAAAAAGCTGTCCTTAAGCCAAGGCAAACCGCCTAAAAAACTCAACAAATCTACCGTCTTGGAAGAGAATAGCTCCTGCAGATCTTCAAGAAAGTACTCCCCCTGGCGACTACGTTTTTGTTGTTATAGCGGCAACTGTATGCCGGTGTGACAGCCCTCGGCCAAAGACTAAGTCGTCTTCGTTGGAGGGATGGGTTTCTACACAAAAGGTGCACTATGTCTTAATCTCCACCCAATCCTCACACAGGCGGCAGTATTCGATTACTCCTACCTAACATTTTCCAGTCATCGCTCTAATATTACAATGTTAGGACTCCTACATGCAATCTGAACTTACTTTTGTTATATTTCACCATGGGCTTGGTTCTGTTATTGCCCAGTTAAGGCCACAGCTGTCCATGCTAGGTTAACATTGGTATATATTCATCATTCTAACAGTCCGTTAGAAGCATTGAATTCTTGTAACTATGGCATCTTCAGACGAGCCAAGACGTGCCAGTTTATCTAACTCATTTCCTTCAACATTAGTGTTACCATCAACCGAGCAGAGTCTAAAAGTCCGGGTAGTAAAGGAGCTTAGACATTATTTGCAACTCTAAATTAGTTTGGATTTTACCAGGGCCGAATGTACAGCCATCAAACCTGTCTATTCACATAGCCACTATCTTTGTTATTTGGCAGTTTTTAGTATATCGGTCTGCAAAACACTACAACTATTTATTTATTTTATATGACTCGCGCATTAATGGCTCTCAATCTGGAGTCTCTGTAAAGGTGATAAGAGTGAATAATATTTTCGTGGGCAATTGTGTAAAGAAAACTTGAAATATGAGATTTACAACAGTAGTTCTCATTCGGGTCTTAAAGAATTCGGGTTTTCTTTTAACAATTGCTGCGAAGCTTTCGGAAGAAGTTCTTTACGGACCCGATGTCGCGATAAAAGCTGTGTTCAGCCACAAAAATCAATGTCACTTTACCATTTTTTTAAACTTTTCTTCTCTTTTTAAATATAGATTCAAAAGGTCTCGACCCTGTTAATCCCTGTTCAATGTGTAAAACAAAAGACCAAAATAAAACAAACGAGCTAAATATATGTGATATACTTATAAATGCCAGCTCCCGTCTCTACTTCTATCATTGACCCATCGTTGAAGACTGAGTTACCTTTAAGCGGTTCCCCTAAAATCCTCACGTCTCTTGCAGTTGGCATTTTTGTAAAATCAAGCTCTGATGATAGTTCATAATCGTTCTATGTAACCTAGAGTGTCCAGTTTGTAAATGTTACCAGACCCCTGCCCCTGTAAGTTCCAATGCCGCTCTTGCGGCCACCCCTCGAGCGAAATTGCCAATTGCTTCCAAGTGCAAGCCTTTACATTTTTTCTTGTGCGTTTCTTCAGTTTCCCTTACTCATTGAATCTCACCTGAGTATGCAACCATAGGTTTGAATTAGCCTAACTACGGTTCTATAAATCCAGTTCACTTTGTTTGGTTCAACGCTTCCCTACTGAATACTAAGTATTAAACCCCTTCCATGTCTATGCTCAATGTATCCAGTTTAACTTTAGATCTGGACCAATACCGAGGTATTTGCTTTCTGTTCAGAGATACAACTCTACACTATGAAATGACGACTTGCTATAGATCTCTAAAATATATGTGAACAGAATTGGAAACCCATACCAATCTTTTGTAAATTTATTTAAGTATAAATTCAGTTCACTTTGTTTGGTTCAAGGCTTCCCTACTGAATACACAGTATTTAAACCCCTCTTATATCTATCCTCAGTTTTTTCAATTCAACTTCAGATCCGGAACAACACCGAGGTATTTGCCCCCTTTTATGAAGTCAATTACACTATCAAATGACAACTTTCTAAAGATCATCAAAATATATCTGAACAATTTTAAACCAATACCAATTTATACCATTTTTTGTAAATGTATTTAAGATAAGCTACTTTGATTTTTATTTCGGTCGGAATAATTTACATAATGAGCTGGGACTGCGGGCTCAACATCTCTAGTCTCTACGTATTTTCTTGGCTGCTTGCTCCAATTACTATGCCAACATAAAAATGATTTACGAAGTCTCCAATGCCAAAGTTGTACCATTCTTTCCCCACGATATTTTTTTAATTTAATATTTTTTTAAAATTGCCTTTCCATATTTTGCCCCCTATTTTGAAGGAATTCATTTCAAACGTGCCTTTTTATTGGTGTATAAAATAATTTAAAATAAGTTATTCTATAAGAATCGTAACGCAGGGAAATCGGTTTGGTTGTATTTACAATTAATTGTCATTTTAGTTTATTTTTAATTTTAATAAGATCGTACTCATTATTTAATAAATATTCATGGAATTTAAGGTGTTTAACATATGATCAACATTTTTAAAACTCAATTCTAACGATGCCGCCAGCCCATAAACCGCACCAAACAGCCACTCTTTGTGGGTTCATTGTTTTTTCGACAATCACTCTTGGCTCATCATTCGCCCAAAAAGCGGCAATTCTGCTTCCGGAATCTACTGAGGTAAAAATTCTGCGAATCGAATCTACTGAGGTAAAACTGTGCCTCATCACTGAAGACGATTTTCTTCAATAATCGATTTTCATATTCATAGTAAGTCTAAATAACTTTAACGCGTTGCTCGTTTGTGTATCTTTCCATGGTTCAACTTGAGTTAGTTTGAAATTGTGAAATATCAAATGAAATGCACAAAAAAAACTTGATGTTTAGGTGTCGTTCACATTCAACATCGGCCCTTAAAATTTAACCACCCTTTATTTTAAATAATTGCTTAACGATTATCAAGAGCACTTCTAGCTTGTGGTGGAGTTTCGAATTTTATTTTCACAACATTTATTGGAGATGGAGAATTAATTTCAATTGTGCAACTAAGAAAACGCCGTTCAGATTAGAGATCGATCTGGTAGAAACATTGAAAATGGACAAAAAATAGATTTTTGGGCTTTATTAAAAATCTTGCTGTTCTGGAACGCTTTCACCGGTTCGTAAGAAATTTGGGTCATATACTATCTCGTCAAATATTAATTTTGAGTATGGATAAATAACCTTTTCATTTTTCATATATAAGTATTTTAGGCGCTCGATTTACGCAACCGATAGAAAATCAGGCATGTTGCACTTACCGCAATTGTTGCACTTTTTTCAATACAAATAGAATTTTAAAATAACATTTATTAATGTTAAAATAACGTTCAGGTACAAATTTTGTTTTCAATACACAAGACATTGTTAAATAACATTTATTAAAAAAAGAATACGTATAAAAAATGCATTCATTCATTTCACCAATAACATTGAGGCATAAAAAACAACTCCTAAGAATTAAAAAATAATAATTTTTGGAAACAAAATTGCAATTTTTATTTGTTTTTTATCGTGTGAAACGTTTTCGGTAGCACACTTTCATTTATTTCTTAAATGGCAAGAATCAATAAATAACAGATTTGTTTGTACTCATTTCCATTGCCAGGGGTGTAGGTTGGTACATGGAGTCATGTTTAATAGTGTAACTTTATTGACAATCATCACTTAATTTAGAGTTGTTCGCTTATTACAATTAAACGATAACATATTTCATATTTATTCGTAAGATTGTTAAACTTATCGAGACATTTTTTGAAAAATAGTTGCACTTATAAAGTCCGAAATGTAAAAAAAAAGCCAGTGGCGCAAATCAGGGAGTTGCGTAAATCGAGCGCGTACTGTTTTTAATTATTATTTCGGCTTGGGATCATATAATAAAAAACTTGATGTGTTTTATTTTGAATACTCTCAAGATTTCGTATGACTTCGTGAATCATCTTTGGGTTTCTTTAAGAAATACAAGATATGTTTAACATGTAATATACAGAACACAAACAGAAAAATTTAAACAATAATCACAAAAATTTTATATACGAGTATTTTCATAGTCGTTCATAGTCGCCGATTTTTTAAAATTTTGCCAAGTTTGCGTACTTGCCTAACAAATCTAAAAGAGTAATTTAAATTTTTGCCCAAAACTTCAACAACTAATTTTTGTTTTGGATTTATAAGACTAAATTTGGTAAACAAATTTAAAATAAAAACGGCTGATATGAAAATTCCCAAAAATTATTTTTTTTTTGGATTTGTAAGACTAGTGCGCAAATTTTGGTATGTTTTTAATAAAAAAGGCGACTATGAAAACCTAAACAAATTTAAAATTGAATTGACTACCTAATATTGATCCTAGTGTTCTTTTGCATATAACCCAATTTTGTATAAATCGGACCATCCGTTTCAAACCGGCAAGATAAAGCCTTAAAATGCATTTTAATTTTTTTCAACCCTCTCCCCAAAAAAATGATAACAGCCATTAATACGAATTTAACGAAAAGAAAAAGAATAGTTTTTAGTACATATAAAATATTCTGGCTCACTTACTTCCATTCGGTGACCCCTAAAGGTTCCATTTTAATTGTATTTTGTCAATGATAAATTACGCTATTACTTCTGTAAAAAGCTGTCCTTAAGCCAAGGCAAACCGCCTAAAAAACTCAACAAATCTACCGTCTTGGAAGAGAATAGCTCCTGCAGATCTTCAAGAAAGTACTCCCCCTGGCGACTACGTTTTTGTTGTTATAGCGGCAACTGTATGCCGGTGTGACAGCCCTCGGCCAAAGACTAAGTCGTCTTCGTTGGAGGGATGGGTTTCTACACAAAAGGTGCACTATGTCTTAATCTCCACCCAATCCTCACACAGGCGGCAGTATTCGATTACTCCTACCTAACATTTTCCAGTCATCGCTCTAATATTACAATGTTAGGACTCCTACATGCAATCTGAACTTACTTTTGTTATATTTCACCATGGGCTTGGTTCTGTTATTGCCCAGTTAAGGCCACAGCTGTCCATGCTAGGTTAACATTGGTATATATTCATCATTCTAACAGTCCGTTAGAAGCATTGAATTCTTGCAGAGTAACTATGGCATCTTCAGACGAGCCAAGACGTGCCAGTTTATCTAACTCATTTCCTTCAACATTAGTGTTACCATCAACCGAGCAGAGTCTAAAAGTCCGGGTAGTAAAGGAGCTTAGACATTATTTGCAACTCTAAATTAGTTTGGATTTTACCAGGGCCGAATGTACAGCCATCAAACCTGTCTATTCACATAGCCACTATCTTTGTTATTTGGCAGTTTTTAGTATATCGGTCTGCAAAACACTACAACTATTTATTTATTTTATATGACTCGCGCATTAATGGCTCTCAATCTGGAGTCTCTGTAAAGGTGATAAGAGTGAATAATATTTTCGTGGGCAATTGTGTAAAGAAAACTTGAAATATGAGATTTACAACAGTAGTTCTCATTCGGGTCTTAAAGAATTCGGGTTTTCTTTTAACAATTGCTGCGAAGCTTTCGGAAGAAGTTCTTTACGGACCCGATGTCGCGATAAAAGCTGTGTTCAGCCACAAAAATCAATGTCACTTTACCATTTTTTTAAACTTTTCTTCTCTTTTTAAATATAGATTCAAAAGGTCTCGACCCTGTTAATCCCTGTTCAATGTGTAAAACAAAAGACCAAAATAAAACAAACGAGCTAAATATATGTGATATACTTATAAATGCCAGCTCCCGTCTCTACTTCTATCATTGACCCATCGTTGAAGACTGAGTTACCTTTAAGCGGTTCCCCTAAAATCCTCACGTCTCTTGCAGTTGGCATTTTTGTAAAATCAAGCTCTGATGATAGTTCATAATCGTTCTATGTAACCTAGAGTGTCCAGTTTGTAAATGTTACCAGACCCCTGCCCCTGTAAGTTCCAATGCCGCTCTTGCGGCCACCCCTCGAGCGAAATTGCCAATTGCTTCCAAGTGCAAGCCTTTACATTTTTTCTTGTGCGTTTCTTCAGTTTCCCTTACTCATTGAATCTCACCTGAGTATGCAACCATAGGTTTGAATTAGCCTAACTACGGTTCTATAAATCCAGTTCACTTTGTTTGGTTCAACGCTTCCCTACTGAATACTAAGTATTAAACCCCTTCCATGTCTATGCTCAATGTATCCAGTTTAACTTTAGATCTGGACCAATACCGAGGTATTTGCTTTCTGTTCAGAGATACAACTCTACACTATGAAATGACGACTTGCTATAGATCTCTAAAATATATGTGAACAGAATTGGAAACCCATACCAATCTTTTGTAAATTTATTTAAGTATAAATTCAGTTCACTTTGTTTGGTTCAAGGCTTCCCTACTGAATACACAGTATTTAAACCCCTCTTATATCTATCCTCAGTTTTTTCAATTCAACTTCAGATCCGGAACAACACCGAGGTATTTGCCCCCTTTTATGAAGTCAATTACACTATCAAATGACAACTTTCTAAAGATCATCAAAATATATCTGAACAATTTTAAACCAATACCAATTTATACCATTTTTTGTAAATGTATTTAAGATAAGCTACTTTGATTTTTATTTCGGTCGGAATAATTTACATAATGAGCTGGGACTGCGGGCTCAACATCTCTAGTCTCTACGTATTTTCTTGGCTGCTTGCTCCAATTACTATGCCAACATAAAAATGATTTACGAAGTCTCCAATGCCAAAGTTGTACCATTCTTTCCCCACGATATTTTTTTAATTTAATATTTTTTTAAAATTGCCTTTCCATATTTTGCCCCCTATTTTGAAGGAATTCATTTCAAACGTGCCTTTTTATTGGTGTATAAAATAATTTAAAATAAGTTATTCTATAAGAATCGTAACGCAGGGAAATCGGTTTGGTTGTATTTACAATTAATTGTCATTTTAGTTTATTTTTAATTTTAATAAGATCGTACTCATTATTTAATAAATATTCATGGAATTTAAGGTGTTTAACATATGATCAACATTTTTAAAACTCAATTCTAACATTCGAAAATATTTCAAAAATGGTTTTAGTTAGAATTTTTTCCCAAAAAAAAAATTGAAAGTCTGAAATTTGTTAAAAACTTGTATTATTTTGTAGAGGTTTATTATTTATAATTAATTATTGCTTCCCCAAAAATGTTTCGAAATAAATTTGTTAATTTTTCTAATTTAACTAAAATAAAAACGTATTTTTTCAATTAACACCCCTTTTCATTCAAGGTAAACGCAATGAATTTATCAAATATTTAATAAATACTTTTTACTTTTGTTTCAATTTGACTTTTTACAGATCTCTCGGAGATTCCCTTGTGTGAATCAGCCGTTTCATGTGATAATTTACCCTGTGCCGATAATGGTCGCCTGCCCTGTCCCCGTGTTGTGTGTGCCGTTCTAATGCCGGGCGATGATATTGTGTGGCATGATTATGCCCGCACCGAAATTATTGAAAACGTCACGAATCCTCAGTTTTTATGTACATTAAATTTTAAGCAAAGTGATGGCTTTATGGCCGATTCACCTCTGAGGTTTACGGTCTACGATGTTAGAGAGAAGGTCTCACAGACCGCAATACCGATTGGTTATGCTGAAGTAGTGCTGGGAGCCATACAGGTATGACTACAAATAATCACCTCTAACGTGAAAAAATTTCCCCCGAAAAATATCAAATTGGTTCTATTGACATATTTCACACTTAAACTTGTGGTATTTTCGGATTTGTACCCAGGATGGTATATTAAATGTGTCATTCCCACGAAATATTGATCGAAAACCCTATTAAGTATATATATTATTGGTTGTCTTAAAATTCTAAGACGATCTAGCTATGTCCGCCCGTCCATGTGCCTGTTGAAAGCGGACAAAGGAATCAGCTAGGATCCAGAAATTTTGCATGGGGGTGGTGCATGGTCATACGCTGTTTGTGATTGTAAATAGACGAAATCTGCCCAGGGGAAAAGATTTCCCTTTAAGGAACTAAATGTCCCTCGGGAAAAGTACACTTTTTTGGGTATTTGCTTAACAAATCATATTTTTTTGTGACTAACAATGGTTAAAATGGGTAAAAGGGTCAATAACTAACTAGCTAGAATGAAGCGTCGTCACCTTCATTTTGAATACAAAATTTTGACTTTTCAACTCGTTTAAAATTATAAAAGTTATAAATGGGGTATGCTAGAGGGTTGCTATTTATATTTCGAGTCCGGCAATAAAAACACAATAATTTATCATTGGAAATGGTGTTTTTGTTTTTCAAAATATTCTCGTTTAAGATCAATACACTTTTGCACAAACCAATTTTTGAATCACTTTTCCCACACCGACTGAAACACCTCCAAAACATGATTTCGAACGCTTCAACAGCTGCTTCGGGCGATGAAATACGTTGACCACACATATTTTTCTTGATGCTAGGGAATAAGAAGAAGTCATTGGGTGCCAAATCAGGGCTGTACGGTGGGTGGCCCATCTTGAGTGGTCAGAAAGCTAATCGTTTCGTGATATGTGAGAGCTCGCATCCGTCTTCTCTTATTATCTTTCCTCACTTCTTCGAACACTGTTGGCAAACAGATTGTATACAAATCAGAATTAACCGTCCTACGTTCCACTAAAGGCACTGTGGCAACATGGCCGGTTATACCGAAAAAATCGCAATCATTTGCTTCCACGAACAACTTTTGTTGGATTTGGCTCGTCTTGAAAGACCCATACGGTCGATTGCTGTTTTGTTTCGGGTTCATATGCATAGATCCATGATTCGCCACCTGTGACAATGTTATACACTACCTTTGAGCTACCGGAGTTATACTTTTTTAAAATCTCTTTGCACCAATCTATACGAGCCTTTTTTTGAGCATTCGTCAAACTATTTTGGATCCAACGAGAACAATTTTTTTCACGGCCAAATGAACATGCAATATCTTATTGATGATTGTCATACTAATGGCCAAGGATGCCTCAATCTGATGGTATGTCACATGTCGGTCATGCTTAATCAGTTCACGCACAGCATCTATGGTTTCTGGCAAAGTGACTGAAGTTGGACGTCCTTCACGAAATTTATCCCGCAGCGAAAGGCGTCCGAGACTGAACTCTTGGTGCCAGCGATTAACATTGGTTTTTGATGGTGCTACATCGCCAAAAGTCGAAACAAGTTGATTAAAACGCTCTTGTCTCGATAACCCACGCCGAAAATCGTAAAAAATCATCGCACGAAAATGTTCACGGGAAAATATCATTTTTTGACTGAGATCAATTTTTCAACGCACTGTAAACAAAACAATTCGCCTTCAAAAGACAAAACGTTCAAGTGAAGTTATGCTAAAAAAATGGCAAAGTTTCCAATGGAAGTTCCAGTTTGCATCTGGGAACAATAGTATTGTCTGGACCCGAAATATATATAGCAACCTTCGTACTAAAAGAAAATAGGGTTAGAGTTGTTTCGAAATTGATTCACAGCCAAAATATTTTCGAAATTTCTTTAAAAACATATCAATTTTCTTTTCAAAGAGAAATTACTCATTTCAAATTTCAATTCTGAATCGTTTCGAGGCACTAAAAAACTCTGAGCTACGACGTTTCAGTTATTCATGATAAAGGGTGATTATAAAATAATTAAAATTCTACTCATATTTCTTTCTTTATGTAATAGGATGCCACACGCTTTCGCCTACCCTTGCGGTCTGTTCACGGTGAATGCGGTTTCATCAATATTGCCTCCTGGGCGCCCGATACGGATAAACAATTGCAGCCACCTCCACGTTCTACAACGCAGGTGTTCGAGCAGCAGAGCAAAGGTCATCGTCGCACACAGTCATTGCCACCCAAGCTCGGTGTCAAGTTGTTCGTACCATTTCAAGGCAGTATACAACGAATTTTTGCCAATCCAAGGGTGAGTGTGTTCGTAGTTAAGTTGCTCATGGTTTTTTATTTTAAGGCGCACATGTACTTGAGTTTTAAAATATAAGAGATTTTAAAAAAGTGTAGTAAAACCACAAGCAACAGCCTGGAGCAATAATTAAAAACAAAAAATATACTGTTTCTGGCCCGCGGTTTTTGTTTTATTAATTTAAATTTTTGCACAGTTTAAAACGGCTTACTTAGAAGGGACATAAATACTGTTACACACGTTTTATGCTGTACAATAAAAAGTACTGAATGTTTTTGGACCAAATATTTTTAACACATTTATTAATGTATTTTGTATCCAAAAAGAATCTACTTATTTGAAATATCCGCCTTTTTCCTTTACACACGCCTTAAGTCGCACTGGCCAATCGTCAATAGCTGCACGAACCTCGTCCATTGGAAAATTGGCCACAGCTCAAACTTAAGAGATCAAATGTTGGGGTTTCTTTTGTGACAAACCTTGTCCTCTAAAACCGTCCACAATTTGTTATCCAATGAGTTCAAATCTGGACTGCATGAGGACCATTCTTCAGAGGAAATGAACGCTGGCAAATTGTTTCGACGCCAGGCCTGGGACGATTTAGCCTTAAGGGCCAGAATCCAGCTGGAAAGTCCATGGCTGGTTTTGGAACAAGGAATTGTTAAGAGGCTTCCAAAGCGGTTTCTTAGTAAACTTTGGCCGATGTTTTGACTCCTTGTTCGCAGAAATGCAGGTCTGTGACCCCATCGTAAGAGGCTCCCCACCAAACTATGACTGAATGGGTGATGACTCTTTTTCACCCTTTTGATCAGTGATAGAGTGTATGACCGCGCATACACTCTATCATTTTGCTTGTTAAATTTTTGCCTGAGCGGTAAAAACTTTTTCATCAGTGAACAAAATTTTTGCATCACCAAAAGACGTTTGCTTTTTTCAATCCTATTTTTTTAAAGCTGCAGTCAATAAATGTCCGGTCCATCGCTTGAAAGCCTCAAGTCCCAAGTCTTTTTTAATGATTCGACTCATGGACTTTTGCGTGATATTCATCTCACGGGTCATGATTTTCTGTTTTCATAGCGGATTTCTGTAAATTCTTGATTTAACGGCTTTGATGACATGCGGTGTTCGAAAATAGCGTGGGCGGCCCGGACCGGTGGCGGTCTTTTACATCTCCAGTCTCCTCAAACAGTTTTATGCATCAGTAGACGAACATGCGGCTAATCCCTAGTGGCCGGAGCGTTTTGAAAATATCGCTTTTTTCACACTTGAAAAGCGCTATTACAGCGATACGGTTCTCATTATCTGACCACTCCATGATGAAAGTTGAAACAATTTTAAAATCCCGTTACAGACTAACGCTATTGAGGTAAGCTTTCAAAACCTATATGACATTAACGGGGTATGATCAGTTCTACTATTGAAATGGGTGTGTTCAATGTTGTAACCGTTTTTATGTCCCTACTAAGTATAATGTACGAGGGCGGTTCGGAAACTTCTTAGCCTAGCACAAAAAGCGCGGTATAAACAGAAAGAAGTTAAGTGTTTTGGAAACTTCCATCTCTGCTATGAACACATGTTAAATTTCGATCTGGCAACTCCTTCATATAGAAACAGGTGTTCACAAAAGACGCATCCGCGATTTTTTTACAATGGAAAAATTAGAAATGCGTGGTGTCATTAAATATTTACATAAAAAGGTTTATCGGGACAAGAAATTCATTATGATATAGTGAATGTGTTAGGTGAAAGTGCTCCTTCATATGCAACAGTAAAAAATTGGGTTGCTGAATTTAAACGTGGTCGTACAAGCATTGAAGATGAACCACGTAGTGGACGTCCAAAAACAGCAACAACAACAGAAATTGTAACCAAAGTGCATGATATGGTATTAAATGATCGACGAATAGAAGTGCGTGAAATAGCTAATATCATGGGCATCTCAAATGATCGAGTCCATTTAATTTTGCATGAAGAACTACAGATGAAAAAGCTTTCTGCAAGATGGGTGCCGCACTTGTTAACAGTCGACCAAAAACGCATAAGAATGAACATTTCTCAAGCTTGTTTGGATCGTTTTCAGCGAAATAAAATGGATTTTAAGCGTCGTTTCATAACTGTTGATGAGACATGGATCCACCACTATACTCCAGAGACAAAAGAACAATCGAAACAATGGACTGGAGCTGGAGGAAGTGCCCCAAAGAAGGCAAAAACAATTCAATCGGCTGGTAAGGTTATGGCAACGGTTTTTTGGGACTTCAAAGGTATTTTATTGATTGACTATCTGCAAAAGGGTAAAACAATAAATTCAGAGTACTATTGCAACCTTTTAGATCAATTAAATGTACAAATTCGAGAAAAACGTCCTGGCTTACAACACAAAAAATTATTTTTCATCAAGACAACGCACCAGCGCACAAGAGTGTTTTAACAATGGCTAAAATCAACGATTTAAAGTTCGAGTTGCTTAACCACCCACTTTACTCTCCTGATTTAGCTCCCAGTGAATTTTACCTGTTCCCAAATCTAAAAAAATTCCTTGCTGGCAAGCGTTTTACCTCAAATGAAGATGCAATTACAGTTGTAAACCACTATTTTGAAGACCTTGAGGAAAACTATTTTAATCAAGGGATAGAATTGCTAGATAAGCGTTGGACTAAGTGTATTGACGTTTCAGGAGATTATATTGAAAAATAAAAATATTTTTGAAAAACTAACTATTCTCATTCGTTGATAGGCTAAGAACTTTCCGAACCGCCCTCGTAGGTATATTAATATTTTGTAATGCATATTGTTACTTACTTTTATTGGTTCTCTGGGCATTGAATCATTAGTTTAAAATTTTAACTAGCTACAACCGATGTTCTTCGCTCCCTCTTAAATTTAAAATTTAATGAATTTTTTTTTTATTTTTATGAATTTTTGTTGTTTTTCACATTTGATTATTTCTTACTTTTTCACAAAAATGCGTAACACTTCCTTGGAATACAGATGTTTTCACCCTTAATTTATTCCACTTGGGAACAGAGGGCTTCTACAAAATAATTCCATCTTATTCTAATATTACATATAGTCTTTACGTCTTCAAAAGTTCAATTTTGTTGTAGCAGTTATTGCAAGACTGTTCATCGCCAGGTAAATGACGGTCGACCTGGGCGTAGGCAGCCTTCGGGATTCCACTTTAATGTTGTTTTAGTGATGCTGTCATTAGGTTTCCGCAAAGTATGTCCTATCCATTTCCTCTTCCTTCTTGTTATTTTGAGATCATGTCCCATAAATGTACCTTGTGCGTCGAAAATGAGGTCCCATCGAACTTCTACACATGGTTACTCAGAAACTGTTGAATTTTGATACTAATCTCAATATGCTTCAACTTGTAACATTTGTCTTGTGACCTCTGCAAACTCCCATAGGGAGTCAATGGACATATCTGTTCTCTAAAACTATGAAATTTACGAATCTGATCAGAACAATGGTTCTTAGGCCCCCATAAATGTAGTTTAGTCAAACATGGACCCAATGCCATACTACAACGCAATCCAAGGTGAAGAGTAAAAAAGCATCGGCCGGACGATCTTGCGAAGTGTCCACATGTTTTTGTTCGTAAATATGCTTTATTTGTTGTTATTGGATCTGCACCATAGGGGTACATTTTAATAAATAATCCTTGCATGGATTTATGGGTTCTTCGGGATTTGTAATTACATTTATTACATTTCGAACAAATTAATACAAATCTGCTAAAGATGACAGTTTTAAATTGATGATGAAGGCCCGAGGACCCCCACAGTCATTACACGACAGGTTCACGATATTTTTGTTTGAAGAGTGATGAACTCAAGTTATATACAGGGTGGAGCGCAACGAGCGTACGTGTTCCTGGACGGCAATCAATTGTAAATTGGGTAACTTCATTGAGAACAGCATCGAATGTGTCATGAGAGAAGGATTACAACACCACAAACATCGAGAGAGAGTTCGCTATCCAGTGTGTGGATAGCCAGATTAACCAGATTTGCCAGATAAACTATTTAAAACCATGTAATTTAAAAATTCCCTTACTGTTCAATATAATTAAAATATAAAATATATGTTTCTAAGGTTCATCATTTTTTTTATTTCATTCCCATAAAGCAAATTACCGCGCTCCACCCTGTTCTATACCATATTTGATCGAAACGGAGTTATTACGTTTTAATGTTATATCGGGAGTGATCTTTCTTCAGAGGCTATATTAAAACGTGAACTGTGCCAAATTTCATCAATATTAGATATAATATGTGGCTTCTAGAGCTAAATACGTAAATGGCTTAAACATATGGGTGGGAGCTATATTTTAACCGATATTCTTAAGAGTCAACCACCTCCATCCTGTTTTATTTGCGTGGAAAATACTCGTATAACCACCAAGAGCCCGTGTACAGCGATATCTTCTTTGGACCCAATTTTCTGCCACTCTTGCACACATTTCGACCGGAATGTTGGCAATTTCGAGCTGGATGTTGGCATAGATCAATGACTTGATGTGGCCCATAAAAATAAATCCAATGGCGTTTAATCGCATGTACAAGGTGGCCATTCGAACGGACCATTTCTCGAGATAACACGTTCACCGAATTTGCCATTCAGTAAACCGATTTTAATGCGAGCTGTGTGGCTAGTGACACCGTCTTGTTTAAGCCATATATCGGCGATGTCAAGCTCATCCAATTCTGTCCAAAGATAATTTTCTAACATGGCACGACTGCGCTTTCCATTGACGGTAACATGACGATTGTTGTCATCGACAAAAAATACGGCCCAATCACACCTTCGGCGTGAAAACCACACCACAGTATTTTTTTTGCCGCTGGAATTGTGTCTCTTGAAGCACTTGTGGGTTTGTTGCTGTCCAATAACGCATAAACGAGCATCATCGCTTAAGACGATTTTTTTGAGTAAGCACTCTGGTAGTAATTTTTAATGATTTCCAAACGTTGCTCGTAAGTGAAGTGAATGATGAAAATGTTGACTTCGACTAACGTTTTGACACTGAAAGATCATTAAAAATGTTTGAGGGTGCGTTGACAAAAAATTACGAAGTTGTATGTCCCTATTGAAAAGCCTGTTAGTGTCGTATTGGTGTGCATTGCCTATTAATATTTATTATCTTGAGCGGTACTCACTTTGCCCTTAATGCCTTCCAAATTTTGCTTCGCCTTAGAGAGTTGAAGGTTTTTTTTGAAGTCGACTAATACCAAATACTGATGAGATCGTCATTTAACAGACTGTTTGCAGGTCTGAATTCTGCCTGCTCATCTCGTAGTGCTTTCTCTATGAACTAGAGTCAACTATTTACAATTGTTGGGATTACTTTGTATACTGTATTTAGTAGGGTGATACCTCTCCAGGTGTTACAGTCCGTCAGGTGGTTTTTCATGTGCAGCCTTATTTTATGTTTATGACAAGTTTTTAACAAAAATGTCACTTTGCCATTTTGTTAAAAACTTGTCTTCTATTTAAATATAGAAGCAAGAGGTCTTGAGCCGGTTAATCTCTGTTCAATGTGTAAAAGCAACAGACCGAAATAAAACAAACGAGCTAAAAAAAATCTAATTTTTTGGAATTCTTAAATCTCTTTTCAGATTCACACTTATCGCTTAAATTCTAGTCTAGGAGCTGATATCAGTGTCCATGAAACAATGATGGAGTCCAAATTATGCTTTAATATACCCCAGCAATTATTGTAAGCTAACTCCATAAGCCTTCAATAAATATGGATTACATTAAAATTCTCTCCATTACAGGTCCATTTGGATATTGCGCGAAAAAGAGTTGTTGCAAGAAATATCTGGCATGGGCGAATTGGGCGGAGAATGGCGACGTAAACAAATGGATCTTTTAGATAAACATCTGAAATTATTGAAGGACTACTCGCAGGCGAAACAAAATTTACAGCAAATAACTAAAGAAGAGGGTAGGTGAAAGGAGGGAGGGTGATGTAAATGCCTCGTTTTTTGGGCCCCTTGGACTAATGGTTCCGATATGAATCTCTGTCAAATCTTCAAACTAAATCCATATTTGGACCCTTAAAAAATTTGCTTGTATTTGAGTAACCACAAGTTCATACCATAAAGGCCGTTTTTGGGCCCAATAGTCTCAGCCTAAATCTCAGCGAATCTTTAATATAAATAACTGGTTTTCCAATAGGGACATAACAACTTCGTATCTTAATGCCAGTGTCAAAACGTTAGTCGAAATCAACATTTTCATTATGGTAAAGATCACTAACGAGCAACGTTTGGAAATCATTAAAAATGACTACCGAAATTCTTAGTCGGTCGGTTCTTAGTCCAATTTTCGGCCGTAATAATCGTCTCATCTGACAGGCTGTGCGTGCTATAGTGGATAAATTTGGATCCAAGTTTTCTGGCGCCAAAGAGACGCCTTCCCGCTCGAGGCGACGAAAATATCGCAGCCGTAAGTGTATCCGTTCAAAATGAGCCAAATCAGTCGATTCCACGTCGTTCTCAGGAATTAGGCATCTCTTAAACCATATTGAGCGTATTTTGCGAAAAGATCTTGGCCTTCATCCTTATAAGATCAAACTCACTTAAGAACTATAGCCACATGATCATTTGAAACGCCGAAACTATTTCGATTGTGCTCTAGCAAAGTTTCACGATAATTTAGAATTTCATCGAAAAAATATCTTCTGCGATGAAGCCCATTTCTGGCTGAGTGGGTTTGTCAATAAACAAAATTTCGTCAACGAAAACAATCGTCATGTTACCGTCAATTTAAGCTATTTTTGGCCAGATTTGGGTGAGCTTGACATTCCCAAATAAATTAAAACTCTATATCTTAAATATTCTGTTTTATATTAATATATAAGTATAATATTGTTACGTCCCTAATGGAAAACCCTGTATATTATTTGATATTTACCAGTAGTCGCATAAGGGGCTCTTTTGTGAAAGGTGTGTTTTATTTGACAAGCGAACAAATACAATAAAAAATATCGCTTCAAAAACTGTTTATTTTTTGAATGTTTTAAATTAAAAGAAAAAAATATTCAATAAAAACTCTAAGCGGATTCACTAAGTCTGCTTAATTCCGTTGAAGTCCGCTTAAGGCTTTGTCTTCAATAACATTTTTGGAATTAATTAACATGTTTCAGAACAAACGGATTTCATTAACTCCAAAACATTTTCATTAACCAAAAAATATTCATGTTTTTTAATAACATTTTACAATTATTTCAAACGATTTTTTCCTATTTGTCAAATAAGAAAGACCGAATGTACTTATAATTTATATATAATAATAATCTCTCTTCAATTTATAACGTTAAACTCATAATTGTTATATGTAGGACCCTTTTTCAAAAGATCCTCAGTTAAAACCGATGAATCTTTGGAATTCATACCAGTTAACCTACATTTGCAACGCATGTGGGTACAAAATGATTCATTGAATCGTTCAGCCGTCTTGGATATTGTCACTGTCGGAGCTTTTACTAGGCACGGAGGTCTAAAGAAAAAAACTGGAGGCCTCATCAAGTAAGATTTATCCCGACCATGTTTAAAATTATTCTTTTGATCGCTGTTATTTTCTTTTTTTAAAAACTTCTAGACTTTTACAAGATACCAAAGAATCTCCCTCAAAATTTGAGGCCAGCAACAATTGTAAAGTATTGGCCGCCAATGATGCTGTCCAGGCCATTAAACATTTGCGCAAAGAAATTGTGGAAATCATGTCTCAACTGTTGGCATTGGCAAAATCGAAAAATCCCAAAGGAATGATGCCGCTTTGCAATGAAATGGTCACAAAAACTAAAACTTTGTTAAATATATGGGAACCAAGTCTCGTGGAGGAGGCATTTTCGTTTATCGAACAACATCGTATTATAGAGGAACCGGATAATGTACTCATGGTAAGTCAATTTGAGAAACTGAGTTCGATTTTAATAATAGATGTATAACGAACTTAGTATAATCTCCATTAGGCTTGAGAAATTTACAAAGAAGCGAAAAGGGTCATTTGTAAATTAAAATGGGCGTGGCTAAGTTTTCAATTTTTGTTATATAATAATATAAACTCCCATTGATTATACACGGAAACTACGGCCTTATCGAGTTTATCTATTACTAGTATTCCTTACTGGATACTCATTATACCCTCACCACACTGCGGTACTGGGGTATTGTGAGTATCATAAACTGATCTTTGTGATACCTAACTGAAAGTGTGATGGTCCTATTCATAACACTGTGGAACATTTTTGGGGTTATTGTCTGGGGGGTGAGAAATTCCAAGTCAGGGTGATGGTACTAGGTCAGTATATTAAAACCCTCAACGGGTTTTGCGTTCGTATGTGCGAGTTTTTTTTTATGACCTTTTACATTTTTTCCTTATCTTGATGTTTTTTCGCTTAGTTGTAAAATGTTGACAAAAACGTAGTTTGACATAACTCGAGAACGACTAGTTCGATTTTGCTGAAATAAATTGAGAAAAATTAATACTTACATTTTCTTTAATCCATTAATATACTGTTTCTCTACCAAATCAACATTTTTGCAATTAGAAATAAATTTATGAAGAAAATTTTGCCAAAAAAAATTTTTTTTTTTTTTTTTAACATATAAATCCCAAGCGGAAAAACATGTAGAGTCTTATAACTTTCACGTAAAGTCACATAACCTATAAACAAAATGCGACATAGATCATAGAAATCGATTAACGCGTTCTGCTTTTATTTACAATTAAGTAACTTCACTTAATTGTAAAGCAGAACGCGTTAATCGATTTCTATGATCTATGTCGCATTTTGTTTATAGGTTATGTGACTTTACGTGAAAGTTATAAGACTCTACACGTTTTTCCGTTTGGGATTTATATGTTTTTAAAAAAAAAAATTTTTTTTTTGGCAAAATTTTCTTCATAAATTTATTTCTAATTGCAAAAATGTTGATTTGGTAGAGAAACAGTATATTAATGGATTAAAGAAAATGTAATTATTAATTTTTCTCAATTTATTTCAGCAAAATCGAACTAGTCGTTCTCGAGTTATGTCAAACTACGTTTTTGCCAACATTTTACAACTAAGCGAAAAAACATCAAGATAAGGAAAAAATGTAAAAGGTCATAAAAAAAACTGGCACATACGAACGCAAAACCCTTTGAGGGTTTTAATATACTGACCTAGTACCATCACCCTGACGTGGAATTTCTCACCCCCCAGATTGGCTGTTGTACAGTGTAAATTTATCGATCTGTGTCTATTTAGACATATCCATCTTACCGTTTGTCCATCCATTTTTATATTTAGTGCAATTTTCGATCTTAATGAAACTTTGTACAATATTTAGTTTCCGACTCATAACGATCGCTATTGTAAATGGGAGAAATGGCCCAAGTTCTGATATAGCAGCCATACAAATGTACTTCCCGAAATGGGGTCTAATTGACCTAACAGCCCCACATTTTATTAGAATTCAATAAAATCAATTTTCAACAATGTTCATCCGGTGAGAACATTGTTGAAAATCGAGCCTATCGGTCTATAGTTTTATATAGCCTCACACAAATTTAGCTTCCGAATTGAGGTCTAACCCATCTTAGAACAGTACATTTCGCCAATGTCATCAAAATTTGGCGTAACATGCCTTTTGAACAAGCAATACGTTAATATAGGTTAAGGGCCCCCGCAGACTGCAGACTTTTTATCAGCCGATAGTTTAGTCGGGTTGGGCTGAAAGTGCGCACACCGAGCCAAATAAACAGTTTGTTTGGTGAACAGGGCGCAGACTATCCAACAGTCGGCCAACTATTCTCGAAATAGTTTGTAACTGATTGTAACCATACTGATTAAGAAGCCGACCAAACTATCGGCCGATAAAAAGTCTGCAGTCTGCGGGGGCCCTAAAAAGAATCAGACAGCTACTTCTTTTCTGTATGGTCGAGCATATCTACACCAGGTTCCTCACTATCTCATCTCCTTATCACCCTCAAACAGGCGGCAGTAGTCGGCCACTTCCACCTGCGATTTCCTTGTCATTGTTGGGGAAAGCAGCAGAGTCTAAATCTAAAAGTCCGATTTTTTATTGTGTAAGGGCCCCCGCAGACTGCAGACTTTTTATCGGCCGATAGTTTGGTCGGCTTCTTAATCAGTATGGTTACAATCAGTTACAAACTATTTCGAGAATAGTTGACCGACTGTTGGATAGTCTGCGCCCTGTTCACCAAACAAACTGTTTAGTTGGCTCGGTGTGCGCACTTTCAGCCCAACCCGACTAAACTATCGGCCGATAAAAAGTCTGCAGTCTGCGGGGGCCCTAACAGTTCTGCTGGTGTCAAAGGCTCTTTACTGAAGAATATAGAGAATAAATTAGTTGTTTGTCAAATCTGATGTTGGAAAACGGAGAAATTGTGCCACCTCAGTTGGACGTAAGCACAAATCAATGGGTCATAGGCTGGTGAATTTGAAGGACAATTGAATAAGTGCGCACTGTCATAAGGGGTTTGTATGCAGAAAGAGCACCTGTTTAGAGTGCCGGAGACAATGTGTTTTATGTAGCAATTTCGAATGTTATCCAGCCGGCTCTTAGTTGGGCTAGGATTGAATGGGATTGCCTAGGAATTATCCGCTCAGTTTCCGAAATTGCAGAAGGATCTTTTTTGAGGACTTTATTGGGGATACGCCTGCCTTCGACTACGATGTTTAGGTCTAAATTAGCTTCTCTAGTCCTGGAAGTGAAGAGGGACATTGTAGACTTTGTAGTGAACAACTCAAGATTACGCTGCCGTGATGGTCGGAAATACTTTCTTTCGTCAGCGTTAACGCCTGAGTAGATGATGGAATAATCATCGGCGTAAGACACGACTGAAATATCTGCTAGGGGAACATCATAGTGTGGAAAGATAGATGTTGAATAAAATTGTGGCACACCCATTTTGGTGTTGTGATATTTGGATTTTTGGCCTCGAAATTTTACGATGGCTTAGGGTACTTGACAATCCATCGTTTGACATCATATGGAAGGGTGGAATTCCAGAATGTCAGAAATCAACAGTACGCTTTTGATAGATCAGAGCTGCCACAATAGATCGCTTGTCTGGTCGTTGCTAATTTAGTACAGTTGTACTCTTCCCTGAAGCCATCTTGGTGAGTGACAAGCTGGAAATGCTCTCTCAGGAGTAGAGACAATAGGTATCTAAACCCTTTACTACAGGTAAAAGCAGTGAAATCATTGGTAGCGGATTTGTCTGGTTTTAGAATTGGAATTACGCCGACTATTTTCAAGCACCAAGAATCACCTGTTCCAGAATTTTGTTAAGATAGCCTAAACCTCTTTTTGTAACCATCTTTAGCATTAGCATTAAATTACCGTATGGACCAAATGCTTTAAATGGTTTTGCCTTGACGGTTTTTTCCCCCGAGTTTACTTGACGTTAAGGAAGAAGGTTGCATATTTTTATTGAGATTCTTGCATCTCCGTATTTTGATTCGTCTGGTCCTATTCTGCGAGGTTGGAAGCTATCTTAATTGGCGGCAGAACTGTGTTGCACATGAATTGGCGATAGACCAAATTGAGCCTGTGCTCTCGAATCTGAGCATCAGGGTCGCTGGCCTGTAATTGGTCGCATTGTTGTGTAACCAGGGAACCCTAAGTGGAAAATTTGAGGAATTCCGCCTGCAAGAAAATCACCTTCCCGCCTTGAAAACAGTTTTTCGAAAAGTATTCTCACCCCTTCTGGCAAAGAAGGAGGGTTGTCCGGGTTGTTGAAGTGGCTTTTGTAAATCGTAGCAATTTTGGAGGTTCTTTGCAATTGGGCAGGTTCATTAGTTGAATAAATTTTGTTGCTTTAAATCTAGTCAGTATTTCGGCCTGAAAAAAGTTACAACTATTATGTAGTCGATATGACTTGCGGTATTCTAAGCGCCTGAACATTTCAATGTTATTAACGACCATCTACTCTTTATTATGGATTCTCAAATTTAGAACAGTATCACCAAGTAAATGTCGAAATTGGTCAAAAACAGACAATCATTCTTAAGATTACTGGTTTAAACTTCAGTGACCACATCATTGTACCAGCAGAGATTAAAAACGACGAAAAATGGTAGTTATGTGTACATCAGCTAGACTTTTCCGCAAATATCAGTAATTCGGCGATCCATGATACGTTATTCGGGTATATAATATTTGAATCATTTAGAATTAACACCTTTCTTGTTTAATTTCTCCCAAATATTCTTACCTAAACTACTTCACTAACTTAATTTCTTCAAAATCCCATTAATGATCAAGGGAAATCTTTCTCAAATCAGTGAGCTGTGTACGATATCTTTTTTGTATTCATTGATCAGGGTCTATTGTATAACTCCGGCTTTTTACATGGCTTAAGGATAAATCTCTTTCTCATACAGCCGTCGGCATTTACGAGGTAAAACCCCCGGCTGAAAATTGTAAGATGTTCTTACCCGGATTTGAACCTGGTTCTCTGGCATGATAGTACTCCAAACTCTCATTACACCAGGTCGGCCCACCATTCTTATCTAAATCGCTACTTATTATTGTTTAACGCCGTCTTCGATCGTCAAATACATTTTATAAAGAATTTTTTACATGGCTTGGAGATAAATCTAGAGTCGCCCTTATTTACGGGGTTGAAACCCGACGCTAAAAATATTAGGATTCCTACTCCCATCTCACCACGGCGGCATACCATTCCTATCTTAATTCTACCTAAATATGTGTCTTCCCTTTGAGAACTTAATCTTCTTTATAATAATTAACTATTATCATTTTATGAATTTAATTCACTTAAAACTTATTAAACATTATCCATTTCTTTACAGCCTATGTCACCGTTCCGAAAAATCACCCAACAATTGAATGACTTGGAATTGAAATCACCTGAATTGGAGGATTTCTCCACGCCCGTTGTAGCTCCGCCAGATTTATGGCCAAGGGCTAAAACCCCCACAGTCCACAATAGGCTGTTGCGTTCGAATAGTCTAACACAATTAAGATCATCGCCATCGCTCACCCTGGACATAGATGCCATACACAATCTTCAACATACCGTACGAGCCTACAATGAACATTTACAACGGAAGGCTAGGCAACAAAATATTTTACCAAAACCATCGGCATACAAGGGAATGGAATGTGAAACAGAAGAAGATGAAATGGAGGCAACATTCCAATCACTACCGGTTAATCTAAACTCAAACATGGAATTCACAGAACAACAATACTTCAACGAACAGGAAGAGGTTCAAGATGAAATAAATTCTTCCATACAACTTATCGATTTAGATGAAACTCAAATAGAAACTAGCCATCCCTTGCAATTGCCTACAACGTCGACCAGCAGACCCATAAGCACTCCGCATCGAACTTCAATGAACAATGATTATTACGATTATGAATCATCGAAATGTTCCATTTTGGCCACGCACCACGCCCGATTTTTAGATACGAAAATGATGAGCACTTCACCCTCGGCCAACTATTATCGGCCTACCGAGGAACCGGAACCCTTGGATTTAACACAGCTCAACATAGAGGCCAGTGTTATGTGTTTGGTTAGTAAGATAAAGTTTCTGTGCGGTCGTTGTGGTTCACCGGCCATACGTTTGCGTCATCCCAAAGGCTCTATGAAACGGTCAGGATTTAGTAATAATCCAGTACCAGATGTTATAGATAATGGTAATACGCAGGCTGTTCGTTATGCGTGCGATGAGACAAAAGAGGAGACATTGTCCGGTAGTTCACCCAATGGAAATAGCAACGGTTTGAATTTGGATCTAACCCAGCCGACATTGGAAAATCAACCGGCGAAAAATAAAGGGAATAAATTTACTGATGGTAAGTATGAAAGATGGAATAAATTATCAAATCTTATTGTAGTGAAACCTTGACTAAAGTATTTAAAATATTGGAATAATCTTAAATGATTTATAAAATTTTAAACACAATTTTCTTTTCCTAAATTGCGCTGTACTAGATCTTACCTTAAAGTTGATGTTTGTTAACAAAAAAATAGGAGGGGATATAGACCCCATGTCTCACTTCGATCGTCTCAGAATGATGTTCTGCATCGATTTATCCTCGTTCGTTTCACCGCCCTACTGTTGTCTTAAAAATGTGCAGGATTTGAGTAACCGATTTCGACAAAACTTTGTGAAAGTTCGGAGCAAGAACGGACCTTGTTGAAATTGGTCCATGTTGTGGCATGTTCTCTTACTTGTGTGGTGTTTGCAACCTTAACTGGCCTTAGGCCAACAAAACCTCCGATTCGTTGTGTTTTTTCTTTTGATGATCATTAGGTTTTATTGTTTATAGTTCACACCAATACTTCTCTTGTCTTCTGAGATATGGTCCCCCCGAAACCGCAATTGTTGCTTCTCAAGCCCGCGAATATTCGCACATCAAATCCCAGCCATAAAGTGTGATTATTTTTTTTTCAATTTTAATTTCATGGGTGGTCCGGGTGGTCCATAAAATGGTTTATTTTATAATCTGCACCACTCTGTCAAACGGGGTGTCGTTATTGTTGAAGTAGCGGTATCTTTGTACCAGGGGTGACAGCCCTTTGCCGAAGAGTCGCTCTTCGGGTCAATTTAGTCCACAGAATTGGACAAGAATTGTGGAACAGGTTATCTTTAGCTACTCTTGCTGATTCCGATACATGGAAAATGGGCAGAGTGGTACTGCTACTGAAGTCATGCCAATCATACAGGCCGATCTCTTTGTTCCCTGTTCGAACCCCTTCCATTCGCCAATCATCAGCTTGGTTTTCACAAGCAGCACAGTACAACCACTGCATACGATCCCACAACAGTTCGTTCCATGCACTGGATCGACCTGAAGCAGCAATTTAACGGCCGAAGGCCGTCACCCTTTTGTGCTGCTACCTGCTTTTTGAAAGAACAGTATATTTTGTGTGGAAGTCCTGTTCGCCTATAGAGGATCTACTTCGATATTCAGGTCGAGAAAACGCGCCATTTGAACAGGATGCGTCCACAGAGACCTGGTGGTCAGCTGCGTGGGCTTGGCCGGACCACTGTAGCGGTGCAGCACGTCATGTGTATAGACGGGATAAACGTCCGAAACGTCAGCATCAAATCGCGCCCAATACGAATTGAGGCGGCTGCACCATCCAGATCTCAGCTGAGCCAAAACCTCGCACGTCTGCCAAGGTAGCGTCTTCTCCTCAGGTGAAATCTCCAGGGGATGTTCCCCTAGCACTACAATCACACTATAGCTGGATACTGCTGCTGCGCCTTCATCAGCGTGAATGTCGTTTACACCTGCCTAATAGATTAGATGATCTAAAGGGTCTCTCTTGTACCGCTGGATCTCTCTCTCTCTAGATCATGAAGATCGTACCTGATCTGCATCCTGTCCATGGGATGGTGGTTGGGATGACTACTGCGAAGACATCCAAGCATATACTGCTTAGACAACAAGAAATTGTTTCTGCGCATGGTAACGACCTTTGTTTCCTCATGTAGATAGTCCTCAGAAGACATAAGGAGATAACCAGTTGATGTTCTCTGCGTCGTTGTTGTTGTTGTAGCGGCATATAGTGCCGGGGTGGCAGCCCTTGCCCGAAGAATTCCCCCTTCGGGTCGATCCGGTGCATAGAACCGGCTGTCGTGAGATCGGTTTACTGCGTCGTACTCATGTTCGCTGATCACACCGGCGCTGCGTAGTTTGCTACAGACTGACCTATCGCTATGTAAGAGGTCAAAAAGGTTTCTTAGTCGGCTCCCCAAGTACTGCCGGCAAGTGAATTGAGGACCTCGTGCCTACTCTTGAGCTTATCGCATAAAGCTGCAGCATGTGCAGAGGATCGAAAAAGGCTGCCCGTGATTCCATGGATTTTAGGGTAGTAAGTAGTCCGCATGTTGACGTCATCGACTTTCTCATTAAGTGACAACCGCACATGAACAAGATACCTCCGCATGACCTTCATGATCAAGAGAAAGAGTTCCAGCGTTACAAGGAGCACCTGATCACCTCAGCTACTAAGAAGGTCTGAACCATATCCACGCAGAGGAAGTCATGAATGTAGTGCTTGGGGAACTTCTGATGGAGATTTCATCTAAGAAGAAAAAGTTACCACGGCAGAGACGTGTGAACCTTGATCTGGTGCGTCGTGCGCGAAATGATAGCAACGTCCCAAACTTGTGTCCCGCATGCAATCAAGGGCCGCCCGGTGTACCGCATCATTTTGTTTGTACGGTCTGACGCCTCAGCTGACTTCTAGGTCTGTTTTGTCAGAGTTGAAAGAAATTTTCACTCGGCGTAATTCTCTCAACATGCTCGGTATCGGTCTCCAATAACCGTAACGGTGGGACCGTTTTCTTCGAAGAAGATGGGCCCGACAATGCAGCGTGATGAAACTACACACCACACTGCGACACGAAATAGATGCAATTCCGTCTCATGGAGTATCTGTGAGTTGGAAGCACTCCATATTCGACAAATTTATTCGTTTATGTTGCCGTTTAAATCGAAATGGGTCTCGTCAGACATGAAAAGACAGTTCAACATGTTTCCGTCCTCTTCCACTATATGAAGCATCTTCTGGCAAAATTCCAAGCTAATCGGGAAGTCTGCTGCGTTCAGTTTGTTGGCCATTTGTATTTTATATGATAATAAATCCAAATCTTTGTGCATAATAGACTGCACTGACTTATACACATTTGACCAGATTAGCTTCTTGTTGAAACTCTTGAATTGTTTTGTATTGCAGCACCTACAGTAGCGATTGTTTTCTCAGTCCAAACTGAAGTGTTTCGATGGTAAGGTCTTCTGTTGACTGTACCATACACGGCAAAATGGTTTGCAAGTCTCATTATGGTCCATCTGCTCGGAGATTTGCCGCCAAACGTTTGCCTATACTTTTTTTGCAATGAAACTACGGACTCCAGTGTGTAACAGCGGCGGACATTCCAAATTCTTGTTTCAGTGGTTCAGTTTTTCCCTTTTTGTTAAATCTAAAAATCAATCTGCCAAATAAAAAAAATAACCTGATTCATTAAATACATACGAGGGCGGTTCGGAAACTTCTTAGCCTAGCACAAAAAGCGCGGTATAAACAGAAAAAGTTAAGTGTTTTGGAAACTTCCATCTCTGCTATGAACACATGTTAAATTTTGTTTCAATCTGGCAACTCCTTCATATAGGAACAGGTGTTCACAAAAGACGCATCCGCGATTTTTTTACAATGGAAAAAATAGAAATGCGTGGTGTCATTAAATATTTACATAAAAAAGGTTTATCGGGACAAGAAATTCATAATGATATGGTGAATGTGTTAGGTGAAAGTGCTCCTTCATATGCAACAGTAAAAAATTGGGTTGCTGAATTTAAACGTGGTCGTACAAGCATTGAAGATGAACCACGTAGTGGACGTCCAAAAACAGCAACAACAACAGAAATTGTAGCCAAAGTGCATGATATGGTATTAAATGATCGACGAATAAAAGTGCGTGAAATAGCTAATATCATGGGCATCTCAAATGATCGAGTCCATTTAATTTTGCATGAAGAACGACCGATGAAAAAGCTTTCTGCAAGATGGTTGCCGGACTTGTTAACAGTCGACCAAAAACGCATAAGAATGAACATTTCTCAAGCTTGTTTGGATCGTTTTCAGCGTAATAAAATGGATTTTAAGCGCCGTTTCATAACTCTTGATGAGACATGGATCCACCACTATACTCCAGAGACAAAAGAACAATCCAAACAATGGACTGACTTTGGAAGAAGTGCCCCAAAGAAGGCAAAAACAATTCAATCGGCTGGTAAGGTTATGTCAACGGTTTTTTGGGACTTCAAAGGTATTTTATTGATTGACTATCTGCAATAGGGTAAAGCAATAAATTAAGAGTACTATTGCAACCTTTTAGATCAATTAAATGTACAAATTCGAGAAAAACGTCCTGGCTTATAACACAAAAAAAAAATTTTATCAAGAAAACGCACCAGCGCACAAGAGTGTTTTAACAATGGCTAAAATCAACGAATTAAATTACGAGTTGCTTGACCACCCACCTTATTCTCCTGATTTAGCTTCCAGAGTTTTACCTGTTCCCGAATCTAAAAAAATTCCTTGCTGGCAAGCGTTTTACCTCAAATGAAGATGCAATTACAGTTGTAAACCACTATTTTGAAGACTTTGAGGAAAACTATTTTAATCAAGGGATAGAATTGCTAGATAAGCGTTGGACTAAGTGTATTGAAGTTTCAGGAGATTATATTGAAAAATAAAAATAGTTTTGAAAAACTAACTATTCTCTTTCATTGATAGGCTAAGAACTTTCCGAACCGCCGTGGAGCGCGATAATTTGCATATTTGGGAATGAAATTAAAAATTATGAACCTTAGAAAAATTGATTTTATATTTTAATTATATTGAACGGTAAGGGGATTTTTTAAATTACATGGTTTTTAATCAGGCAAATGTCGACCTTCGCTATCCACACACTGCTGTAAAGGTTTTTTAAGGTTTCATGAACTCTAACAAGCATGCGACAATATTGTGCCAATTTCTGTCTCAATATTGTTAATAAGGTCTTCCAAGATGTTGGGACGTTTGTTATACACCTTTGACTTCAAGTAATTCCCAAAAACAATCACAGGAAACATTTGCCTCAAACAATTCATTGTAACCCTCGCGGTGTGTGCAGTGGCACCATCCTGTTGGAACCATGTATCCTCTCATTGCATTGCCTCAAGAGCCGGCTGAAAAAAATTCCTGTTGTCAGGGTCCGTTCGAAGTTCCCAGTTACGGCAAGACGGTTATCCTGGAAAAAGTCAGGGCCAATGATGCCTACTCGTGATATGGCGCAGCACACAGTGACGCGGTCCAAATGCAGAGGTCTCTGGTGAAGTTCTCTGGGGTTTGTTTAACTCCAGTACCGTATATTTTGTTTGTTTACACACCCACTTAGGTAAAAATGTGCCTCAACAGAAAAGAACACAATTAAGTCACGGGGTAATGTTGCAAGAATGTCTTCACAAGAGGTATGCCGTGTCAAATAGTCCCGTGCTGACAATTGTTGGACCACGCACATTTTATATGGGTGAAAATTCAGTTCATCATGAAGAATCCGGTGGAGAGAACGTCTGAAAATGCCAAGAGCAAGTGATTGTTTCCGAGCAGAGCGTTTCGAAGATTGCAGTACTGCTGCTCTAACTCGCTCGATGTTTGTGGTGTTGTTTGTAAACCTTCTCTCAGGTCCCCTTCGTACCATGACACATTCCCTGCTGTTCTCAATGAAGTTTACAATTGATTGCCGTTTAGGAACACGTCCGCATAGGGGAACATCGCATCGTAAACGAAAAGCATGCAGCACTGCAATGATCGAATGCGCATTTGAAAAATACGCTTCAACATAAAATGATCTCTCCTCACGTGTCCAATGCATGATGGCAACTGAAAGGTAGACGAATACAAATCTCCCGTTAGCCACTATAAGCCACGCACACTCTCCACTCTCTTCGACCAACAGTGCCGCCACAGCCTGCAGTGCAAAAAAGCAAATTATCGCGCTCCACCCTGTAGAAAAAATGTTATTACATTTTTTTGGTAACGGCTTTCCACAGCCACCCATGAAAACAGATATGAGCTTGCCTTAGCACCACTGACATTTTAAAAAGAATCGCAACTGATGAAATGATAAAAATCTACAAGCCAGTCGTAATGCCTTAAAAATATTCTAATTAATAAATAATTTTTTAATATATTTTATGTTAATACTCGTACTCGTATGCTATGTTTCTACATGTTAGGATATCCTAGATCCAACACCACCTGACTTAAGCCCTCACTTTAATCGTTCTACCCTTTTTTATATTTTAGGTCTTGATTTATCTCTGACTACCGACTGGGCCTCCGAGCTAAGACCTTCAATGCGAAAACTACGCCATGCCATGGATGGCCTATTGAAAACGGCACGTCTCATGCATTCAGTGCAGCGCCTGCAGCAGGACATGCAAAGGATAAGCATTAATTTGGAAACAATGTATCGCAGAGATGTGTGCTTCGCACAATCGTTGACCGCGCTAATAACAGCCCTGATGGCCAAGCTATGGGGCAATGAAATAACAGACAATTTCATAAGGATTCTCTGTGATTTGGGGCCATTGGCCTACTTTGAGGGACTGCTTTCGTTGCATGGCAGCGAGGCCGATATGTGGGGTGATATGTGTATAGCCATAGAAGATTTATTGGGAGTGGATTTCGAACTGATACGATGCAATGGAGGAAGGTAAGCACAAACATAAGGGTGGGTCGATTTAGCAATCGATATTGTGCTATCGATTTTTGCATAGCTTTTGGCATGAGGAAAACAAAGTTCCACCGCGAAATATCAAAAAAATAATTTTTTAGGCTCCCAAATTTATTTTATTTTTTTACTTTTTCTCAACTTTTATTTTTAAGACTTTTTTAGTAGGTAATAAAAAAATAATAAATACATTGAACAGGGATTAAACCGGCTCAAGAGCTCTTGCTTCTATATTTAAGATAGAAGACAAGTTTTTAACAAAATGGCAAAGTGACATTGATTTTCGTGGCTGCACACTACTTTTATCATGATTTCGGGTCCGTGACAACCCTCTTCAGAAAGCCTTGCTGCAATTGTTGAATGTAAAACCGAACTCTATAAGGCTAGGCTCTCCCCAAACGAATGAGAACTACTGTTGTAAACCTTACTTTTCAAGTTTACTTCACACAATTGCCCACGAAAATACAACTCACTCTTGCCACCTCTAAAGAGACTCCACATCGAGAGCTTTCAATAGATTTCTTTTACAACGTGTGTTTGTGTTGTAAAAAGAGAGTGAGTTGTATTTTCGTGGGCAATTGTGTGAAGAAAACTTGAAAAGTAAGGTTTACAACAGTAGTTCTCATTCGTTTGGGGAGAGCCTGGCCTTATAGTGTTCGGTTTTACTTTCAACAATTGCAGCAAGGCTTTCTGAAGAGGGCTGTCACGGACCCGAAATCATGATAAAAGTACACTACTTTTATCATGATTTCGAGCAGCCACGAAAATCAATGTCACTTTGCCATTTTGTTAAAAACTTGTCTTCTATCTTAAATATAGAAGCAAGAACTCTTGAGCCGGTTTAATCCCTGTTCAATGTGTAAAAGCAACAGAACGAAATAAAACAAAGGAGCTAAACAAATAATAATTATATAATAACAATATAAATATATAAAATATTTTGTTTTATTACCTACTAAAAAAACCCTTAAAAATAAAAGTTGAGATAAAGTCAAAAAATTTAAATGATTTCTTCGATATGTCGTGGAACTTTTTTATTCCTCCTGCCAAAAGCTACCGAAAAATCGATGACACACTACGGACAATTTGTTGTCCTTACAAATCGGCCCACCCTAACATACATACTTTTAATTGCAACGTAACAAGGCCTGATTTTGTCATTTTTGTTATTTCTTTTTAGCAATGACCAACATGTGATACCCACACCTCGCATTACCGGTTCCCGGCAATCACTGACAGTCTATCTGCCCGTACCCGAACATGTCTACGCCCTACTACCCACCAAACATACGGTGAACTTTAAAGTTACTCCCGTCTTCTTTAATATCGGCATCAACGAAAAGGCTACACTGGCCGAAGCGATTGGACGCACGCGCGAACAGCATCGTTCCAACTGGGACAATTATGTACGCCTTAAACAGTATTACACACGTTTTCGAAAACTACCCCTAGCCTTGCCGGAGACGCCCAGTAAACATGAACCGCATATGCCAGCGCCACAAATGCTGTTGAACATTTTAAACTTCCTCGAAGATCAGCTCAAAGCGAATGTCTCGAAAAACGTTAAAATACTTCATTTGGTGGAAGACGCTTGTCGCCTGATGTCCGGCCTACGCTTCACCTCCTGTAAAAGTGCCAAAGATCGTACCGGCATGGCGGTCACTCTCGAGCAGTGTAGGGTTTTGGTGCAGGAATTCCAGTTGCCGGCGAAAAATGTACCACAAGTCTTGAACACCATGCGCAGCGAGGGCTGTCGCATGGACAATGTCTTCAAAAGTATAGACAAACGTAAATATGCTTTCAATTTGCCTCAGGTATTGAGTCTACCGTCTATGTACCGACCACCCGTGGGGTCGTACGGCAAAGCCGAAACCTAAGCGCAACGGCTGGATGGGGAACAGTTAAAACAAAACTATAAAATCAAATACAGTATATTGTTGAATAAATCAATAACTTTCTAATATGTTAGTATGGTATTTAAAGTAAATTACGCTTAATTTTTTAAATCGTAACCGAAAATAGAGCAAGCAAACCCATGTACTTCATTTCGCAGAACCTACAAGTCCACAAGGACATCGCAAATCATTACAAAAGCCTGTGTGAAGAATTGAATTGTTTTTTTATAAGAGACCTGTGCATGCAATTTTGCAATCTTTAGTTTGAATTCTTTGTAAAAACAATTTTTCGTTATTTTTTATTGTTAATGTTTTTTTTTTAATTTATTAATTAAAATCTTAATTTATATTTTCAAAAGGTCGTTCTTATATAATCCAGAAAATGTTGTGCCAAATATATATTTATTTAAACAATCATAGAAGATAAAAACATGTTTTTTTTAAATCAAAGATTCATTACAAATACATGAAAACCAGAAATAAAAAATTGAGATAATTCAAACTCGAAAAATAAAACGATTTTTTTTACTGGTGAAGACATGGGGAAAATAATTAAAACTTGATAGATTAGGGAGGGTTATGTACTTAAGTCGAAACGTCAACTTTTCGACTTTTTAGTTTAAAAAAGTCAATTAATACCGACTCTACGACTTTTTTCTTTAGGATAAGAAAATGCAATATTTTGGAATTAACAAAGTAAGAGTGATTATAAACTAATAAACATCAGGAATTTCAAGTAGTTTGTACATGATTCATATTCAAGTTTTTAAAAACTTTTAAAACAAAGTCTATTTTTTAAAGCGGTCGATTAATATACATGGAACCACATGTTCGCATCGACTGATTTAAAAAGATAATCATATTAAATTTATTTGGAGAAATTGTGTTCCGAATTGGAGTACTCGTAGCAATCAGAACGGCATGCGAAAATAATCTCTCAAGCGAGACAGACGTGGTAACGATTGACAAAGTTATTTTTCGCTAGTTTTGCACTAATGGGTACCTACTTTTCAATGTTTGTTTATCGACTTACAGTTGGTGTCTTCAGATAGAGCTTCAATTGTATTGCCATCATTTTTGCCTTTTTCGCGCCTAGTGCTTACACTCTTGTCAATGAACCCTCTTGTGTAATCCCACACTTCGGCCACATGAACATCGGGTAAATGGGTATCAATAGCACTGTGCGACAGCCACAATCGGTTTGGGATGAAACCACCGGGGAAAGTTATATCGGTCAAAAAAAGGTCATACGTGTCCCAGCGTTTCGTTGGGTCTCATCTAGGAATCGAGATATATCGATTTGAAGTTAGTAAGTATCGTATAGGGGAATTTGTCACGTTTTTGGCTCTTTTGCATCGATTTTCATGATTTATGTCTCATTTTGGTCATAGGTTATGTGACTTTACGTGAAAGTAATAGGACTTGACACTTTTTACCGTTTTGGATTTTTTATGAATTTAAAAAAAAAAATTTTAATTTTTAGGCAAAAATAATTTTTTTTTTCATACATTTATTTATAATTGCGAAACTGTTGCTTAAGTAGGAAAACGGTTTAAGAACAGATTAGAGGAATTGTAATTCTTAATTTTTCTAAATTTGTTTCAGCTAAATCGGACGAGTGGTTCTCGAGTTATGTCAAACAAAAGAGCCTAAAACGTGACAAATTCCCCTATACGATACTTACTAACTTCAAATCGATATATCTCGATTCCTAGATGAGACCCAGCGAAACGCTGGAACACGTATGACTTTTTTTTTACCAATATAACTTTCCCCGGTGGTTTCATTCCAAACCGATCACTGACCCTTACCATTTGTCGCAGAGTGTAGTTATTCGAGTGTTTCTGATTCCTGTGTTATCAGTTAGCCATAAAAAAAATAAAATAAACCTGAATATAATTTCAGTGTGAGCATACTTTCCAACTTGATTACTTGCTCTGGATGAAACTAGAACATTTATGAAGGCAAACGTTTATTTCGGAATTGGCGAAAATAAATGAAAGTACAAAATAAATACAGGGGGGGGGGGCAAAAGTTACCATGGGGTTAAAAATTTAATAACTTTTACGTTTTTATATTTTTTTTCAGATTATACTTAGTAGGGACATTAATACTGTTACAACATTGAACACACTCATTTCAATAGTAGAACTGAACATACCCCGTTAATGTCATATGGGTTTTGAAAGCTAACCTCAATAGCGTTAGTCTGTAACGGGATTTTCAAATTGTTTCATCATGGAGTGGCCAGATAATGAGAACCGTATCGCTGTAATAGTGCTTTTCAAGTGTGAAATGAAAAAAGCGATATTTTCAAAATGCTCCGGCCACTAGGGATTAGCCGCATGTTTGTCTACCGATGCATAAAACTGTTTGAGGAGACTGAAGATGTAAAAGACCGCCACGCTCTGCTCGGACACCGCATGTCATCAAAGCCGTTAAATCAAGAATTCACAGAAATCCGCTCCGAAAACACAAAATCATGGCCCGTAAGATGAATATCAAGCAAAAGTCCATGAGTCGAATCATTAAAAAAGATTTGGGACTTGGGGCTTTCAAACGACGTACCGGACATTTATTGACTGCAGCTTTTGGTGAGTGCACAGAAAAATTTTGTTCACCGATGAAAAAAAAAAAAATTACCTTTCAGGAAAAATTTAACAAGCAAAATGATAGAGTGTATGCGCGGTCATCTAAGGAAGCATCTGAACAGATCCCAAGGGTGGAAAAGGGTCATCACCCAGCTTCAATCACTGTTTGGTGGATTGTCTCTTACGATGGGGTCACTGACCTGCATTTCTGAGAACAAGGAGTCAAAACATCGGCCAAAGTTTACCAAGAAACCGTTTTGGAAGCTGTTGTGAAGCCTCTTAACAATTCCCTGTTTCAAAACCAGCCATGAACTACTTTCCAGCAGGATTCTGCGCCGCCCCATAAGGCTGAAACGTCCTAGGCCTGGCTTCGAAACAATTTGCCAGCGTTCATTTCCTCTGAAAATGGCCCTCAAGCAGTCCAGGTTTGAACCTATTGGATTACAAATTGTGGACGGTTTTAGAGGACAAGGTTTGTCACAAAGGTTACCCCTACATTGGATCTCTTAAGACTGCTTTGGTTCGAGCTGTGGCCAATTTTCCAATGGACTAGGTTCGTGCAGCTATTGACGATTGGCCAGTGCGACTTAAGGCGTGTGTAAAGGCAAAAGGCGGAAATTTCGAATAGGTAGATTTTTTTGGATACAATATACATCAATAAATATATTAAAAAATATTTGGTCCAAAAACATTCAGTACTTTTTATTTTACAGCATAAAACATGTGTAACAGTATTTATGTCCCTACTTAGTATTGGCTACGGTTGCCAGGCAGACTGTACAGCTGTTTCTAAGCAGTCTTTGGCGACGATTACTTCGGCTACAAATCAAATGACTTGTAAGGGAGTCTCATTTGAATTATTGAGAATTACCCTTTGCGTATATTCTTCGAACTATGTTGTGCGTAGAGCAATCTTCATAGCGCAATATCATTTTCACCAATTCCGTTTCGCATGGGCTTTCGTGGCCAAGGACTGCTGAAGCAACATCTTGGCGGGTTTAGAAACCGCTGTACAGTTTGTGTTTGTATTTTATAAAACTGAGATTTTAGTCAAATAATGTCTACTTTATTTGTTGTTGTTGACCGAGGTGACAGCTCTTGGCCGAAGAATTGCTCTTCGGATCAATCCGGTCCATAGAACTGGCTGTCGTGGTATTGTCTTCCTTATCTGATTTCAGTCTCGGAGCACTCGGAATAGTTTAGAGTTGTATTTTTTAGTTTTCAGGAATACTTCCACATGGACGTTAATTTTTATAAGATTAAAAACGATTTAATTCAATTTAGAAGTGGATTCAATAAAAACGTTCGTGTTACAACACCATCAGCACCATGAGTGTTGTACATTTTGCGATATGTGCAAATGTAATTCTTTATTGCTTAAATTGGTGAATAATGAGCACTACAAAATTTTATCGTCGGGACTGAAAAGTGTCACCTTACTAGAGAATACTACCCGAAATAACTTTATCCAAAGACATGAATTTCATAAACCATGTTTTTTTTAACGAAAATGGCTTTAAAACTGAAAAAAGGAAACCAAAATTACATATGGAACTAATTGAACTGAAACGGTATTGGAACCATTATTTGTGATAGCCGCGCACACTTTCAATTAGCCTAGCCCATGGTTATTTATATGCCATTCGTTGCAAACGAGGTAATGGCAAGGAATTGCGTTTGCTCAAAGTGACAAGGATAACTAAGACTGGATAGCAAAACCGCAATAGTTAAGCCATATGCTAAGAAAAAGCCGGCTACAACAAATTATATTTTAGATCAGTAATTAATTAGACAAGCTTTAGGCCAGATATGAATAAAATGACACTTTTTGTATATACAAGTTTAGCTGAACTTTATACTATTTTGCTATCAAGTCTTAATTATCGAGGATTAACATAAAATGCTACTGATATCTTTCCAGAATTAAATGATAAAAAACTTTTATTTTTTTTTCTTTCACTTTAGAGCGCACACAATTTCAACAAAACTTTAACATAATCCAATAATTTTACTTGTTTCAATAATCATTAATGCGACCAATTTTCAAACGTTCCTTTCGGATTTCCGTACGCAACCACGATGGTTTGTTCTTGATCGGATGGGCATTGGGATAACGCAAAGGCTGTTCGGGCCCATCGAACGGATGTGTTTTCGCCAGTTTACGTTCCAAGAACTGTTTGTTGACATCTTTAATGTCACGATGACGATCCATATACAAATTGAATGCCTGACGTAAGGGGAAGAATTTCTGGTCGGCTAAATATGGTTTAGGGAAATCATATTCGAAAATTGGCTCTTTCAGACCTAAAAAAAGGGAAAATATCAAAGAATTACAAATGAAAGACCTTAAAGCAAGTGAAAAACTTACTTAAAACTTCATGATAAAATTTCGTTAGTGACCTATCATAGTTGGTTTGGTAGAAAGCCAAGCCAGCTGGCGTCATATCATCCTGGTATTGACGATAGAAATCGTATGTCTTAAAGGTGCGCTTTTCCAGTTTAGCATAATCTTCGGTAGACAATTTAAAGGAGCTAAAGTCAAGTTTCTTATTTTGTTTATACAAAACAAATACAAAACGTTGATAGCCAATGCCTTTCGGGGGAAACGGAGGCAAATAGTTGACAATGACATCGCCTTTTTGGACATCTCCATTGGGTATATTAGATCTAAAACAGAAAGATAATGTAGGTAAATTCGATCTACTGCCATTTATTTCAAACTTACACAAACCAATGTACGTATTCCTTATCGTTTTCCGTAAAGTGTCCATCAGGATTGGTGGCCACCAAAGTCCAAAGATTTTCTGTCTTAGAGGCTTTACCTGTTACAGGGTCGATGGTGCCATCAAACATTACAATAGGAGCCTGTCTAGCTTCTAGGGGTTTTATGATGTTACCATTATAGACGGGTACTAGTGTGTCCTCGTTGGCTTGATACTAAAATATGAATTTTTAGTTTGGGGTACAGTGTTTAGAGATGTGCTATATTTACCTGAATGTTTAAATTGACGCGTGGCACAAAGAATGCTGCCCCAAATAGATCCTCAAAGATGCTATAATGATCGGCTATGACACGGAGGTCAAAACCACGTGTTGTATTGACGTAATCCTTTTCAACTTCATTTAAGTCGATAACCACTAAAACGGAAAGTTTAAAAGAGTCGAGTAAGAGGAGGAAGAAGTGGAAAGTTTTGTGATGACATTTTCTAATGAATGGGTAGGATAAACATTATTAAAATGTATGTGCAATTTTACATATAATGATCTCGGTACTGAGAAATAAGTATGACATAGCTGCCGTACCACAGAAGAATTGTATCAGTAATTTCGGCAGTTTTTATATCCCACACTAAACTTTGGAACAGGTCATTAGGTAATCTATAGTTGTAATCGCCGTACATGTCGCACCATCAACCGATTTTGATAAAAATTGATACATTGTCCAAGTTCTCGACAAGTAGAAACTATATACGAGGGCTGCTATTTATATTTCTCGCCTAATAATGAAAATGAGAATATTTATCATAAAAAATGGTTTTTATTGTTTTTCAAAGTATTCTCCAGCTTGGTTTATACACTTTTTCATGCCCTCAAATCAATTGTCGAAGCACTTATTCCATTCCGATTGAGACACCTCCAAAACATGGTTTTTGAACTCTTCAACAGCATCTTCTGGCGACGGAAATCGTTGACCACGCATTTTTTTCTTGATGTGCGGAAATAAAAAGAAGTCATTGGGTGCCAAGTCAGGCCTGTAAGGCGGATGACCCACCAATTCGACGTTTTGGCCTGTCAAAAAGAAGTTGGTTTGAGCCGATGTGTGAGAGCTCGCATTGTCATGGTGCATAATGATTCGTCTTCTCTTGTTCGTTTTTCGAATTTCTCCGAAGACTTTAGGCAAACAAATTGTGGTGTACCACTCAGAATTGACCGTCCTACGTTGCTCAATCGGAACAGTGGCCACATGACCAGTTTTGCCGAAAAAACAGGCGGTCATTTGCTTCGAAGTGCTTCTTTCACGAACAACTTTCGTTGGATTCGGCTCGTCTTCGAAGACCCACACGGTCGATTGCTGTTTTGTTTCGGTCTCATACGCATATATCTATGATTCGTCACCTGTGACGATCTTATAAACGTCCTTTGAAGCACCGCGATCGTATTTTTTCACAGAGCGTTACGATTGACAAACACCCAACTCTGGGAGATATGAATAAATACTTAGTAGGGGCAAAAATACACACGTTTTATGCTGTAAAATAAGAAGTACTGAATGTTTTTGGACCAAATATTTTAATATATTTATTCATGTATATTGTATACAAAAAGAATCTACTTATACGAAATGTCCGCCTTTTGCCTTTACACATGCCTTAAGTCGCACTGGCCAATCGTCAATAGCTGCACGAACCTCGTCCATTGGAAAATTGGCCACAACTCGAACTGAAGCAGTCTTAAGATATCCAATGTTGGGGTATCTTTTGTGACAAACCTTGTCCTCTAAAACCGTTTACAATTTGTAATCCAATGGGTTCAAATCTGGACAGCCTGAGGGCCATTCTTCAGAGGAAATGAACGCTGGCAAATTGTTTCGAAGCCAGGTCTGGGACGTTTTAGCCTTATGGGCCGGCGCAGAATCCTGCTGGCAAGTCCATGGCTGGTTTTGAAACAGGGAGTTGTTAAGACTCCCGTCCATTCGAAAATTGGCCACAGCTCGAACCAAAGCAGTCTTAAGAGATCCAATGTTGGGGTAACTTTTGTGACAAACCTTGTCCTCTAAAACCGTCCACAATTTGTAATCCAATGGGTTCAAATCTGGACTGCCTGAGGGCCATTCTTCAGGGGAAATGAACGCTGGCAAATCTGGCGAAGCCAGGCTGGGACATTTTAGCCTTTTTTCCATCGCTGTTTTTGGAACAGGGAATTGTGAAGAGGCTTCACAACAGCTTCCAAAACGTTTTCTTGGTAAACTTTGGCCGATGTTTTGACTCCTTGTTCGCAGAAATGCAGGTCAGTGACCCCATCGTAAGAGATTGGCATTTTCTTCCCTTTGGATCAGTTCAGATGCTTCCTAAGATGACCGCGCATACACTTTATCATTTTGCTTATTAATTTTTTCAGAACGGTAAAATTTTTTTCATCGGTGAACAAAATTTTTCTATGCAAGTTATCAGCGTGCTTCACCAAAAGACGTTTGCATTTTTCAATCCTATTTTTTTTAAAGCTGCAGTCAATAAATGTCCTGTACCGCGTTTGAAACCCCCCCAAGTCCCAAGTCTTTTTTAATGATTCGACCTATGGACTTTTGCGTGATATTCATCTCACGGGCCATGATTTTCTGTTTTCGGAGCGGATTTCTGTGAATTCTTGATTTAACGGCTTTGATGGCATGCGGTGTTCGAACAGAGCGTGACAGCCCGACCGGTGGCGGTCTTTTACATCTCCAGTCTCCTCAAACATGTTTATGTATCGGTAGACGAACATGCGGCTAATCCCTACCGGCCGGAGCGTTTTGAAAATATCGTTTTTTTCATTTCACACTTGAAAAGCGCTATTACAGCGATACGGTTTTCATTATCTGACAACTCCATGATGAAAGTTGAAGTAATTTTAAAATCCCGTTACAGGCTAACGCTATTGAGGTTAGCTTTCAAAGCCCATATGACATTAACGGGGTATGTTCAGTTCTACTATTGAAATGGGTGTGTTCAATGTTGTAACAGTATTTATGTCCCTACTAAGTAGTGTGTGGCTTCTAAAGCTAAAAGAATAGAACCGACTTAACATATGTGTGGCATATATATAAGTATTGAAATCAGAGCCGAATTTCTTAAATTCCAAAGCGTCCGTCCTGGGTACATAAAACCTATTTCAGCAAGGTTCTTAAACAAAAATTGCGACCTGTAGTTTGATTACAAGCTTTGGATCTACAGCAGACGGACGGATACTCAAACAGACAGACATCGTTAGATCGAATTAGCAGGTGATTCTAAAACCTTAACTGAATAGCACAGTGGAGTCCACAGTATGGTGTAGGGTAAAAGTATTTGTTTAGCCGGTAGCAAAATGTCCAAAAAAAAAGTAGAACGCAAAAGTCGATTTTTCGCTTTATATCGGACACAAAAGTCGATCACGCCTTTTGCCAATTTTTTCATCACCATCGCTCTCCTTTGAACACGAACAGGTAGCTGATTTTGATTTTCGAGCAAGTGTCCATATATGGGAGTTGTATTCAATCTTAGGCCTTATATAGGTATTGAAAAGATCAGGAGTGAACTATTTCGTGCACCGCATTAGAATGCCTAAACACTTGACACTTCGAAAACATATCTCGCCCAACGAGCGTCACATTGTATCTTTATGCCAGCACATCAAGAGCATCTAATTGTTCACCAACTATACCATCAATAGATAATGACGAGCCTGATGGGTTAGTGAATCGCTTGTTAGAAAACAAACAGTATTGCGTATTGCACGCTTTAAAATCTACTTTATTCATTCGAACCCAATCGGAAAAGGCCAGTTAATCGCGGCCAAGTGTCTCATCCATAGTTAGCCTACTGTCTGTAATGTCTTGAAGACGGCCTACGGTTGAATAAATAAGAATGACAGAGGTTGCTGTCATTGGCGAAGAGAGAGAAAGGACATAGCCATGTGGTAAACTTGCGGTTAACCTATGTTTGTTAGATTAGGACCCATCTACAACAACTCTTATATAGCGATCATTAAGAAAGCTCGATATAAATAGAGCAAAAGTATTTCCGAGACCAAATGCAATCAGCTTTGATATGAGCGCACCGTGCCAGACTATATCAAAGTCGTATTAATAGTAACGTCGCTGGAATTTTTGAAACGATAAAATCCTTCAGTTAAAAATGTAATGTGAGCGGTTCCTAGCCAAGATTCAAGGTTACTTGTCAAATGTCTAGTAGAAAACCCGTAGTTAGTTATCGGATTAAATAATGTTATAAATTGGCATTCCATATGTGCAATTTTTCTTGTTCACTACTTACATTGCTGACTTCTGGCCTTCTTTTCCAATTCGGTGTTTGCACGTTGTGCTTTGATATGCGACAAACGTTCTTTGAATTGTTCTGAACGTGTTTGTTTCAGTTTGGGAAATCCAATATTGACACGAGCAGCAAGCTCAGGATCTTGTTGATTTTCCTCTATACAAAACAAAAAAAGAAAGCAAAATTTTTATTTCAGAAAAAAATGATTACAACACCAATCCTACCCTGCAAACGTTGTTCAATGGTTTTGGCCACACCGGGTGGTTTTCCACGAATTGTATGGCCATGGCGAGAGAATACCAATGGACTCGAGTGCCGTAGACTTTGCTGCAGCTGCGTTTTTACTAATAAATTGCTAAATGCCATTTTTCGGCGATTTTTATTGAAAATTATTGTAAAATTCTTAATTCTTTAACACCGCAAGATATGAAATGTTGGTGGAAACTTCACAGCTGTTTTTCATTTGCGCAGCATTCACAATGTTGTACAAGTGGTGGTGTTCATAACATTAACGCGCCATTCACAATGGAGCTGAAAAATACATTTTGCGTGAAGAAATTTGAGAACTGTTACATTTAAATTGTTAACGAAAGCAAGTTGAGTTCACTATGTAATGCTATTGTTGGGGCGCACAGTGGCAAATTTTTGGCAAAAAGAAATTGCCGGCAAAATTAACGTGTTTTGAGTGTAAAATACCAAAAATGTAATGATGCAGTTTTGTAGAGAATTGTTTAATGAGGAGAAAAACATCATTATATTTTTTCTAAAATACTTTTTTTGTACAAAATAAAGCGGCAAAGTTATTAAAACGAAACTCGGCAGAAAATGCTTTAGATTTTTATAAACTTTAATGGGCTGGAAACATTTTTTGTTGTCGTGTCCATTTAATATAAGTATATTTCAAAAATATAGTATTTTAAAATTATTTTGAAAACAAAGGTAATTGGATATTAATAATAGTTAAAAAATAATATTCAGGTTTTAATGATGGCACTCAAAAAGTCATCGTTTTAGTTTTTCTTGAACAAAAAACCAGGTGAGCTCGGTCGACTTCGGTGTTCTGGTTGCAAAAAAATAAAAGGTGAGAGTGTATTCTTTGATTTAATAAATAACTTTCTTCTAATATTTGCTAATGTTTAACAAAATTTTAAATTTTTACACAAGAGAAATTTCATTTTAGGTGCCTAAGTTTTAATCCTACCAATAATATCAAACATTTGCCAAAGATTATTTTGCTGCTGTTTAAGAATAAACAATATGAATTTGCAAGTGTTTATAGCATGTGTTAGTGTCAGAAGAAATATCCTTAAAAGTATGCACTGAAAAATGCTGTATGCCTGCCAATCAATCGATAATTTTATAGTAAACATTTGCTTTTAATTTGAAATTACTGGTTAATTAAAAATAAATGGTAAGCTTTGGTCCCCTATTTTTTTTGCAAATATTCAGTTAACATATTAGGCTTGAGTTATACTCGTATGTATATAAGTAGATGTAAGTGCTGCTTGACATCGATCACAAACTACAAAAGCTTATATCGGTGTTTTTAAAAATTGTATAAAATAAAAATTGTGCGTTATGCGCGGCACTTACAAAAATGTTTACAGGGTGGAGCGCGGTAAATTGCTTATTTGGGAATGAAATAAAACAATTATGCACCTTAGAAAAATTTATTTTATATTTTTATTATATTGATCAGTAAGGGACTTTTTAAATTACATGGCGTATATCGGGCAAATGTCGATCTTCGCTATCCACACACTGCTGCATACGTTTTCTGAAGTTTTCTTATCGACTGCCAATTTCAGCCTCAATATTGTTAGTAAGGTCTTCCAAGTTGTTGGGACGGTTGATATACACCATCGTCTTCAGGTAACCCCAAAGAAAAAATCGCAATGGGCTAAGTCTGGAGAGCGTGTTGGCCAGTTCACATCATTCCTCAAAGAGATAAGCCGCCCAGGAAATATTTGCCTCAAACAATTCATGGTAACACTTGCTGTGTGTGCAGTGACACCATCCTGTTGGAACCATGTATCCATGCAAAAAAACTCTCTCGATATTTTGTGGTATTGTAATCCTTCGTTTCCTTTCGTACACATGACACATTTTCTGCTGTTCTCAATGAAGTTACCCAATCTACAATTGATTGCCGTCCAGGAACATGTCCGCGTGGGGGAACAGCGAATTGTAAACGAAAAGCACGCTAAAACACAAAATGACCTCACCCCACTTGTCCAATGCATGGTGACAACTGAAAGGCAGACGACTACAATCTCCCGTCAGCCACTATAAGCCACGCACACTCTCCACTTCCTCTTTGACCAACAGTGTAGCCTGCAGTGCAAAAAAGCAAATTATCGCGCTTCACCCTGTATAATTGATTATTCAAACGTTATATGTGATGTTGGCGTGGTTATGGACGAATTCGAACAAACACTTTTTTATCGTATTTGGCAATTTGAGAAATGTATGCAATATTTCAAAGCCCAAGCTGATTTCCTTCTATTTTGTTGTCGCAGCTTTTATGCAAAAATCCCACTGTGCGGCGGTCGTTCCTTCCGTATTTCGTCCTCTAATGGGATGTTGTAAGAATTGTGTGAGTAGGAACTTAGGATCTTCAAACAAGCCTAGCAAAATCTGAACAAAACGTTCGTTGGTTTTTAAAAGTCCCACCTAATCTGAGGTCCTGCCACTTTAGTAATTTTCCAACCATACTTTTTTTGCTTTGTGTAGGTCTTCAAATAACACTTTTTGACTGACCTTTTATAGGACCAGTGCTCCTGGATAGTTCTCTCACACGGTTTATCTTGGTTGAGGCCGACACTTACGAGGGTTGCTTTTTATATTTCGGGTCCGGCAATAAAAACACAACAATATATGGTTTTATTGTTTTTGAAACGATTCTCCTTTAAGCGCACAAACCAATATTCGACGCCTTTTTTCCATTCCGATTGAGACGACTCATAAAACTGATTTTTAAATCAGTGCTTCGGGCGATGAAAAACGTTGACCACTCATTTTTTTCTTGATGCTTGACAGGTCAAATAGTCCATCGTTTCGGCAGATGTGTGAGAGGTCGTGATGCAAAATGATACGTCTTCTCTTATTATCTTTCCTCATTTCTTCGAACATTGTTGGCCAACAGATGGTTGTATACCACTCAGAATTGTCCGTCCTTCGTTCCACTAAAGGCACTGTGCCAACATGGCCGGTTATACCGAAAAAAACACAATCATTTGCTTCGATGTAGTTCTTCCACGAACAACTTTTGTTGAATTTGGCTCGCCTTGAAAGACCCATACGGTCGATTGCTGTTTTGTTCGGGTTCATATGCATAGATCCACGATTCGTCACCTGTGTCAATGTTATACACTGCTTTTGAGCTACCGCAGTTATACTTTTTCAACATCCCTTTGCACCAATCCATACGAAACTTTTTTTGAGCATTTGTCAAATTATGTGGGATCCAACGAGAACAAAGCTTTTTCACGGCCAATTTATCATGCAATATCTTATTGATGCTTGTCATTCTAATGCCCAAGTATGCCTCAATCTCATGGTGTCTCATGCCGGTGCTGCTTAATCAGTTCACGCACAGCATCGATGGTTTCTGGCAAAGTGACCGAAGTTGGACCTCCTTCACGAAATTTATCCTGGAGCGAACGGCGTCCGAGACTGAACTCTTGGTACCAGCGATTAACAGTGGTTTTTGATGGTGCTTCATCGCAAAAAGTCGGAACAAGTTGATTTTAACACTCTTGTCTCGATAACCCACGCCAAAAATCGTAAAAACTCATCGCTCGAAAATGTTCACGGGATAATTCTATTTTTTGACTGATATGAATTTTTCAACACACTGTAAAAAAAAACTATTCGCCCTCAAATGACAAAACGTTCTGATTGAAGTTATGCTAAAAAATGTCAAAGTTTCGAATGGAAGTTCCAGTTGGCATCTGGGAACACTAGTATTGTCAGGAGCCGAAATATAAATAGCAACCCTCGTATATGTGTGGTTATGGCATTGAGAGCTGTTGTTGTGCTGTACTTCTTACGGAACCCGAATGCTGGTGTACGGAAAATGTGAGGTGTTCAGTAAGAATAGGTAGGAGTAAGGTCTCAATTGTCTTCGTTTCCGGCTACAAAAGGGAAATCGGTCTGTAATATGTCCCTGGCCTTGCGTCTTTTCTGCTTCTAGTAGCTGGACACCCTGACCATCTTCCTGGCTTTGCGAAGAAATATGTTGGTCATTGACAGGTCAAGGAGCTTTGTCAGGTACTCAACCCCCAGCTCTTCCAACTGTTTCAGCATGCACATTGAGATTCCGCCTGAGGCCAATGCTACCGAAGGTTTGCCATTGTGGATTTTATATGGAACCTCGTCATTAGCAAACTGCGTAGGGATGTCATCAACTCGCGGAGGCCATATATGTGTTAAAGGGGTATTCGGGTTGCTTAATAAGATTGCGGATCTGTCAGAGTCATCTCACAAAATTTGACGGCTTTCCGATCACCACGTTTTGGGGGATTCGCGAGCAATTTGACATTCGGCAACCGTTTACTGATTCCGCTTCCTTGGTTGCATTCTTGCAAGTGATCCAGCCCATTATTCTCCTTAATTCTTTTACCAACCTATTGATTTCCAGGTTAATTACCAATTATTGTTTCTCACTACTGACATATGCGGCAACTGTCAATTACAATATCGATCATTAAGACAGTTAAAAAGGGTTGCCTGAAAAACGATCACCCAAGAAAACGAAATAGTTTGGATATTTTCAATTCAAGTGACCCAGAATTTGAAATTGATTTCTTCCGATCTGGATGAAACTTCCACCAAGGTTAGTCCTATTTAACATTAGTTTAGGCACAAACTTTGAACGAGATGGTCAAGGACTCTTTGAGTTAGAGGTTGTCGAATTTTGGTCTAACAGAGGTTTTTTCGCAGCCATGTAACTTTTTACCTATTTTTCCTAGCAAAATTTGCACCGAGTGTTTTAAATAGCTATTTATTCAATCTTTTTAGAAAAAAATGAAAATTTTTTTTTTTACTTTTTTTTTCCTAAAGGGCCTTTTTTGCTCCAAAGAAAGCTATGGTCTTTTGCTTTGATTGAAAAAACGTTGTTTTGAGTTACAAAACAGTTTTTTCGATAGAGAAACAGGTCGCATCCCACTAAGAGACCATAAAGCTTTATAAGGACCGAAGCTTTCTTTGGTGCAAATAAACGGCTCTTTTTGGAAAAATGGAGAAAACAATTTGATTTTGCAAAAAAGTGAAAACATTTTTTTTTTTATTTTTTTTAAATAGATGGAATAAATAGTTTTCTAACAAAGTCTGGACAATTTTTAAGGACCAATAGGTAAAAAGTTACATGGCTGCGAAAAAACATCTGTTAGGCCAAAATGTCAAAATTCGACCCCTTTAACTCCGAGAGTCCTTGACCGATCTCGTTCAAAGTTTGCTACTATCCAATATAACTAACCATGGTGCAAGATTTACCCCGATCGGAAGACATCAATTCCAAAAGTTGGTCACTTAAATGAAATTACATAGTATATAAAACAATTGTAAAAGTTTTAAGGTGAACATAGGGCATTAGCAAGCTCTGTTCATCTTACTTTATCGTTCATCAGTCTTTTTGCATGATTCCAGGGGATGTCGGTTTATTCTAACTCAGTTTTTGTCAAGCGTATCCAGGTGACGTTTTGGACGAAGCGTATCGAAGTTTTTTCCTTCTTTTTTACCATAACATAGTTTCGGTTATGTAGGGTGATCCATCTAAAGGTATTCCTTTAGAACAAAAAAAAATATAAAAATTCAAATCAAGTGTGGAATCTTTATTGGTAATTTGAAAGGACATTTTATGGCATTTATTTTTTTAAATTAATTACCTTTAAATGTTGGCAACTGTATTATGGAAATGAGCGTTCGGTGAGAAAAGGGGAAGATCCGCAGTTTTCGAACAAAATGTTGTTCAGTGATGAGGCCCATTTCTGGCTCAACGGCAAAGTCAGTACACGCAGAGAAAAGATATGGTTACACTATGGTCACCGCAACAATAATATGTTCTCTCCAACAAAAGCATGTTCGTCGCAACCATAGTATTGTTTTTTGAATTTCATTTTGACAACAGTTTGATTGCGACAATATTGCTATTGTTGAAATGTAACAATAGTATTATTGCCAAATTTAGAAATGAAAATATGGTTGTAGCAACCATATAAACATGGTTGGTGCAACAAAAGTATTGTTGTTTAAAATTAACGTTAACAAAAATATGATTACGGCAATCATACAGTATGGTTGTGACTATGAACATAACAAAACAGGTTTTGTAGAGCAAACATGTATGTGTGTGCGTGTTTTTTTGATATACAAAAAAACACATACACACGATACAGTGAATGGTTGCTGTCTATTAAAAAAAAATAACAACAATCTGAAGGTAGTTCGAGGGATTTTTATTGTGTTTACTTTGTTCGGTGAAATACTCTAATAACGACTGGTTCTCGTTTATTTAAAATCTGCCTGCACTTAAGTATATAGCCATTGATCATGGTAAAATCACATTCGTTACTTGTTGTCTACGGATGGTGAAGTAGCATTCACCACTGCTGGCAACTAAAAGTATTTTTGACCGTTGGAATATATATTTTTGTTTCTTAAATGAAATGTTTAATAAAAACATGGCTTCAATTCTGGCTATGAACTAATAGTAATGCAATTTAATTTAATAAAAACCTCTATTTTTGAATAACAACAATAACCAATCCTAATAAATAATTTTGGGGATCATAGTATGGTTGAGTGTGAATCATACTATGGTTGTGGGGATCATAGTATGGTTGCTTGTGAATCATACTATGGTTGTATGAGAAAAATAATATGGTTGTGAGGATCATACTATGGTTGTGGGGATCATAGAATGGTTATGTGTGAATCATACTATGGTTGTGGGGACCATAGTATGGTTATGTGGGAATCATACTATTGTTGTGAGGATCATAATATTGTTGTGTCACAACCATATACCCAACAATAGTATGATCCTCTTCGAATATTGGCACCCCAACCATACTTTTTTCTGCGTGTAGACAAAATTGCCGCATTGGGGCTGAAGAGCAACAAGAAGAGGTTCAAGAGGTGCCATTATACCCAGAGAAAACCACGGTTTGGTGTGGTTTATAAGCTGGTGGAATCATCGGTGCATATTTTTTCAAAAATGATGATGGCCGGAACGTAACCGTGAATGGTGCTCGCTATCGCGCCATGATATCGGACTTTTTACTACCTGAAATTGAAGTCCGTAATATTGACGACACTTGGTTTCAACAGGACGGCGCCACTTGCCATACAGCTGCTCAAACAATGGATCTATTGAGAGCTCATTTCGAAAAGCAGCTAATTTCACGTTTTGGACAGGTGGCCGCCTAGATCAAGTGATATCACACCTTTAGACATTTTTCTTTGGGGTTACGTAAAGTCTAAAGTCTATGCTGACAAACCAGCTACGATTCAGGTTTTGGAAGCCAACATTACGCATGAGGCGTAGTTGCGACCAACATTTGAAGAAAATTATATTCCAAAAATAAATGCCATAAAATGTCCTTTCAAATTACCAATAAAGATTCCACACTGGATTTGAATTTTTTTATTTTATTTTTTTTTGTTCTAAAAAAACACCTCTAGATGGATCACCCTCACTAGGGTTATTGCAGTCATCACAGATAGTTTATGGAACTTCTAAAATGCAGTTGAAGTCAAATTAGGTTGCTAAACCCGTTTATGAGTGTAGCTAGATTTTTGAATCCAAACAAAAAAAGTATTGTTTCAAACAAAAGTTACGAAAAAGTGAATTCCATTGAATTGAATTGAATTCCGTTGAATTACTCATACGAGTATTTAGACTATAACTGACGTCTTTTCCGTATGGAAGAATGATGTGGTTATCACCCACTTAGAAGTGTAATTACTTGTCAGCAATTAGTCACCATATATCGCATATATCGCTGGAGTTGTTGCCTCTAATCGTCGGTGCCTGTTAATAATTCCATCTGTTCACAGTTAGTCAGGCAGTCATTACGTCTTAAAAGCCGTAACAAGACGTTATGTCGTAATAACATGAATTAATCTATTCTAGAACGAAGTGATCGGGGGAGACGGTGGGCGCCATACGACTCAGAAATTCGTAGCATAAAACCAGTTTCAATACACCTACAAAATGTATTCGAATAAAATCAAAACCAGAGCAGAAATATTCAAATGAATTGGTGCTAAGCATTCATTCATTTCATCCAGCCGTCTGTCCACATGGACGGCAGTCGGCATTTTTCATTACAAACATTTATGGTATGTGTAGAGCCAGTCAAGTCATTCATGTTTCAAACATTTTTGTTTTAATGCCAACGCTTTTGAGTTGTTGTTGTTTATATTCAAACCAAATCGTATCCCAATTTAACCATCCGACAACCAACATTTGCTCGCAGATGAACAAATGCGGCTTCAAAGATTTGACCAAATTTGTAACTGTTTGTTTTTGGCGTGTTTTTGAGATTTGCGTTTTTTTTGTTCGCCTTTTTTTTGGAGGCAGTGAAGCATGAACGAGAAAAATCATATGGGTATGGGGAATGGTGTGGATTGGCCATTGGAGTGAGGGTATATGGTGCGCTGCGATGCGATGCGTCGAAAAAATCCAGACCATATATGGCGTTTATTTTATTTTTCATAGGTTGAATGAAAACGTTAATTAATTAATCGCAGTTTTGTAGTTTCGGCTTTTTTGTATGGTATGCCTGTTGTATGTATGTATGTATGTCGGCACCAGCATTTGTTTTTTTGTAAGCGCACCAAGCGACGAAAACTGCTGTAAAAAGGTGAGCCGGTACGAAAGACTTTGTGACGCCAGTGAAAAAGCCAACATTGCCTGTCTGGCTTGACTTTTGGATGTTAGCATATTTTAGGCGGGGTAAAGTTTTTCGGGCGTAAGCATGTATGAGCTGGGTCTGTGGCATGAATTTGATTAGATCAAAAATACTCTTATATGTATACATATTTGTGAAATATTGAAATTTGTAAAAAATACAAGATTTTGTGGATTTAACGCACTAATAAATTTAGGCTGTGGTAATAAAGATATCAGACAGAATTTTACAAATCATAACCAGAATTAAACGTTTGACCAGCATCCTTCTTCTAAAATACTTGTACGCAATCGGCTTCGTTGTCATCGAACGCTTTCAAAGTCGTGCAATGATATCAACACACAGGGAACAGATTTGTTGCCACAACCGCTTTTTTTGCACCCACTGGTGATTGCACCCACTATCCACGAATTCCATCGCTACAAACGAATTTTGATTAGGTACACGAGAATTTGTAGTTGTGTGAACAAACAGTATCGGTTGAAGATTGCGTACACGACAATTTTCAGTTGCGGGAACTGACAGTATCGGCTTAAGAGACAGTATCGGTAACCCTAACTAGTTAGGATGATAATTGGAACAGAATTTGTACATGTACTGATTGTTGTTACAGATTTTTTGAATTCGGTTGTCGTTACCAAGATCATTTGTTAACTGGACCAATTGATGGTTAAATTTGATGTATTGGGTTATCTGACCGAAAAAAATGTTTTTTTTTATTATTTAATGTTTATATTTAACGATTTATAAATATTTATTCTGTTATTTAAATTATGAGCAGGTTTCTTTTAAAACTTGCTCATATATATATATATATATATATATATATATATATATATATATATATATATATATATATATATATATATATATATATATATATATATATATATATATATATATATATATATATATATATATATATATATATATATATATATATATATATATATATATATATATACATACTCAGAACGTTTTGAGAGTGACTTGAAAAAATCAATTTAGCAAAAAAAAATTGGAATTAGCTCGTGAACATTTTCGTGCGATCATTTTTCACAACTTTCGAAGTGGATTATCGCGACAAGAGTGCATCGATAAACTTCAATCTTTGTATGGCGATGAAGCTCCATCCTATAGCACTGTGAAAAACTGGTTTAATGAATTCAATCGTGGTCGACGCTCGCTCAAAGACGAACAAAGGCCGTTTGGCCGTTGTTCCAGAGAACATTGATGCCGTGCGTGAACTGATAATGCAAGATCGTCATGTGACATGCCGTGATAAAGGCATCCTTGGACATTTCTTCCACTAGCACACATTCGATATTGCATAATCACCTGGCCGTAAAAAAGGTTTGTTCTCGTTGGATCCCGCACAATCTGACAATCGCTCAAAAAAGGGCTCGTGCCGATTGGTGCAAAGAACGATCGATCTTATAAACGCTTCAAAAGACGTTTATAAGATCGTCACAGATGACAAATCATGGATCTATGCGTATGAGCCCGAAACAAAACAGCAATCGACCGTGTGAGTCTTCAAATACGAGCCAAATCCAACGAAAGTTGTTCGTGGAAGAAGCACTTCGAAGCAAATGGTCGCCTGTTTCCTCGGCAAAACTGGTCATGTTGCGACTGTTCCGCTTGAGCAACGTAAGACGGTCAATTCTGAGTGATACACCACAATTTGTTTGCCTGAAGTCTTCGGAAAAAATTCGAAAAACGCGCAAGAGTAGACGAATCATTGTGCACCATGACAATGCGAGCTCTTACACATCGGCTCAAATCAGCGCCTTTTTGACCGAATATTGTCACCATAACCATATTTTTTTCTGCGTGCGGAGTTTGGTAACTACAGGGTAGACGTTTTAACATTTTAAATTTGAATCGGCTGTAAAAAAGTACTAATAATTTTTTAAAATTTCTGGTTTTATTGGAATGGTTGAACATTGTCATTTAATAATGGGATCATATTATAATTGTGTGTGATTATACTATGGTTGTAGGGATCATAAAATGGTTTCGTTTGAATCATATTATGATTGTGAGAATCATAATATTGTTGTATCACAACCATATACTCAACAATCGTATTATCCTCTTGGAATATTGTCACCATAACTATATTTTTTTCTGCGTGCGGAGTTTGACGTTTTAACATTTTAAATTTGAATCGGCTGTAAAAAAAAGTACTAATATTTTTTTAAAATTTCTGGTTTTATTGGAATGGTTGGACATTGTCATTTAATAATGGAACACAACATCATTTATACGACTACCACAGCTGACTCGACAGGAACTCATCCGATCAACGCAATTTTTTTAGTACATTTTCGATTGTTTCGGGCCGAATCTTACCAATGGCAAGGCAAGTTCGATTTCATGTTTCAAAGCTTCAATTGTCTCAGTATGCTTTGCTTAACATTTATCCTTAATGAAAATATTTCAAACAGCTCAAATCACAGCTTCAATGCTGCCTATTGACACTACAAATTAGGCTGATTATTCGATTTAAAAAAAAAACAGTGCGTAAAATATCGATCGACAAAAATTCGTTGAGCCTATGGCGTTAACGCTCACCGTTGACCGGCTGCTCATTTTCGAAGAAAAATAGTCCAACGATGCCTCCAGCCCAAAACCACAGCAAATACTGGCTTGTGGGTTTTCTGAATCTCCACATGCTGCCATTTTTCTTATTGACATAGCCACCGAGATGAAAATAAGCTTCATCGGAAAACACGATTTTTCGGTAAAATTCTTCATCTCCTGTCAAACATTCTTCAACCCATTGTGCGAAGCGAAAACGCTTCGGAAGGTGTTCCATTATTTAATGACAAAGTTCAACCTTACCAATAAAACCAGAAATTTGAGAAAATTATCAGTGTTTTTTTTACAAACGATTCAAATTTTAAATGGCTCACCCTGTACTACTAATATTTTTATAAATTTAGTAGAACAGGGTCAAAGCCTCAAGTTTTCTTAAATAATTCAAGAAATGCCAAATTTTGACACTCCAAGCCAAGGATTTGGCCGTTAACAGCAGAACAATAGTTTAAGGGGCAATAGGCCAACAGCGGCACCAGACTTAAAACTCTGATCCGACCGCGTAGCACATGACTACTTTCAGATTTAGCTTCAAGCTCTCTGACTGGTGGCATCAATGACTACACTATGGATTCGCTCCATGCCATCTTTAAGCTTAGAGGATGAATAAGACTATCCGAGATCTTGAAGGGGAGCTTTTCGGTGGCTCCTCTTACCCCAGCGGGTTCGAGATGCTACAAAGGAAACGACATTTTTATACATTCCACATTATCTAAACTATAGCATAAATTACAAAATCAGTATTTCAATCTCATCGTTACTTTTCGTCCTTCTATGATTATTGCTATGCTTGAAACGTGCACTGATTATTCCTTAAGAAATGTAGAGGGAATTACGTAGACACAATCATGTCCAGCTAAAATATAACCCTTCCAAAGAAGTAGAAAAGATCCGAAAGCAGTAATCCGCAAGTACTTATATATCCATTTTAAATCGGTTCCAATGAATTTTGCACAGGCCTGTCATAGGACGGATGATCTTTTTTAAAAGCATTGACATAGTATCAGAAGAATATATTGGGTTGTATTTTTCATATCATTTGCCATTCCAACCTTCAGTTGCTTAAACCAACGCCTTTGCTATATATGCTATTTCCTGCTGTGTGTTATGGCCATTTAAAATCCTAGACACACGACAGCTTTAGTGCGCAAACTGCAATAACTCGGACGCAAATGCACAAAGTTTAACTGAATTTATACTGCATTTAGGTATTACAATCTGGTAACACTGCCACAATTTATCACAAACAACCGATGCACTCACAATCAGCGGCTGTTATCAATGTTTACATTTTGGGAAAATTATTTCAGCTTTATTTCAAATAAACTGTGATTTTTTGCCAGTTGCATAGCTGCTAATCGTAATTTCTTTCTTTTATCGATTTTATATCGAAGTAAATATCGAAAAAATTAGTTTACAAATAGTTTTTTACAATCAAACATCTGTTTTCTAAATGAAATTACCAAAATGCAGATGCTGTCGCCTGTCACCATAAAATTTTAATTTGCATTAGTTAATTTTTAATGCAAATTAACTATGTCGTCTGTCTACGCTAAAATTCTCATGTTGGTATGGCAACACCGCGCAGCATACAATCAGTCGCAGTACACAAACTCTACATTAGTACTAATTTTTTTCAAAAATTTATAGCGAACTGTTGTTTTATAATTTCTACTAGTTTTTATAAAAATGTATTTAACATAATTAAAAAAAATATATTGCATTATTTTACGGGGAAAAAACTAATACACGTACTTGAGCTCGAGACCTTCCGAACTAAAAGCACGAAGGGGCCCACCTAACCGTCACCAGTCATAAGAGCTTCTTACGAAGTGGATAAAAAATAAATTAATGTGATGTTGGGGTTTCACAAAATCCAATTGCAGCCTTTGGAACTACATAAAAAGCAATTCCTTGCGAAGTACTTTCAATTTTTTTTTGCTAGGTGCTCAAAAACATTTCAATAGAATAAAATATACAAAAAATAAAATATATTTGCAACTAATTTAAACAATTTCAAAACACATCTCTTCACATTACGAGTACTTCTTTACTGTAACGTGGAGAGATTATTTCAGTGTTTTTTTTTTGATACGGTAACACTGGCGCCAACAGGCGACGAAAATAAAAAAAAAAAATCGAAGCGAGTTACATTTTATTGTACTCCGCACTCACTTGTCTAATGATGATGTTGGATATCATAAAGCTGCGGCTGCTGATAGTAGAAAATATTTGTAACAAGCGTTAATTAAAAATCGTAACAAGATCAAACACCAAACCAGCAGCAATAAACATTTGATTTTTAAATTGCAGCTGTAAAATAAAAACTTCATACATCATTTTTTCGAATGTATTAAGACACGCAGCATTTGCTGTAATGTACGCACATTAGGGTGACCCTTAAAACATGATTTGCTTCTGCCCAAGATTTGTTTATTATCTTTGTCGGTAAAAAAACTTCATGCAGTTCTCGTTAAATATATCTTAGACATGACCCCTTTCGAGGACTTTAAATAAATAACTACAGTAAAAAGCTGGATTTTCTCTAGGTCAAAACCTTAAATTTAAGACCAGGCATCTTCTCTTGAAAATAAGTTAAAATTTATATCTTATTGCTACTTAGGAAGCATAATTGACAAGGCGGGAGGATCCAAAAATGATATCCTCAACCATATAAACTGAAGTAATCGCGTAAGCGACGTTTCAAGCGAGTTACCATTAGAACACGGTCAATATAAGCCGTGCTCTTTTGAGTTAACTAGTTTGCAACATGCTAATCTGGCTACATTGAACAGACATGAGAGCAATCCGGCTAAATTGTTTCTGTTCATTTACACCAAAGAAAATAATCCAACAAGAGGGTTCGTTGGCGAATTCGTGAAAATCAGACAAAAAAAAGGTTTAAATTGCAATAAAATATAATGAATCAATGATTTGCAGCAGATTTGCTTTGTAGAAAGGTGTTAAATGTTTTAAACTCTGATATGTTTTAAACTCAAACTGATTTCGAGTCTATTTATTGTTTCAGTATATTAGATGTATCCAATACGAATTCGCCGATGAAACCTCTTCTTGTTTTATTATTTTTAGTATATACTAAACAACAGGGTGTGCTATGTTAACAAATATGTGTGGTGAGACAAACACGCTTGCTACCCGAGTAACTTCCATATATATGCTAGTTAAGTAACCAGAAAGGAATACAGCTCTAGTATATTATCGTTTTCTAGGCAGTTATTTTTATTCATCTACTAATAAAACTTTATTATTTTAGCCGCTAAGACGATTTTTTTTTTAAAGGACGTTAGACCGCCTTCTTTTCCACTAGGGTGTGTTTCATAACAAACAATTTTATATATTTCAAATTTCGTCGATATATTTAAAATAGTTCATAAAATATAATCTTTCAAAATTCAGTGTGATATGAGCCCATATTTTTAGGAAAATTGCTTCTCAATTTCAAGTACATGCATTTTTACTTTGTCCTAAAAATAAGGAAAATGTTCTTGTACTGAGTAAATTTTCCAACATTCAAGTAAAATTGAACTACGTGGCAATAAAAACTATAAACTATATTAAAGTATGGATTGTACTCAAAAATGTAAACCATATTTTTCTGAGTGGGCGTCTATTAAATTTTTCCTGACCGAAACAAGCATATTTCTAAAAACGATCAGAACGTTCACATTTGCATATAAGCACAAACCACCAAACAAATGCCACAAAGGGTGACCCAGTCTTGATGGAGAGTAAGGTGAGCCCTTAAATGATGGGTGATCCAAGTAGAGATACTCTTTTCATGAGCCTTTTTTGACAGATCACGTGCGTGTAGTGTCATGCTGTCATGTTATTTTTGTTTAGTATTGTTTGGCATTTCATTATGGAAAGACGACTGAACAACGTTTACAAATCGTTCAACTTTATTACGAAAATTCACGTTCTGTGAGGAATGTGTTTCGTGTACTTCGTTCAACTTATGGTCAACATAATCGGCCTACTGAGCGTACTATTCGCAACACTATCATCCATCTTGAGATCCAGCATTCATTATTGGATAATATTCGACCGAATAGACCACGTCCAGCACGCTGTGAAGAAAATGTAGCGGCCGTAGCTAAGAGTGTACACCAAGAACGTGGAGAGTCGATTCGAACGCCGTTCCCAGCAACTCGGACTGACGTATGGAACGACTTGGCGCATTTTACGTCGAGATCTTTAATTGAAAGCGTACTAAATACAGCTTGTGCAAGAACTAAGCCGCCCGACGTTTCCAAGCGACATCGCTTCGCTCTATGGGCTCTTGATAAGTTCCAAGAAGATCCGACGTTTTCGAGCCAAATTTTGTTCAGCGATGAGGCCCATTTCTGGCTCAATGGGTATGTAGACAAGCAAAATTGCCGAATTTGGGAGGAAGAGCAACCCGAAAAGGTTCAAGAGCTGCCACTTCATTCAGAAAAAACAACGGTTTGGAGTGGTTTGTGGGCTGGTGGAATCATCTTCCACTTCCCACAAATCGCATAAATCAATTTATTTATTGAGATAACATTTCGGCGAGCAGATACGAGGGCGGCTCGGAAACTTCTTAGCCTAGCACAAAAAGCGCGGTATAAACAGAAAAAAGTTAAGTGTTTTGGAAACTTCCATCTCTGCTATGAACACATGTTAAATTTTGTTTCGATCTGGCACTTCCTTCATATAGAAACAGGTGTTCACAAAAGACGCATCCGCGATTTTCTTACAATGGAAAAATTAGAAATGCGTGGTGTCATTAAATATTTACATAAAAAAGGTTTATCGGGACAAGAAATTCATAATGATATGGTGAATGTGTTAGGTGAAAGTGCTCCTTCATATGCAACAGTAAAAAATTGGGTTGCTGAATTTAAACGTGGTCGTACAAGCATTGAAGTTGAACGTCCAAAAACAGCAACAACAACAGAAATTGTAGCCAAAGTGCATGATATGGTATTAAATATTCGACGAATAAAAGTGCGTGAAATAGCTAATATCATGGACATCTCAAATGATCGAGTCCATTTTATTTTGCATGAAGAACTACAGATGAAAAAGCTTTCTGCAAGATGGGTGCCGCACTTGTTAACAGTCGACCAAAAACGCATAAGAATGAACATTTCTCAAGCTTGTTTGGATCGTTTTCAGCGAAATAAAATGGATTTTAAGCGTCGTTTCATAACTGTTGATGAGACATGGATCCACCACTATACTCCAGAGACAAAAGAACAATCCAAACAATGGACTGAAGCTGGAGGAAGTGCCCCAAAGAAGGCAAAAACAATTCAATCAGCTGGTAGGGTTATGGCAACGGGTTTTTGGGACTTCAAAGGTATTTTATTGATTGACTATCTGCAAAAGGGTAAAACAATAAATTCAGAGTACTATTGCAACCTTTTAGATCAATTAAATGTACAAATTCGAGAAAAACGTCCTGGCTTACAACACAAAAAAATAATTTTTCATCAAGACAACGTACCAGCGCATAAGAGTGTTTTAACAATGGCTAAAATCAACGAATTAAAGTACGAGTATCTTGACCACCCACCTTATTCTCCTGATTTAGCTCCCAGTGACCTTTACCTGTTCCCAAATCTAAAAAATTTCCTTGCTGGCAAGCGTTTTACCTCAAATGAAGATGCAATTACAGTTGTAAATCACTATTTTGAAGACCTTGAGGAAAACTATTTTAATCAAGGGATAGAATTGCTAGATAAGCGTTGGACTAAGTGTATTGAAGTTTCAGGAGATTATATTGAAAAATAAAAATATTTTTGAAAAACTAACTATTCTCTTTCATTGATAGGCTAAGAACTTTCCGAACCGCCCTCGTAGTTTCATGTTTGGGCCGGTTTCATGTTTGGGCCGGATATCACACGATCTTGGTGGCCAATCACCAAGATCGTGTGATATCACACCGTTAGACATTTTCCTGTAGGTATATGTAAAGTCTTAATTTTATGCGGACAAACTCGCTTCGATTCAGGCCTCGGAGCAAAACATCACGCGTGTCATTCGGCAGTTACCAGTCGAAATGCTCGAACGAGTCATCGAAAATTGGACTCAACGGATCTGAGATGTAGCCGCGGCCAACATTTTATAGACATAATCTTCAAAAAATTCAATTCAATTTGAATTTTGAAATTTCCATTCAATTTGAATTTTCTGTGTTGTTTCATTAAAAAAGTAGGGAACCTTGAACCTTATACATCGAGCTAAAGTAAATAGATTCTGAAATATTGATTATTTTCACACATTTTGTTATTTAAATCAATAATATCACACAGAAAAATAGGGTAATTTGAATTTCAATAGCCTAACCCTATATATTCTGTTTAAAGCCTCTGATCAATATATCGAGCTATTTTGTTATTTCGAAAGATTTCGTTAAACTAAAGGACACCCTAATGTACTTACATGAGATTGTTTACCTTGTTGCCTAAATGATTGTTTTTACCAACGTTAATTTCAATTACATACAATTTGGTTGAAAGAAGTTTTTGAAAGGGTATTTAAACGATTGGATAGTTGTTGAGATTGCTTCAAAAACTTTAGACTACATAATGTTTCCAAAACATCAGACCAGATAATACTGATAGTTTTTCTAATTATGTATAATATTTCAGCAGCTGTCAATGTTAGCATTGTTATCAAGCTGTAAAAATATTCAGTTAGGTTTGACGTTTCGAAATTCCCATTTTTAGAGCGAACACAATACAAAAGAGTTAAACCAACATCACAGCATCTACAAAGATCGAAACTACGCCTTTTTAATGTATTTTCTCAATGGTGAAGGGTAACAGAGTGATTCATTAATGACTGTACAAATTTCACCAGCGTATTCCTTGGCTCATTTAATGAAAATATGTCCATCCATGACCATGGCCGAAAATGCAATGGGCGAATTAACAGCGGTTTAAAAAATTTTGGATTGCTGGTCGAAGGGTACTAGGGTAAAATTACTATGTTCTGAACCAGTTTTTTTGTTTTTTTTTCTCTTAAAAGCCCTACCTTTTACCTTGACTATTTCACTGAAGTGAAAAAAAGTCCGACCACTGGTTCAGAACTTAACAATTTTACCCTAGTACCCTCTAACCACCAATTCGAACATTTTTAAACCGCTGCCATTTCGTCTCTTGCATTTTCGGGCATGGTGGTAGATAGACATATTTAAGGAATAAGCCGGAAATTTGTCTAGTCGTGAATAATTCACACTGTATACGATTCGGCCTAGCCGAACTTAACATTGTTTTTAATTGTTCTAGTAACAAATTTAGCGCTATATAAATAAAAATATTTCATAAGCTAATGTTAAGTATCTTTTTTACACAGAAAAAAACACGCACAACCTTTATGTTGCAACAAAAGAAACAAAAGATGCCTACTCAACTAAATATTTTGTAAATACGCCAAAGTATTTATCAAATATTGCTATGAAATTTGATGAATGGAAACAACAAAAAATACGAAATATTAGACTTACATCGCATGCCTATGTTGTTTTTCGTTCGTACGTGTGTGTTTTGGTATGTTTGCAATACGCGCGATTTTTATTGTGTTTATTTTGTTTGGTGGAAAACTCTACTGGCGGCAGTTCTCATTAAATGGGAAACTGCCAGCCCTTAAGTTTATGACCGCTGATTATAGTTAGATGACATGGTTACACTTATTTTCCTAGCTACACATGTGACGCGCAAAATAGAAAGGGACCTAAGGGTAAAAACCAGTTTTGTTCAGGAGAGCCATTTTGAAGATTTAAATACGTGTATCTGTCACATATATGTATTAATTATTGCAAATATAACAAAAAATCATTTTGTTCTGTAAGCTGCGCAATGTTTATTTCAATTAAAAAGACAACCTATTTATAAAAAAAGCATAAAATAAGTTTTGTATTTATCCTTTCCTTGGTGTGGCTGGAATGTCAATGTTAATATTTTACTCTAAATAAATTAGTGCAAAAACACGTAAAGCAGTTACATTTTTCTACTACTAACTTATCGAATCCTACGGATTGTTGTGCTCAACATTTGCAAATGTGTATGTGGCTTCATCTTTATTTCACATAATTCTTGAGTTTTTAAAAATCGTATTTTTCAGCGTTTTACACTGAAATTTCGTCAATCGTTGTTAAGTCAATTTAAGTTGGTAAATCGTCAAATTTGGCAGCCCTGTAGCTCGTTTCGGTAACTCGTACCAATCGCAGTTACCGACTGAAACTACCGATTTGATGTGGTTTTGACGTCATTCTCACCTTCACTGTTTCTGTAAAAAAAATTTCCGATTCTTATTCCATTCACTCGTTCCAAATCGGTAGTATGACATTGTTCCGATTCTACTTCAATAGGAATCGCTTAAAAAAGTGTTTCTGTAAGTAAATCGACTCAACTTGAAAACGGTAACTTTCTCACTGACTTTAAGCCAAGTGAGAACTCTGCCGATTGCTATAGTGTTGGTGCAATTATGAGAAAGCAAGTAACCAAATATAACTTTTTACTCCAAATACAATTTAATTGATGTTATTTTAAAAAAATAAATATTTTATTAAAAAAATATGTTTTAAATGTGTTACCGCGGTTCGGAAACTTCTTAGCCTAGCACAAAAAGCGCGGTATAAACAGAAAAAGGTTAAGTGTTTTGGAAACATCCATCTCTGCTATGAACACATGTTAAATTTTGTTTCGATCTGGCAACATTTTTTTACAATGGAAAAATTAGAAATGCGTGGTGTCATTAAATATTTACATAAAAAAGCCTTATCGGGACAAGAAATTCATAATGATATGGTGAATGTGTTAGGTGAAAGTGCTCCTTCATATGCAACAGTAAATAATTGGGTTGCTGAATTTAAACGTGGTCGTACAAGCAGTGAAGATTAACCACGAGTGGACGTCCAAAAACAGCAACAACAACAGAAATTGTAGCCAAAGTGTATGATATGGTATTAAATGATCGACGAATAAAAGTGCGTGAAATAGCTAATATCATGGGCATATCAAATGATCGAGTCCATTTAATTTTGCATGAAGAACTACAGATGAAAAAGCTTTCTGCAAGATGGGTGCCGGACTTGTTAACAGTCGACCAAAAACGCATAAGAATGAACATTTCTCAAGCTTGTTTGGATCGTTTTCAGCGAAATAAAATGGATTTTAAGCGTCGTTTCATAACTGTTGATGAGACATGGATCCACCACTATATTCCAGAGACAAAAGAACAATCCAAACAATGGACTGAAGCTGGAGGAAGTGCCCCAAAGAAGGCAAAAACAAACCAATCGGCTGGTAAGGATATGGCAACGGTTTTTTGGGACTTCAAAGGTATTTTATTGATTGACTATCTGCAAAAGGGTAAAACAATAAATTCAGAGTACTATTGCAACCTTTTAGATCAATTAAATGTACAAATTCGAGAAAAACGTCCTGGCTTACAACACAAAAAATAATTTTTCATCAAGACAACGCACCAGCGCACAAGAGTGTTTTAACAATGGCTAAAATCAACGAATTAAAGTACGAGTATCTTGACCACCCACCTTATTCTCCTGATTTAGCTCCCAGTGACCTTTACCTGTTCCCAAATCTAAAAAAATTCCTTGCTGGCAAGCGTTTTACCTCAAATGAAGATGCAATTACAGTTGTAAACCACTATTTTGAAGACCTTGAGGAAAACTATTTTAATCAAGGGATAGAATTGCTAGATAAGCGTTGGACTAAGTGTATTGAAGTTTCAGGAGATTATATTGAAAAATAAAAATATTTTTGAAAAACTAACTATTCTCTTTCATTGATAGGCTAAGAACTTTCCGAACCGCCCTGTGTTAAAATTTACGATAATTTATGAACCGGTTTCAACGAAATCGGTATGGTAATGCAAAATAACCGAGTGCAAATGTTTTTTCCGTTTCTTTCCGATTTGTGTTTCTTTCTATTATAGATCAGATTTTTACCGATTTCAACGTAAGTACAGAAACAGCATTTATCACATAAATCGGTAACTTACCGATTTATTCACAGAAACGAGCTACTGGTTACATCACGTTCGTTTCTTGGGATTGAAAAAGTACAGTTTTAGAGAGTACAAAATGAAAAACCTATTTTACATCCCTGACTCATAATACAGTAGACTCTCTGTAACTTGACACTCGTTAATTGGAATATATTGATATTTAGAAGTCTTTCCCAGTCCTTTGACAAATAATTAGAATTCTATGATTTTCCCTATTTTTTCACATCTCTCGCCACAATCGAGAATTCATACGATGTTAGTCTACCATCGTTCACGTTCGTCGTTCACTGAGAAGAAAATTACTTGCATATTTTTTTTGAATCTGTTGGTGATTTGAAATTTTTCACTGGTCCCTTGAGTTCCAAATTAACGAGAGTAGAATATGAAATTGTTTAATCAAAATTTTTGATAAACAACCTAAGAATGTTTTAGTTAATATGTAAAGTTTGTTATCAGAGGATCCCTAGTTGTTGTTTTGAGTGATTTTTTTTATTTGAATCAAAAGTGTTGGTTTTCTGTGTCGGCTAAAGTGGGATGAATTAAATTACCAAATAGATGCGACAAACTCTGAGCTTTTGTGTGCACGACTATCATTCATGTTAACTAAGGTTGAACTCCGGGTAAGAACATCTTTCAATTATTTAGTGGTGAGTTTTCACTTCGTAAATACCGGCTGCGGAAAAGTGATCGATGCCAGCTTTAAACTGTAGGTCCCGATCATTAAGTATAAAAAATATAACGTGCACGAGTTAAAGATTTGAATGTAGTTCCCCCTTTGCTCCTTAATGGAATGTTAAGTTACTAATATAAGTATAGGGTGGGCCATTTAAAATTTAAAATATGATCTACCGATTACTTTGACTTGGAAAGGTAGAATAACATTAATTTTTATTTTCAGGTTTATGTTTGACATTTCCAAATGGGACGCTTTACTCTCGAACAAAATTGGGATATATTAAAAACTTACTTCCAAAGTATTGAGTCTTGTACGAGTATACAAACTGTAAGAAATTTACGTGGAAAATTTTCGAGGAGAGATTGGCTTCAGTTCAGTTTGGCGTTAATTTCGTGAAAATTAATCGTTATCAACATCAACATGAGTACGTTTTCGTCTAGTGCGTTCAATCGAAAGCATAGCAGCTGTGGCTGAGAATGTCCAAGAGCATCCATCAACATCAACTCGTCATCGTTCTTCTAGCACTTCTTTGTGGAGAATTTTTTTTAATGACCTCGGTATGAAGGCTTACATAGTTTTATTGGCCTAAGAACTGAGGCCTCATGCGTTTTCGCTTCGTTCAATTGTTGGAGAAATTTATTTATATTGCTCGTTCGAACTTTGCTATTTTGCACTTTGTTAATGAAAAGAAAAACTAATCAAAGGTTCACTGAAAAATATTTTTTATACGTGTATGAAATTCAATAAAATATTTTTCAGTCTTTGAGTATTGTTCCCAACAATAAAACAACCGGGGTTTTTCTTAACACCAATGGACTGAAGATTGTTTGGCAGGAGATGAAAAATTTTACCGATAAAGAGTGTTTTCAGATGAAGCTAATTTTTTTCTTGGTGGCTGCTGTCAATGAGCGAAATTGCCGCATATGGGGTTCAAAAAAACAAACACGTGACAATTGAGAAGCCAATGCATCTACAACGAGCCACTACTTGTGTGGTGTGAATTTTAGGCTGGCGACATCATTGGGCCAGTTTTAATAAAAAAATGAGCAAGAAGCCGCCGCCATTACCTTCAACGGTGAGCGTAACCGCGCCATGCTAAACGAATTTTTCTTTCCAAAAAATCAAGAGAAAAATGACATGGACGACACTTAATTTCAACCAGACGGAGTCACATGTCACACAGCCAACGAAGCTATGGATATTTTACGCACAGTTCAAATCAAATAAACAGCCGAAATTGTGATGCCAATTGGTTGCCTCGGAGCTGTGACTTGAGCGCTTTGGATTATCTTCAGTGAGGAGCCATTAAGGATAAATGTTACGCAAAGCATCCAGAGACAATTGAAGCGTTGAATTTCAGCCCTTTGGATTATTTTCTGCGGGGAGCCATTAGGGATAAATGTTACGCAAAACATCCAGAGACAATTGAAGCGTTGAAACATGTAATTAAACTTGCCATTGGAGAGATTCGACCCGAAAAAATCGAAAATGAACTGAAAAATTGGGTTGATCAGATGAGGTACTGTCGAGCCAGTTGTGGTAGTCTATGAAATATGTTGTGTTCTATAGTTTAATAAACATCAGCAATTTAAAACTAATTAATTGGTACTTTTTTTTACAGCCGATTAAAATTTTAAATTTTAAATGGCCCACCCTGTATAATTATAAGTCACAGATTTGGAAGATGTCCCCCTTTCTTCCTTAATGGAATGTTGAGCAATGTATGTAAGTAGTAAACTATAGATTTCTGTTATGTCTCTAGAGTCATTAAAATGGAGTTGGTCAATTCACAGAGTATACCAAGCATATTTACTGGAGTTGGGTCAATCGAAAGTATAGGGTGATTCATCTAGAGGTATTTTTTCAGAACAAAAAAAATATAAAAATTCGAATCAAGTGAGGAATCTTTATTGGTAATTTGAAAGGACATTTTATGACATTTATTTTTTAAATATAATTTCCTTCAAATGCTGGCCGCAACTACGACTCAGTGTTTCCATTCTGAGGGTCCAATTTTGGATGACTCGTTCGAGCATTTCGACCGCTATGTCTTTAATGACACGCGTAATGTTAGCTTCCAAAACATGAATCGTAGCTGGTTTGTCAGCATAGACTTTGGACTTTACGTAACCCCAAGGAAGAATGTCACTCGATCTAGGCGGCCAACTCACCTGTCCAACGATAGATCCATTGTTTGAGCCGCTGTATGGCAAGTGGCACCATCCTGGTGAAACCAAGTGTCGTCAAGATTACGGGCTTCAATTTCAGGAAGCATAAAGATCAATACCATGGCGAGCACCATTCACGGTTACGTTCCGGCCATCATCATTTTAAAAAAAATATGCACCGATGATTCCACCAGCTTTTAAGCCGCACCAAACCGTGGTTTTCTCTGGGTATAATTGCACCTGTTGAACCTCTTCTTATTGCTCTTCAGCCCAAATGCGGCAATTTTGTTTCTTGACTTTGCCGTTGAGCTAGAAATGGGCCTCATTACTGAACAATATTTTGGTCGAAAACAGCTGATCTTCACATTTCTCCCCGAACTCTCATTTCCATAATACATTTGGCAACATTTGAAGGTAATTATTTTTAAAAAATAAATGCCATTAAATGTCCTTTCAAATTACCAATAAAGATTCCGCACTGGATTTGAGTTTTCATATTTTTTTGATCTGAAAAATACCTCTAGATGGATCACCCTATATAACTTTACTTGTTTAAGTTTTCAATGGCGTAATTCTCATGAATTAAACATGATGGATTTGAGTTTTGATCTGATAGAGTGTCATTTCGTCTCAGTGGGTTACTCAATATTATCAAAGAACTAGCCTTACAAATAAGCTGTCAAAAGCCCTATCTGACCGTCGAATTAATCGAAAGCACACACATTTCTATTTATGAAAAACCCACATTGCCTAATCAAAAATTACCCTGTGCAAATACCTCGACCCCGATTAGTAACCCTGAAAATAATTTACGATAGCAGAACAAAACACCTCAGTACTCGTACCAGAAAATAATTATCATTATACGAGTATTCATGTGATATGAAAGCCCTTCTTTATAGGACCGATAACGATATTGATATGCTCGCGCCTCGATCCGCAAAAGGCAACTGATAAAATTCATAAAATACAAATTTGTAATCGCGAAGGTGAATTGCACGCCCCAACTGAAAGATTAGTTATTGGTAACAAATGAAAAAAAGATAAGGCTAATACAATAAAATCGGCTGAGATAAGTGAACAATTGATTAGACCTGCGGGAGGGGAAGAACTGTGAATACAGCACGAGGAACACCATAATCGGGAGTTGCCAAGGCATACAATGGAGAAAAAAAAACACCAAATGAATTGAAAGAAAAACAAGAGCCTCCCCAAAACGAAGCATTAGCTGAAGAAGAAGCACGAGCACATTGTATGGTATAGCTAGCATCCATCCATCCACTCAACTTCCCTAAAAGGACATGGCAAAGTTCACACAGAGTCAGAACATGAAAATCAATAAATGCTTCAACTATGCCGGCAAATGAAGACCGAAGATGGGAAAAAAGAAGTGGCGAAAAAAAGAACATTCTGCATCATCATATGGTAACAACTGTGGAATACACAGAAACCTGCCCTTTACGGGCAACGAGAGATATAAAGCCGGGAGTGATAAAGGGTAGTTTTTCAAACAATACGCATGCCTTCGGAAAAAGGAAGAGTATACGAGCAATGTTGCCAATTTTCAAGCGGCAAAAGAGAGAAGGGATGTTCTCCTGTGATTATTTTAAAATTTTCTATCTCTCGAATACACCCACCCAAGCACTATATTTTCTCTTTATTCAAAAAGTCAACTCTCTTTGCCATATCTTGTGATGAAAAATAGTGTTGAGACAATGTTGAGTGTAAGTATTGAGTACCCGGGTCATTATTGCCATGTCTTTGGTTCAAAACGGCTTAATTTTTTAAATGACATAAACAAGATAAAATTGTGTTGAAAAGCTCAAGTTATATTTTAATTAAAGTTGAAAGTCGGATGTAAAGTGACTTCTTTAAGTTCTCAGAAAAATCATTATAAAAAAACCGTTTAATGCCAAATTGTTTGGGAATGGTCCTCAATTTGTATGGGCATTGACTTATGAAATAAATATATATTCAAAAAAGCATAATGATCAAATTCATACGATTTTAGGTTATATTTCTATAATAGTCAGTATTTGTAGCAGCACTATCGTTTCAATTAAGACCGATTCTCATCCTCATATGTGACGCTCAAAATAGAAAGGGGCCTAAGGTTAAAAACCAATTTTGTTCAGGAGAGCCATTTTAAAGATTAGGTCCATTTCTATTTGCGCTTAGAATCGTCGACTTCACTTTCATAAAACGCGCATATCTTTGGGAGGGAACACTTTTGGGGCATGGGATCGGTCTCATTCGATGCTCAGATGTTGTCCACATCAAAAAAAAGAAAAAAATTAAAGTTGTTTTTTTTTACCCTTAGGTCCCTTTTTCTAGGCGCTAATTAAAAAAACACAGATGATGAACGAAAACTGTATAAAGGGTGGTCCAACCATAATACACAATGTTAATTGTGAGTCACACCAAAACGTCAAGTATTTGCCCAACTTAATTTGACATTTCAGTGTTGGACAAATTCATCCATAAGGAGGTACAGAATTGAGCAGCGCGAAAATGGTCCTTCAAACCAAAATGCATTTCGTGAACTTCGTGATTTTTTCGCAGTATAATCGACCAAATGTGCCCACAATCGGGAGAATTGTGGGAAATGTTCTGCAAAAAACATCGATATTTTCCTCGATAGTGAGGCAGAGGAGCCGTCAACCAAGACTCTTCGTAGTGCCCAACAATTAAATATCTTACGAACATCACTGATGCGAATTTTGAATAAAGAAGAATAAATTTAAATTTGTACGCTTACACGATTCAATTGACCCAAGAGCTAAAGCCTACTGAATATTTCAACCGTCGTCAATACGCCGAATGGCTCGTTGAAAGAGTGAATGGTGACTTCACAAAGAAAATCATCTTCAGCGGCGAGGCACACTTTCACCTCAGTGGATTCGTTAACAAGCAGAATTGCCGAATTTGGGCAAATAAGAATCCACGATTGATTGCTGAAAAGCCAATGCATCCATAAAGAGTGACTGTTTGGTGCTGTTTATTGGCCGGCGGAATCATCGGGCTGTACTTCTTCCGAAATGAGTTCGGCCAAGCAGTTACAATGAATGGCGTTCACTGTAACTGCGAGATGATAACGGACTTCTTGAGGCCAGACAAGAAAATGTGGACCTTGACGATATGTGAAAATACCAACAGGATTATGCGACTTGAGTGTACGTCAATAAGCCAAGAACAATTCAACAGCTAAAGGATGAGATAATTCGGCACATTAATGACATTGAACCTTCATTATGTCTCATAGTCGTTGAATATATGGACCATCGGATAGAGGTATGCCACCAAAGTAGTGGAGAGCATTAAACCGATATTTTGTTTCTCACATAATTGATATAAACCCATCTATAATAATTTAAAACATTAACCTAATTCTGTGAAAAGTTTTTGTTTTATTTCGTTCAAGTTGGACCACCCATTAGTAATATCAACATTATTAGCAATATGTGTCAATTTCGATGATCATAAAAAATTAATAAAAAAAATGGAGATTTAAAGTTCAATTCGAGATTTTTAATTAAAAATTAACAACGTCCAGCTGAAATTTCAGTTTAAGAAAAAAATAATTCTTTTTAAATCAAAAAATTAATTTTCCTCCAGTTGAAATTATGTATGGTATCTAGCATAATTTTCTTTGACTATTAAATAATTGCCCGATTTGACCATTCGGGGCGTTTTTTGGGCCATATTAGCCAAAACGTCCAGCAACTATGTTCGTTGAAGTTAGCTTCTAGAGCTAAAAAGAATCAGATAAACATATATGTGGGAGCTAAATCAAAATCTGAACCGAATTTCTTCAATTTAAATATCGTCTCTCCATGGTTAATAAATTAAATTTTAAGGGCCGATGATGAATGTGAACCACACCAAGTTTTGTTCTGTATTTCATTTGATATTTCTCAATTTCAGACTAACTCAATTTGAACCATGGAAATATACACAAGCGAGCAACGCGTTAAACTAAATTAGGGTTATTATGATCAATTTTCGAAGAAAATCATCTTCAATGATGAGGCACATTTTCACCTCAGTGGGTTCGTCAATAAGCAGAATTGCCGCATTTGGGCGAATGATAACCCATTGCCGAAAAAGCAATGCACCCACAAAGAGTGAGTATGGGCTGGCGGCATCATCAGGCCGTTTTTTTTTTTTCAAAAATAAGGCCGGTCAGGCAGTTACTGAGAATGGTGTTCGCTATCGTGAAATGATAACGAACTTTTTATGGCCCGAATTGGAAGATATGGATGTGGACGATATGTGGTTACCCCAGGACGGTGCCACTTGCCACACAACTAACGAAACAATGTTTTTTTTTGCGCGACAAATTTAATGGCCCTGTTATCTCACGTCGTGGCGATTTTAATTGATTTGACACCGTTGCACTTCTTTCTTTGGGTTATTTGAAAGAAAAGATCTACGTCGATAAGCCAGCAACAATTCAAGTGGTAAAGAATGAGATAATTCGACACATTAACGGCATAGAACCTCAATTATGCCTCAGCGTCATCGAAAATTTGGATCATCGGATGGAAGTGTGCCGCCCAGGTCGCGGCGGCCATTTGGCCGGTAATTGTTTCCATACATAATTGAACCATACCAATATTATCATAATAATAAGAAATGACAATAATATCCTAAATAATTTGTGTTTGATTTAAAATCAACATCGGCCCTTCAAATTTAAACACCCTTTAAAGCTAAAGTGTGCCAAATTTCATTAATACTTAATGTACTTACGTAGTAGGGGCATAAATACTGTCACACACGTTTTATGCTGTAAAATAAAAAGTACTGAATGTTTTTGGACCAAATATTTTTTAATATATTTATTAATGTATATTGTATCCAAAAAGAATCTACTTACTCGAAATGTCCGCCTTTACACACGCCTTAAGTCGCACTGGCCAATCGTCAATAGCTGCACGAACCTCGTCCATTGGAAAATTGGCCACAGCTCGAACCAAAGAAGTCTTAAGAGATCCAATGTTGTGGTTGGTATCTTTTGTGACAAACCTTGTCCTCTAAAACTGTCCAAAATTTGTAATCCAATGGTTTCAAATCTGGACTGCCTGAGGGCCATTCTTCAGAGGAAATTAACGCTGGCAAATTGTTTCGTAGCCAGGCCTGGGACGTTTTAGCCTTATGGACCGGCGCAGAATCCTGCTGGAAAGTCCATGGCTGGTTTTGCAACAGGCAATTGTTAAGAGGCTTCACAACAGCTTCCAAAACGGTTTCTTGGTAAACTTTGGCCGATATTTGACACCTTGAAGCTGGGTTATGAACTTTTTCCACCTTTGGGATCAGTTCAGATGCTTCCTTAGGTGACCGCGCATACACTCTATCATTTTGCTTGTTAAATTTTTCCTGAACGGTAAAAATTTTTTCATCGGTCAACAAAATTTTTCTGTGCAAGTTATCAGCGTGCTTCGCCAAAAGACGTTTGCATTTTTCAATCCTATTTTTTTAAAGCTGCAGTCAATAAATTTCCGCTACGTCTTTTTTAATGATTCGACTCACGGGCCATGATTTTTTGTTTTCAGACATAATTTCTGTGAATTCTTGATTTAACAGCTTTGGTGACATGCGGTGTTCGAACAGAGCGTGGGCGGCCCAACCGGTGGCGGTCTTTTACATCTCCAGTCTCCTCAAACAGTTTTAGGCATCGGTAGACGAACATGCGGCTAATCCCTAGTGGCCGGAGTGTTTTGAAAACATCTTTTTTTTTGTCATTTCACACTTGAAAAGCGCTATTTCACACTTGAAAAGCGCATTATCTGACCACTCCATGATGAAAGTTGAAACAATTTTAAAATCCCGTTACAGGCTAACGCTATTGAGGTTAGCTTTTAAAAACCATATGACATTATCGGGGTATGTTCAGTTCTACTATTGAAATGGGCGTGTTCAATGTTGTAACAGTATTTATGTCCCTACTAAGTAATATGTGGCTTCAAGAGCTAAAAACATCAAAATCGGCTAAACAAATATGTGGGCGCTATATCTGACCGATTTTCTTTAATTTCAGTAGCGTCCTTGGTTCTTTGTTCAAAAAACTTACTTTTGCCAAATTTCTTAAAAATCGGACAACAAATGCAACCTGTACTTTAATAACAATTAAAAAAACTGCCTACCCTTACGTTTTTTTAACTGATTTCCACTGTTAAATAAATCACTCCTACTATTTTGAATTCAATGTATTTTTAAATAATTTTCATAAATTAAATCTATTGTTCACTTAACCCAAATCTAATAAAAATATTGGGGTTCTCAGTATAATTGTGTGTGATCATACTATGGTTGTGGGGATCATAACATGGGTTTGAATAGTATGAACTATGGTTGTGATGGTCATGCTATGGCTGTATGTAAAACATACTATGGTTGTGAGGATCATAATGTGGTTGTGGAGATCACACTATGTTTGAGTGTGAATAATTATATGGTTGTGGGAATCATAGTATGGTAATGTGTGAATCATACTATTGTTGTGAGTATCAAAGTATGGTTGTGAGGATCATAGTATGATTGTGTTTGAATCATTTTAATGTTGAATGTTGTGTTGTACCAAAATCATATACCCAACAATAGTATGATACTCTTCGAATATTGTTATGCCAACCATTCCTTTTATCTACGTATAGCTGAAATATTTCTGGTAGTAATACAAATTTGCTATGAAACTAACTTATAGTAGTATAAAATAAAATTTTTGAAAGGGTTGCGTAGAAAATTCGAGAGTTCCTTATAAGGGGACATTAATGGGTTAATTCAACCTATGCCACAAAGATGTACAGCAGTTGTTTGTGAGGATTATACTTATAGTATGGTTGTATGTGAATCATAATAATGTTGTGCCACAACCATAAAGACAACAATAGTATGATGCTCTTCGAATATTATTATCTCAACCATACTTTTTTTGTGTATAGGGGATTTGTTTCGATATCCAGTTGAAGAAAACGTGCCATTTAAACTGGATGCATCCAAAGAGACCAGGGGGTCGGCTGGGCATGAGTAGGCTTGGCCGGACAATTGAATTGAATATATGTTTTTTTTTCGTCCATGTACAGCAGTAATCATAAATGAAGGAATCGTCATTACTTAGTAGGGACATAAATACTGTTACAACATTGAACACACCCATTTCAATAGAAGAACTGAACATACCCCGTTAATATCATACGGGTTTCGAAAGCTAACCTCAATAGCGTTAGTCTGTAACGGAATTTTAAAATTGTTTCAACTTTCATCATGGAGTGGTCAGATAACGACAACCGTATCGCTGTAATAGCGCTTTTCAAGTGTGAAATGAAAAAAAGCGATATTTTCAAAACGCTCCGGCCACTAGGGATTAGCCGCATGTTCGTCTACCGCATAATGCATAAAACTGTTTAAGGAGACTGGAGATGTAAAAGACCGCCAACGGTCGGGCCGCCCACGCTCTGTTCGAACACCACATGTCATCAAAGCCGTTAAATCAAGAATTCACAGAAATCCGCTTCGAAAACAGAAAATTATGGCCCGTGAGATGAATATCACGCAAAAGTCCATGAGTCGAATTATTAAAAAAGTCTTGGGACTTGGGGCTCTGAAACGACGTATCGGACATTTATTGACTGCAGCTTTAAAAAAAAAATAGGATTGAAAAATGCAAACGTCTTTTGGTGAAGCACGCTGATAACTTGCACAGAAAAATTTTGTTTACCGATGAAAATAATTTTACCGTTCAGGAAAAATTTAACAAGCAAAACAAAGAGTGTATGCGCGGTCATCTAAGGAAGCATCTGGGGTTCAAAAAAACAAACACGTGACAATTGAGAAGCCAATGCATCTACAACGAGCCACTACTTGTGTGGTGTGAATTTTAGGCTGGCGACATCATTGGGCCAGTTTTAATAAAAAAATGAGCAAGAAGCCGCCGCCATTACCTTCAACGGTGAGCGTAACCGCGCCATGCTAAACGAATTTTTCTTTCCAAAAAATCAAGAGAAAAATGACATGGACGACACTTAATTTCAACCAGACGGAGTCACATGTCACACAGCCAACGAAGCTATGGATATTTTACGCACAGTTCAAATCAAATAAACAGCCGAAATTGTGATGCCAATTGGTTGCCTCGGAGCTGTGACTTGAGCGCTTTGGATTATCTTCAGTGAGGAGCCATTAAGGATAAATGTTACGCAAAGCATCCAGAGACAATTGAAGCGTTGAATTTCAGCCCTTTGGATTATTTTCTGCGGGGAGCCATTAGGGATAAATGTTACGCAAAACATCCAGAGACAATTGAAGCGTTGAAACATGTAATTAAACTTGCCATTGGAGAGATTCGACCCGAAAAAATCGAAAATGAACTGAAAAATTGGGTTGATCAGATGAGGTACTGTCGAGCCAGTTGTGGTAGTCTATGAAATATGTTGTGTTCTATAGTTTAATAAACATCAGCAATTTAAAACTAATTAATTGGTACTTTTTTTTACAGCCGATTAAAATTTTAAATTTTAAATGGCCCACCCTGTATAATTATAAGTCACAGATTTGGAAGATGTCCCCCTTTCTTCCTTAATGGAATGTTGAGCAATGTATGTAAGTAGTAAACTATAGATTTCTGTTATGTCTCTAGAGTCATTAAAATGGAGTTGGTCAATTCACAGAGTATACCAAGCATATTTACTGGAGTTGGGTCAATCGAAAGTATAGGGTGATTCATCTAGAGGTATTTTTTCAGAACAAAAAAAATATAAAAATTCGAATCAAGTGAGGAATCTTTATTGGTAATTTGAAAGGACATTTTATGACATTTATTTTTTAAATATAATTTCCTTCAAATGCTGGCCGCAACTACGACTCAGTGTTTCCATTCTGAGGGTCCAATTTTGGATGACTCGTTCGAGCATTTCGACCGCTATGTCTTTAATGACACGCGTAATGTTAGCTTCCAAAACATGAATCGTAGCTGGTTTGTCAGCATAGACTTTGGACTTTACGTAACCCCAAGGAAGAATGTCACTCGATCTAGGCGGCCAACTCACCTGTCCAACGATAGATCCATTGTTTGAGCCGCTGTATGGCAAGTGGCACCATCCTGGTGAAACCAAGTGTCGTCAAGATTACGGGCTTCAATTTCAGGAAGCATAAAGATCAATACCATGGCGAGCACCATTCACGGTTACGTTCCGGCCATCATCATTTTAAAAAAAATATGCACCGATGATTCCACCAGCTTTTAAGCCGCACCAAACCGTGGTTTTCTCTGGGTATAATTGCACCTGTTGAACCTCTTCTTATTGCTCTTCAGCCCAAATGCGGCAATTTTGTTTCTTGACTTTGCCGTTGAGCTAGAAATGGGCCTCATTACTGAACAATATTTTGGTCGAAAACAGCTGATCTTCACATTTCTCCCCGAACTCTCATTTCCATAATACATTTGGCAACATTTGAAGGTAATTATTTTTAAAAAATAAATGCCATTAAATGTCCTTTCAAATTACCAATAAAGATTCCGCACTGGATTTGAGTTTTCATATTTTTTTGATCTGAAAAATACCTCTAGATGGATCACCCTATATAACTTTACTTGTTTAAGTTTTCAATGGCGTAATTCTCATGAATTAAACATGATGGATTTGAGTTTTGATCTGATAGAGTGTCATTTCGTCTCAGTGGGTTACTCAATATTATCAAAGAACTAGCCTTACAAATAAGCTGTCAAAAGCCCTATCTGACCGTCGAATTAATCGAAAGCACACACATTTCTATTTATGAAAAACCCACATTGCCTAATCAAAAATTACCCTGTGCAAATACCTCGACCCCGATTAGTAACCCTGAAAATAATTTACGATAGCAGAACAAAACACCTCAGTACTCGTACCAGAAAATAATTATCATTATACGAGTATTCATGTGATATGAAAGCCCTTCTTTATAGGACCGATAACGATATTGATATGCTCGCGCCTCGATCCGCAAAAGGCAACTGATAAAATTCATAAAATACAAATTTGTAATCGCGAAGGTGAATTGCACGCCCCAACTGAAAGATTAGTTATTGGTAACAAATGAAAAAAAGATAAGGCTAATACAATAAAATCGGCTGAGATAAGTGAACAATTGATTAGACCTGCGGGAGGGGAAGAACTGTGAATACAGCACGAGGAACACCATAATCGGGAGTTGCCAAGGCATACAATGGAGAAAAAAAAACACCAAATGAATTGAAAGAAAAACAAGAGCCTCCCCAAAACGAAGCATTAGCTGAAGAAGAAGCACGAGCACATTGTATGGTATAGCTAGCATCCATCCATCCACTCAACTTCCCTAAAAGGACATGGCAAAGTTCACACAGAGTCAGAACATGAAAATCAATAAATGCTTCAACTATGCCGGCAAATGAAGACCGAAGATGGGAAAAAAGAAGTGGCGAAAAAAAGAACATTCTGCATCATCATATGGTAACAACTGTGGAATACACAGAAACCTGCCCTTTACGGGCAACGAGAGATATAAAGCCGGGAGTGATAAAGGGTAGTTTTTCAAACAATACGCATGCCTTCGGAAAAAGGAAGAGTATACGAGCAATGTTGCCAATTTTCAAGCGGCAAAAGAGAGAAGGGATGTTCTCCTGTGATTATTTTAAAATTTTCTATCTCTCGAATACACCCACCCAAGCACTATATTTTCTCTTTATTCAAAAAGTCAACTCTCTTTGCCATATCTTGTGATGAAAAATAGTGTTGAGACAATGTTGAGTGTAAGTATTGAGTACCCGGGTCATTATTGCCATGTCTTTGGTTCAAAACGGCTTAATTTTTTAAATGACATAAACAAGATAAAATTGTGTTGAAAAGCTCAAGTTATATTTTAATTAAAGTTGAAAGTCGGATGTAAAGTGACTTCTTTAAGTTCTCAGAAAAATCATTATAAAAAAACCGTTTAATGCCAAATTGTTTGGGAATGGTCCTCAATTTGTATGGGCATTGACTTATGAAATAAATATATATTCAAAAAAGCATAATGATCAAATTCATACGATTTTAGGTTATATTTCTATAATAGTCAGTATTTGTAGCAGCACTATCGTTTCAATTAAGACCGATTCTCATCCTCATATGTGACGCTCAAAATAGAAAGGGGCCTAAGGTTAAAAACCAATTTTGTTCAGGAGAGCCATTTTAAAGATTAGGTCCATTTCTATTTGCGCTTAGAATCGTCGACTTCACTTTCATAAAACGCGCATATCTTTGGGAGGGAACACTTTTGGGGCATGGGATCGGTCTCATTCGATGCTCAGATGTTGTCCACATCAAAAAAAAGAAAAAAATTAAAGTTGTTTTTTTTTACCCTTAGGTCCCTTTTTCTAGGCGCTAATTAAAAAAACACAGATGATGAACGAAAACTGTATAAAGGGTGGTCCAACCATAATACACAATGTTAATTGTGAGTCACACCAAAACGTCAAGTATTTGCCCAACTTAATTTGACATTTCAGTGTTGGACAAATTCATCCATAAGGAGGTACAGAATTGAGCAGCGCGAAAATGGTCCTTCAAACCAAAATGCATTTCGTGAACTTCGTGATTTTTTCGCAGTATAATCGACCAAATGTGCCCACAATCGGGAGAATTGTGGGAAATGTTCTGCAAAAAACATCGATATTTTCCTCGATAGTGAGGCAGAGGAGCCGTCAACCAAGACTCTTCGTAGTGCCCAACAATTAAATATCTTACGAACATCACTGATGCGAATTTTGAATAAAGAAGAATAAATTTAAATTTGTACGCTTACACGATTCAATTGACCCAAGAGCTAAAGCCTACTGAATATTTCAACCGTCGTCAATACGCCGAATGGCTCGTTGAAAGAGTGAATGGTGACTTCACAAAGAAAATCATCTTCAGCGGCGAGGCACACTTTCACCTCAGTGGATTCGTTAACAAGCAGAATTGCCGAATTTGGGCAAATAAGAATCCACGATTGATTGCTGAAAAGCCAATGCATCCATAAAGAGTGACTGTTTGGTGCTGTTTATTGGCCGGCGGAATCATCGGGCTGTACTTCTTCCGAAATGAGTTCGGCCAAGCAGTTACAATGAATGGCGTTCACTGTAACTGCGAGATGATAACGGACTTCTTGAGGCCAGACAAGAAAATGTGGACCTTGACGATATGTGAAAATACCAACAGGATTATGCGACTTGAGTGTACGTCAATAAGCCAAGAACAATTCAACAGCTAAAGGATGAGATAATTCGGCACATTAATGACATTGAACCTTCATTATGTCTCATAGTCGTTGAATATATGGACCATCGGATAGAGGTATGCCACCAAAGTAGTGGAGAGCATTAAACCGATATTTTGTTTCTCACATAATTGATATAAACCCATCTATAATAATTTAAAACATTAACCTAATTCTGTGAAAAGTTTTTGTTTTATTTCGTTCAAGTTGGACCACCCATTAGTAATATCAACATTATTAGCAATATGTGTCAATTTCGATGATCATAAAAAATTAATAAAAAAAATGGAGATTTAAAGTTCAATTCGAGATTTTTAATTAAAAATTAACAACGTCCAGCTGAAATTTCAGTTTAAGAAAAAAATAATTCTTTTTAAATCAAAAAATTAATTTTCCTCCAGTTGAAATTATGTATGGTATCTAGCATAATTTTCTTTGACTATTAAATAATTGCCCGATTTGACCATTCGGGGCGTTTTTTGGGCCATATTAGCCAAAACGTCCAGCAACTATGTTCGTTGAAGTTAGCTTCTAGAGCTAAAAAGAATCAGATAAACATATATGTGGGAGCTAAATCAAAATCTGAACCGAATTTCTTCAATTTAAATATCGTCTCTCCATGGTTAATAAATTAAATTTTAAGGGCCGATGATGAATGTGAACCACACCAAGTTTTGTTCTGTATTTCATTTGATATTTCTCAATTTCAGACTAACTCAATTTGAACCATGGAAATATACACAAGCGAGCAACGCGTTAAACTAAATTAGGGTTATTATGATCAATTTTCGAAGAAAATCATCTTCAATGATGAGGCACATTTTCACCTCAGTGGGTTCGTCAATAAGCAGAATTGCCGCATTTGGGCGAATGATAACCCATTGCCGAAAAAGCAATGCACCCACAAAGAGTGAGTATGGGCTGGCGGCATCATCAGGCCGTTTTTTTTTTTTCAAAAATAAGGCCGGTCAGGCAGTTACTGAGAATGGTGTTCGCTATCGTGAAATGATAACGAACTTTTTATGGCCCGAATTGGAAGATATGGATGTGGACGATATGTGGTTACCCCAGGACGGTGCCACTTGCCACACAACTAACGAAACAATGTTTTTTTTTGCGCGACAAATTTAATGGCCCTGTTATCTCACGTCGTGGCGATTTTAATTGATTTGACACCGTTGCACTTCTTTCTTTGGGTTATTTGAAAGAAAAGATCTACGTCGATAAGCCAGCAACAATTCAAGTGGTAAAGAATGAGATAATTCGACACATTAACGGCATAGAACCTCAATTATGCCTCAGCGTCATCGAAAATTTGGATCATCGGATGGAAGTGTGCCGCCCAGGTCGCGGCGGCCATTTGGCCGGTAATTGTTTCCATACATAATTGAACCATACCAATATTATCATAATAATAAGAAATGACAATAATATCCTAAATAATTTGTGTTTGATTTAAAATCAACATCGGCCCTTCAAATTTAAACACCCTTTAAAGCTAAAGTGTGCCAAATTTCATTAATACTTAATGTACTTACGTAGTAGGGGCATAAATACTGTCACACACGTTTTATGCTGTAAAATAAAAAGTACTGAATGTTTTTGGACCAAATATTTTTTAATATATTTATTAATGTATATTGTATCCAAAAAGAATCTACTTACTCGAAATGTCCGCCTTTACACACGCCTTAAGTCGCACTGGCCAATCGTCAATAGCTGCACGAACCTCGTCCATTGGAAAATTGGCCACAGCTCGAACCAAAGAAGTCTTAAGAGATCCAATGTTGTGGTTGGTATCTTTTGTGACAAACCTTGTCCTCTAAAACTGTCCAAAATTTGTAATCCAATGGTTTCAAATCTGGACTGCCTGAGGGCCATTCTTCAGAGGAAATTAACGCTGGCAAATTGTTTCGTAGCCAGGCCTGGGACGTTTTAGCCTTATGGACCGGCGCAGAATCCTGCTGGAAAGTCCATGGCTGGTTTTGCAACAGGCAATTGTTAAGAGGCTTCACAACAGCTTCCAAAACGGTTTCTTGGTAAACTTTGGCCGATATTTGACACCTTGAAGCTGGGTTATGAACTTTTTCCACCTTTGGGATCAGTTCAGATGCTTCCTTAGGTGACCGCGCATACACTCTATCATTTTGCTTGTTAAATTTTTCCTGAACGGTAAAAATTTTTTCATCGGTCAACAAAATTTTTCTGTGCAAGTTATCAGCGTGCTTCGCCAAAAGACGTTTGCATTTTTCAATCCTATTTTTTTAAAGCTGCAGTCAATAAATTTCCGCTACGTCTTTTTTAATGATTCGACTCACGGGCCATGATTTTTTGTTTTCAGACTTAATTTCTGTGAATTCTTGATTTAACAGCTTTGGTGACATGCGGTGTTCGAACAGAGCGTGGGCGGCCCAACCGGTGGCGGTCTTTTACATCTCCAGTCTCCTCAAACAGTTTTAGGCATCGGTAGACGAACATGCGGCTAATCCCTAGTGGCCGGAGTGTTTTGAAAACATCTTTTTTTTTGTCATTTCACACTTGAAAAGCGCTATTTCACACTTGAAAAGCGCATTATCTGACCACTCCATGATGAAAGTTGAAACAATTTTAAAATCCCGTTACAGGCTAACGCTATTGAGGTTAGCTTTTAAAAACCATATGACATTATCGGGGTATGTTCAGTTCTACTATTGAAATGGGCGTGTTCAATGTTGTAACAGTATTTATGTCCCTACTAAGTAATATGTGGCTTCAAGAGCTAAAAACATCAAAATCGGCTAAACAAATATGTGGGCGCTATATCTGACCGATTTTCTTTAATTTCAGTAGCGTCCTTGGTTCTTTGTTCAAAAAACTTACTTTTGCCAAATTTCTTAAAAATCGGACAACAAATGCAACCTGTACTTTAATAACAATTAAAAAAACTGCCTACCCTTACGTTTTTTTAACTGATTTCCACTGTTAAATAAATCACTCCTACTATTTTGAATTCAATGTATTTTTAAATAATTTTCATAAATTAAATCTATTGTTCACTTAACCCAAATCTAATAAAAATATTGGGGTTCTCAGTATAATTGTGTGTGATCATACTATGGTTGTGGGGATCATAACATGGGTTTGAATAGTATGAACTATGGTTGTGATGGTCATGCTATGGCTGTATGTAAAACATACTATGGTTGTGAGGATCATAATGTGGTTGTGGAGATCACACTATGTTTGAGTGTGAATAATTATATGGTTGTGGGAATCATAGTATGGTAATGTGTGAATCATACTATTGTTGTGAGTATCAAAGTATGGTTGTGAGGATCATAGTATGATTGTGTTTGAATCATTTTAATGTTGAATGTTGTGTTGTACCAAAATCATATACCCAACAATAGTATGATACTCTTCGAATATTGTTATGCCAACCATTCCTTTTATCTACGTATAGCTGAAATATTTCTGGTAGTAATACAAATTTGCTATGAAACTAACTTATAGTAGTATAAAATAAAATTTTTGAAAGGGTTGCGTAGAAAATTCGAGAGTTCCTTATAAGGGGACATTAATGGGTTAATTCAACCTATGCCACAAAGATGTACAGCAGTTGTTTGTGAGGATTATACTTATAGTATGGTTGTATGTGAATCATAATAATGTTGTGCCACAACCATAAAGACAACAATAGTATGATGCTCTTCGAATATTATTATCTCAACCATACTTTTTTTGTGTATAGGGGATTTGTTTCGATATCCAGTTGAAGAAAACGTGCCATTTAAACTGGATGCATCCAAAGAGACCAGGGGGTCGGCTGGGCATGAGTAGGCTTGGCCGGACAATTGAATTGAATATATGTTTTTTTTTCGTCCATGTACAGCAGTAATCATAAATGAAGGAATCGTCATTACTTAGTAGGGACATAAATACTGTTACAACATTGAACACACCCATTTCAATAGAAGAACTGAACATACCCCGTTAATATCATACGGGTTTCGAAAGCTAACCTCAATAGCGTTAGTCTGTAACGGAATTTTAAAATTGTTTCAACTTTCATCATGGAGTGGTCAGATAACGACAACCGTATCGCTGTAATAGCGCTTTTCAAGTGTGAAATGAAAAAAAGCGATATTTTCAAAACGCTCCGGCCACTAGGGATTAGCCGCATGTTCGTCTACCGCATAATGCATAAAACTGTTTAAGGAGACTGGAGATGTAAAAGACCGCCAACGGTCGGGCCGCCCACGCTCTGTTCGAACACCACATGTCATCAAAGCCGTTAAATCAAGAATTCACAGAAATCCGCTTCGAAAACAGAAAATTATGGCCCGTGAGATGAATATCACGCAAAAGTCCATGAGTCGAATTATTAAAAAAGTCTTGGGACTTGGGGCTCTGAAACGACGTATCGGACATTTATTGACTGCAGCTTTAAAAAAAAAATAGGATTGAAAAATGCAAACGTCTTTTGGTGAAGCACGCTGATAACTTGCACAGAAAAATTTTGTTTACCGATGAAAATAATTTTACCGTTCAGGAAAAATTTAACAAGCAAAACAAAGAGTGTATGCGCGGTCATCTAAGGAAGCATCTGAACTGATCCCAAGGTTGGTAAAGGGTCATCACCCATCCTCAGTCATGGTTTGGTGGGGTGTCTTACGATGGGGTCACTGACCTGTATTTCTGCGAACAAGGAGTCAACAAATCGGCCAATGTTTACCAAGAAACCGTTTTTTTGTTGTGAAGCCTCTTAACACTTCCCAGTTCCAAAACCAGCCATGGACTTTTCAGCAGTATTTATGTCCCTACTAAGAATAATCTCTGTAAATTATTAACAAAAACGGTTAATCTGTAATGCTTTATATTAAACTTATATTTCGGTGTACAATCTCAGTAAATTGTTAACAAAATGGGATGAACTTTAATGCTTTTCATTTTGAACTTAATGTCAACAAGGCAAAGTCTGTGCTTGTTCGGCAATGTAAGTCTTTCACTCAATGAGCAGGACCTACTGTTTTATACCGGCTTAAAAGGGCTAGTGTTAGTTTTTACATATCGTTGAGTATACAAATATTTTGTTAAAAACAGAAAATAGTAAATAGGTGCTAAAATATCACTGAGTTTGCGTCTGAAATTACCAATGTGCCGTAATTGTTTAGAACTCTTAAAACGTTTTCGGGGTCTCATAACTACTGGTAGGCTCTCTTAACACATCAGAAGACGGTGTACATTTTTCTTATCCCAGAATTTTTCTCCCTTGAGATTTTTCTTATTCCAGAATTCTTCTCTTACACGATTTTTCTATTCCCAGAATTTTCTCCTACGATATTTTTTGAGTCCCAGAATTCTTCTCTTTCGAAAAGTTTCAAATCCCAGCATATTTTTCTTTCGAGAAATCCTTTTCAACAGATACATGCAAGTTTAATAAATGTAGCATTCACTCTCTCTTTCTCATATGTACTTCACATAAGCTCTCTGATTTTAAATCTCTCTATGGGCTCCTAATGTTTAGAACTCTTAAAACGTTTTCGGGGTCTCATAATTACTGGCTCTTTTAACACATCAGAAGACGGTGTACATTTTTCTTATCCCAGAATTTTTCTCCTTTGAGATTTTTCTAATTCCAGAATTCTTCCTTGACGATATTTTTCTTATCCCAGAATTTTTCTCCTTTGAGATTTTTCTAATTCCAGAATTCTTCCTTGACGATATTTTTCTTATCCCAGAATTCTTCTCTTACGCGATTTTTCTATTCCCAGAATTTTCTCTTACGATATTTTTCGAATCCCAGAATTCTTCACTTTCGAAAAGTTTCAAATCCCAGCATATTTTTCTTTCGAGAATTCCGTTCCAACAGCTACATGCAGGTTTAATAAATGTAGCATTCACTCTCTCTTTCTCATATGTACTTCACATAAGCTCTCTGATTTTAAATCTCTCTATGGGGCCCTCTATCACTGGTGGTTATTTTTCTTATCACCAGACTTTTAAATTTTTTTTATTAACATCTTACTCTCCCTCGCTCTCTTTCATCACATTGCCACTTTAACCAGCAGCAAGCAACATCTAAGGCTTAGATTCTAAGCACATGTACTTTTAAGGAGCGGTTCCATTTGCTCAGGGCCACCACCACTGCCAACTCCTGTGCTACAGGATATTTAGTCTTAGTTCGCACCACATACCCACACCGTTGTCTGCTGCGTAGTGTTTGCCTTCGGTTGTTGTACGGCATTGTTAAGCACAATTTCACTTTTTATGCGTCTGTTGTCGTAAGGATCCGAAGAGCAGCACCTCCAGTATTTACCCGCAAAGGATAAATAAATAACGAAGCACAATGAAACGAAATGCCACAAAACATGCGCTGCGCTGCTTCGACGCTTCCACTGAATGTGAGTTGAGTATCATAAAATTCAAATGTCTGTGTTTTTCCAACGCATGCAACACTTCGGGGGCCCAACACAGACCGCACCGAACCTACTGACCGCTCTCTTCTCTGCCAAGGAACACTTCGCGTTTTTATTTATATTTAAGCATAAAGCCGCACCCTGCTGCTGGCAATAAATATAAAGAGTACGTATATACGAGACCTTAAATGTATATAGTACATACTCATGTATGAATACATGCGTCTCTGAGGGTACATACGAGTATTTACCCAAGAAAGAGCCAGACTGTTTGTCAGAGTTATGTGTGCATGTATACAATGTAGGGTAAAATAAATAAATATATACATACATACATAAAAAAACATCTGTGCAATCCTGTGTATGTACAGAGGATTGCAAAAGGACCTTACCCTCTAAAACAAACATTAAACATCACTACCACCCTCAACCCTCACCGTTCTTTTCAACCATATCGCCAACACCCCAAATGTTTTTACTCTCTCTCTCCCTCTCCTTGCTGTCAACGACACTATGCACACACAAACAATTGTATGCGAGAGCCCAAAATATATGTGTGGCTTTACCAAAAAAAAAAAACAAACGAATAAGACAAACTTCCGGAAAATGTTTGTTGCATTTATAAATGTCAATCATTCACTACACACACAGATTTACAGTCACACTCACACATGCTGAAATAGACATAAATTTGAACTTGAACTTCCACACGACTCGCTGACTACGAAATTCGTAAAGAAAACAGGCCCGCCGAAAAATGAAGACACAAAACCAACAACAACCACTGTGATTTGGTGCTTTCATTCGTATGAGAAATACCCCAAACATCTGGGGGAAGAGATTTGTTAGAATTAGTAATAAAACTAGAGCAATGGACCCCAGTACCGCAAAATTTAGTGCAGATTAGAATTCACATAACTTGTCACCTACACGCAAATAAAAAAATATGGTTGCTATATGGTCACGGCAATAATATGTTCTCTGCAATAAAAGTATGTTCGCCGTAACCACAGTACTGTTTTCTGAATTTAATTTCGACAATAGTACACTCACAATATTATTACAGTAACGGACTGTAGTTTATTTAGGAAGTATTCCGTGCAGTTGTTTTTAACTTAAAATGCATTTAAAATTCTAAGAAAATTTATTTTTAACTGAATCTAACATTTATTCAAAAAACTAAGTGCACATTAATACGGATTTTCAGTTGCATTTAATATTGTGCAGTTGTTTACGTTAAAGTATTTTGTATGTAAAATTAAATGAAACTGTAATTTAAAATGACTGAAAATTTACTTAAAAACCGATCTACTTATTTTTCATTTCATTTTAACAAAAAGTTCATATAATTTTAAATGTTAAAATAGCTGACTTAACTATCAAAAGAACAAGTCACGGATTCCGTGAAAATATAAGATTTTTCCTTTGTTTATGCTATTTTTACTATCAAAAATTCAACTGTGAATTCCGTAAAAACAAATGATTTTTAAGTTAATTTACATAATTCAACTACAAAAAAATTAACTACAAATTCCGTAAAAACAACAGAATTTTCAGTTATTTTATATATTTTAACTATCAAAAAACTAACCACAAATTCCGTATAAACAACAGAATTTTCAGTTATTTTATATATTTTAACAACCAAAGTAAGTATTAATAGTTACATACATACATATGTATGTATATAACCATGTGGTTACTTGAAACGCAAAAAGTTTTTTTTTAAAATTGACAACTTGTGTTTAGGTTTGTGAAGAACACTGTTTTACACCAACAAAATACAAATACACTCCAGTTCATTTAAATAACAACAGCAAAAAAGTTACATGTTACTGCGAATTTTTGATCAACCAAACAAAACAAAAAGATGAAATTATTTTTTTTAGATACTATTTTTTATTGTTTGTTATTATCGCTTCGGAAGTAATAAAGCACCATGGAGGCAACACTTATTACTAAAATAACTGAAAATTCAGTTGTTTTTACGGAATTTGTGGTTAATTTTTTGATAGTTAAAATACATAAAATAACTGAAAATTCTGTTGTTTTTATGCAATTTGTGGTTAATTTTTTGATAGTTAAAATACATAAAATAACTGAAAATTCTTTTGATTTTACGGAATTCGGGGTTGAATTTTTGACAGTATAAATAGCAGAATCAAATGAAAAATCTTTTATTTTTACGGAAGTTATGACTTGTTCTTTTGATAGTTAAAATAAATGAAATTATGGAATGTCAGTTATTTTTACGGATTAAAGTCAGCCAATATTTTAACATTTAAAATTAAATGAACTTTTCGTTAAAATTAAATGAATATTAAGTAGACCGGTTTTTAACTGAATATTCATTTATTTTATATTACAATTTCAGTTAATTTTACGTACAGAATTTTTTGAGTGTATGATTGACGCAATACTAATATTGTTGAAATGTAGCAATAGTACACGAGTAAATATAATTCGTGTGGCAAAAATATTGTTTTTTTTGGTTTTATGTTAACGATAATATGATTACGGCATTCAAACTGTATGATTGTATTTTTTTTTTCATTTGAATACGCTTTTTAGAACAATGTTTGGCTGTGTACACCTGAATTTTTTTTTTGATAAAAACGTTAACATCTTTTAAACTGATTTTTTCTTCTATTAAATAAATCACTCCTATTATTTTGAATTTAAAGTATTTTTAAATAAAGGGTGGTAAAATTTTATGGGCCTATGTTGATTTGTCGTGCAAAAGAGCCTATGTTTCGTTAGCTGTGTGGCAAGTGGCACCGTCCTGTTGAAATCACATATCGTCTACATCCATATCTTCCAATTCGGGCCATAAAAAGTTAGAATAGCGAACACCATTCACTGCCTGACTGGCGTTATTTTGGAAAAAATACGGCCCGATGATGCCGCCAGCCCATAAACCGCAACAAACAGTCACTCTTTGTGGATGCATTGTTTTTTTTTTGACAATTTCTCTTGGATTCGCCCAAATGCGGCAATTCTGCTTATTGACTACTCCCCTGAGGTGAAAATGTGCCTAATCACTGAGGATGATTTTCTTCGAAAATTGATTTTCATTTTCATAATAAGCCTGAATAACTTTAACGCGTTGCTCGCTTGTGTATCTTTCCATGGCTCAAATTGAATTAGTCTGAAATTGAGAAATATCAAATTAAATGCAGAAAAAAAAATTGACGTTTAGGTGTGATTCACATTCAACATCGGCCCTTAAAATGAATCCACCCTTTAATTTTTATAATTCAAATCTATTGTTGACAACTTAACTCAATTCTATAAGTAATAAATAATTTATGGCATCATTGTAAAAATTTGTGTGATAATGCTATGGTTGTGTGTGAATCATACTATGGTTGTATGTGAAACATACTATGGTTGTATGTGAAACATACTATGGTTGTATGTGAAACATACTATGGTTGTGACGATCATAATATGGTTGTGGAGATTGTAGTACGGTTGAGTGTGATTTATGTTACGGGGATCATAGTATGGTTATGTGTGAATCATACTATTGTTGTAAGGCTCATAGTATGGTTGTGAGAATCACAGTATGGTTGTATTTGCATCATAATATTATTGGAAGGATCATAATTTTGTTGTACCACAACAAAAGTATGGTGCTCTTCGAATATTGTTATCCAAACCATAATTTTTTTCTACGTGTAGTGCATGAAATTCGCTTAAATCCTGAACTTAAGGGTGGACCAACTAAAAGGCACGATGTTTTTTGTAATTATAACAAAAAAATTTGAGAGAATTACCTTAATATTTTGTATGATATGATAGAAGAATCTATGACAATTATGTGTCAATCAAAATATCGATGCTCTCCACGGCTTTGGTGGCATACCTCTATCCGATGATCACATTTTCAATGACTCTGAGTCATAATGGCGGTCCAATGTCGTAAATATGCCAAATTATAACATCGTTTAACTCCTGAATTGTTGTTGGCCTATTGACGTACACTTTTTCTTTTAAAGAAAGGAGTCCAAGGGTGTCAATTCAAATTAACATCGCTGCGACGTGAGATAACACGGCCATTGAATTTCTAGCGCAAAAGAGCCATTGTTTCGTTGGCTGTGTGGCTAGTGGCAGCGACCTCATTTTTAAAGAAGTACGGCTCGACGACAGAACGATATCAGAACGAACTAGGCGAGCATGCACAAGTGGTTTTAATATTTTCTACAGACCCGGTTTGCCGAAATTTGCGCACAGTTCTCCCGATGGTGGACACATTAAATCGATTATGCTGAACAAGAAAACAAAGTTCACAAATTAATCATACATTTTAACACCCATTTTCGTAAAAGGCTTCAACAATTTTAACGAGCCGTAAAATTGTGTACTTCTTTATGGTTGAATTGGTCAAACACTGAAACAAGGAAATGTCAATGGACCACCCAACCCTAATGCAAGAAAATCTGACCAATTAAAACATGGTCATATGGGTAACAATAACACAAATTCAAATATATTTTAGTTTACTTTTAAATACTGGGTAAATTAAAACTGTTCCAGGGCACTATTAATTTACTTCTGATTCAGAAAATTATATCCATTCTAAGCAAAAGCCTCAAGCCAAAATGTCGGTTACTACCGGTATTTACTTTAAAAAAATCCGACAGTTGGTTTTTTCAAAACACGGTTTTAAAATCCGAAATGAATTTTTATGACTTGAACAAAGAGCAGCAAAGTTCTAGAATCAGACAAAAACCTCACTGACTTAGCACGCTTTTTAACTGCGAGGAATATTAAAATATCCGCACGCAGAAAAAACTATGGTTGTGGTGAGAGTATGCGAAGAGGATAATACTATTGTTGGGTATATGGTTGTGGTAAAACAATATTACGATACTCACAACAATAGTATGATTCAAATACAACCATACTATGATCCTCACAACAATAGTATGATTCACACATAACCATACTATGATCCCCACAACCATAGTATGATTCACATTCAACCATACTATGATCTCCACAACCATAGAATGATCCTCACAACCATAGTATGTTTCATATACAACCATAGTATGATCCTCACAACCATAGTATGTATCATATACAACCATAGTATGATCCCCACTGCCATAGTATGATTCACACGCAACCATGTTATGATCCCTACGACCATAGTATGATCACACACAATTATATATAATTTATTAGAATTTGTTTAAGTTTTCAACAATAGATTTGAATTATGAAAATTATTCAAAAATACATTAAATTCTAAATAAGAGTTGTGATTTGAGTTGTGTAGAAAAAATACGTTTAAATAAACGTAAGCGTTTTTATTAAAAACATTTCAGTTAAACAAAGCCAAAGCAGCTTGTTTAAAAAATTTTAATTTCGATAAAAAAAATTACTTTTATTGCATTAGATTCGTACCAATAACGTTTGTTCTTAAAAGCATGTTTAAATGAAGAAAAATTACAATCATACAGTATGAATACTGTAATCATATTATTGTTAACATAAAACGCAAAACACAATTCTTTTGTCGCAGCAACCATATTTATATTGTTGCTATAACCATATTTGCATTTTTAAATTTGGCAATAATACTATTGTTACATTTCAATAATGTTAATATTGCAGCAATTATACTATTGTAAAAAATAAATTTAGTTAAAAATTCGATGGTTGCGACGAACATACTTTTATTCTGGAGGACATATTATTATTGCCGTGACCATGTAGTAACCATGTTTTTTCTCTGCGTGCGCCTCCAAATCATCGGCCACACTGTTTACTGCATGAGTCGCAGAGGTGCGGTTGTCACTCAATGTGAAAGTCGATGACGTCTGCATCCCGACTACCAACTACCCCAAAACCCTTGGGGTCACATTGGACAGCCTTTTTCTATGCTCTGCACATGCTACAGCTCTGCGATAAACTCAAAAGTAGGAACAAGGTCCGTAAATCACTTGCAGGCAGTACTTGGAGAGCCGATAAAGAAACCTTGTTGACCTCTTACAAAGCGATAGGTCGGTCTGTAGCAAACTATGCAGCACCAGTATGGTCGGCGAACGGGAGTACGACGCAGTGGAAGAAAATTCAGACTTGCCAGAATGTCGCCCTCATAACATTAACAGGGTGTCTTCTTATGTCTTCTGAGGACTATATACATGAGGAGACGAAGGTCCTTACCGTGCGCAGACACAATTTCTACTGTCTAAGCAATACCTGCTAGGGGCATCCTAACCACCATCCCTTGCACAGGATGCCTCCGCGCAGGCAGATCAGGTACGATCTTCATGATCTAGAGAGAGATAGGTCCAGCGGTATAAGAGAGAACCTTTAGATCATCGAAACTATCAGGCAGGCCTGAACAACATTCACGCCGATGAAGTCGCAGCAGCAGTATCCAGCTACCGTGTGAATGTAGGGCTAGGGGAGCATCCCCGGAGATTTCACCTGTACTACCTCGGCAGACGTGCGTGGTTCTGGCGCAGCTGAGATCTGGATGGTGCAGCCGCCTCAACTCTTACTGGACACGAATTGATGCTAACGTTCCGGACATCTGTCCCGCCTGCCATAAAGGACCACATGATGTGCTGCGTCAGCCGACCCCCAGGTCTCTGTGGACGCATCCAGTTCAAATGGCGCGTTTCCTCCATCTGGATATCGAAGCAGATCCCCTATAGACAAACAAGACTTCAAATAAATATATTGTTGTTACAACAACAACATCAACCAGACAAAAATAACCGTTATTTTTATGTTTTTATAGGCAATGGAGTCCATTTCTTGCAGGCCATTTTAAAATCCACCAAAAAAGGGGAAAGTGGACGGCCTTGCTCTGTTATCACAGCGTCGCCTTGATCTGCAATCTGGTAAGAAGGCTACACGTTACTGGTTACTACATGGTCACGGCAATAATAATATGTTCTAGACAGTAAAAGTATGTTCGTCGCAACCATAGCATTGTTAACTGAATTTATTTTTGACAATAGTATAATTGCTGCAATATTTATATTGCTGAAATGTAACAATAGTATTATTGCCAAATTTAAAAATGAAAATATGGTTATAGCAACAATATAAATATGGTTGGTGCGACAAAAGTATTGTGTTTTGCAATTTATGTTAACAATATTATGATTACGGCAATCATACTGTATGATTGTAATTTTTCTTCATTTAAATATGCTTTTAAGAAGAAATGTTATTGGTACGGATCTAATGCAATAATAGTACTTTATTTTTATCGAAATTAAATTTTTTTAAAAAAGCTGCTTTGGCTTTGTTTAACTGAAATATTTTTTATAAAAACGCTTACGTTTATTTAGACATATTTTTTCTACTACTTTTCTACTTATTTTCACTCCTATTATTTTGAATTTAATGTATTTTTGAATAATTTTCATAATTCGAATCTATTGTTGACAACTCAACCAATTTTAATAAATAATATTGGGGATCACATCTATTGTCGACAACTTAAACAAATTCTATTAAATAATATTGGGGATCATAGTATAATTGTGTGTGATCATACTATGGTTGTAGGGATCATAACATGGTTGCGTGTGAATCATACTATGGTTGTGAGGATCATACTATGGTTGTATATGAAACATACTATGGTTGTGAGGATCATACTATGGTTGTGGAGATCATAGTATGGTTGAGTGTGAATCATACTATGGTTGTAGGGATCATAGTACGGTTATGTGCGAATCATACTATTGTTGTGAGGATCATAGTATGGTTGTATTTGAATCATACTAATGTTGTGAGGATCATAATATTGTTGTAGCACAACCATATACCCAACAATAGTATTATCCTGTTCGAATATTGTCACCACAACCATACTTTTTTTCTGCGTGTAGGACATTTATTATTCCGATGGGTAAATATAAAATTGTAATATAGTCTACGACATTTTTGCTACGATTTTTCTCATAAATCGACAAGAAAACCACTGTGCAACCTCACCCTCTCCAATAGTGAACCACCTAGCATTCACTCCTTTTCATTTTGCCAGACAATTTGTCAATTTCGATGTAGAGGCAAAAGAAGAATTGGAGAAGAAAAAAGAAGTAAAATACCGGCCGGCATTATTGACTACAAAAAAGGCTCGCTTCGCAGCACTACCACCGATGGCCGCTAAGCCACCACCACTAACCTCTCCTACCTACCACCATCCATCGAACCACCCACCCGTCGTTGTCTTTGAATAATTCAACTCGGTTGGTACGAGTATGTTTTACTTGCATTTATTCGATTTTCTTTCTCGTTGTACATTACGACTTTATTTATTACCATTTATGGCCTATCTTTAATATTTCCCAATTTCTTTTTTTTTTTTGGTTGTTGAACATTGAATGACCGTTTGTAGCCACTCACTCAGAGTATTCAGTTTGTCGGACGTTGAGTTTGAAAAAAATAATTTTTTTTTATTCGATTATTGCACGTTTATGGAATTTTTAATCGAAATTGATAATATTTTTAAAATGTATGCGTTGTTGTTGTATGTATGCTTTATGGCGTCTGTCGCCTTGTCTTCTGGAAGGAGATTATTTTTACCTATCGCTTGTTGATTCGTTTCGTTTCATTTCATTCGTCGATGTGTGCTTTGCATACATAATTCGGGAGTAATATCCGTTAACATTTAAATTTTGCCTTCTCAACGATTTATTCTGTTTCCAGAATATATATTTTTCTGTTTTAATTGATTATTAATGGCCTTTCGATAGGCTCAAGTCGGAAATGTTCATTAAATCATAGAGATAGGTGCATTGCATGCACGGCTTAAATTATATTTAGAAATTACACATGCATACTTGTCAAGGTATACACTTACAATACCAAAATGCACTAATGTAAAATGCACTGTGTGAATATCTTTAAAGGGAAACATCATATACGAGGGAATATCAACAATTCCGTGACTTTGCCAACTTCCCCTGTAGTTATATGAAATGCAACACTGCTCCAATCAAGCGCCATCTGTTAATAGACTACTGTCAAATTTCGAGAGAGTTCCGACATTTAGTTTGTGTTTAACAGCTGTTTAAAACAAACAACCTCGTATATGCTCATCTACGCTTATGCGACACCTGATCAAAGAATTATTCATTGCGGTCTAAAGGGTTTAATTTGCGATCGCTTTAATCATTGTTTTAAGGGATTTCTTTAAAATTCCTTGGTTTCATTTGGCAAATTCCTTGGTTTCATTTGGTACACCTCTTGCTTGACAAAATCCCATAAAAAAAGTATGGTGCAGTCATGACCTTGAGCACCAACGGAAAGTGGAATATCTGGATATTAAATGTGTGTGAAGTTTCGTTGGAGCTCTGCTATAACCGGTATGGCTATATGTGCAGTTTCTTTATCTTGGATAAGTCTTCGGGTTAAAAAACTCCTTCAACGTCTTAAAATAACGATCCATATAGGCAGTCACCGTTACATCGTTTTCTTCAAAGATGTATGGCCCCACAATGCAGCTTCATGAAAATGCGCACCTCGGGGTGTGCATTCTGAGGATCCAATGTTGGATGACTCGTTCGAGCATTTAGACCGGTATAGCGTTAATGGCATGCGTAATTTTGGTTCCAAAACTTGAATCGAAGCTGGTTTGACAGCATAGACTTTGGACTTTACGGTCAACTTACCGGTCCAAAACCTGAAATTAGCTGCTCTTCAAAATTACCTCTCAATAGATCCATTGTCATGATTCTAAACATGAAAATATAGTCGGCGTAGTTCCAGCTGGTCTCCACGGACAATATTTAACAAAAATTGTGTTTTTCTAACCGAATTTTTGTAGCTCGGACCGATTTCCAACTAATTTTTTTCTCTGTGTGTGGATAATAAGTTGCATACATTCTGAATTTTAAAACGCTCGGTTCATTATTCGTCTGCATCTGCCTACAATATTATATGTATTAAATCTTATTGTGATATCGGTAATAAGTCATGAGATATTGTTTTTTTAGAGTTGTGTGGATGGTGGCACTACTTTCTGTCCAATCATCATCTTATGTACCCTAGAAATATTTCCTAAACAGTGTGGAAATTTCGTAAATTAGTAGTTTTGTATGTAAGAGGGAATCCCCAAAAACTATTGCAAATATACGAGGGCATATCAATAAATTCGTGATTTTTCGAATAAAACACAGTTTTTTTAAAAAAAAATATTTTCAATCTACTAATCTCCTTTTAGCTCCAATTTTCTTCAATTTCGTACACCTTCCAAAAAATAGGATTTTTCAAGGTACAGAAAATAAGAATTTGTTTGATCAATAATTTCATCGTTGGAGCTGAACCTCTTTTCACCGAGCCATTTCTTGAGGTTTGGAAATAGGAAATATTCACTTGGGACTTAATCCGGAGAATATGGCGGATGAGGTACCAATTTGTAACCCAAATTATGCAATTTTGCAACGTGTGCATAATCTTGATAAAAAATAACTTTTTTCTTTGCCATATGGGACCGTTTTATTTTTAAATCCTCATTAAATTGGTGCAATAAGTTGGCATAATATTCGCATTTATTGTTTTTCCCTTTTGAATGTGGAATGTGGTATTCAATGTGGATTATCCCGCGTGCACCCAAAAAAAAAACTGTTGCCATCACCACCTTGGCCTTATTCGGAGCCGGTTCACCCGGAAAAACCCATTGTTTAGACTTGGTCTCCGGAGTGTTGTTATGGATCCATGTTTTACCCACAGTTTCAGAAGGTTGTAAAAACTCTCTCCAATTGCGGTTAAAGTTGTCACACGATTACGTATATGGTCAATTGAGAGCAAATGCGGCACCCATGTTGCAGACAGCTTTCTTAAACCCAACTGATCATGTAATATCGAAACCACACTGCCATATGACATGTGTATGGCATCAAAAATCTCACGCTCTTTAACTGTTCGTTCGGCCAACACCATATCGTGAATTTTCCGACATTTTTGTATTGACCTCAATTGGCCGTCCAGAACGTTCAGCGTCATTTGTACTTGTGCGACGACAACGAAAGTCAGTAAACCACTTGTTAACAATTGAAACCGATGGTGCAGAGTCCCCATAGTATTTAGCAAGCTTTTCCTTGGTTTGATTGACGGGTTTTTCCGCAAAAAATAATGTTTAATGTACCCTCGAAATTCACTTTTTTCCATTTTAAACAAAATCCACGAGGTTGTATATTGTACACAAACTAAATGACGAAACTCTCTCAAAATTTGAAAGTAGCCTATTAACAGATGGTACTTAATGGGAGCAGTGTTGCATTTCACATAATTACGAGGGAAGTTGGAAAAGTCAGGAATTATTGATATGCCTTCGTAGCTATTTTTGCAGTTTGTGTCAAATCCAAGTATCAAGAACATTTTTACCTCTTAATGTTTACCATTTACCCATTTTCAATACCAACTGTTTCAGATTATTATCACATATTCCAGCAAAATTTCATCCAACATTGTGATCAGCCATTTTCTTTCATAGACAAAACGGACATGGCTAGAACGTCTCAGAATTTTAACGGCGATCCAGAATATTTTTAAAGTCTTCGATCAATTTTTCGAGGTGTTGCAAATATTTCAAGAAAAAATGATGACTTTCAACTCTTTTTTTTTTTAAAAAAAATATATTAAAAGTCGACTTCCAACTTATCGACTTTTTGAAAAAAAAAAACTAGATTAATCGACTTCGACTTTTCCTTCTTGAGATTTTAGTAACCCCACAATTTGTGTACCATCCAACGATGGGTGGTTGGTAAACTTAAGTTGTCATTACGTTTGCAGCATCACGAAATATTGAGAGGATGCCTTATAACATCCTATAACACAGTATTGATCGTCGTAATGTTTAGGCGATTTAGATCTTTCCGTCGGCCGTGAGTCTGCTGAAAGCACGATAGCGGTCAAAGGAATTAATCTAGGACCATAAAAATTTGCATGATAACGGCTTAATTTTATAAGGTGTTTAAACAAATACTATTTTTTTTAAATGGATGCAATGGTTAAAATTGGCTGTGTTAATACCTCAAAAATGGGCATAGTTGCTGGACGTTACGGCTCTTGTGACCCAAAACGGCTCGTGTGATCCAAAACTATCGATCAGTAGTTAATACGGACAAGTTTAAAGCAAATATTGCTACCAAACAAAATATTTTTTTATTTTAAAGTTTGGGGGATCCCAAAAAACGGACACTTTTTGAGCTTTTTTTTGTCTTAGATCAAAACTAATCGATCGTTGTGAATATCTGACTTCAAGAGCCAAAGACATAAAATCGGTTGAACATGTGAACCACACCTAAACGTCAGGTTTTTTCTTTCTCCCTTTCATTTGTTATTTCTTAATTTCAGACTAACTCAATTTGAACCATGGAAAGATACACAAGCGAGCAACGCGTTAAAGTTATTCAGGCTTGGATGATCAACTTTCGAAGAAAATCATCTTCAGTCATGAGGCACATTTTCATCTCAGTGGATTCTACAATAAGCAGAATTGTCGCATTTGGGCGAATTATAATCCAAGAGTGATTGTCGAAAAAACAATGCGCCCACAAAGAGTGACTGTTTGGTGCGGTTTATGGGCTGGCGGCATCATCGGGCCGGGCCGTATTTTTTCAAAAATGAGACCGGTCAGGCAGTTACTGTGAATGGTGTTCGCTATCGTGAGATGTTAACGAACTTTTTATGGCCCGAAATGGAAGATATGGATGTGGACGATATGTGGATTCAACAGGACGGAGTCACTAGCCACACAGCTAACGAAACAATGACTCTTTTGTGCTACAAATTCAATGGCCGTGTTATCTCACGTCGTGGCGATGTTAATTGGCCGCCACCATCATGTGATTTGACACCCTTGGACTTCTTTCTTTGGTGTTATTTTAAAGAAAAGGTGTACGTCGATAAGTCAGCAACATTTCAAGAGCTAAAGGATGAGATAATTCGGCACATTAACGGCATAGAATCTCAATTATGCCTCAGCGTCATTTCAAAATTTGGTCGAATCATTAAAAAAGACTTGGGACTTGGGGCTTTCAAACGACGCACCGGACATTTATTGAATGCAGCTTTAAAAAAAATAGGATTGAAAAATGAAAACGTCTTTTGATGAATCACGCTAATAACTTGCACAGAAAAATTTTGTTTACCGATGAAAAAATATTACCGTTCAGGAAAAATTTAACAAGCAAAATGATAGAGTGTATGCGCGGTCATCTAAGGAAGCATCTGAACTGATCCCAAGGGTGGAAAAGGGTCATCACCAAGATTCAGTCATGGTTTAGTGACCCCATCTATTACGATGGGGTCACTGACCTGCATTTCTGCGAACAAGGAGTCAAAACATCGGCCAAAGTTTACCAAGAAACCGTTTTGGAAGCTGTTGTGAAGCCTCTTAACAATTCCCTGTTCCAAAACCAGCCATGGACTTTCCAGCAGGATTCTGCGCCGGCCCATAAGGCTAAAACGTCCCGGGGTGGATTCGAAACAATTTGCCCGCCTTCATTTCCTCTGAAGAATGGCCCCCAGGCAGTCCAGATTTGAACCTGTTGGATTACAAATTATGAACGGTTTTAGAGGACAAGGTTTGTCACAAAAGATACCCCAACATTGGATCTTTAAGACTGCTTTGGTTCGAGCTGTGGCCAATTTTTCAATGGACGAGATTCGTGCAGCTATTGACGATTGGCCAGTGCGACTTAAGGCGTGTGTAAAGGCAAAAGGCGGACATTTCGAATAAGTAGATTCTTTTTGGATACTATAAACATCAATAAATATATGAAAAAATATTTGGTGTTTTGGCGTGTGTAAACAGTATTTATGTCCCTACTAAGTACAAGGAAATGACAATAATTTCCTAAATAATTTGTGTTTTATTCAAAATCAACATTGGCTCTTTAAATTTAACCACCCTTTACATAGGTGTGCAAGCTATATCTAAACCATTTTCCTTTAACCTCAGTAAAGCGAATCCCTGGTCCAAAAACTAACTTGTGATAAATTGCATTAGGATTGGGTATAATGTGGGCTAAACATATATGTGGGAGATTTACTATCTTAACCGGAACCGATCGTCTTTTCTTGGTTCAAAAAAACCTACTTCTGCCAAATTTCGTAAACAACAATTGCGACTTGAAGTTTAATTACAAATTTTAGATCTACAGCAGAGGGACGGACAGTCGAACAGGCAGACATCATTAAATCGTATCAAGACCTGCAATTCGATAACAAGCTTTAGATAGACAGAGGACGGACTGATAGATAGAGGATAAGGCTTGTGATTCTAAGTCGATCAGTACACTTAGAGGTTGGGCTTGCTCAATATTTGTCATGTTTTGCCGGTAGCAAAAAATCGAAAAAAATTCGAACGCAAAAGTAGATTGTTTGATTTAAATCTGACTGAAACTCCATCCTATGATGGGAGGGTATAACCATTGACGGATCACCCCAATTTATGTTTTACAATTTTAAGCAATTCAGCTTGAAAAAGTCAAGCGTACATTTTTCTGAATTTCTTTTTCGGTATTCGTTAAATTTTGTTTTCCGGCTATTTTGAAGTTACGTCCAGATAAACATTCTTTGAATACAAACCCCTCCCGTATATAATTTTCGTATTTATTGCCCCTCAAAGCAACTTTTATCGCTTAGTGTATGTGCGTAAGTGTTTTTCACGCTGAAAATTTGATAATTGTAAAATTGAAGAAAGAGAACAAAAACTCTTCATAAATTAGTCAAGACCATAATTTCGTTTAAAGATAATTTTGTAACGATAACGTTAAACTCACCCGCTCACGCCTTTCCAAACCTCTCACCCTCTAGCTGCAATTTGACCATTCATTTAACTATTGTTTTAAGAATTTAAACTGAACAATGACTCCATTTAACCATGCGTTCGTTCATCCATCCGTTTCCCTGATAGCGAATGGCTCATATCACACACAAAAATAGTTGTTTGAACTATTTTTCAAGGTCTTTTTACAATCAATTACAAGAGAAACAAAAAAAAAACACCGGCCGACCGACCCTAACTGACCGAGCCAGCAGAAAATGGTTAAAATTAAATGAAAAACGTAAATGTCCGTTAAGATTATTAGAAATGATTAGAAATTGTACGAATTGAAAATAGGAGTGAACCTATAACGACACATATGTGAGGTTATGTTGTTGGCCAGAGTGGAGGATGAGGTCACAACTCACCCCCTTTTTCGGGTATTAACCACCCTCAACTTGCGTATAAGGGACAGCTATAAGAAATATAAACAAAAAGAGAATGGCAGAGTGCGAATGCCATATAATTTTATTGTTATTATTGCTAACGTGCCGGTTGGTCTGTCGCTTCGGCAGTCGGTCGGGGGATTGCTCTATATTAATGTTAACCTAGGGCTTAATACTCGTACATGTCGGCTTAGTGTTATGCCCGGCAATCGTGCAACTTTTGTACTTGAATTTTTTTTTTTGCATTTTCCTCTTCTTTTTTTGGGACAGATGACTCACGTATGGAACCGTGAAACTCTACTATGGCTTTAAAGAGGGGGTGGCATCGACGGTGGTGGTTTTGTTCCCTTTAATGTTGTGCATTTAATGTGTAAAATATATTACTCGGAATAAAAGCGTTAGTGGCATTGACAGTGGGTACGAAAGGAACGTTAGAACATTTGCTTTCACGCTTCCAAACCTTATTTCAATCCGGCACACAGTGAACAGATTTGTTGCCACAACCGAATTTGTTGCCAACCAAATGTTGGTAGTATTCCATCGCTTAAATCGAATGTGGATTGCGTAGTCTTTAATTTTTAAAAGTGGAAACTGACACACAGAGAATAGATTTTTTGCCTTAACCGAAATTATTGCTAACCGAATGTCAGTGGTTGTACGTTCTACACATGTATTCCATCCGTACAACTGAATGTTGACTGTGTACACTTCAGTTTTCAGTAATGGGAACTGACAGTATCGATTGAAAAGACAAAGTTCGGTAACACTAAATAACTAGGATGATTATTGCAACTAAATTTAAACATGAATTGGTAGTTGTTATAAATTATTAGCTAAAAAAACACTTTGAATTAGCTTGTCATTGCCAGCATTTGTTAACAGGACCAACTGATCGACCGCTACAACCGAATGTTGATTGTTAACATGTAAATTTTCAGAAGTCGGAACTGACACTATCGATTGAAGAGACAAAGTATCGGTATCCCTAAGTAATTAGGATGATTTATAGAACTGAAGGGTAGACCGACTGTACGAGGGCTGCTATATATGTGACAGCGCATAGAGAAAGGGACCTAAGGGTAATAAAATTAATTTACATTTTTTTCCTTTTTTTGATGTGGACAACATCTGAGCATCGAATGAGACCGATCCCATGCCACAAAAGTAATCCCTCCCAGAGATATGCGCGTTTTATGAAAGTGAAATCGATGATTCTAAGCGCAAATAGCAAGGGACCTAATCTTTAAAATGGCTCTCTTGAACAAAACTTTTCTTCATCTTTTCACTTTTTTTTGATGTGGACAACATCTGAGCATCGAACGAGACCGATCCCATGCCCCAAAAGTGTTCCCTCCCAGAGATATTCGCGTTTTATGAAAGTTAAGTCGACGATAGAAAGGGACCTAATCTTTAAAATGTCTCTCCCGAACAAAACTGTTTTTTAACCTTAGGTCCTTTTCTATTTTGCGCGTCACTTATATATTTCTGGCCTAATAATGAAAATGCGAATATTTATCATCAAAAATGGTTTTATTGTTTTTCAAAGTATTCTCCAGCATGATTTATACACTTTTGCATGCGCTCAAACCAATTGGCGAAGCACTTTTTTCACTCCGATTGAGACGCCTCCAAAAAATAGTTTTTGAACGCTTCAACAGCATCTTCTGGCGACGAAAATCGTTGACCACGCATTTTCTTAATGATGTGCGGGAATAAAAAGAAGTCATTGGGTGCCTAGTCGGGGCTATACGGCGGACGACCCATCAATTCGACGTTTCGGCCCGTCAAAAAGGCGCTGATTTGGGCCGATGAGTGAGAGCGAATTTTCAAGTTTCTCCGAAGACATCAGGCCAACAAATTGTGATTGACCGTCCTACGTTGCTCAAGCGGAACAGTCGCCACATGACCAGTTTTGCCGAAGAAACAGGCGACCATTTGCTTCTAAGTGCTTCTTCTACGAACAACTTTCGTTGGATTTGGCTCGTTTTCGAAGACCCACACGATCGATTGCTGTTTTGTTTCGGGCTCATACGCATAGATCCACGATTCGTCACCTATGACGATCTAATAAACGCCTTCTGAAGAACCGCGATCGTATTTTTTCAAAATTTCTTTGCACCAATCGACACGAGCCTTTTTTTCAGCGATTTTCAAATTGTACGGGATCCAACGGGAACAAACCTTTTTTACGGACAGGTGTTCATGCAATATCGAATGTATGCTTGTGGAAGAAATGCCCAAGGTTGCCTCTATCTCGCGGTATGTCAAATGATGATCTTGCATCATCAGTTCACGCACGGCATCAATGTTCTCTGGCACAACGGCCGTTTTTGGACGACCTTCGTCTTTGAGCGATCGTCGGCCACGATTGAATTTATTAAACCAATTTTTCACAGTGCTAGAGGATGGTGCTTCATCGCCATACAAAGATTTAAGTTCATCGATGCACTCTTGTCGTGATAATCCACTTCGAAAGTTGTGAAACATGATCGCACGAAAATGTTCACGAGTTAATTCCATTTTTTTGCCAAATTGATTTCTTCAAGTCACTGCAAACAACACAAATGATGGTCGTACGTCAAAACGTACGTTTGTGCTAAAAAAAATGTCAAACTTTCCAATGCAAATGTCAGATGGAGCCAGGCAACACTTAGTGTTGCCTAGGCAAGAAATATATACAGCAACCCTCGTAGCATCGTTGCTATCAGACCTGTGTAAGGTTGTATTGCGAATTTTCAAGAAAAATCTTTCTTTGCATTTACTGCCCCTGCCACAGGAATTGCATATGTCGGACGAACTGAAAGCTGTGTGAGCTGCATCCTGACTTGAATGTTTATAAGCACATCAGAATACATTGCTCTGGCTTGCAAATGTCGGTCGAATCGAAACAAATTCTCTAGCCACAAAGGCGTTAGGCGATAACAAGCCAGCCTAGGCAAGTAAGTATGTAAATATGTGACGCGCAAAATAGAAAGGGGCCTAAGGGTAAAAATCAGTTTTGCTCAGGAGAGACATTTTAAAGATTTAAGTACGTGTATCTTTGGTGTACCATCACTTTCATAAAACGCGCATATCTCTGGGAGAGAACACTTTTGGGGCATGGGATCGGTCTCATTCGATGCTCAGATGTTGTCCACATCAAAAAAAAAGTGAAAGTTGATTTTTTTACCCTTAGGTGCCTTTCTCTATGCGCTGTCACATATTCTTTTGTAAAAAAGATGTTGCGAAAGTAAACGCTCTTGTAAACCGCACTGTACTGTAGAAATACGCACTGAGATACTAAGATACGACGTATACGCGTACTAGCACCATAAAACTCAGATGAGTTCAATGACCCCTTTGTAATGAAGGAAATTTTCCTATCAATCGATCAATTGCGTTTTCCCTCCTCTTTTCCATTTTCATTGTAGTCCCACTGGCAATTGTTAAGGGGTGTTTGAACTACACATTTCTGTTTTGGATGTATGTATGTATGTTCAGAGTCCTTTTGTCCTTTTTCACTGTTTTGTATTTGGGGAAAAGTGTTGAAATTAGTAGTCTGTGCCGACATACAGCCATACAAATAAACTCGTATTTATTTTTAAAGCGTTTGCGGGGATGTCTGCATCACTTTTCGTTGCTTGATTTTTCTTTGTATCCATTGTTTTGTCAATGGATTTTATCTAGAGCTCATTAATATACTTCGAAAGGACATGTGACACGTGTCCCGGACAAAACCAAAACGCCACCAACCCAATAAATACCCAGAAAATATGGAAATACTCGTACCTCTTCAAGACTTTTCGAGCAAATTCGAAATAACTTTAATGCCAAAAATGTTTGTTCTACTTAGAACGCCGACATGTGTAAATCGAAATTAATGAAATTTCATGTTTGATGAATCGCACAGGATTAAAGTTGGCAAAGCAAAAAAGAAACGGAAATTTCATCAACCTTAATGAGATTTGTTTTTGCCAAATGTGCGAGAGTTTCGAAATCGCAAGCTGCTGTTTCGTTTTATTAAAGATTAGGGCAGATTGTGAAAGTGGTGGTGAAAATTAAGGCAACTGTCGTAGAAAGGGAAGCAAGTGAAAATTCATCGCAAAAAATTGTTAAACAAGAATTTTGTGATTTTAATTAAATATTTATTTAAATAAAAAAGAAGTTATAAAATAGCCCTGTGCGAACTTTGTGTGTTGTATGCATACCAGAATTTTGAGTCGCATAGCACCCAAATTTAGTTAAAATTAAAATTTAGTTAAATAAAAAGGAGTTATAAAATAGACCTGTGCGAATTTTGACGGCATATTGCTTTGCTATTTCTGGTGGCAAAACTGTTAATATTTTACATTTGAGTTCTGTCATTGTGACCATTTTAGTAAAAACATCGTTAAGTTCGGTCAGGTCGCACATTTTTAAACCATTTAAAAAATGGTCAATTTTTGAGCCCTTTCGGTCCTTGCGTCCGATAAAAATCTCTGCCAAAACTTCAAAACTAATCTATATTTGAATTCGTAGCCAAATATGATTAGTTAAACAAAAAGTGTACATTTTCCCTATATTCCTTTAGTCCCTTAAAGGGAAACTTCCACCTCTTTTCCAAAATATTCATCGTGAAGGTCAGGTCAATACACTTTTGCATGCGCTTACCACTTTTGTAGTAAGTTTTAACTATTTTAATGCATTTGTCGTTCAATAAACGATCCATATTCTTAAATGGCAAACTTTTTACTAAATAAATGACACTTTGTATGACAGATGATTGATTAATAACACAAAGCGAAAAAATCAATTGACAATCGATTCGTACGACAAAAATTCTGTTCGGTGAAAAGACTTTCTGTTGCAATCACAAAATGTTAACAATATTAAGGGATGTTCGGTTCGACGTACCATGAGATGGTAGCTATGATAATATAATGACAACCAAAAGTACTAATATAGGGTGATCCATCTAGAGGTATTTTTTCAGAACAAAAAAAATATAAAGATTCAAATCAAGTGTGGAATCTTTATTGGTAATTTGAAAGGGCATTTTATGGCATTTATTTTTTGAAAATAATTACCTTCAAATGTTGGCAACTGTATTATGGAATTGAGCGTTCGGTGAGAAAAGGGAAGATCCGTTCCAAAATATTGTTTAGTGATGAGGCCCATTGCTGGCTCAACGGAAAAGTCAATCAACAAAATTGCTGCATTTGGGCTGAAGAGCAACAAGAAGAGGTTCAAAAGGTGTCATTATACCCAGAGAAAACCACGGTTTGGTGCGTTTTATAAGCTGGTGGAATCATCGGTGAATATTTTCTCAAAAATGTTGATGGCCGGAACGTAACCGTGAATGGTGCTCGCTATCGCGCCGTGATATCGGGCTACCTGATATAGAAGCCCGTAATCTTGACGACACTTGGTTTCAACAGGACGGTGTCACTTGTCATACAGCTGCTCAAACAATGGATCTATTGACAGGTCATTTCGAAAAGCAGCTAATTTCACGTTTTGGACAGGTGAGTTGGTCGCCTAAATCGACTGATATCACACCTTTAGACATTTTTCTTTGGGGTTACGTAAAGCCCTATGCTGACAAACCAGCTACGATTCAGGTTTGGGAAGCCAACATTACGCGTGTCATTTTCGTTGCAATAACCAACATTTTATGGTATTAATAGTAACATGGTTCGAGATATCATATGATGGTTGCTACAATCATATCAAGGTATTCACAGCAAATAATGCAGTTATACAAACCGAATTCAGGTAAAAATTTTAATGCAACAACTGGCGGTTATGGAAACTAATCGATTGTGATGTACATGTTACTTTAGTACCAATAATAGGTGTTGAAAACAGATTAGATCTTTGTAGTGACCAACCAATGTTTACGAGGGTTGCTATATATAATTCTGGCGCCATCTAACATTTCCATTGAAAAGTTGGACTTTTTTAGCATAAACGTACTCAGAACGTTTTGACGAACGACCATCATTTGTGTTGTTTACAGTGACTCGAAAAAAACAATTTGGCAAAAAACTGGAATTAACTCGTGAACATTTTCGCGCGGTCACGACAAGAGTGCATCGATGAATTAAATCTTTGTATGGCCACGAAGCACCATCCTATAGCACTGTGAACAACTGGTTTAATGAATTCAATCGTGGTCAACGCTCGCTTAAAGACGAAGGTCGTGAAGGTCTTCCAAAAACAGCCGATTGGCCAGACAACATTGATACCGTGCATGAACTGAAAATGCGAGATCGTCATGTGACACCGTGAGTTAGAGGCATCCTTGGGAGTTTCTTCTACCATTATAATTCGATATTGCATGAACACCTGGCCGTAAAAAAGGTTTGTTCTCGTTGGATCCCGCACAATTTGACAACCGCTCAAAAAAGGCTCGTGTCGATTCGTGCAAAGAAATTTTGAAAAAATACGATCGCGGTGCTTCAAAAGACGTTTATAAGATCGTCACAGGTGACGAATCATGAATCTATGCATATGAGCCCATAACAAAACAGCAATCGACCGTGTGGGTCTTCGAAGACGAGCCAAATCCAACGACCATAGGTATTCGTGGAAGAAGCACTTCGAAGCAAATGGTCGCCTGTTTCTTCGGAAAAACTGGTCATGTGGCGACTGTTCCGCTTGAGCAACGTAGGTCGGTCAAACAATTTGTTTGCCTGAAGTCTTCGGAGAAATTCGAAAAACGAACAAGAGAAGACGAATCATTGTGCACCACACATCGGCTCAAACCAGCGCCTTTTTGACCGGCCAAAACGTCGATGGCTCATATTTCCTTAGAACATGTTAACATTCTACCTCTAAGAATGCAGTGAAAAAAATTCAGCGTGTCCTTTGGTCGTTTTTGGGTGAAAATGTTCTACTAAATAACTACTATTTTAATTTTTGTATAGATCGTCTAAAATAAAAACAAAATGTCTTAAAGATAAGTTGACACTTTTCGTCCTTTTATAAAAATCGACACCGAGGGGCTATTCATTAAATAACATCTTTTACCACCTATTTTTTGTAAAAAACATACAAATTATGACCGATATAAAAGTATGTTTTTTTTATCACATGTAGCCAAGACTTCAAGAACTTATTTCAGGTATTTTATGTTACATTACCCTTAAGTACCACTTTACTTAAATAATTTATGATAGCTGATTTTCCTTAAATTTGTTGACACTTTAAAACCAAAATCTAGTTTTTTGGCCCACTTACTCATAATCGAATAACAAAAAAAAAAATTCAAATCGTAAAAAGAAAAACTTTTATCATTTCGTGCAGATTACCGAATACATAAATTTTAACAACAGTTGATCCAGTTAACAAATGCTCGTTGTAATGGCAACCGAAATCGAAGATTTCTTATAGCCAATAATCTATAACTACAACCAATACATGTACAAATTCAGTTCCAATAAACATCCTTATTAGTTAGGGCTGCCGATACTTTGTCAATTTAACCGATACTGTCTGTTCTCTGTACTGAATGTACCCAAACAAAATTCTGTTGTAGCGATGGATAGTACGTGCAACCAACAACATTCGGTTGGCAAAAAAATCAGTTGTGACAACAAATCTCTTGTCTGTGTGTACTGCCTATTCAAACGAAACTAAAAATATATGTCTAAACGGCAATACAAATATCGTCCTCTAAATGTACTTACTTATTAGGCCAAAATAGACCAAATGCGGAAATTTGATAATTTAATTGTTCTTTTCTTCCTTGACTTAAAATATTTTGGACTTTGCTTAATTGACCCTATCGGAAAATCAAATCAATTTAATATCTGATATATTATCTAAGGTTGTATGAGCCAAAATTCCAGTGTTCGACTAAACATTCGGTTGTCCTTTTGGAATAATTGTAGAACATGCAACCACAATCATTTGGTTGGCAAAAAAAATCGGTTGTGGCACGGAACAGCGCTGATTCTGGATTCTGAACGCCTCCTCTTTGGATCGGACAGCATTCCTGCATGTCTGCTTAAACCAATTATTTTTGTCAGGTTTAGTCGATAATACGAGGGTTGCTTTTTATATCTCGGGTCCGGCCATAAAAACGCAATAATTTATCATTGGAAATGGTTTTGTCTTTCAAAATATTCTCCTTTGAGATCAATACACTTTTGTAGGCGCTCAAACCAATTGTCGAAGCACTTTTTCCACTCCGATTGAGACACCTCAAAAACATGGTTTTTGAACGCTTCAACAGCATCTTCTGGCGACGAAAATCGTTGACCACGCATTTTTTCTTGATGTGCGGAAATAAAAAGAAGCCATTGGGTGCCAAGTCAGGGCTGTACGGCGGATGACCCATCAGGTCGACGTTTTGGCCGGTCAAAAAGGCGCTGGTTTTAACCGATGTGTGATAGCTCGCATTGTCATGGTGCACAAACGTTCGACTTATCATGTTCGTTTCTTGAAATTCTTCGAAGACTTCAGGCCAACAAATTGTTGTGTACCTCTCAGAATTGACCTCCTACGTTGCTCAAGCGGAACAGTCGCCATATTGCTTTGCTTCGAAATGCTTTTTCACGAACAACTTTTGGCTCGCCTTCGAAGACCCACACGGTCGATTGCTGTTTCGTTTCGGGCTCATGCGCGCATAGACCCATGATTCGTCACCTGAGACGATCTTATAAACGTTTTTTTAAGCACCGTGATCGTATTTTTCAAAATTCTTTGCACCAACCCTTTTTTTGAGCGATTGACAAACTGTGCGGGTTCCAACGAGAACAAACCTTTTATACGGACAGGTGTTCAGGCAATATCGAATAAATGTTGGTGGAAGAAATGCCCAAGGATGCCTCTATCTCGCGGTATGTCACATGACTATCTTGCATTATCAGTTCACGCACGGCATCAGTTTCGACACAAGCCTTTTTTTGAGCGATTGTCAAATTTTGCGGAATCCAACGAGAATAAACCTTTTTACTTTTTAAGCAATATCGAATATATGTTGGTGGAAGAAATGACCAAGGATGCATCTATCTCACGGTATGTCACATGACGATCTTGCATCATTAGCACACGCACGGCAACAATGTTCTCTGACACCGTTTTTGGACGACCTTCGTCTGTGAGCGAGCGTCGGCCACGATTGAATTCATTAAACCAGTTTTTCACAGTGCTAAAGGATGATGCTTCATCGCCATACAAAGAGTTGAGTTCATCGATGCACTCTTGTCGTGATAATTCACATTGAAAGTAGTAAAATATTTTCGTACGAAAATGTTCACAAGTTATTTCCAATTTTTTTCCAAATTGATTTTTTCAAGTCACTGTAAACAACACAAATGATGGTCGTACGTCAACACGTTCTGAGTACGTTTATGCTAAAAAATATCAAACTTTCCAATGGAAATGTCAGATGGCGCCAGGCAACACTTAGTGTTGCCTAGGCCAGAAATATATATAGCAACCTTTGTAATATACTATAAAAAAAATAATAATAATTAACCAATAATAATAAAATTAAAGACAAATTAAATTTAGATTGACTCAAGATTAGTTGAAAGTTTAATTATTTATATAATGTAAATTATTTTAATTTTACTAAATGTTGTTCCTTATTTGCATATGTGGTGGCCAGATTTAATAAAATTCTCACCCCTGAAGAAGTTGGAAAAATCCCAGCGAAACGTTGGATTGAAAGAATGAAATAATAATCTTCTATTTGCATTGAAGTTGAATGTAACCTTGAAAGCCCATTTAGGAAATCCTAAAAAAACCAAAAAAAATATAAAAAAGTTATTAAACATTCAAACTACAACGGTAGTTCTGCGCCACCCTGTACATTTCCTACAGAACCGGTTTGCTGAAATTGGCGCTAAATTCACCCGATTGATTATGCTAACCAAAAAAAATCACGAATTGCACGAAATGCATTTTGATTTTAACTCCCATTTACGTAAAAGCCCTCAAAAACCTTACCGGATTTTTAATTGTGTATCTCTCCTTGGTTGAATTTATCAAACATTGAAACCAAAAATTATCAAATTAAGTTGGACAAAAACCTTGATGTTAAGGTGTGACTGACAATTAATATCGTGCATTATGGTTGGACCATAAAAAAGATTTCAAAAACGAACTACTTGTAAAAGCCCAGACAATAGATTTTGTTTAATTGAGTTTATAATTCAATTAACATAAAAATTTTATGGGAAAAACATGTGTAAAAGTCATTAGATTTTAATTTTTTTATTGAAAGCAACATAAACGTTCGAACATAATAGCTTTGAAATAAAAAACAGACACCGATCATTATTTCAAGTACGAGTACTCTAACCCAAAAATTCATCACCCCTATGACAATGTCCCCTCTTGACGATCTATTGTTTATTTAGTTTTCTTTAAGGGTCCCTTATCCAATTGAAAATACAGGCAGCGAGGAGGCCCTCATAATACTCGTACATTATGACAGCACGGCATGATCCCATATTGTGTTAATGAAGAACAAAACTTCGACATTCTTTTTATTGATAGTGAATTATTGAAAGAATGAAGGCATTTATTTTGACAACATCCTTTTTCGATAAGTTTTGGGATGTCGTTTTTGTTTTGTTTGGTTTTTTTTGGAAAGTGTATTTTTAAAACATTGTTTATTTACAGGCTACAATTTATATAACGTCCCGAAGTTCATGCCTACATATGCTTACATACACTCCCGCTCATCTGAATAGGTTCAGTAATCGTTTTGTGTTCAAATGATATTATTTCAAGAAGTAGTGAAATGAAAATTTTTTAAAATTATGACGTTTATGACTAGCCTATTGGGAATCATTTTATAAAGAAAAAAAATTATATTCAATTTTAGGTTTACTCGAAAAAAACATATGTAGATTTGGTGACTCGCTGAAAAATTATGTATTTTTTGGGGTCATCAGAATAGGTTCAGTAGCACAAAATTAATAAAAACATAAAAATAAAATGTTTATTCATATTTTCACTTACAAACATAATAATTATGAATATTTTAAACTTAATTAACTTCCGCCCTTGTTTTAAATTACTTCATAAATTCGATTTGAAATTGAATCATATAATTTTTGGATATATTGAAGAGAAATTTCAGCCCAAGCTGTTTTTATACAACGTATTAAGCACTCCTTGTTCTCAAATTGTCTACCGGACTCGTATATTTTTCCTGACAGCATTCCCCACATGTTTTAAATTATATTCAGGTCTGAAGAATATGGCGGCCACTCCAATAATCGCACATTTTGGCTCCTAATCCACTGTTTTACAACCCGCGCAGTGTTAATGGGAGCATTATCATGCTGATAAGTCCACGTTATGGGTTCAAAAATGTTAGAGAAGTATGGAAAGGCTCCTCAATTACGGCTTTGTAGCTATTCGCATTCATTCTAGAAGTCAGAAACTGCAGCTCACAAGTTCCATAATAGGAAATGGCTCCCCACACCATCACACCACCTTCACAACTATGATGACGAGCCAAATGATGTTCTTCCTTTCGCAAATCATGGAAGTAGTAGTTATATCCATCCGGACCATATTAATTAATTTTTTTTTCATCAGATAAGACTACACGTTGCCATTCTTTATTCCAGGTCATATGCTGACGACAAAAGTGAAGTCGTGCTTCCTTGGGTGTGCTGCTAAGAGGTGGCTTTTTCATTAGTTTTAGTCGTTTTAAGTGACTGGCACTGCGAATAACACGTTTTACTGTAGCCAGACTAGCACTTACACCAGTTTTTTCCTTTATTTTTGAAGCAGAATCATGCGAGTTAGAAGCAGATCTGATGATGGCTCTCCTATCAGAACTCGTAGTGGCTCTGTATGTACCTCCTTTCATATTTTTTCCATATTCTGATTCATTCCGTAAATAATTGTTGACAACATTTTGGCTTCGTCCAATTTTTGTTGCGATATACCGATGATTTAGCCCACATTCACTAAAGGCTTTAATTTTGCCCTTTTCTTCGTCCGTCAATGATTTACCTGGACCCATTTTTAAATTTAATTATGCTAAATATGTACTTCAAAAAATAATAATTCAACAAATTATTATGCTTTGACTACCGCCCACTAAGAAAAAATAAAGGTTTTGATTTCGAACCTATTGTGATGAGCCAAAACATTGCTATGATTCTATTCTACACAAGAATAAGCTAAAAACAATGCAAGAAAATAACGGTTGATTTTTACCGTTAGATTTTTCTCCCAGTTGAGTGCACATATATAGTCTCGCAATGGACAGAAAATTTGTTGTGCATATTACACAAATTGAGAAATCCAACATTTAATGTTTCAAAAACTCCAAACCTATTCAGATGAGCGGCAGTGTATGTACTCGTATATGCCATACTTCAGTAATCAAAAATGAAACTTATATCATTTTACCATTGAAGTCCAACATGTGTCACCATCATTGTCGTCGTCGTCGCCACCGTCACCATCACCATCAGAGTACTCCAATGTATGTGTGCCGGGTAATATCAGGCGCCGCATGGCTCTTTTATCTGTTTCACTCACTTTCCCTTCCTGCACTGCTTCAAGAATTTGTTTATTTTAAAAATTATTGTTTTTTTTTCGCTTTAATCATATTTTAAATACTCATTTCGTATTTTTAAGTGTTTCAAGTGTTGACAACCATAACCGACCAGTCTTTTTATTTTTCGAAAGACAAATATTTCATTGCTTTTAATAGATTGTGAAATATAAAATTTTGTTCGTAGAATTGAATGAAAGTAATATTGAATATTGAACCAACACGATAAGAGGGTAGCTATCACTACGGATATGTTTCATGAGTATTTTTTTCGAGCAAAAAAAATCGCACAAAATTAGGCTAGAAAAACAAGTAACAAACTCTGACTATATAAGTATATTATTGAAATACACCATAATTTGGATTATTTATTTTTTACCCTAGTACCCTCCAACCACCAATCCGAAAATTTTCGAACCCCTGCCATTTCGTCTCCTTCATTTTAGGACATGGTCGATAAGAGTGAAGTTATCAATACAGATATCAATTCATGAGTATTTTTTTCGAGCAAAAAATAGCACAAAATTGGGCTAGAAAAACAAGTACAAAGTCTGACAAAAACTTCGGAATATTGTGAAACCCCTGCCATATCGCCCCTTCATTTTAGGACATGGTCGTTATGGACTAATTTTCACGAAATGAGCCAAGGAATACGTTAGTAAAGTTTATCCTAGTCGTGTATGAATCACCCTGTATACGTATTGTACCCATACAACACATTTTGGATTATTCAGAAAGGCTGACACTTGCAAACAATTGCCGGTGGACTTTTTTAGCAAGTGTCCTCGATTTTTCACTAGGAAGTTTAAATGAATCTACAATCACCAGTTGGGTACCACCTCCCATACTTAACATTTCAAAAATCTCTCATGCAACTACTGGACATGTTTTTTTGCTGCTCGATAACACAGTGCAACAAGCAAAATACGAATGGGATGAAACCAATTGCCAATGAAAGTTGATATTATCCATAACAAAACCTTCAAGGTTTTTTTTAGTTCAGTTCGATATTTTTTTCACGCGTTTGAAGTTGGTGATTTTGGAACGCTGTCTAACAAGAAAAGATCATTGAAAACTTTATTAAATAATCCTCATTTATTTTTATTATCCTGAAAAGTTGTGGTATCTTACTGTTCAAGTCAAGGAAATTATTTTTGATATTTATTTTTACCTAAAACTCACGCTAGGCGGCGCTGTCATACAAATGGTGCTATTTCTTGTAGATTTTCATAGAAAAAGTTTTTTTTTTACTTTTTTTAGGCTTTATCAAAAACTGATTTTTCAGCTCAAAAAAAGTAAAAACACCGTTTTTTCTATGAATATCTACAAGAAATAGCACCATTTGTATGATAGCACCATCTAGCATGAGCTTTAGGTAAAATTAAATATCAAAAATGAATTACTCGAACAGTAAGATACCACAACTTTTTATCAACTTTCCAATGATCTTTTCTTGGTAGACAGATTTCCAAAATCATCAACTGATGATTTTGGAAAAAATCAGTTACTGTAGAAATTTTTTTATATTCATATAGGGTGATCAATCTAAAGGTATTTTTTTCAAAAGTGTATTTTTCAAAGATTATGTGTTAAACTTTATTTATTTTAGACCTACAACGCAACATCATCTCCAAATTGTGCAACTATATTTTAAATATCAGCGTTCGCCAAGAACAATTTTTCGACCAAAATTGTTTTCAGTGATGAGGCCCATTTCTGGTTCAAGGGCAACGTCAATTAACAAAATTACAGCATTTGGGTTGATCAGCAACCAGAAGAGGTTCTCAGAGAAAACCACGGTTTGGTGCAGTTTATGGGCAGGTGGTATTATTGGTCCATATTTTTTTAAAAATTATGATGGCCGGAACTTAACCGTTAATGGTGCTCGCTATCGCACCATGATATCGGACTTTTTGCTACCTGAAATTAAAGGCAGTAATCTTGACGACATTTGGTTTCAACAGGACGGTGCCACATGCCACATACAGCTGCTCAAACAATTGGTGTATTGAGAGGTCATTTCGAAAAACAGCTAATTTACGTTTTGGACCAGTGAGTTGGCCGCCTAGATCATGTGATATTACACCACCAATGTCTATAATGACCAACCAGCTACACGCAGAAAAAAGTATGGTTGTGGTAACAATATTCGAAGAGGATAATACTATTGTTGGGTATATGGTTGTGCTACAACAATATTATGATCCTCACAACAATAGTATGATTCACACATAACCATACTATGATCCCCACAACCATAGTATGATTCACACTCAACCGTACTATGATCTCCACAACCATAGTATGATCCTCACAACCATAGTATATTTCATATACAACCATAGTATGATCCTCACAACCATAGTATATTTCATATACAACCATAATACGATCCTCACAACCATAGTATGATTCACACGCAACCATGTTATGATCCCAACAACCATAGTATGATCACACATAATTATACTATGATTTGCGTAATCATAACATAAAACGCAAAACACAATACTTTTGTCTCGCCAACCATATTTATATTGTTGCTATAACCATATTTTCATTTTTAAATTTGGCAATAATACTATTGTTACATTTCAACAATATGAATATTGCAGCAATTATAGTATTGTCAAAAATAAAAACAGTTAACAATGCTATGGTTGCGACGAACATACTTTTATTGTGAAGAACATATTATTATTGCCATGACCATGTTTTTTCTCTGCGTGTACGATTCAAGTTTTAGAAGCCAGCATTACGTGTCATTAACGCCATACTGGTTGAAATGCTCAAAAGAGTCATGCAAATTTGGAACTTCAGAATGGGAATGGAACTTCATGGGGCTTAGTTGCAGCCAACATTTAAAGGAAATTTTATTCAAAAAATACATGGCATAAAATGTTCTTTCGAGTGAACAATAAAATTCCATACTTGATTTGAATTATTGCATTTTTTTTTTGAAAAAATGTTGCTAGATTGATCACCCATTACATGACCTAGACAACTCTATGCATCAAAAACCGTTTAATATGAAAGCATAATTTATAAAAAAAATTTAGAAATGCTATAGGCTTGTAATTACCGAACTCGCTAAAGGTCATTCTTGAATATTTTTTTTCCTACGCAAATTGGAAATAGTTATCTGTAAACAAAACGACCTCTTACCCGCTTATTGACAGAGCAACAAAAAACACGCCTATTGTATATTATTCTGATTCGATGAGAATTTTTTAAAATTTCTCCCATACACGCACATTCACTTTTACCCCCAAAACTTGTAGTTCATTGTCACTTCACGATTGTTATGTTCAAAAAACCCAAAGCAAATATTTGAATATTTTTTTACAAATCTTTTTAAAGCCGATATTCAGAGATCGTCAGTTTAAATCTAAATAGTTTTTGATGGAAAAGTGTCATGTAACGGTGTCACATGATACTCATAAATCCATATTCTTTGTCACAACCAAACCAAACGAACAAAATTCAATTCAATTTCATAGTTTGATTAATTTGAATTCATATTGTTGTTGCTTTTCTATTACGACTATTCTTATTTTTTTTAATAATCAAAATATTTAGGCAGGCAGATAAACAAACAATAAAATCAGACAAAAACTGAATCCGGAGATTAACAGAATGTATTCACTTAGGCAAACGTCAGAGGAAGATCGAATAAATTAAAAGGTACAGTGCGTTTCAAGGGAAATGTAATAATATCACACTATAAAAATGAATCTTTTCGATATGAACTGAGAATATGGCGGAGAATGTACTACTCAATACAGGTGCAGAACCTGTGAATGATCTTAACGATTAAAAACTTCACGCATCCAGCATGATGTGATTTATTAACAAAAATCTATCATTTTTATAACTGTCTGCCACATATCCATAACCAGAAACCGGCTCCTTCGAAGGATTTTTCATATCAAATAGTTATTTTTACACGTCTTGTTTACATCAAGAAAGCACGATTATTTGTTTTATGATTTTTGAATTATAAGAAGTAAGACAAGTGGATAAATTAAGTTCATGGGTTACGGTTCAATAAAAAAAGGGAGCATGGCACAGTCCTCTTTTCTATCAGGGTGTGTTTCTTTCCTTACCAACATCATATATTCCAACTACTATCATCATATCAGTATTACTACACGAGATAAAGCCTTTCAAAGTTCAGCCTTCAATGGGCCCTTTTCATTCGAATTGTTAAAGAGGGTGTGACACCGCCTTTTTTTCCTTCAGCATATGTTTCGATCCATGCCAACATAATATCGTCAAAATTGCATCATCATTTCTCTACTAGTTCATGAGATATCACTAAAAGTACATGAGATATTAGGCGTGTTCCCTTGATACATGCTAATTTAACTTCACAACCTTAAGAGAATTATTTGAAATTTCTATGTATACAAGAACTGAATGGCTTTATGCATAAGGATTTGGTTATGTTGATTTATTAAATAGAAGAAAAAATCCGTTTAAAAACGTAAGCCATTCATTTATGGAAAATATTTCAGTTAACATGATTTGAGCAGTTTTTTATTCTGGTTCGAGACCTTTATGTTGTTTCTTTTTCAGAATCAACGTAAAAAGAAGAAATTGGTGAAATGTATTTGCTACGGATACCAGGCAGACCACCGAGGTTTTTCTTCAGCAGTCTTTGGCAACGATTCCTTCGGCCACAAATCAAATGAGTTATATGGGAGACTCATTTTTATTAATGAGAATTACCCTTTGCGTATAGTCTTCGAACTGTGCGTAGAGCAATCTTCAACGCGCAATATCATTTCCACCAATTCCTGCTCAAGTAAAATAATGATATAAGACCGAATAAATAACAAAAAAACGAACAAACTATTTCAGTTAACCAAATCCAAAGCAGTTTGTTTAATAAATTTTATTTTACAGGTATTTTTTCAGAACAAAAAAAAAATAAAATTTTAAATCAGGTATGGAATCTTTGTCGGTAATTAAAAGGCCATTTTATGGCATTTATTTTTGAAAATAATTACTCGTACCTTCAACTGTTGGCAACTGTATTATGGAAATGAGCGTTCGGTGAGAAACGGGAAGATCCGCTGTTTTCGACCAAAATTTTGTTCAGTGATGAGGCCCATTTCTGGCTTAACGTTAAAGTCAAAAAACAAAACTGCCGCATGAAGAGCCACAAGAAGAGGTTCAAGAGGCTAATTTCACGTTTTGGAGAAGTAAGTTGGCCGCCTAGATCGAGTGATATCACACCTTTAGACATTTTTCTTTGGGGTTACGTAAAGTCCAAAGTCTATGTTGACATACTAACTACGATTCAGGTTTTGGAAGCCAACATTACGAGTGTCATTAAAGCCATACCGGTCGAAATGCTCGAACGAGTCATCTAAAATTGGACCCTCAGAATGGAAACCCTGAGGCGTAGCTGCGGCCAACATTTGAAGAAAATTATATTCAAAAAATAAATGCCATAAAATGTTCTTTCAAAATTACCAATGAAGATTACACACTTGATTTTAATTTTTATAATTTTTTTTGTTCTGAAAAAATACCTCTAGATGGATCACCCTATACTTTAATTGCATAAGATTCCTAACATATTGTTCTGTTTACATAAAACAAGCCCAAAAAACAATACTTTTGTCTCACCAACCACATTTATATTGATGCTACAACCATTTTTTAATTTTATATTTATTTTTTCACATATTTAATACAATAAAAATTATAATAAACTAAGTTAAAAGGCACTAGCGTCTAAGGCTATCGGCCGAGGATATTTTAATTTATTTTGGCAATAATACCATTGTTCCTTTTCAACAATATTAATATTGCCGCAATCACACTATTGTCAAAATAAAATTCAAAAAACAATACTATGCTTTTTGACGAACATACTTCTATTGCAGACATTATATTGTTGTTGTCGTGATCACATAGTAACCAAATTTTTTTTTTGCGTGTAGTACAGGTAGTATAGTATAGTGGCTTAAAATGAATTAGTTTTAAAGATTTGGCTGGGGCCGGACACGTGGGACAAAGAAGTGCATACGATGGCTGCTATAAATATTTCTGTCCTAATAATGAAACTGCGAATATTTATCATCAAAAATGGTTTTATTGTTTTTCAAAGTATTCTCCAGCATGATTTACACACTTTTGAATGCGCTCAAACCAATTGTCGAAGCACTTTTTCCACTCCGATTGAAACACCTCCAAAACATGGTTTTTGAACGCTTCAACAGCATCTTCTGGCGACGAAAATCGTTGACCACGCATTCTTTTCTTGATGTGCGGAAATAAAAAGAAGTCATTGGGTGCCAAGTCAGGGTTGTACGGCGGATGACCCATCAATTCAACGTTTTGGCCGGTCAAAAAGGCGCTGGTTCGAGCCAATGTGTGAGAGCTCGCCTTGTCATGGTGCCCAATGATTCGTCTTCTCTTGTTCGTTTTTCGAATTTTTCCGAAGATTTCAGGCAAACAAATTGTGATGTACCACCTAAAATTGACCGTCCTACGATGCTCAAGCGGAACAGTCGGCACATGACTAGTTTTGCTGTAGAAACAGGCGACCCTTTGCTTCAAAGTGCTTCTTCCACGAACAACATTCGTTGGATTTGGCTCATCTTCGAAGACTCACACGGTCGATTGCTGTTTTGTTTCGGGCTTATACGCATAGATCCATGATTCGTCACCTGTGACGATCTTATAAGCGTCTTTTGAAGCACCGCGATCGTATTTTATCAAAATTTCTTTGCACCAATCCTTTTTTGCCTTTTTTGAGCAATTGTCAATTTGTGTGGGATCCAACGAGAACAAACTTTTTTTACGGCCAGGTGTTCATGCAATATCGGATGTATGCTGGTGGAAGAAATGCCTAAGGTTGCCTCTATCTCACGGTATGTCACATGACGGTCTTGCATTATCAGTTCACGCCTGGACGACTTCGACGACCTTCACGACCTACGTATAATAATAAAAATGCGAATATTTATCATCAAAAATGGTTTTATTGTTTTTCAAAGTATTATAAAGCATAATTTATACACTATTGCATGCGCTCAAACCAATTGTCGAGGCACTTTTTCCACTCCGATTGAGACACCTCCAAAACATGGTTTTTGAACGCTTGAACAGCATCTTCTGGCGACGAAAATCGTTGACCACGCATTTTTTTCTTGACGTGCGGGAATAAAAAGAAGTAATTGGGTGCCAAGTCAGGGCTGTACGGCAGATGAGCAAATGAGTGAGAGCACGACTTTTCATGGTGCACAAGGATTCGTCTTCTCTTGTTCGTTTTTCGAATTTCTCCGAAGACTTCAGGCAAACAAATTGTGGTGTACCACTGATAGTTGACCGCCCTACGTTGCTCAAGCGGAACAGTCGCCCACTACTAGTTTTGCCGAAGAAACAGGCGACCATTTGCTTCGAAGTGCTTCTTCCACGAACAACTTTCGTCGTTGGATTTGGCTCATCTTCGAAGACCCACACGGTCGTTTGCTATTTTGTTTCGGGCTCATACGCATAGATTCATGATTCGTCACCTGTGACGATCTTATAAACGTCTTTTCAAGCACCGCGATCGTAGTTTTTCAAAGATTTAAGTTCATCGATGCACTCTTGTCGTGATAGTTAAAGTCGAAAGTTGTGAAAAATGATCGCACGAAAATGTTCACGAGTTAATTCCTTTTTTTGTCAAATTGATTTGTTCAAGTCACTGTAAACAATACAAATGTTGGTCGTACGTCAAAACGTTCTGAGTATGTTTATGTTGAAAAATGTCAAACTCTTCAATGGAAATGTCAGATGGCGCCAGGCAACACTTAGTGTTGCCTAGGTCAGAAATATATATTGCAACCCGTATGTAATGTAAGGTTAGACCTTTGAACTAGACTATAACAGCAAGCGGATCGATATGACCTTTTCCTATTCTTCTTACTTATTATTACTTACTGTTGTTACTTACTGTTTCATCGTTGTGAGCTGTGCCAAATTTCAGCAGTATTGAATGTAATGTGTGGATTCTAGAGCTGAAGCGTGAAGTTGGTTGAACTTATGTGTGGGAACTATATTTAAATCTGAATCGAATTCCTTCAATTCCATAGCATATTTGTTAAGTTGGCTGCAAAAAAGTTGATTATTCATTTAAAATCGAACACAATAGTCGATCAAGACTTTTTCAATTTTTGCAACAAAAAGTCGATTATTTGAGAAATCGTTAACCGACTTTTAGGACCCTGGTTCGAACCATGTTTTAGCATTTCCCACATACAAACTTAACCCCTGATTTGATGGCCTGGCTCTAGTAAGCACATATGAGGTCCAATCTTGGTTTAGCTCGGATCAGTTTAATCTAATGAAATATGTCCATTTTGTTAAATGCTTCATAGAGCCATAGAAAGGTCCTTCCCGAATAGAGACAATCACTATCTTCGTCCATGTGATTAATACAGTTTGTAATTGTTATTAGTCAATTAGTTAAGAACTATTTATATGTAGGTAAAACTAGTTCAGAAAACTTGTGATTTTCTGCAACATTTGCAACAGAAATATATATGTGACGTGCAAAATAGAAAGGGACCTAAGGGTAAAACCCATTTTTGTTCAGGAGAGCCATTTTAAAGATTTAGATACTCGTACGTGTATCTTTGGTGTACCATCACTTTCATAAAACGCGCATATCTCTGGGAGGGAACACTTTTGGGGCATGGGATCGGTCTCATTCGATGCTCAGATGTTGTCCACATTAAAAAAAAGAAAAAATTGATTTTTTTACCCTTAGGTCTCTTTCTCTTTGCGCTGTCACATATAGCAACTGTCTTTATGGTCAAAAGAAGCTACCATTGCGATCTATGATTATAAGCGTTTTCCAATTATAGCATACTTCATTCCGAAAATTTGGCTGAGAGGCCCAACAAACAGAATATTTCAATAGCGAATTCGCGATGGAGGGTATAATAAATAAATCCTGACCAAACATAGACTTTATATTTCTTGTTTTTTTTTAAATACTGGGTAGTATGGAACTGATAAACAGGTTCTCACAACTAGAAAATGTCATGCTGAATTCGGTGTTGAAAACTAAACATTTTTTTTCTCTGTGTACAGGTGTTTTTAATAAGAACTAAGTTCTTCGTCTTTGCAAAGCGCCTGTCACATTCAATAAATAAATACTGGAATTTATTTAAATGAATATCATTTAAAACAATCGGTAGGCATTCCGGCGATAACACACATGATACTCATAGGCACAAGTGTTGTGATAACGTAATTACCACGTAACGTTATAGAAACCTTAACGTTAATTTGAAAACGTGCCCATTTATAATGTGAGCAAAATACTGAAAACGAAAACTGTTTCAAAACTTCATTTGAATCTCGCCGAGATAAACGGTCAGTGGCCAGCGGGCGTAAGCTATGACTCATTTGCGGTTGATACTCGAATTTGTTTTTCTTAAACGTTCATATGTATGAGTATTTTGAAAAATATTTATTTTCATACCATTATTTAAATATTTAATGCATACTGATATTGATGGGCTGTAGTTTGTGTTTTTTTTATTCTCTGTCTTTTCGTTTTTTTTTTTTGAAAGAAATCGTATTGAACCTAAGGTCTCACGTCTCTTGATGATTCACTGCTATTTCGAATTTATTCAATTTTACTCATTCCAAGTTTAATCGTTAAAAAGTGTGAGTTGGTTTGTTTGATTGTGGGGGGGGGGAAGAATGGGGGATTTCAAAACCAATATTGAATCATACTTTTAACTCACATACAGTATGGTCTGCTTGATTATTTATTTTTTTTTGCTAAACTATAAGACATCGTTAAAACAGCAAAGTCCTAATATATTTTTTATTTCAAAGTTTTATTTGCTGTGGTGATAATTCTATTAATTTCTTTATCACTTCTTAACAATGTTAGAGTTTATTTGATTGGAAAATGTTAAACAAATAATGAATTTTTACAGAAACTACAATATAGGAAAGAAGTGATAATATTGATAACGATTTTCTAAATTACATTTTAAATCCCATCTTAAGATGAACCGCCAAAATTCACTCACTCACTCACCCCCAAAAAAGTAAATTAAGAATGTGGCAAGAGTGAGTTGTATTTTCGTGGGCAATTGTGTGAAGAAAGCTTGAAAAGTAAAGTTTACAAGAGTAGTTCTAATTCGTTTGGGGAGAGCCTGGCCTTATAGAGTTCGGTTTTACTTTCAACAATTGCAGCAAGGCTTTCTGAAGAGGGTTGTCACGGACCAGAAATCATGATAAAAGTAGTGTGCAGCCACGAAAATCAATGTTACTTTGCCATTTTGTTAAAAACTTGTCTTCTATTTAAATGTAGAAGCAAGAGGTCTTGAGCCGGTTTAATCCCTGTTCAATGTGTAAAAGCAACATACCGAAATAAAACAAACGAGCTAAACTTAAGAATAATATTAATGTTATTCATTGGCGTAACTATGGGGGGGGGGGTGCTGAGTATATTTAAATTAGAAACATTATTTTAATTTAATTTTATTTTCATTTAAATGTCATTTTAGGAGACGTTCAACTACAAATCGCTCAACAACATCAAGGAGAAATTGTCCAAAACAGTGACCACTTAAAGAAGCTCATTGACGTTATCTTGTTACTCGTACGGCAAGGTCTACCTTTAAGAGGACACCGTGAGAACCTTGCTTCTACAAATAGAGGCAATTTTCTAGAAATTAGTCAACTTCTAGCTAAATACGATACAAGTTTTTCAAGTCATTTAGAGAAACATACTAGTTACACTAGTCCAAAAATTCAAAATGAAATCATTGAGATTATAGCGCAGCTTACCCTGGAGAAAATCGTAACGGAAGTCAAAGCATGTGGGTTTTTTTTCTATAATGGTGGACGAAGCCAGATGCTACAAAGAAGAGCAGTTATCAATTTCAATTAGATATGCAAAAGATTTGGACATCGAAGAAAGATTTATGGGTTTTATAGATTGCTCTACCTCCAGAGACGCTAAAAGCTTAGCTACGCTCATCTTGGACTTTTTGAAAAAGAACAATTTGGCTGATCTTCCTATCCTCGCTCAATCATACGATGGAGCCAACGTCATGTCTGGGAAGCACCGAGGTCTTCAAGCAATTATAAAGGAAACACACCCTCAGGCAATATACATCCATTGTTTAGCGCATAAGCTTAATTTAGTTGTTGTGGACTCATGCACAAAAGTTTAGAAGCTTTATACATCCATTTCGCGGAACCCGGAAACCATGCCCGTCTTCAAAAATGAATGAAACTCTTGGTATCAAATCTGGTCGAGAGATAAGCAGCTTGAGCACCACCAGATGGAGTTGCCGCTTTGAAAACTGTAGAGCAGTTTTAACGAATTACGAAGCAATAAAAGCTGTTTTGGAAGATGAAATAAACAAGAATCAAGATAAAAATTCAGTAGAAGCGATCGGATTATTATCGTGTATTCAAAAACCAGATTTTGTTGTCTGTTTACACGTCTTTCACTCAGTACTATCAGTAGTAAATGTACTGAGCAAATATTTCCAAGGCAAAAATGCCACTCTTGGGCAAGCCAGTAGTATAATAACAGGCACAATGAGCACTTTTGAAAAGAATAGGAACCAGTTTGATGGTCTTTGGAAGGAGATCGAAGAATTTGCGGGAAAGCATGAAATCTCTCTCGAACCTACTCGAATCTCTAAAAGGAAACGACAGCAACCAGAAAGGACAAAAGATTTTGTAATTGAGTCAACACTAGGCAAAAGTAGCTTCATAGATTTGCCATCTGATACCAATGCATACGAATATTGGAAAATCAATATTTATAATCAAGTAATGGACAATATTATAGGTAATTGGAGAAAGAGATTTGATAACTTGCCCTTGGCACAATCCGTTGACTCATTCTTAAAGTTGGATCTAAAAAACGGAGAAGCTTTCATCAAAAATTTCAAAGACATCCTAAAAATCGACACAACTTCATTACAAGCTGAATCTTTAATAATTAAAAGCATGATGGAAAATAAAAAGGCCGGAATTGATCTCGAAAATTTGAAGTCGGAGGTGAAGAAAGACTTCTGCCCGAATTTGTACGAATTATTGCAAGCAGCTATAGTTCTTCCGGTAAGCTCGGCTGGCTGTGAGCGAAGCTTTTCCGCCATGCGTCGTATTAAAACATGGTTACGAGCGACGATGTGCCAGGAGCGTTTTTCGAATCTGTCTCTTCTTAACATAGAAAACGAAATAATTAAAAACAAAATTACAGCCGATGATATCTTAAATATTTTCGCGAAAAAAACCGAAAATTAAAATTGGTGTAAAAATTTTTTGTCGTTTAATGAACTACTGGTTCTAATAAAAATTTTATTGTTTTGTCTTAGAAGACAATTTATATAACACTATATGTATGTACTTTTGTTTGTTATTTTTACTGGTTTTGATAAATAATTGTTTTTTCTTTAAAAGAAAAATAAAAACATTTTTGCAGTGTGGTAATTTTTCTCTCAATATGTATGTATATATAGCATAATATGTATGTTCTTTGGTTTCGTGGATCGTAAAACCTGTAGGCTCATATTTGCGTGGAGCGAAATGAAGGATGATGTCCAGGCCCCCCCTAGAGAAAACTCCTAGTTACGCCAATGATGTTATTACAATAAATTAAAATCTCAACCAAAATATCTATTTTCATCTTCATGAGATATCGATTAAAAGAAAAACGAGCTTAAAACAAAAGACGATAAACTGTTGAAAATGGGCGAAATGCGTCTTCTTTGCAATATAGTAAAAAAACAGCACTTCAGTAACGCACAATGACGCTAAAGAGGCAAATTTGTAACACAAAAAAAAACTAAATTCACGAACATTAAACACAAAATAACTCGTTCCCAAAAGAAATTAAAAAAAAATTTAACAGAATAATATTTTTTTTTGGAATTTGGGCTGAAAATCGTTAACAAATTATATTGAATCTTATAACGCGTGATCCATTTTACCCTACTTTTTTAAAGAAAAAAACACACAAAATTCAAATTGGATGGGAAATGTTTATTATCACTTGAAAGAACAATCTTTGGCATTTATTTTTTGAAGATTATGTCTGTAAAATGAGCACATGTATCACCCTGTCATGTTTCACAATCCAAACACTATCATATCGTTTTAGTACTTATGTACGACTTTATATTAAAGAGAGAGTTCAAGTCACATTGGTATCTAATCTTACTTTACTTCTTCTTTAACCTTTGATTATTAATGCTCCCTTTTTGTTCTCATGTACTTTTGTTTGACTTTCATTTAATACCTTCACTGCTAACAATATCTATCAAATGTTGGCCGCGGTTACGTCTCATATGGTCCATCCGTAGAGTCCAATTTTCGATGACTCATTCGAGCATTTCAACTGGTAACTGGCGAATGACTCGCGTGATGTTTAGCTCCTAGGCCTGAATCGATGCGGGGTTGTCCGCATAAACTTTAGACTTTACATATCACACGATCTTGGTGGCCGGCCAATCGACCGGCCCAAAACGTGAAATTATCTGCTCACCGAAGTGTTCTCTCAATAAATCCATTGATTGATGCGAGCTGTGGGAAGTGGCGCCGCCTTGTTGAAACCAAATGTCGCCGTGATCACGAGCTTCAATTTCAGGCATCAAATAGTCGGTTATCATGGCACGATAACGGTCGCCATTAACGGTTACGTTTTCACCGGCATCATTTTTAAAGAAATATGGACCGATGATTCCACCGGCCCTCAAACCACACCAATCTGTGGTTTTTTCTGGATGTAGTGTGGCAATTTTGCTGAACACTGAACAAAGTTTGGCTAGAAAACGTCGGATCTTCTTGGAACTTTTCAAGAGCCCGTAGAGCAAAGCGATGTCGCTTGGGAACGTCGGGCGGCTTCAGTTCTTGCCCAAGCTGTATTTTGTACGCTTTCAATTGAAGATCTCGACGTAAGATGCGCCAAGTCGTTCCATACGTCAGTCCGAGTTGCTGCGAACGGCGCCGAATCGACTCTCCAAGGTCTTGGTTGCACTCTCAGCTACGGCTGCTACATTTTCTTCACTGTGTGCTGGACGTGGTCTATTCGGTCGAATATTATCCAATAATGAATGCTTGGTCTGAAGATGGGTGATGGTGTTGCGTAAAGTACGCTCAGTAGGCCGATTATGTTGACCACAAGTTAAACGAAGTGCAGAAAACACAGAACGTGAATTTTCGTAATAAAGTTGAACGATTTGTAAACGTTATTCAGGCGTAAGTCTTTCCATGATGAAATGCCAAAGAATACTAAACAAAAATAACATGACAGTATGACAGGACCCCCACGTGATCTGTCAAAAAAGGCCATTGAAAAAGTAACTCTACTTGGATCACCCATTATATATATTATCCAGATGAGCCTAATGCTTAAATTTTAACCATCAGTTGGTCCAGTTGACATGAGTTCATGGCAATGAAAACCAAATTCAAAGAGAACTTAAAACTAACAATCTATACATGTGTAAATTCCGTTGCAATAACTATCTTTTTTAGTTGGAATTACCGATACCTTGTCTCTTCAACCGTTAGTGGCAGTTTCCTCTACTGAAAATTACCGTATGCGCAATCAACATTTGGATGTATCGATGGTATACATGGGTAGTAAATGCTACCACTAACATTCGGTTAGCAAAAAGCTTAGTTGTGGCAACAAATCTGTTCTCAGTGTGCAATCATCCATGTATGCTGTGACTTAGATCCCAACAATTTTTGTTTTTGTTTTGATGTACCGACTTTGTCACTTCCACCGATACTAAGAGTTGGACAAAGAACAGATTTGTTGCCACAACCGAATGATTGAAGTTGCATGCACCTCGAGTATTTCATCAGTACAAACGAATTTTAGTTGTAATGTTCAGTTTTTGTAACTGAAGTATCGGTAGAAATTACGAAAAATCCGTAATCTGACATTTCCATTGGAAAGTTTGACATTTTTTGGCATAAACGTACTCAGAACGTTTTGACGTACGACCATCATTTGTGTTCTTCAAAGTGACATGAAAAAATCAATTATGCAAAAATGGAAATAACTCGTGAATATTTTCTTGCGACCATTTTTCACAACTTTCGACATAGATTATCACGACAAGAGTGCATCGATGAACTTAAATCTTTGTATGGCGATGAAGCACCATCCTATAGCACAGTAAAAAACTGGTTTAATGAATTCAATCGTGGCCGATGCTTGCTCAAAGACGAAGGTCGTCCAAAAACGGCCGTTGTGCCAGAGAATATTGATGCCGTTTGTGAACTGATAGTGCAAGATCCCCGTGTGACATACCGCGAGATAGAGGCATCCTTGGACATTTCTTTCACCAGCATACATTCGATATTGCATAAACACCTGGCCTTAAAAAATGTTTGTTATCGTTGGACCCCGCACAATTTAACAATCGCTCATAAAAAGGCTCGTGTTGATTGGTGCAAAGAAATTTTGAATAAATACGATCGCGGTGCTTCAAAAGTCGTTTATAAGATCGTCACAGGTGACGAATCATGGATCTATACATATGAGCACGAAACAAAACAGCAATCGACCTACGACAACAACTCAAATCCAACGAGAGTTATTTGTGGAAGCAGCACTTCGAAGCAAATTGTCGCCTGTTTCTTCGGCAAAACTGGCCATGTGGCGACTGTTCCGCTTGAGCAACGTAGAACGGTCAATTCTGAGTGATACACCACAATTTGTTTGCCTGAAGTCTTCGGAAAATTCGAAAAACGAACAAGAGAAGACGAGTCATTGTGACATGACAATGCGAGCTCTCACACAGCGGCTCAAACCAGCGCCTTTTTGGCCGGCCAAAACGTTGAATTGATGAGCCATCCGCCGTACAGCTCTGACTTGGGACCCAATTACTTCTCCTTATTCCCTAGCATCAAGAAAAAAATGCGTGGTCAACGTTTTTCATCGCCCGAAGCAGCTGTTGAAGCGTTCAGAAATCATGTTTTGGAGGTGTCTCAATTTGAGTGGAAAAAGTGCTTCGACAATTGATTTGAGCGAATGCAAAAGTGTATAAAGCATTTTAAAGAATACTTTGAAAAACAATAAAACCATTTTTGATGATAAATAATCACAATTTTTTTATAAGGCCAGAAATATATAAAGCAGCCCTCGTAAAGTCCACATGCCGCACTTATCTAACAAAAATTTTTTAAATTTTCAGTAGAGGTAAAAAAACTGTTTCCTTATACAGGGTAATTTATTTACGACTGGACAAATTTCACTAGCGTATTTCTTGAGTAATTTCTTGAAAATATGCTCATCTACGACCATGCCCGAAAATGCAAGGGGGAAATGGCAGCGTTTTGAAATTTCCGGATTGGTAGTCGAAGCATTCTAGGAAGAAAATTCTATGTTCTGAACCAGTGGTAGAATTTTTTTTTTGTTTCTTTTTCTCTTTAAAGATAGCCTTAACTTTCCAAAATTACCTAACTGAAGCCCAGAGGTCCTACCGTTCCAAAGTTAAGACTATTTGACTGGAATGCCATCTGACGCCATTTGTCAAAAACAAATAAATATGTGCTCTTATTACGCTTCCAAAAAAACCTATCTTTAAAGAGAAAAAAACAAAAAAAATAGGACTAATTTCAAAACTTCGCAATTTTACTACCTAGTATCCTCCGACCACCAATCCGAAAATGTTAAAACCGCTGCCATTTTGGCCCTTGCATTTTCGGGCATGGAAGTAGATGGACATATTTTCATGAAAGGAGCAACGGAATACGCTGGTGAAATTTGTCCAGTCGTGAATGAATCACCCTGTAGACTTGAAGTACTCTTAACATAGGGAATGTCATGTCGAGAAAAAGTGTTAAAGATGATGGAAGATTTTTGCTGGACAAATTACGAGTGTTGCTATTTATATTTCGGTTCCGGCAATAAAAACACAATAATTTATCATTGGAAATGGTTATATTGTTTTTCAAAATATCCTCCTTTAAGATCAATACAATTTTGCATGCGCACAAACAAATTTTGAAGCACTTTTTTCACTACGATTGAGACACCTCCAAAACATGATTTTTGAACGCTTCAAAAGCTGCTTCGGGCGACCATTAATTTTTTTCTTGATGCTAGGAAATAAGAAGAATTCATTGGGTGCCAAATCAGCTTGAGTGGCCAAATAGCTCATCCTTTCAGCTAATGTGTGATACTTCGCATTGTCGTGATGCACAATGATCCCTCTTCTCTTATTATCTTTCCTCATTTCTTCGAACACTGTTGGCAAACAAATGGTTGTATACCACTCAGAGTTGACCGTCCTACGTTCCACTAAAGATACTGTGGTAATATGGCCGGTTATACCGAAAAAAAAACGCAATCATTTGCTTCGATGTACTTCTTCACGAACAACTTTTGTTGGATTTGGCTCGTCTTGAAATATCCATACGGGTCGATTGCTGTTTTGTTTCCACACTTAATATTATCTTATGGTTTGTCGAACCGAATAAACATTAAGTGATTACAACCGAAATTCTTTTATTCCAATAAACTTTAGTGGTTACAACCAATTTCTGACTAATTTTTCCTCTGTGTGTGTCAAAAAGATTCGGTTGTGTCAACAAGTCTGTTAGTACTCTTTCTGTGTTAGGGAAACTGGTGTCCAAAAATTTGCCATTTAAACCGATAAACCTAACAAGAATTTGAAAAAAAAATTGTTATCCCCAGAAAGAGTTTGTAAATATTTTATTTAAAATATTAAGAAGAGAGTTGTGTATGCCTAAACTGTTGTTAACGAAAATTTCACCCACATCAATTCATCTTTTCACTAGACGTAATTATATTCGTATATTTACGAGTTTTATTTTTGTCTGATTTACAGTTTTGAACAAGTACAAGTAAAATAAAAAAATAAAATAACAAAAAAAAACGCTCTTAAAACAAAACCACTAATTGTTATGGTTAAGCTATATTTTTCGTTTAATTCATTTATTAGTGCTTTTAGTACGTTTTAACAAGAGAGCAAACTAAAAAAAAATATTTATTCGATTTGAAGTTTGGTTGCTTTTGTGTTTTTCCACAAAGGCATGGAATGTTTTCACACGCTTTTAAACACCAACTAAACAGACCGTGCCAAAATATTTTAGACAGAAGGCGAAACAACAAATCCGTCTGTGGCGGCAAACAAACTCTTTAACAGATTTGCAAGATATTTTATGATACGTCGGTACATATCGTTTAATAAATTTATGAGTTTTCCATTTCTATGAAATGCCAAGTTTTTCTGTTTAATGGGTATTTTTCGAATCTTTTTTTTGATGGTTTTCCACTAGTATTTTTTGGGAAAACTGTAGCAAATGTGATACGATATGAAATGTTGCCGAAATTTCAAGCAAATTTAATGGACTAAAATGTCTTAGTTATCACGAAGTTGGATTTCTGTTAATTAGAAAGTCATTTGGCAGTAATTGATGTACTGACTCACGAAAATAGATAAAAGTAATAAATTGGTTTTACATGAGTGTGGTAATGAGTGCAAGTTTGGTAGAATAATGTGGATGGGTTTGATTTTACGAGAGCAATAAACATATCGCTTAAAAATTCCTCTAAGGATAATTTTTCATTGTGGAAGAAAATATGCACTTCATTCTACTTTTATGCATACATCAATTTGTTACACAGAGTATTAGCCGTGTTCAATTGGCAACTCGCATAGGAGATCGCTAACGCGATAACTTCACACCATTGTACGAGAAGGGAGAAATAATTTGGTTTAAACATTTTGGGGAAGAAATTTATTCAAGAATAACCATTAGCGAGTTTAAGCGAGCTCGGTTACTACACGCAGAGAAAAGATATACATAGTTACTATATGGTCACCGCAACAATAATATGTTCTCTACAATAAAAGCATGTTCGTCGCAACCATAGTATTGTTTTTTGAATTTCATTTTGACAACAGTATGATTGCGGCAGTATTAATATTGTTGAAATGTAACAATAGTTTTATTGCCAAATTTAGAATGAAAATATGGTTGTAGCAGCCATATAAACATGGTTGGTGCATCAAAATTATTGTTGTTTAAAATTTAAGTTAACAATAATATGATTTCGGCAATCATACAGTATGGTTGCGACTATGAACATAACAAAACAGGTTTTATGGAGCACACATGTATGTGTGTGCGTATGTTTTTTTTGATATACTAAAAAAACACACACACTATACAGTGCATGGTTGTTGTCCATTATAAAAAACAACAACAATCAGAAGTTAGTTTGAGGGATTTTTATTGTGTTTACTTTGTATGAACTAAGTGTAATGAGATTTAAAATAACTTACTTGATTGATAAAAATCTCTATTTTTGAATAACAACATTACCCAACCCTAATAAATAATTTTGGGGATCATAGTATGGTTATAGGGATAATAGTATAGTTGAGTGTGAATCATACTATGGTTGTGGTGATCATAGTATGTTTGCGAGTGAATCATACTATGGTTGTGAGGATCATAGTATGGTTGTTTGAAAAATATACTATGGTTGTGAGGATCATAATTTGGTTGTGGATATAATAGTATGGCTGAGTGTGAATTATGTTATTGTTGTATGGATCATATTATGGTTATGGAGATCATAGGTTGGTTGAGTTTAAATCATATTATGGTTGTGGGGATCATAATATGGTTACGTGTGAATCATATTATCGTTGTGAGGATCATAATATTATAATGCCACAACCATATACCCAACAATAGAATGATCCTCTTCGAATATTGTTACCCCAACTATACTTTTTACTGCGTGTACTCGCTTATTGCATTTCTTGAATAACTTTTTTCTACAAATTAAAAAGTTTTAAATCAAACGGTTTATGATAGTCAAAGCCAATCAGATATTGTATACAAAGGAATTTCGAAAAATGGTCGTAATGTTTTAAAGTTAACGCCCAATCGACAACTTATTCGTTTAGTTAGCGAGTACCAATAGAACACGCCTATTAAAAGTTAGCTACATGTTTGTAACTACAAATAGAGATTGCAATAATCAGCTTTAAAAAATCGGTAAGACGAGAAGACTTTCTGTTGAAAACCACAAATATTAATAACATTAATAAAAATTTAGGGTTGAAATAACATTAAAATATTGATATGATAATGCAATGGTACATTAAACTAATTATTCCCCAGTACATATTGTATTGCATTTATATTAATTATTGGCTATTTAATTTGTATAATTAATGCAACATCTTTGTACCTAAAAAAAATGTAAACTCTAATAATAATAATGAAAAAAAATTCTTTTGACAACTTTAAAGCTTTTTAACCCGCGCAAGGATGCCGATAAAAGTAAAACCACTGCAAAATTCGTAAGTTCGGCCAGGACAAGGGTTTTATGCTCTCCCCGTGGATTGAGTTAAAGTATTGTTTTTGGTGGTGGAAGCATGTTTGACAAAACTAATTTGTTGGGATCCTAAAACCCATTGTCTTGCGAACATTTGTAATTTTATTGTTGAAGTGGGCCGAAAGGCTTATAAGGACCTCGTAGATAAGGCCTTTAAATTGTGACAGTTCTTAAAGGACAATATATTTTAAGATAAGTGTCCTCACTTTCCACTGTTACCAAATGTCGATATTCGAAAGGGCATTATTTCCGAACCTTTGGGGATCGTTGACCTATTGACCAAGGCCTTAAATATAATCGAATCATAGAATTAACGCTACTTTCTGATTCGTGACGATGTGTTATGTTGTTTTTTAATACCCGTTCATCCATAGTTGATGGGCCGGTTCGAGTGCAAAATTGGCCCAAATCTTAAATATAGATATATATTTGGGTTTGTAAGAAAATGTTACTATTTCTATATAGAATACAGAAACAGTCACATTTTCAATCGTCGTATTCAGGCAAATCGTAAGAAAAGGGTTTTTAGAAAATTCCACTGTTCATATTTGAAATGACCTATTGTTCGGCACCCTAGAGACCTACAATACAGTGCTTAAGGCTTGAAAATTAGTAGGATCTTAACATTAATATGATATAAGGATTTTATAGTTTTCAATACCTGTATGGCCATAGTTCATTGAGGCCTAGTTTTGAGCCCCTATGGCTAATACTCGTATTTTAGACGGGGTTGGCGGCTCTTCTGTCACACTATCGCGAACAACTTCAATGTATTCCATAGAGCGAACTGGGCGAGTATGTATAGGTCTTTTCAACTTTTATACAGACCCGGTTTGCTGAAATTCGCACACAATTCTCCCGATTGTGGACACATTAGGTCGATTATGCTGACCAAAAATTTACAAAATACATTTCAATTTGAATGCCCATTTACGTAAAAAGCTTCTACAATCTTAACGCGCTGTTGAATTGTGTAGTCCTCCATGCCTTATTCATCAAACCATGAAGCAAAGAAATGTCAAATTTTGTTTACTTGACACAAAAGTGTGATTCAAAATTAACATCGTGCATTATGGTTGGACCATCCTTTAAAGTGAATATTTCAGAGGTTGGTACATACCAACCGTTTCAGTCCAACGGCACATAATTCTGCAAAATTTCAGCCACCTTGCTTCAATAGTGCGATCTGTGGTATGCTTTCCACAGACAGGCAGACGGACGGACAGATATTCTTAGTTCTCTTTTCATTTTTTAAGCGATTCACCTTCGACCAGTTGTTGTACATGGAATTATAAAGTGAATATACCCACTATTCCATGATGGAGGGTATAAAAACAGTTTTTCCCGATTCCAATAAGATCAGCCAACAATTGTGAGCTGACTTTTGACCTGGATGGACAAAGAGACATTAGGCGTGTTCGATTGATAATCGCTTATTAAACGGTTAAGTCGTCGCTAAGGCGACTACTTGTTAGCTTAATGAGTGCTTCTTTCGACTCTTCAAATACATGCCTTGTCGAACGAGCGTCACATTGAACTCGTATGTATTTTCATTTTTATCAAGAGCATCTGATAGTTCGATATCCACACCATCGATAGATTATGACGACACTGTTGGGTCAATGAATCGCTTGTAACCCCACAAGCAGCACTGTGTCTTACGCGCATTAAAATCTACTCTATTCACTAGAACTAAATCGGAAATAGTCAGTAAATCCCGACGAAGTATCTCGTCCCTTTTGTGTTGAATGTTTTGAATATTCAGCCTACGGTCGAATGAATATGAATGACAGAGGTTGCTGTCATCCGCGAAGGAGTAGATTGGATTCACAGTCTGACCCAAGAGCTCGTCGAAATAAAGAGGGAGAAAGGACAGAGCCCTGTGGTGCACCTGCGGTTAGCCTATGCTTGTTGGAAGAGAAGCCATCTACAACAACTCTTATAGTGCGATCTCTAAGAAAAGTATTACCGACACCAAATGCTATCAGCTTTGATATGAGTGAACCGTGACAGACTCTTTTAAAGATCTTGGAGATATCCAGGCCACGACCTTACTCTCACCAAACTGGTGGGTAGACCGACGCTCCGATTATAACGCCATTGGGTCTCACGTTGAGCGAAGCCATACTGTCGATCGCTAAGCAGGTCGTTGGACTCGAGATACCTTACAAGATGGTGGTGCTCTCCATTACCTTGGAGAGCGCAGTTTAAATCGCGATTGGCCGATAATTCGCAGGATTATTAGCTTCACCCTTATTAGGGATCTGCTGGACGTTTGCAACCTTCCAACACGCTGGGAAGAGTCCCGCACGATAAGAAAGGTTGAAAAGGTTGCGCAGTGGACGGACTTAAGTCGAGGCCTTGTGCAAAAGACAGTTTCATACCTCGTTTCAGCAGCCTGGGTCAATCCTATTGTACCGACTTTTTTACAAAATACCCCCAAAAAGTGCGATTTTTGCAAATTGTTTGAGTCTTTTTATAGAGAACCTTTTTTACCTCTGAATGGATTTGGTCCACTATAAATTTCAAACAACACTATTTTTTCTCTGCAAAGTTTGGATTTTCTAGGTTGTTTATTGTGACCTATCGTGCTTTCAAGGGACACACTGACAGAAATCAATGATCAAAAACATATTTACTTCATAGGGTATCAGATGAATATGTTGAGATGTGCCAAACGAAGTGCCAAATAGGTACACCCCCATTCTATGGTGTAGGATATAAAAGGCCTATGTGGAAATTATTATTTTTTATTTAATACAGCAATACTAAAAGGGCCTATGTGACATTTTGTATATATTGTTGTGTCACGTGAAATGGCGCCTTAACCAGAAATTTTTTTACTAAAAACGTGTCAAATCTATATACAATTCGACTGCAATTACTAATTTTCGGAAATTCCGCGGAATAAATTAATGCAACTGTTTTTTTGCACTCCTGGTTAGTATTGGAAAGACACAAGGTCTTCTGCTGGGAACACTGACGATATGTATGTGACCTCTAATGAATTGTTGTATACTTTTATGTGACACCCATTTTTTTATGACCTGATTTTTTTGTTATTTTTTTTAACTTTAATGTTTTTTTGAAATAAAATAAAATAAATAAATAAAAAAAATTTGTGACATTTTTTTAAAATATCTTCTTTCTGTGCCCCTTTTTTCAAAAATCCCCTTTTTGTGCCACTTTTTGAAATTTTCCAACGGCAACGCTGGTTGACACAACCACTAGTTACGTTAACTAAATACATTTTATGCGTTTCATTGGTACGACCAATCAATTTGTTTCGTCGAACCGAAGGAACCAAGTTTTTTTTTACAACAGAATTTTAGTAGTTCTAAACGATCTCCAACTAAATTTTTCTCTGTGTACTCGTATTGTCCAGAATCATAATAAAATGGATTGTGGCATCGCACTACATACTAGCAAATTCGGTTTCTTCTACAAAGCCACAATACTCCACATTATTCACTTCTAAGAAGAAAAATGACCCCTCCATCTACAAGCAGAGAAAAAACATGGTTACTACATGGTCACGGCAATAATAATATGTTCTCCGCAATAAAAGTATGGTCGCGGCAACCATAGCATTGTTAACTGAATTTATGTTTTGACAATAGTATAATTGCTGTAATATTAATATTGTTGAAATGTAACAATAGTATTATTGCCAAATTTAAAAATGAAAATATGGTTATAGCAACAATATAAATATGGTTGGTGCGACAAAAGTATTGTGTTTTGCGTTTTATGTTAACAATAATTTGATTACGGCAATCATACTGTATGATTGTAATTTTTCTTCATTTAAATATGCTTTTAAGAACAAATGTTATTGGTACGGATCTAATGCAATAATAGTACTTTTTGTTATCGAAATTAAAATTTGTTAAACAAGCTGCTTTGGCTTTGTTTAACTGAAATATTTTTAATAAAAACGCTTACGTTTATTTAAACTTATTTTTTCTACTGTGAAATAAATCACTCCTGTTATTTTGAATTTAATGTATTTTTGAATAATTTTCATAATTCAAATCTATTTTTGACAACTTAAACCAATTATAATGAATAATATTTGGGATCAAATCTATTGTCGACAACTTAAACAAATTCTAATAAATTATATTGCGGATCATAGTATAATTGTGTGTGATCATACTATGGTTGTAGGGATCATTACATGGTTTCGTGTAAATCATACTATGGTTGTGAGGATCATACTATGGTTGTATATGAAACATACAATGGTTGTGAGGATCATATTATGGTTGTGGAGATCATAGTGTGGTTGTATTTGAATCATACTATTGTTGTGAGGATCATAATATTGTTGTAGCACAACCATATACCCAACAATAGTATTATCCTCTTCGAATATTGTGACCACAACCATACTTTTTTTCTGCGTGTAAGCTATGTCATCTTTTAACACACGTCTGTGACGGCTCATTCTGCTGAATGAAACGCATTTATAAAACTTTAATTAAAACCAAATCAAATAACTGATAGCTCAATTTATTAATTGTGATCGGGGATCTCTATGATCTCCATCTTATTCTTGAACAATTTTCATCGCAGAAGTTTTAATTGTTCAAAACAAACGGACTTTAACGAAAATTCTCTATAGTTTTCTATCAAAAAATCTCTATAGTTTTCTATCAATCCTTAGCGAGTTGCCAATGAACACGGCCATTGTTCCATAAGCTGGTGACTCTAAAGGTCCAATTAGTCTTGACGGTGGACGGTTGATTCTGCAACCTGCAGAAGTCTACCGTCGGCAACCGTCAAACTGTAGTTATCTCCCTCTTACACATGCAAAATTTAAACCCCAACTGAAATAGCTGATTGCTTACCGTCAACCGTCAAGACTAACTGGACCTTAAGTCGATCGATACGTTTAAAGGTTGACGGAGTGGTGCCGTGTATAAATAATAATTAAAGTGGTATTTTGTCGCTTTTATCAATATTTTTGTTCCAGTTACTGAAAATTCGGCTACGCCAAAGGATACTAGCGCAAAAATTTGATTGTGCCAAAGAATCTGTTGTCTGTGCATACCAACTTTGTCTCAAACCTAGCTCTGTTTTTAATCTACTGCAATTATTTTTTTTTGAGGTCTTCCTAACTATGTCTGAATGACGCATTCTTTCTGTAATTGCCATTCTCCTCCTACCCACTTCCTCCTACCCAAATGCATTTCCTTTTTGATGAATCACTCCGTTCCAACCCAAAAATTAAAAGAAATGGGGGAGACAACAGAAAGTAAATCCTTTCCTACGTTGGCTCAACAATGAATGAGTGAGTGCATCATACCCGAACCACGGCAAGACCGTTTTCGTTTAAAATTTCGTTCAACCCCACCGGATTTGTCAGTTTGCGGCTCTGTTCACACAGGGAACGGATGTTTTATGACTCATAATTTCGATTAAAGAAATGTTTTATGTTTTAAGTACTTCATGCATATTAATGTACATAATGGCATATGTACATACATACTTATAAATATATATGTAAGTAAATGCATTCTTATGTAGAGAGATCCAGAGAAAGAAAACATATTTATTTTTGTATTAAAAATTATTTGAAACTGATTAATTCTGTTTTATGTTTAAGTGCCAGACTGTGCCGAGCTGAGCCGCTGAGGCAGGGTGCATCGGTTGCTGTTGGTGTAAACGTTCACTTGGTTTCGTTTTGGTTCAGTGCAAATTCAAAAACTGGTGAGGGTGTCTAGAAATACAAATTGCCACAGCTGATAAGAAAGACCCATTGTGTACCCGCCTAAGAACATTGTAGAAGTATTGAAGATTTATTTTTGTTTCCTTGTATTCGAAATAGACTCAGTTGATATGACAGTTTACCACAATAATGGACAAGTGATTCATGTCGGTTGGTTTCACTTAAATAGACATGGGCGGATGGGTGGTGGCATACGTCGTGATGGCCAGTAAGATAAGATGAGTGCGAAAATGTTCATATTTGTTTATAGAATTAGTTTGAATTCTTCTATGAATAGTGAAATCTTGATATTTTCAAAAATATTACGTTTACTATGACTGTTACAAATGTTGCAGAAAACCACAAGTTTTCTGAACTAGTTTTACCTACGAGGGCGACCGCAAAACTAACTGGCCTGGCACATTTTCTGTTTTACTAGCAACTTTTTTTTTGTTTTTTAAAAGCAATCTTTGATAAGCCATCTGCCAAAATTTCCAAAATATTTAATAATTATTTTCTTTGTTACAGGTGATTGAAGTAAACAAATTTTATAATTTTTGAAAAATGGAAAATAAAGAGTTTCGTGCGGTAATTAAACACTTTTATATGAAAGGTTATACGCCACAATTAATCGAAGATGAATTGGATTCTGTTCATGGTGATAATGCACCATCATACTCCACCATGAAATCCTGGGTTCAACAATTTAAAATGGGTCGTTCAAGTACGGAAGATGAACAACGCTCTGGAAGACCGAAAACTGCTACTACTATTGAAAACATTAGAAAAATATTTAATGAAGTGACTAAAGATAGACGAATAAAGCTCAGAGAACTTGCTGATATTGTTAAAATACACGAAAAACAAGTTTGGAGTATTTTACATGATGAACTCCACATGAAAAAGCTATCCGCAAGATGGGTGCCGCGTTTGTTGACTTTGCCCCAAAAAAATCGTCCGTTGGACCAATTCCGAGGAGCTTTTAGCGATTTATCAGCGTAATCCAATAGAGTTCTTGCGCCGATTCATAACTGTTGATGAAACATGGATCCATCACTACATCCCAGAATGCAAAGAACAATCAAAACAATGGATAGAAGCTGGTAAAAGTGGCGAAAACTGTTAAGTCAGCAGGAAAAGTAATGGCCACAGTATTTTGGGATGCAAGGCTTATAATATTTATTGATTATCTTGAGAAAGAAAAAACTATAAATATTGAATATTATTGTGTATTATTGGATCGATTGAGTGAATAAATCAAGATAAAACGACCGCATTTAGAAAAAAAAAACTTCTTTTTCATCAAGATAATGCTCCTTCACACACTGCATTTCTAACTCAACAAAAACTGGCCGAATTACGATTTGAAATTGCTCCGCATCCACCATATAGTCCAGATTTAGCTAGATTATTTCTTGTTTCCAAATTTCTCGGTGGCAAAAAATTTACGTCCAATAGCGAGGTTATTGCTGAAACTGAGGCATATTTTGAAGGTCTTGAAAAATCTTATTTTTCGGATGGAATTAAAAAACTTGAAAAACGTTTGATGAAGTGTATTGAGTTGGAAGGAGATTATGTTGAAAAATAAATAATAATAATTCCAAAAAAAAAAACGGTTCTTTTTATGTTAGGCCAGTTACTTTTGCGGTTGCCCTCGTATATGAATAGTTCTTAACTTATTGACTAATAACAATTACAAACTCTATTAATCACATAGACGAAGATAGTGATTGTCTCTATTCGGGAAGGACCCTTCTATGGCTCTATGATGCATTTAACAAAATAGTCGTATTTCATCAGAATAAACTGATCCGAGCTAAATCAAGATTGGACCTCATATGTGGTTGCTAGAACCGAGGCCATCAAATCAGCGGTTAAGTTTGTATGTGGCAAATGCTAAAAGTCGATTAACGATTTCTTAATAAATCAACTTTTATTTGCAAAAATTTAAAAAATCTTGATCGACTTTTGGATAATCGACTTTTTCCAATCGACTGTTTGCTGCCAACTTAACAAATATGCTATTGAATGAGATATACGAGGGTTGCTATTTATATTTCGGGTCCTGACAATACTAGTGTTCCCAGATGCAAACTGGAACTTTCATTGGAAACTTTGACATTTTTTAGCATAATTTCACTGAGAACGTTTTGAATTTGAGGGCGAATTGTTTTGTTTACGCTGTGTTGAAAAATTCATCTCAGTCAAAATATGGAATTATCCCGTGAACATTTTCGTGTGATGATTTTTTACGATTTTCGGCGTGGGTTATCGAGACAAGAGTGTTTAAATCAACTTGTTTCGACTTTTGGCGATGAAGCATCATCAAAAACCACTGTAAATCGCTGATACCAAGAGTTCAGTCTCGGACGCCGTTCGCTCCAGGATGAATTTCGTGAAGGACGTCCAACTTCGGTCACTTTGCTCGAAACCATGTTGTGCGTGAACTGATTAAGCAAGACCGACATGTGACATACCGTGAGATTAAGGCATCATTGGGCATTAGTATGACAAGCATCAATATTGCATGTTCATTTGGGATTGAAAAAATTTATTCTCGTTGGATCCCACATAATTTGACGAATGCTCAAAAAAAGGCTCGTATGGATTGGTGCAAAGAGATATTGAAAATGTATAACTGCAGAAGCTCAAAGGCAGTGTATAATATTGTCACAGGTAACATATCACGGATCTATGCATATGAACCCGAAACAAAGCCGCAATCGACCGTATGGGTCTTTCAAGACGAGCCAAATCTAACAAAAGTTGTTCGTAGAAGAAGTACATCGAAGCAAATGATTGCGTTTTTTTTCGGTATGTTGCCACAGTGCCTTGAGTGGAACGTAGGACGGTCAATTCTGAGTGGTATACAATCATCTGTTTGCCAACAGTGTTCAAAGAAATGAGGAAAGATAATAAGAGAAGACGGGTCATTTTGCATCACGACCATGCGAGCTCTCACACATCAGTTGAAACGATGAGCTATTTGAACACTCAAGATGTCGAATCGATGGGCCATCCTCCGTACAGCCCTGATTTGGCCAATGACTTCTTCTTATTCCCTAGCATCAAGAAAAAAATGCGTGGCCAATTTTTTTCATTGCCCGTAGCAGCTGTTGAAACGTTCAAAAATCATGTTTTGGAGGTATCTCAATCGGAGTGGAAAAAGTGCGTTGAAAACTGGTTTGTGGGCATGCAAAAGAGTATTGATCTTAAAGGAGAATATTTTGAAAAAAAATAAAACCATTGCCAATGATAAATAATTATGTTTTTATTGCCGGACCCGAAATATAAATAGCAACCCTCGTAATGACTTTTTAGTGCCTAAATTGGAGGATGTTGATGTGGGCGACATTTGGTTCCAACAAGACGGCGCTACATGTCTACAGCCAGCGAAACAAACAATTTATTGATGCAAACTTTAGGTGAGCGCATTATCTCGCGTAGGTGGCCTGTGGTATGACCTCCTAAATCGTGAGATTTACACCGCTGGACTAATTTTTGTGGAGTTATGTAAAATCGCTTGTCTGCGCAGATAAGCCCAACACGATCGACGCTTTGGAAGAAAATATTTGGTGCTTTATTGCTGACATACGGCCCCAATTCTGCAAAAGGATGGTAGAAAATTGGGCCTCTCAGCAGGAATTCATTCGAGCCAGCCGAGACGCGACAGCCACTTGCCCGAAATCATCTTTAAACCATGATGGCAACCCTGGTCTTTATAATAAAGTTAAATTCTTGGCCATAACATTAGATTATATGCGTTTTATTTCTTATTGTAAACCACAACTCTGAAAAAACGACTTTTATTTTTTTTTATAATTCTACAATTGAAGTAAAATGAACTCAAATTGAGAAGGCAAAAAACTAAAGGATGTATTTGCATATGAAATTTTAGCTTAAATTGAGTATAATAACTGGCTGTCACTTATGGGACCGTAATCCATAAACTTATTTTTCTCATTTGTTGTACTTGTTATGAAACAACTAATGGTGCTTCTTTGTTATAAACAAAACGTTTAAAAATTAGCATTTGATATTAACCATCCTAAGAATAAAGACGAAGGAGCCGGTGTTCGGTTATGGATATGAAGACTGATTGTCAGAAGAAAATATGGTAGATTTTTGTGAAAAGTTCTCATCATGTTGAATGCGTGAAGTTTCGAATTGTTCACAGATAGTTCACATGATATGCACCTAGATTGAGTAGTACATTTTCACCATATTCTCAGTTCATAATACAGGGTGGTTGATGAAAGCCGCTACCAAAAAAAATCGTAAAACCTTTTTTTCTATTTAATGAATCTGGTCAATTATTTTTTAATTTGCAGATTTATTTTTATATTTAACAAAAATGAATAACTGAAACAAGAATTTGTATTGTCTGCCGCTATTACGCACTGGAGTCCGTAGTTTCGGTTCGGCGCACGTTTGGCGGCAATCCTCCGAGCAAATGGACCATAAGGAGACTTGTTAACAATTTTGCCGAGCATGGGACAGTCAACAGAAAAAAGACCTTACCATCGAAACCCTTCAATTCGGAAGGAGGAAACAATCGCTGCTGTAGCTGCTTTAAAACAATCCAAGAGTTTCGACAAAAAGCTTTTCTGCTCAAATGGGTATAAGCAGACAGCCATTGCAGTCAATTATCGACAAAGATTAGGACGTATTCCCATATAAAATTCAAATAACCAACAAACGCAGAAGACTTCCCGATTCGCTTGGAATTTCGCCAGAAGATATTTCAAATAGTGGAAGAGGAGGGAAACATGTTGAACTGTCTTTTCATGTCTGACCAGGCCCATTTAGATTTAAACGGCCACACTAACAAACAAAATTTTCGAATATGGAGTGCTTCCAACCCACAGATACTCCATGAGACGGAATTGCATCCACTTCGTGTCACAGTGTGTGGTTTTTAGTTTCATCACGCTGCATTGTCGGGCCTTACTTCTTCGAAGAAAACCGCCGCACCGTTACGATTACTAGACACCGTTACTTGAGCATGTTGAGAGAGTTTTTCTATCCAGAATCACGCTGAATGAGAATTTCTTTGAACTCTGTGTGGTTTCAGCAAGATGGTGCAACTCCTGGCCTGTTTTGAGAGAATTGCGACGAAAATATCCCGATAAGCTGATATCTAGAAACTCCACATTCTGTTGGCCCCCAGGTTGCCTGAACTTACTGCACCTGAATCTTTCTTGTGGGGTTATTGCAAACAGGAAGTCTACAAAGCAAAACCAACAAATTAAAATGAACTAAAGCAATTCATTCGATAAATAATTTCAGCTATTCCTGCCTTAACTCTCCAAGCAGCAATGAACAAATTTTTGGTAAGATGCCGGACATGTATCAACAAGCAGGAGGGGCATTTTAATTTCATTTTAATTTTAAAACTAATTAAGCTATACGAGTACTTAGTAGGGACATAAATACTGTTACAACATTTAACACACTCATTTCAATAGTAGAACTGAACATACCCCGTAAATGTCATATGGGTTTTCAAAGCAAACCTCAATAGCGTTAGTCTGTAACGGGATTTTAGAATTGTTTCAACTTTCATCATGGAGTGGTCAGATAACGAAAACCGTATAGCTGTAATAGCGCTTTGTAAGTGTGAAATGTAAAAAGCGATATTTTCAAAACGCATAAAACTGTTTGAGGAGACTGGAGATGTAAAAGACCGCCAACGGTCGGGCAGCCCACGCTCTGTTCGAACACCGCATGTCATCAAAGCCGTTAAATCAAGAATTCACTGAAATCCGCTCCGAAAACAGAAAATCATGGCCCGTGAGATGAATATAATGCAAAAGTCCATGGGTCGAATCATTAAAAAAGACTTGGGACTTGGGGGGTTTCAAACGACGTACCGGACATTTATTGACTACAGCTTTAAAAAAAAATAGTGAGTTGTATTTTCGTGGGCAATTGTGTGAAGAAAACTTGAAAAGTAAGGTTTACAACAGTAGTTCTCATTCGTTTGGGGAGAGCCTGGCCTTATAGAGTTCGGTTTTACTTTCAACAATTGCAGCAAGGCTTTCTGAAGAGGATTGTCACGGACCCGAAATCATGATAAAAGTAGTGTGTCGCCACGAAAATCAATGTCACTTTGCCATTTTGTTAAAAACTTGTCTTCTATTTAAATATAGAAGCAAGAGGTCTTAAGCCGGTTTAATCCCTGCTCAATGTGAAAAAATAGGATTGGAAAATGCAAACGTCTTTTAGTGAAGCACGCTGATAAATTGCACAGAAAAATTTTGTTCACCGATAAAAAAATTTTTACCGTTCAGGAAAAATTTAACAAGCAAAATGATAGTGTATGCACGGTCATCTAAGGAAGCATCTGAACTGCTCCCAAGGGTAGCAAAGGTTCATCACCCAGCTTCAGTCATGGTTTGGTGGGGTGTCTCTTACGATGGGGTCACTGACCTGCATTTCTGCGAACAAGGAGTCAAAACATCGGCCAAAGTTTACCAAGAAACCGTTTTGGAAGCTGTTGTGAAGCCTCTTAACAATTTCCTGTACCAAAACCAGCCATCGACTTTTCAGAAGGATTCTGCGCCGGCCCATAAGGCTAAAACGTCCCAGACCTTGCTTCGAAACAATTTGCCAGCATTCGTTTCCTCTGAGGATGGCCCCCAGGCAGTCCAGATTTGAACTCATTGGACTACAAATTGTGAACGGTTTTAGAGGACAAGGTTTGTCACAAAAGATACCTCAACATTGGATCGCTTAAGACTGCTTTGGTTCGAGCCGTGGCCAATTTTCCAATGAACGAGGTTCGTGCAGCTATTGACGAATGGCCAGTGCGACTTAAGGCGTGTGTAAAGGCAAAAGGCGGACATTATGAATAAGTAGGTTCTTTTTGGATACAATATAAATCAATAAATATATTAAAAAATATTTGGTCCAAAAACATTCAGTATTTTTTATTTTACTGCATAAAACGTATAGCAGTTATGTCCCTACAAAGTACTTAATAAAATTGAATGAAATATAACATGAATAAAAGAAAAATGAATTCCATTTACTGAAAAAAAGTAATTTAAGTTTCTGAATGTAGCAATATTCATCAGCCACCCTGTAGAAGAATATTAATTGTGCTCAATTTGAGTTTACTTTAGTTTAGATTACTTTTTTTGAGTTATCCTCGCTGCACCTACATCCAACTCATCGTAGAGTTTAGGTAATTATTAACTGTAACTTTTATTTCAAGTTATAAAATATCTAATGCTTCTGTTTGTCGTGTTTAGTTTTTATGTGTCTTTTATCAAAAATCAAAGTAGTCAAAACCTATTTTTAACTTAATCATCCATTATGTGTAAGTGTATAATATTGTAGAGGCATGTGGATCCATGTCTCTGAATTTTTTTTAAATAAATCTCCATCGTCATTGTAAATTAATGAAAATATATTTTACCCATTCGTACAACAAACATTCGTGTATTGGCAAAAGTAGTCAAAGTGTCATAAAGTTGCCAACAAGTTATAAACTTTTCATGTTCACACCGGAAAAATAATAATAAATGCAAAACATACAAAATCACTTTTTTGCTGAAAACTTTTCAAATTATTTAAGGTCTCTTACGTTAAATGTGGTGGTACATCCTTCCCCTACTATACCCAAAAGGACTTTAATGCAGCACGCAAAAAGTAGCAAATAATGAAAATGAGCTGTATTGCGTTTTAATTAAAACAATGTTTAACATTAAAGACCCATTGCGATTTAAAAACTGGGTGTGAACATAATTAAACGAAACGAACAGCAAACAATTTCAAACAATTATTTATGGAAATAATGAGGGAAAACACGCGTGAGAAGAATAAACGAAATGTACACTACATTTCAACAATTATGTTAATTACAAAATTCTGGTGTAACAAAACGATAGCACAGAGCGACGGACCCTATTCAAACGAAGAGCAATGTTCGGACAGACAAACACTTAGGACCGAAACAATAAAGTTTAGGTTTGGATGCCCAACAAAAGTTCATAGAAAAGTTCGTTTTCATTTTCTACTTTTTTTGCAAACTTTAAAACGACCTAATCAAAAACCAAAACTTAATCCAAACCCAAATAACCCCTCTAAACTTTTAAACTTGAACAAAATGAAAATAAAAAAGATAACACTGGAAAATATTTGACAAAAAAAATCATGATGGGTTCGTTTTGATTTTTGGTGGGGTCATCCATCGTCATGGTAGAAATAAAACGTCATCAGTATAATCATCATTATTAGTTTCATTTTTGTTTTGGTTATTTTCATGATCATCATATTCGTTCATTTATTTTATGTATGTATGTGTAAATACTTACACATATATGTACATACAGATGTATCTACAAAGTCATATACAGTCAGTACATACCGTATGAGTAGCTGCAATCGCTCGCGCTACCCATAAGAACCACACCCTTTGATAACACAATGTGACTCTGACTGACTGACGCCTCGTTTTACTTGCTTTTAGTTTTATTTTATAGTTTCCATCATAAACCAGAAGTTATTTTAAGTCTTTCATAAGATATGTAACAACTGATAAATAAAAAAATAGGAATTTAATAGTCTGAGCTCATTGGTCAGTGTTTTGAATAAGAATCTGAAAATTTTATTATTTAATCAAAATATGTGACCCGGTCTACGAAAAGGGACCTTCGGTGTAAAAACAAGTTTTCGAGAAAACAGCTGTTAAAGATAAACAAGTCATGTGAAATGAGTGTAGATGAAGAGGTTAGTTTCGTTCTTTGACAAACTTCTTTACGAGTTGGAAACTTCTGCTTTGCGCCATTAGAAAGAGCACACTTTAGTCTATCCGAATCGCCAAAAAAGTGAAAAATGATATTTTCACACCGAAGGTCCCTTTTCGTAGACCGGGTCACATATGTATTTTCATGCAAATTTTTTCCACTCCTACTTTAACTCTAAATTTTTTGTATTTCTTTTAGTTTGTGTTGTTTTTTCGACCTTTTCAATTAATACTTAAAAAATCAAACTCTTTTTCTTAAGCTCGAGATCTCGCTGTATTATATTTTAATTTTATACCCAATACGAGTATTTCGCAATTTCCTTTAATTGCATTTTCAGGGGTTCTATCTAGTACTTTCTTTTAAATTGTGTTGTCTACTCGTATTTGGCGTTTTCTATACTGGCCACCCCTTGTTTACCCTATACAGAAGATAACGGATATAAGAAAGTCAACAAAAACCACAAGTTTCTTTCTTATAAACAATTAAAATACAGGAAACTTGTTGCTCATACGAGTAGGAATTTAAACTATAAAAATCATGTTATGTATTTTTTCCCCTTTTTATGCTTATAAGACACTATTGCTTAAAAGAAAATAAATTAGGGGTTCTTTCTAGTACATCCTTTCAATTGTGTTGTCTATTTGGCGTATTCTATACTGGCCACCCCTTTTTTACCCTATACAGTAGATAGCGGATATAAGAAAGTCAAGAAAAACACAAATTTCTTTCGTGTTAAAAGAAACTAATTTCTTATGTGCATTCACATCGATACAGGAAACTTGTTGATTATAGGAATTTATACTATAAAAATCAATTTTATGTATTTCCCCCCCCCCCTTATTTTTTCCTTTATTTATGCTTATAAAAAACTAGTGTTTATGAGAAAGTGATTTAGGGGTTCTATCTAGTACTTCCTTTAAATTGTGTTGTCTATTTGGCGTTTTCTATACTGGCCACACCTTATTAACCCTAAACATTAGATAACGGATATAAGAAAGTCAAGAAAAACACAAATTTCTTTCTTATAAGCAATTATTGTGTATAAGAAAATAATTTCTTATGTGCATTCACATCGATAAAGGAAACTTGTTGCTTATAGGAATTTATACTATAAACATCAATTTTATGTATTTTTCCCCCTTATTTTTTTTCTTTTTTTATGCTTATAAGAAACTATTGTTTATAAGCAACTAATTTAGGGGTTCTATTTAGTACTTCCTTTTAATTATGTTGCCTGTTTGGAGTTTTGTTTACAGGCCACCACTAAATTACCATATACAGTAGGTAATGGATATAAGATAGTCTACGAAAAATACAAGTTTCTTTCTTATAAACAATTATTGTTTATAAGAAAGTAATTTCTTTGGTGCATTCACATCGTATGTATGTATTGTATGTATTTTTCCCCCTTATTGTTTCCTTTGTTATGCTTATAAAAAACTATTGTTTATAAGCAACTAATTTAGGGGTTCTATTTAGTACTTCCTTTTAATTGTATTGTCTGTTTGCAGTTTTGTCTACATGCCACCACTAAATTACCCTATACAGTAGATAATGGATAAAAGATAGTCTACAAAAAATACAAGTTTCTTTCTTATAAGCAATTATTGTTTATAAGAAACTAATTTCTTATGTTCATTTAAATCGATACAGGAAACTTGTTGCTTATAGAAATTTATACTAAAGTCATTTAAACGTGAAGTTTCTTCCTGCATTTCATTTGATATTTTTCTATTTCAGACTAACTCAATTTGAACCATGGAAAGATACACGTGCGAGCAACGCGTTGAAGTTATTCAGGCTTATTTTGAAAATGGGTGTTCGAATCAAAATGCATATCGTGCACTTTGTGATTTTCGGTCAATTTAACCGTCCAAAAAATCGGAAAAATCGTTCAAAATTTTGAGCAAACCGGGTCTGTAGAAGATGTGAAAACACCAGTGCATGCTCGTACAGCTCGTACTGCACAAAATATTGCTGCTACTGTTCGCGATAGTGTGGCTGAAGAGCCGTGCCCAACAAGTGCACCTCTCACGCTCGTCATTGATGAACATTATGCATAAAGACTTGCATTTACACGCTTACAAGGTGCAATTGACTCAAGAACTAAAGCCTCTTGACCATTGCAAACATCATCAATGGTAAGAATGGTGGTAACAAATGGCAACAGCGGATGATCGGCCCTTAAAATTTAACTACCCGTTATAAAAATCAGTTGTATGCGGTTTAGTTTCAGTTTTAACGGAACCTATTCGATGTAATTATCATTGGATTTCGGCTCCTAATTTCCATACAAATTGTAGCAGATTTTCAATCAAACTCTGATGTATGTGGATTTAAATTCTATATCGAACTTATTATATAGAGAGCGAAAGCCAACTCTTATTTTTTTTCTAAAAATAAAACAATAAAAATTTAGCTCTCAGAAAAGTTTTAGTTGGTCGTTTACAAAATATGTTGTCTAGTTTCTCCGGAGTTTTCTAAGTTTTTACATTCTTCCTTAAAATAAAGCGAAATCAAGTTACATCCTTTCAAAATTAAGCCATCGTAAAGCGAATAAAGTATTAGAGAGAAAAACACGTTATATTTAAAGTTATAACACAAAATTAAACAAGTTACTTTGTAGATTTATTTCAATAAACAAATTTGCTTATTTGCACTACTTTTTTAAAGATATTTGGGAAATAGTTCTTTTATCCGTTTTCCTAGATAAGTTATTCTTAAATGAAATATATTTCCTATTACAAAAAGTAAAAGGACACAATGTTTTGAAAAACTTTCTTATAAACGAATTTTGAATATAAACGATGTTGTTATATCCGTTACTTAATTAATAACCTTGTTTTTCCCTATGAAAGTTAATTTAGTATATGAAAGATTATTATTACTAGAACAAAGTAAAGGACACGGTGTCTTGAAAAACTCCCTAATATGCGAATAAGCGATGTTCTTATATCCGTTACTGTACTGTTACTGTATAATCTTGAGGAACAGTTTTTTTTTGGTTTGTTTTTCCTTTTTTTTAAATTTTTACAATCCTCTGGAAAATAAAGAAAAGTCAAGTTACACCCTTTCAAAGTAGAGCCATCGTAGAGTAGTAAAAATCACGTTCTATTTAAACTTATAAAGCAAAATTATAAAAGTTACTTAGTATTGCTAACAGATTTCGTTCAATACAAAAATTTTCTTATACGAGGTTGCTATATATATTTCTAAGTGCTGCCTGGCGCTATCTGACATTTCCATTGGAAAGTTTGACAAGTTTAAGCATGAGCATGCTCAGAACATTTTGACGTACGACCATCATTTGTGTTGTTTACAGTGGCTTGAAAAAATCAATTTGGCAAAAAATGGAATTAACTCGTGAATATTTTGGTACGATACGACACGAGTGCATCGACTTAAATCTTAAACTTAAATCTTTGTATGGCGATGAAGCACCATCCTATAGCACCGTGAAAAACTGGTGTAATGAATTCAATCGTGGCCGACGCTCGCTCACAAACAAAGGTCGTGAAGGTCCTCCAAAAGCGGCCGTTGTGTCAGAGAACATTGATGCCGTGCGTGAACTGATAGTGCAAGATCGACAAAGAGGCATCCATGGGCATTTCATCCACCAGCACACATTTGATATTGCATGAACACCTGGCCGTAAAAAAGGTTTGTTCTCGTTGGATCCCGCACAATTTGACAATCGCTCAAAACAAGGCTCGTGTCGATTGGTGCAGAGAAATTTTGAACAACTACGATCGCGGTGCTTCAAAAGACGTTAATAAGATCGTCACAGGTGACGAATCATGGATCTTTCGTATGAGCCCGAAACAAAACTGCAATCGACCGTGTAGGTCTTCGAAGACGAGCCAGTTCCAACGAAAGTTGTTCGTGGAAGAAGCACTTCGCAGCAAATCGTCGCCTGATTCTTCGGCAAAACTGGTCATGTGGCGACTGTTCCGCTTGAGCAACGTACGACGGCCAATTCTGAGTGGTACACCACAATTTGTTTGTCTGAAGTCTTCGGAGAAATTCGACAAACGAACAAGAGAAGACGAAAAATTGTGCACCATGAAAATGCGAGCTCTCACACATCGGCTCAAACCAGCGCCTTTTTGACCGGCCAAAATGTCAAATTGATGGGTCATCCACCGTACAGCCCTGACTTTGCACCCAATGACTTCTTTTTATTCCCGCACATCAAGAAAAAAAATGCTGTTGAAGCGTTCAAAAACCATGTTTTGGAGGTGTCTCAATCGGAGTGGAAAAGTGCTTTGACAATTGGTTTAAGCATATGCAAAAATGTGTATACTTTAAATCATGCTGGATAACACTTTAAAAAAACAATAAAACCATTTTTGATGATAAATATTCGCATTTTCATTATTAGACCAGAAATATTTATAGCAGCCCTCGTATTTGTTGTTTTCTATGCTGGCCACGACTTATTTACCCCATACAGTAGATAACGGTTATAAGAAATTTCAACCACAAGTTTCTTTCTTATAAGCAATTATTGTTAATACGAGTATAAAACTAATTTCTTATGTTACGAATTTAAACATTAAAAATTATTTTTTACTTATTAGAAACTATTGTTTAAAATAATTTATTATGTGCATTCATTCACATCGACATAGGAAATTTTTGGCTTAAAGAAATGTATACAATAAAAATCAGTTTTTAAGGATTTCGCATAAGAAAACAAAACCCATTCGATTTCATTGTCATTGCATATCGGCTGTCAATTAACATACGGAGGTTGCTATTTATATTTCGGATAAGGCAATAAACACACAATAATTAATCATTGGAAATAGTTTTTATGTTTTTCAAAATATTCTCCTTTAAGTGCACAAACCAAGTTTCAAAGCACTTTTGTCCACTCCGATTGAGACACCTCCAAAACATGATCTTTGAACGCTTTAACAGCTGCTTCGGCCGATGAAAAACGCATTTTTTTCTTGATGTTACGGAATAAGAAGAAGTCATTGGGTGCTAAATCAGGGCTGTACGGTGGATGGCTCATCGTTTCAGCTGATGTGTGAGAGCTCGCATTGTTGTGATGCAAAATGATCCGTCTTCTCTTTTCTCATTTCTTCGAACACTGTTGGCAAACAGATGGTTGTATACCACTCAAAATTAAACGTCCTACGTTCGACTAAAGGCCGGTTATACCGAAAAAAAACGCAATCATTTGTTTCGATGTACTTCTTCCACGCAAAACTTTTGTTGGACTTGGCTCGTCTTGAAATACCCATACTGGTCGATTGCTGTTTTGATTCGGGTTCATATGCATAGATCCATGATTCGTCACCTGTGACACTGTTATACCCTGTCTTTGAGCTACCGCAGTTATACTTTTTCAACATCTCTTTGGATTGGTATCCATACGAGCATTTTTTTAAGCATTCGTCAAATTATGTGGGATCCAACGAGAACAAGTTTTTTTTACGGCCAAATGAACATGCAAAATCTTATAGATGCTTGTCATACTAATGCCCAAGGATGCCTCAATTTCACGGTATGTCACATGTCGGTCTTGCTTAATCAGTTCACACATAACATCGATGGTTTCTGGTAAAGTGACCGTAGTTGGACGTCCTTCACGAACTCTTAGTACCAGCGATTAACAGTGGTTTTTGGTGATGCTTCATTGCCAAAAGTCGAAACAAGTTGATTTAAACACTCTTGTCTCGATATTCCATGCCGAAAATCGTAAAAAATCATCGCACGAAAATGTTCACGGGATAATTCCATTTTTTGACTGAGATGAATTTTTCAACACGCCGTAAACAAAACAATTCGCTTAAAAATGTCAAAGTTTCCAATGGAAGTTCCAGTTTGCACCTGGTAACACTAGTATTGTCAGGACCCGAAATATAAATAGCAACCCTCGTAGTCTATTAACAGATGGTACTTTATGGGAGCAGTGTTGCATTTCATACTCGTATAACTACGAAGGAAGTTGAAATTATTGATATGCCCTCGTATTACGACCATAACGAAAAAAGGGACAAACCCCATGTGTTTCAAAGCGAGCCTCTACGGAGAGGTTGTAAAGCAAACTGATGTAAGTTGCTAAGCAACTTCTCTAAGAAAGCTGCCTAAACTACTAATTAGATGTGAACTAACAAGTTGACCATGCAATCAAAAAAAAACTTTCGTTTGTTAACTAAGGTCAGTTCAGCCCAGCTTTCTTCGTTCTCACCGGCTCTACTTGTACAGGGTACAACCACTTCGTTTTGGCCAAATGTAGCACTTTTGTGCATAATAAATCTTCTTTTTAAATACATTTTGTATATAAGTATATATGTATATGTATACATATGAGTATACCCGTGTATATATAAGAGTATATAAAAAAACATTTCAATGTCGCGCCAAAAATAAAGAACTGAGAACAGCAGAAAAAGAAGATTAAGAAGTGGGGTTCGTTCGTTTAAGTCACCCACAATGCCTAAAGCCGCTCGGAATTGTGTTTGACTCTGGCGTTTTTGTGGCGTGAGTGCACTTTTTCATGGTTGCGAAGATGATTTCGTTCAACTTTAAGAGATTTCTTTAATTTTCACGCCAAAAACTTAACATTCACAGGCATGGACGGACAAGCATACTCGTATATGTATGCATGTTTGTAACGATTGGCTTCATTTTTCAAATTAATAGATACAGACTGTCGTAGACTAGACAGACATAAGACGACGCGCCGCTTTATAACTTGTTAATACTCGTACTTGTATCTGCACATCCATACTCGCACTGAATCAAGAGAATTTATTTTATTTTTATGAGTGTAAGTAGAGGCAGATACTCGTACATTTGCTTGTGTTGTATGACTTGAACTTAGAGGAGGGGGATCTCATCAATTTTCGTCGGTTGAGCTTGAAATATCTAGTCTGGTCTGTCGATTTTTTTTTCATGCCTGTCTGTCTGCCTCTGTACACATACGGACGCCCTTGTATTGAATGTGGTTTTTATATGTAGTTGAAGTTATTTCACCTAAGGACTGTCCCAGAAAAAAATACCATTTTCAAAGGAGTTTCCATTAGGGATTGGCCAACGAAGTTGAACTCGAGGTATTTTTTCGAAACAAAAAATAAATATAAAAATTCAAATCAAGTTTGGAATCTTTATAGGTTATTTGAAAGGACATTTTATGGCATTTATTTTTTGAAAATAATTGCCTTCAAATGTTGGCAATTGTATTATGAAAATGAGCGTTCGGTGAGAAACGGGAAGATCCGCTGTTTTCGACCAAAATCTTGTTCAGTGTTGAGGCCCATTTTTGGCTTAACGGCAAAGTCAATAAACAAAATTGCAGCATTTGGGCTGAAGAGCAACAAGAAGAGGTTCTTGAGGTGCCATTATACCCAGAGAAAACCACGGTTTGGCGTGGATTCTAGGCTGGTGGAACTATCGGTGCATATTTTTTCAAAAATGATGATGGACGGAATGTAACCGGGAATGGTGCTCGCTATCGCGCCATGATATCGATCTTAATGCTACCTGAAATTAAGCCCGTAATTTTGACGACACATGGTTTCAACAGGACGGTGCCACTTGTCATACAGCTGCTAAAACAATAGATCTAGTGAGAGGTCATTTCGAAAAGCAGCTAACTTCACGTTTTGGAAAGGTGAGTTGGCCGCCTATATCGAGTGATATCACACCTTTAGACATTTTTCTTTGGGGTTACGTAAAGTTCAAAATCTAAGCTGATAAACTAGCTACGATTCAGCTTTTGGAAGCCAACATTACGCGTGTCATTATAGCCATACCGGTCGAAATACTCGAACGAGTCATCCAAAATTGGACCCTCAGAAATTATAATTATAAAATAAATGCCATAAAATGTCCTTTCAAATTGCCAACAAAGATTCCACACTTGATGTGAATTTTAATATTTTTTTTGTTCTGAAGAAATACCTCTACACGCTGAAAAAAAGTATGGTTGGGGTGACAATATTCGAAAAGCATCATGCTATTGTTGGGTATATGGTTGAGACACAACAATATTATGATCCTCACGACAATAGTATGATTCACACATAACCATACTATGATCCCCACAACCATAGTATGATTCACACTCAACCATACTATGATCTCCACAACCATACTATGATCCTCACAACCATAGTATGTTTCTCATACAACCATAGTATGTTTCTCATACAACCATAGTATGTTTCTCATACAACCATAGTATGATCTTCACAACAATAGTATGACTCACACGCAACCATACTATGATCCACACAACCATAGTATGATTCACACTCAACCATAATATTATCTCCACAACCATTCTATGATCCTCACAACCATAGTATTTTTCTCATACAACCATAGTATGATCTTCACAACCATAGTATGATTCACAAGCAACTATGCTATTATTTTTATATCAAAAAAAAACATACGCACACACATACATGTATGCTTTATAAAACCTGTTTTGTTATGTTCATAGTCGCAACCATACTGTATGATTGCCGTAATCAAATTATTGTTAACGTAAATTTTAAACAACAATACTTTTGTTGCACCAACCATGTTTATATGGTTGCTACAACCATATTTTCATTTCTAAATTTCGTAATAACACTATTGTTACATTTCAACAATAGCAATATTGTCGCAATCATACTATTGTCAAAATAAAATTCAAAAAACAATACTATGGTTGCGACGAACATGCTTTTATTGTAGAGAACATATTATTGTTACGGTGACCATAGTGTAACCATGTATTTTCTCTGCGTGTAGATGGATCACCCTATATATACCAGATTGACCCTAAGCAGCAATCTTTGGCCAAGGGCTATCACCTCCGCAATACAACAACCAGCCTCATAATGGTCCATCTACTCATGTTCCGCCAAACTCCCGCCTAAATTTCCTTTGAACGGAAATGCAGGACTGCAAAGCATGGCATGGTATCTCAAGTATTTATTTGAATAAATCTAAATACCAATCTTCCAAATAAAATAAAGAATATGGCGATCGCTCACACAGAAAAAAAGTTAGCAGCACGCATAATATTATTGATTAACCGCCAACGGCGAAACGTGCGTCTACCAGACGGTGGTGTATTTGCTTTAAATTCGCTGACTTACTTTTCCTTCACTCTATGACAAACAACAACAAATCTGATTTTATTAGCTTGTGGAGTAGTTCACACTGGCAAAAATAAGTTATTACATTTTGTACTTATAGCACGATTCGTGCTCCACTCTGTGGCTTAGAAATTAATCTCTTATTCGAAAAGTCACCGACATTAACGAGGTGGGCACCACGACGCTGAAAAATTGCTAGATGTTCTCGCTCAAAGTTAACCTGCTCCAATTTATGCCACATTTCGTTACTTGGGAAAACGAGGAGAAGACAAACGAATCTTTAATAATGCTACAAAAAAACTCTAAATAGAAAAATTAAAAAATATAGTGAACAAAACCTACGTCAGTACCTGTCTAATCTTACCTATGATAATAGGACTAATTATTCACTATGGAAGGCCACTCAAAGTCAAAAAATACCTACAATGCAGAAATCGCCCATTCTAACAAGCAACGCAACATGGGCGAAAAGCAATTTAGAAAAGGCGAAAGTTTTTGCGGAGCACCTAAGCACAATATTCTCAAATACTAACCAAAACACCATTCCCACTGAGGATTCTGATACAGAAGTCTCGTACAACCAACTTACGAGTAATCAAGATCCTAACAATGTGCTAACATTTGAAAAAATTAACTTTAAAGAAGTCTTTAATGAGATTAAGAAACTTGACAACAAAAATCTTCTGGATTTGATTTGATAAAAGGTGAAGTGCTTAAACAACTGCCTTATCATGGAATTGCGAGGTTATTTACAATTATGAATGCCATCTTAAATTTTAAAAATATTCCTAGCCATTGGAAAATAGCGGAAATAGTTATGATCCAAAAACCAGGAAAAAATCCTAATGATGTAAAATCATACCGTCCGATATCCTTACTTCCAATAATGGGAAAGATTTTTGAAAAGCTATTGAGTGTACGCTTAGAAAGAATTCTAACGGCTAAGAACATAATACCAAATCACCAATTTGGATTCCGCAAAAGGTATTCTACAATCGAACAGGTTCATCAAGTCACTTCCAATATTAAAGTAGCTCTTGAAAATAAAAAGGTATGTTGTGCCGTATTCTTAGACATTTTCCAAGCACTTGATGGAGTCTGGCACAGTGGACTTATTCAAAAACTTAACACTTTACTCCCGACAAATTATTGCGAGATCCTAAGGTCATACATTAAGGATAGATTCTACCGAGTCCGGTACGATAATGAATTCTCCGAATTATACCCTATAACTTCAGGAGTTCCTCAGTGATACATTCTAGGACCGATTCTGTACTTTATATACACATACGACATGCCTCTGACTGATAACTGCTTTATCGGTACATTTGCTGATGATACAGTCCTAATGTCGACTGTTCAGAATACCACCGAGTCGACGAACAATTTGCAAATTGCACTAAATGGAGTACAGCAGTGGACTATGGACTGGGGTCTAAAACTAAATAGCAGCAAATCAATACATGTTGACTTTGCGAATATAACAACAAACTACACTCCTTTGTACATTAATAATAACCCAATACGTACCGCAAGTGCAGCTAAATACCTTGGAATAGTATTAGACTCAAAACTAAACTGGAATGAACACATAGATAGAAAGCGCGAAGAACTAGACACTAAATACCGAAATTTACATTGGCTAATTGGAAGAAACTCAGTACAATCTATAGATAATAAGCTGATGAAATACAACCAAGTTCTGAAAGAAACCAGTATGGCTATATGGCATTCAGCTATGGGGGTGCGCATAAAACAAGTCAATCAAAAAATCTAGCGTTTTAAAAATAAGGCAGTTAGAAACATAGTAAATGCTCCTTGGTACATTATAAATAATGATCTCCATCGAGACCTAAATATAAGTACTGTTAAGCAAGAAATATCAATTAAGGCGCAAAGATATCACCTACGACTTCAACAGCATACAAACATACGAGGGCGGTTCGGAAAGTTCTTAGCCTATCAATGAAAGAGATTAGTTAGTTTTTTAAAAATATTTTTATTTTTCAATATAATCTCCTGAAACTTCAATACACATAGTCCAACGCTTATCTAGAAATTCTATCCCTTGATTAAAATAGTTCAAAATAGTGGTTTACAACTGTAATTGCATCTTCATTTGAGGTAAAACGCTTGCCAGCAAGGAATTTTTTTAGATTTGGGAACTGGTAAAAGTCACTGGGAGCTAAATCAGGAGAATAAAGTGGGTGGTCAAGCAACTCGTACTTTAATTCATTGATTTTAGCCATTGTTAAAACCCCCTTGTGCGCTGGTGCGTTGTCTTGATGAAAAATTATTTTTTTGTGTTGTAAGCCAGGACGTTTTTCTCGAATTTGTACATTTAATTGATCTAAAAGGTTGCAATAGTACTCTGAATTTATTGTTTTACCCTTTTGCAGATAGTCAATCAATAAAATACCTTTGAAGTCCCAAAAAACAGTTGCCATAACCTTACCAGCCGATTGAATTGTTTTTGCCTTCTTTGGGGCACTTCCTCCAGCTTCAGTCCATTGTTTGGATTGTTCTTTTGTCTCTGGAGTATAGTGGTGGATCCATGTCTCATCAACAGTTATGAAACGACGCTTAAAATCCATTTTATTTCGCTGAAAACGATCCAAACAAGCTTGAGAAATGTTCATTCTTATGTGTTTTTGGTGGACTGTTTACAAGTCCGGCACCCATCTTGCAGAAAGCTTTTTCATCTGTAGTTCTTCATGCAAAATTAAATGGACTCGATCATTTGAGATGCCCATGATATTAGCTATTTCACGCACTTTTATTCGTCGATCATTTAATACCATATCATGCACTTTGGCTACAATTTCTGTTGTTGCTGTTTTTGGACGTCCACTACGTGGTGCATCTTCAATGCTTGTACGACCACGTTAAAATTCAGCAACCCAATTTTTTACTGTTGCATATGAAGGAGCACTTTCACCTAACACATTCACCATATCATTATGAATTTCTTGTCTCGATAAACCTTTTTATGTAAATATTTAATGACACCACGCATTTCTAATTTTTCCATTGTAAAAAAATCGCGGATGCGTCTTTTGTGAACACCTGTTTCTATATGAAGGAGTTGCCAGATCGAAACAAAATTTAACATCGTGTTCATAGCAGAGATGGAAGTTTCCAAAACACTTAACTTTTTTCTGTTTATACCGCGCTTTTTGTGCTAGGCTAAGACGATTCTGAACCGCCCTCGTAGAAGCCAAAAAACTATTTAGAACATCTGGTCTGACCAGAAAACTCAATCGAGTTAAGCCACACGACCTGTTAACTCTTTAACTGATCTTAATTTGTATTCTCTTGATGATAGTAATTTAATCCATTTATTTGTTTTAAGTTACCTCCATTTATTTTTTTAAGTCTATTTTTTAAATCCTACATGAACTATTAGTTAGTCACTTTTTATATTGGGACTAGTTGTAGTATAAGTTAAGCATAGCTTATAATATATAAAGTAAATGCTTAAATAAAGAAAAAAGGGAAAACGGGGTCTTCTCTCAATTCAACGATCTGTGCCGGATATAATTCTTGGCAGAAACCTGCAATTCAGATTTCACCTACCACTTTTAATAAGGAATCTAATCCCATCTAATCCAAAACTTATTTTATTCTGGGACAGCCTTTATTATCTGTGTACAAGGTGCGGGCAACGGCTGTGAATCTTTTAACTTTTGCTTTTCAAATTTGGCCACAGTCGTCAGTTTTATTAAACAAGCAAACAAACGAAAAAAGACCTCATCACTTTATTTACTGTTTTCATTTGTTGCTTATATTTATTTTAAATCAGCTCGTATTTAATATTGCCATTTTAGGTTAGATTTTATTTTGAAAACCGTTTCTGTCTGCTGCGGCCGATGTTCAGTTTCGGTTGCGTTTGCTGTGCTTTTAATTGTTCAGCGGATTTCTAGTTTGATTTGAAAACAGACTAAGACTTTAATTTATGGTTTCTTACTTTAGTCCGGCTGTCCGTCTGCCTGTTGCTAAATGAAGACCGAAATAATGTGCAACAATCCGCACAGCATAAAAAGTATTTAACAAACGAACAAAAAAAAAAACAAAACAACTTTCTATTACTGTTCATTCGGCGGTTGCTGTTTTTCAAAAACAACAAAGAAAACTATCTGTCGGAACGCCACAATGAGCCGTTTAATTTGAATGCAGGTCATTCTTTGAAAAATCGTATTACAAATCTTTTAACACCGCATAAATACGTATTTAAATCAGAATTGCAAATTGGCCAATTTCAAGCGAAAAAAAAGATATCCGATACTGAATACGAATGGAAGACGAGAGAGAAAACAAGCACACGATTTTATTATTTTATTGAAGTGAAATAAAAGCATATCAAGAAATTGTAGTTGGAGACAATTCAACACAAAAATACGCAGTGCAATATTATCATATGTACACTGAAAATACTGTGCCAGCAGAAATCCGTTAATTAAAAAGACAAAAAGTATTTTGTAACATCCTGAGGAACAGGAATCTTATAAAAGGGTTTTCCAATAGGGACATAACAATTTTGTATCTCTATGTAAACGCACTCTCAAACATTTTTATTGATCACAATCAAAACGTTAGTTGAAGTCAACATTTTCATCATGGTAAAGTTCACTTACGAGCATTGTTTGGAAATCATTAAAAATTACTACCGAAATTCTGAGTCGGTGGTCGCAACATTAAGAGCGCGTACTCTAATTTTCGGCCGTCATAATCGCCCCACTCGACAGAATGAGCGATAAAGCTCATTTCTGGCTGAGTGGTTTTGTCAATAAACAAAATATGCACTATTGGACAGCAACAAACCCACATGTGCCTCAAAAGTCTCAATTGCATCTGCAAAAAATTACTGTGTGGTGTGATTTTCATGACGGAGGTGTGATTGGGCCGTATTTTTTCGTCGATGAAAACAATCGTCATGTTACCGGCAATTGAGAGCGCTATCGTGCCATTTTAAAATTTTCGCCGATATGTGGCTTCAACAAGACGGTGCCACTAGCCACTCAGCACGCTTTACAATCGATTTTCTGAAAGGCAAATTCAGTGAACGTGTTATCTTGAGAATGGTCTGGTCGAATGGCCACCTCGTTCATGCGATTTAGCGCCATTGGATGTGGCCCTATAGGGCCACATCAAGTCATTGGTCTATGCCAACAAGCCAACAACTTTCGACGAGCTTAGAGACAGCATCGAATGCGAAATTGCCAACGTTCCGGTCGAAATGTGTCCAAGAGTGGTGGAAAATTGGGTCCAAAGATAGGATAGCTGTACACGGGCACGTAGTGGTCCCATGACCGAAATCGAATTTCATTCTTAAAATGTAATATTTGCACTATACCTGGAATAAATTTGAACTCTGTAACTTATACGAGGGCTGCTATATATATTTCTGGTCTAATACTGAAAATGTGAATATCTATCATCAAAAATTGTTTGATCGTTTTTCAAAGTATTCTCCAGCATAATTAATACCCTTTTCATGCGCTCAAACCAATTGTCGAAGCACTTTTTCCACTCCGATTGAGACACCTCCAAAACATATAAGTAGTTTTTGAACGCTTTAACAGCATCTCTAGCGATGAAAAACGTCGACCACGCATTTTTTTCTTGATGTGCGGGAATAAAAAGAAGTCATTGGGTGCCAAGTCAGGGCTGTGCGGCGGATGACCCATCAATTCGACGTTTTGGCCGGTCAAACAGGCGCTGGTTTGAGCCGATGTGTGAGAGCTCGCATTGTCATGGTGCACAATGATTCGTGTTCTCTTGTTCGTTTTTCGAATTTCTCCGAAGACTTCAGGCTAACGAATTGTGGTGTACCACTCAGAATTTACCGTCCTACGTTGCTCAAACGGTCGCCACCATTTGCTTCGAAGTGCTTCTTTCACCAACATCTTTCGTCGTTGGATTTGGCTCGTCTTCGAAGACCCATACGGTCGATTGCTGTTTTGTTTCGTGCTCATATGCATAGATCCATGATTCGTCACCTGTGATGATCTTATAAACGTCTTTTGAAGCACAGCGATCGTATTTTTTCAAATTTTTTTTGCACCAATCGACACGACCCTTTTTTTGAGCGATTGTCAAATTGTGCGGGATCCAACGAGAACAATCCTTTTTTACGGCCAGGTGTTCTTGCAATATCGAATTATGCTGGTGGAAGAAATGCTTAAGGATGCCTCTATCTCACGGTATGTCACATGACGATCTTGCATTATCAGTTCACGGACAGCATCAATGTTCTCTGGCACAACGACCGTTTTTGGACGACCTTCTCCTTCGAGCGAGCGTCGGCCACAATTGAATACATTAAACCAGTTTTTCACGGTGCTTCATCGCCAGATTTAAGTTCATCGATGTACTCTTGTCGTGAAAGTTGTGAAAAATTATCGCACAAAAATGTTCCCGAGTTAATTCCATTTTTTTGTCAAATTGATATTTTCAAGTCACTGTAAACAACACAAATTATGGTCGTACCTCAAAACGTTCTGAGTACGTTTATGCTAAAAATGTCAAACTTTCCAATGGAAATGTCAGATGGCGGTAGGCAACACTTAGTGTTGCCTAGCCCAGAAAGATATATATAGCAACCCTCGTAAAAGACACCATCCTAGATAACATCCTATGAAAGAGAATCTTTAAGACTTATTTTCTTATTTTGCCAATTTTTTTAGAACGGTTAAAATATAGTAAATACGTTTTTTTATGGAGGAAAGTAGGGCTAAATAGGCGAGACATAAAGTCGAATTTAAAAAAAAAAATATTATAAGTTGACTTCCGACTTTTTGGAGAAAAAAAATCGATTTAGGGTTACAATATTCGAAAAGCATCATACTATTGTTAGTCAATGGTTGCGTGACAACAATATAATGATCCTCTCAACAATAGTATGGTTCACACACAACCATACCATGATCCCCACAACCATATTATAATTTACACTCAACCAACTATGATCTTTACAACTATACTATGAGGATCAAAATATGGTTTTGTGATATTATGATTCACACAACTCATAGCCACATAGTATGCTCCAAATACAACATAATACTATCACTACAAACATAGTATGATCCCACTCAACCATACTATCATCCCCAAAATTATTTAATAGGATTGGGTTATGTTGTTATTAAACAATGGATTTTTATGATTTTTATTAAATTCAAAGTAGGAGAAAATAATAGTGAAACTACGTTAAAAAACGTAAGTATTTTAATATTTAAAAAATATTTCAATATTTCTAAAGCAGTTTATTTTGAAAAAGAAATATTGGCCGTGTTCTATTGGCGACTCGCTTAGGAGGTCGCTTACCCGATAACTTCACACCATTGTAAACGAATTGAGAAGTGATTTTGTTTACGGAAAGCTTTAGACAACTTGCGCTAAACCCCACTAGTTTTAACATTTTTAGGAAGAAAGTTCTTTGAAAATAGCCTAAAGCGAGTTTAAGCGAGCTCGGTTTTTATTCGCTTATAGTATGTACTGAATAACTTTTTTTTCTACAAATTTAAAATTTTCAAATCAAACGGGTTTTGATGCTTAAAGATAATCAGGTTTTGTATACTTATACAAAGAAATTTAAAAAAACTTCTCGTGAAGCTTTTATGTTATGGCCTTAGCGACCACTTACTCGCTTAATAAGCGAGTACCACTAGAACACGCCTATTATTATGTAAGATTCGTAACATTAACATTGTACCAAAAATCATAAACAAATGTATAAAATTACAATCATACGGTATGATTGCCGGTATCATATTATGCTAACATTAAACCAAAAAAATCAATTTATTGTCGCATCAACCATATTTATATTGTTCCTACAACCATATTAATATTTTTATATTTGGCAACAGTACTATTGTTATATTTCAACAATATTATCATAGCCGCAATCATGCTATTGTCAAAATGAAATTCAAAAAACAATGCTATGATTGCAACTAACTTACTTTTGTTGGACAGAACTTTTATTGCCGTGACCATACAGTAACCATATCTTTTCTATGCGCAAACAGAATGACAAATTAATATACTATCCACCTTCGGTAGAGTGTATACAGAAAATCATGTGGAATTAGTTTATAATAAAAAAAGCTCAATTTGAGCGTAGCGACTAGAAATTCTAAATGTGCTGAAAAGCCAAATGAAACTGGTCTAAATACCCTTGGCCGGATTCTAAATTTACCACAATCGATAAAGAATATCACAGCGGGATTTGTGAGAAATTATTATTATTTTTTTTGCAATTTTATATACATTTGGCCATTTTTAAATGAAATTTGTATAAAGGGTTTTTTATTCTACATTTTCCTTTGATAAACTTTATTTAAAAATTTCATTAATGTTAATAAATCAGACCCTTACTGTTAATTGTAGTAGTATCTATGATGATAAACTCTAGTTCGAAAATTTTTGTGGTATACTTGAAATACGAAAAGAAAGATGAATATTCAAAATGCTCAACCTCAGCCTTTATATGTAGACAAATGTAGGTTAATTCATTTGAAAACGCTGGACAATAGAGGAACCTTATTATCTCAAGTTTTTCTTCATAAATTGGTTTCGGGCTCGATAGATTCATCGTGTTTGTTGGCACTAGTCGATTTTTGCTTTCCTACCAGAACTTTGCGTCGCTTTAACTTGTTTTGTTTACCTGTTTATAGAACGAATTATTCTCTTAATGAACCTATAACTAGAGCAATGAAAGAGTTTAATAGTATCTCCAATCAGAACATTGATTTGTTTGACTCGTTATGTAATTTTATTAATAACTTAGATTTAATTTACTTTTAGATGTAAGAAATAGTCTGTAAGGAATTTGTACTTCCATATACTTAAATAAAAATAAATAAATAAAATGGGCTGAATATTCCGCCACCAAATGTAAAAAAAAGTTTATTTTTTACCTCGTCCGAAAATGTAGTTCTCATTCGATACCCACCCTCCCATTAGTCCATTTAGATACCCTAAAATCATTTGGTATGGGTCATATGATCCGGGTTTAAACTGGTCCAATTAAAAAAGGTGTGTTTTACTTAGGAAACAAAGTATTTAAAACGTATTTATCATGTATATGTGGCGTCACATATACATGATAAACGAAGTTTCTAGGACTGAAATTCAAATTAATATAAACTTGAACGATTTGCGGTTTTAACAAAATGCTACAATTTGCTTCAGAACAACAAACTATTTTGAAATTTATATGATTTTCATTTGATTAATTAACACAAGTTAATTATTCAAAAATTCGTTGAAATTCTTCTAAAATTTTAAAAATAATTAATAGCAATTATGCCCCATGCCGACTGACTGACAGACCTAACTGTAGTAGCTTAACATCGTGACACAATTTGTGAATACTTTCGCGCATTCATCCATAAAAACAAACAAAATTGATTTGGGGTTTCTGTGTGTTCGTTCGGTCACTTCCATTGTGAATAGTTTTTGTCCAGATGTTTCTGTATTTCGATTGTACGCATTTGAAAATCGAATTCTTTCACAATAAAGAATTTTTAACGAATTTCACTCTCATTTGAAGCTGGTACACGAAATGAAAAACAGAAAAAAACCTCAATGAAAGAAACTACGATGTGTTGAATGGAATATCTGAACGTAGTCCGAGTGTAATGACATCATTTGTAACGTATTTTGTTATTAAATTCTTTAACCCAATAGTAGGGTAAGCGAAAGGGTGCTGCTTCAGAAGTGTGATAATAATCACTGATCCGTATACTGTTGAGCGACAAAATTAAAAGAAGATTAAAACTAAACATGCACATAATTAAGATCTATTGTGAACATTGAAATCATGCTAATTTATGTTGGTTTCGATCTGAGTCTGGCATTTTCACTGTTGAGGCCATGATATTGAGTTTCGAAGACTTTCGCTTACTTTCAGCAAAGCTTTATATCGATTTCAAAGTAATACTCCTGACAAAAATTAAAAGGGTTTATGAAACCTTGCGACCACAAGTAACCTGGCAGATATCTGCGCATTAACTTTTGGACAGCTTTGTTCTGAAATCCGTGAAATCGGAGGCTAGAGTCTTAAAAACTTTGATTGAAAGAATGTTTTTCGCTCGCTATTAAACACAACAATGAAAGTGAAATTAAAAATTAGTGTACAATACCAAAAATTTTTGAAGGCCATTACACAAGAGCAAAAATTCGATACTTGAAAGTAAAGACATTAAATTGTACAAAATGGGCGATGTTCATTTTCTTTGCAATTATGCAGAAAACCCGTAACGCACAATTTCTCGTGGTGTATTTTTCCACATTCGTTTACGCACAATCATTCATACGCTAGTAAGCCAAAATTAAAGCACAGGACACACTAAATTCTCCTACTTTAAACACGCAAAAAACAGCATTCCCAAAATGATGTTTACTCATCTCTGTTTTTCGGTTCCTCGATAAATCTCAAATCGTCTATCTTGTACAATTTATCGTCCTTATCGTTAAAATTATTTTTTAATTGATATTGCTACTTTTTGTAATCGTTTACGAGGGCTGCTATATATATATATATATTTCTGGCCTAATAATGTGAAAATGTGAACATTTATCATCAACAATGGTTTTATTGTTTTTCAAAGTATTCTCCAGAATGATTTATAAACTTTTGCATGCGCTCAAACCAATTGTCGAAGAATTTTTTCCACTCCGTTTGAGACACCTCCAAAACATGGTTTTTGAACGCTTCAACAGCATCTTCTGGCGACGAAAATCGTTGACCACGCATTTTTTTCTTGATTTGCGGGAATAAAAAGAAGTCATTGGGTGCCAAGTCTGGGCTGTACGGCGGATGACCCATCAATTTGACGTTTTGGCCGGTCAAAAAGGCGCTGCTTTGAGCCGATGCGTGAAAGCTCGCATTTTCATGGTGCACAATGATTCGTCTTTTCTTGTTCGTTTTTCGAGTTTCTCCGAAAATTGTTTGACCGCCCTACGTTGCTCAAGCGAAACAGTCGCCACATGACCAGTTTTGCCGAAGAAACAGGCGGGCATTTGCTTCGAATAACTTTCGTCGCTGGATTTGGCTCGTCTTCGAAGACCCACACGGTAGATTACTGTTTTTTCGGGCTCAAACGCATAGATCCACTATTCGTTACCTGTGACGATCTTATAAACGTCTTTTGAAGCACCGCGATCGTATTTTTTTCAAAATTTCTTTGCACCAATTGACACGAGCCTTTTTTTGAGTGATTGTCAAATTGTGCGGGATCCAAAGAGAACAAACCTTTTTTACGGCCAGGTGTTCATGCAATATCGAATGTATGATGGTGGAAGAAACTCCCTAGAATGCCTTTATCTCACGGTATACCACATGACGATCTTACATTATCGTCTTCGAAGACCCACACGGTCGATTGCTGTTTTGTTTCGGGCTCAAACGCATAGATCCATGATTCGTCACTTGTGACGATCTTATAAACGTCTTTTGAAGCACCGCGATCGTATTTTTTTTAAAATTTCTTTGCACCAACCGACACGAGCCTTTTTTTGAGCGATTGTCAAATTGTGCGGGATCCAACGAGAACAACCCTTTTTAACGGCCGGGTGTTCAAGCAATATCGAATATATGATGGTGGAAGAAACTCCCTAGAATGCCTCTATCTCACGGTATACCACATGACGATCTTGCATTATCGTCTTCGAAGACCCACACGGTCGTTTTCTGTTTTGTTTCGGGCTTATTCGCATAGATCCATTATTCGTTACCTGTGATTATCTTATAAACGTCTTTTGAAGCACCGCGATCGTATTTTTTTTTCAAAATTTCTTTACACCAATCGACACAAGCCTTTTTTTGAGCGATTGTCAAATTGTGCGCGATCCAACGAGAACAAACCTTTTTTACGACCAGGTGTTCATGCAATATCGAATGTATGCTGGTGAAAGAAATGCTCAAGGATGCCTCTATCTCATGGTATGTCACATGACGATCTTACATTATCGTCTTCGAAGACCTACACGGCCGATTGCAGTTTTTTTCGGGCTCAATCGCATAGATCCATTATTCGTCACCTGTGATTATCTTATAAACGTATTTTGAAGCACCGCGATCGTATTTTTTTCAAAATTTCTTTGCACCAATCGGCACAAGCCTTTTTTTGAGCGATTGTCAAATTGTGCGGGATCCAACGAGAACAAACCTTTTTTACGGCCAGGTGTTCAAGCAATATCGAACATATGATGGTTGAAAAAACAACCTAGAATGCCTCTATCTCACGGTATGCCACATGACGATCTTGCATTATCGTCTTCGAAGACCCACACGGTCGATTTCTGTTTTGTTTCGGGCTCATACGCATAGATCCATTATTCGTCACCTGTGACGATCTTATAAACGTCTTTTAAAGCACCGCGATCGTATTTTTTCAAAATTTCTTTGCACCAACCGACACGAGCCTTTTTTTGAGCGATTGTCAAATTGTGCGCGATACAACGAGAACAAACCTTTTTTACGACCAGGTCTTCATGCAATACCGAATGTATGCTGGTGGAAGAAATGCTCAAAGATGCCTCTACATCAAGGTATGTCACATGACGATCTTGCATTATCAGTTCACGTACGGCATCAATGTTCTCTGGCACAGCGGCCGTTTTTGGACGACCTTCGGGACCTTCTTCTTTGAGAGAGCGTCGGCCATGATTGAATTCATTAAACCAGTATTTCACAGTGCTATAGGATGGTGCTTCATCGATATACAAAGATTTAAGTTCATCGATGCACTCTTGTCGTTGTGAAAAATGATCGTACGTAAATGTTCTCGAGTTAATTCCATTTTTTTGCCAAATTGATTTTTTCAAGTCACTGTAATCAACGCAAATGATGGTCGTACGTCAAAACGTTCTGAGTACGTTTATGCTAAACAATGTCAAACTTTCCAATGGAAATGTCAGATAGGCCAGAAATATATATAGCAACCATTGTGTTGTTGTACCACAACCATAAACCCAACAATAGTATGATGCTCTTCGAATATTGTTATCCCAACCATACTTTTTTTATATGTGCAATCGCAGAAGCTTGCCATACTTATAAAAAGGAAATAAAACTTGTTGTGAAGTGTTTTTTTCCTTGCAGGCTATGTGATACTGTTAACTTTAAGCATTGAATACTGACGAGATTTTGCTAATGTGATAACTTTAAATTTCATGCATGTAAAGTACTTGTATCTTTAAGTCCAATAAACCAATCATAAACGTAGGCGTCGATAAACGATTCGATGTGCAATGTTCGCTCCAAAACTAAAAATCGCTTTATCAAAAATGGTAAAACCAACATATTTTGTCAATGAAGTAACTTTAAAAATCTTTAATTTAAGAAGAAAAAAACACTACAACACCCAACAGATATAAGCAAATAACCATGTAAGCCCACATGTTTTGCAAATACCCAAAGCGCGATTAAATACAGTGACAGTTCAAATTTGGTTTGAAATTTAAATAAAATATTTAACACATTGTCCACACACTTTCACACACACACACACACATATTATCGTATACTCGTATAATTTAAGTTTAAAATCTTTTAAAAAGTAACAATTACTTTGGGTTTTCTGGCGAAACAAAAACATTGTCACGTTTTTTGGTTTTGCAAAAAGGCCAACTTTGTATCTTAACATTCAAAATACCAGCAATTTGTTTTTAATTTTTTTTAACAAAAACCAGAACTTTAAGTTTGCGATCGCACAAAAACAACATTTTATGGCAAAAAATAACGTTTATTAACCGCCGCAAGCGCACTTTTCAACACGTTTTTTATTTTTTTTTCGTTTCGCTGAAAAGTCATTGGCCAAGACATTGAAATGGCACAAACTACAGACATCCCCATACACATCTGTCTGCCGTCGTACGAGTATTGAACAACAGCCAGACTGACTGAGAGGCAAACTCGGTTGGTTACATTTTTAACTTGAAATGTCAAGATAAAACGTATTGTATTGAATGTTGTATGTTTGAATGCTTCGACGACGTACATCTCAATATCGCAGGTGTTTTTATTTAACAGTAATTTGCATTTCTTATGTTCGAAAGCAAAAAAACTTTCGATATTAAAGTTTCGAACTGATATTTTAGACTCACCGCGATCCGACTGTCTTGGTTTGTACACCCCTACACGCAGAGGAAAGATATGGTTACACTATGATCACCGCAACAATAATATGTTCTCTACAATAAAATCATGTTCGTCGCAACTATAGTATTGTTTTTTGAATTTTATTTTGACAACAGTATTATTGCGGCAATATTAATATTGTTGATATGTAACAATAGTATTATTGCCAAATTTAGAAATAAAAATATGGTTGTAGCAACCATATACACATGGTTGACGCAACATAAGTATTGTTGTTTAAAATTTACTTTAACAATAATATGATTACGGCAAATATACAGTATGGTTGCGACTAAAAAAATAACAAAATAGGTTTTATAGAACATACATGGATGTGTGTGCGTATGTTTTTTTGATATACCAAAAAAACACATACCCACGATACAGTGCATGGTTGCTGTCCGTTATAAAAAACAGCAATCCGAAGGTAGTTCGACGGATTTTTATTGTGTTTACTTTGTTCGGTGAAATACTCTACTGCAGGCTGATTCTAGTTTATTTAAAATCTGCCGTCATTTAAGTATATAGCTATTAATCATGGTTTTATCACATTCCTTACTTGGGGTCTACGGATGGTGAAGTAGCATTCACCCCTGCTGGCAACTAAAAGTATTTTCGACTGCCGTTGGAATATATATTTTTGTTTCTTGAATGGAATGTTCAATAAAAACAATGCCTCAAATCTGGCTATGAACGAATTGTAATGCAATTTAATATAACATGCTTGATAAAAATCTCTATTTTTGAATAACAACATTACTGAATCCTGATGAATAATTTTGGCGATCATAATATGGTTGAGTGTGAATCATACCATGGCTGTGTGGATCATACTATGGTAGTATGAGAAAAATACTATTGTTGTGAGAATCATAATATGGTTGTGGGGATCATAGTATGGTTGCGTATGAATCATACTAAGGTTGTGAGGATCATACTATGGTTGTTTGAGAAACATACTATGTTTGTGAGGATCATAATATGGTTGTGAAGATAATAGTATGGTTGAGTGTGATTCATACTATTGTTGTGAGGATTATAGTATGGTTGCGGAGATCATAGTATGGTTGAGTGTGAATCATACTATTGTTGTGAGGATCATAATATTGTTGTACCAAAACCATATACCAAACAATAGTATGATCCTCTTCGAATATTGTCACCCCAACCATACTTTTTTTCTGCGTGTAGTGTACATGTTGCCGTTTAAGAGTTTTCCGACCAAATTTGTTTGAATGGAATTAAAATTGTAAGATTTGGTCGAATGGTCGGTCAAATTTGAATTTGGTAGGTTTTGAACGTAATTGTCAATTTTTTAAAGGGTGGTTAAATTTTAAGGGCCGACGTTGAATGTGAACCACACCTAAACTTTAAGTTTTTTTCTGCATTTCATTTGATATTTCTCAATTTCAGACTAACTCAATTTGAACCAGGGAAAGATACACAAGCCGGATTGGTGGCAAGAAATGGCAACAGTGGATGATCAATTTTCGAAGAAAATCATCAAAATCATTTTTACCTCAGTGGATTTGTCAATAAGCAGAATTGCCGCATTTGAGCGAATGATAATCCACGAGTGATTGTCGAAAAAACAATGCACCCACAAAGAGTGACTGTTTTGTGCGTTTTATGGGCTGGCGGCATCATCGGGCCGTATTTTTTCCAAAATGAGGCCGGTCAGGCAGTTACTGTGAATGGTGTTCGCTATCGTGAGCTGATAACTAACTTTTTATGTCCCGAATTGGAATATATGGATGTGGACGATATGAGGTTTCAACAGGACGGTGCCAATAGTCACACATCTAACGAAACAATGGCTTTTTTGCGCGACAAATTCAATGACCGTGTTATCTCACGGCGTGGTGATGTTAATTGGCCGCCAAAGTCATGTGATTTGCCACCGTTGGACTTCTTTCTTTGCGGTTATTTAAAAGATAAGGTGTACGAGGGCGACTGCAAAACTAACTGGCCTGGCACATTTTCTGTTTTACTAGCAACTTTTTTTTTGTTTTTTAAAAGCAATCTTTTATAGGCCATCTGTCAAAATTTCCGAAATATTTAATGATTATTTTCTTTGTTACAGGTGATTGAAGTAAACAAGTTTTATAATTTTTGAAAAATGGAAAATAAAGAGTTTCGTGCGGTAATTAAACACTTTTATATGAAAGGTTATACGCCACAATTAATCAAAGATGAATTGGATTCTGTTCATGGTGATAATGCACCATCATACTCCACCGTGAAATCCTGGGTTCAACAATTTAAAATGGGTCGTTCAAGTACGGAAGAGGAACAACGCTCTGGAAGACCGAAAACTGCTACTACTATTGAAAACATTAGAAAAATATTTAATGAAGTGACTAAAGATAGACGAATAAAGCTCAAAGAACTTGCTGATATTGTTAAAATACACGAAAAACAAGTTTGGAGTATTTTACATGATGAACTCCACATGAAAAAGCTATCCGCAAGAACGCTGCCGCGTTTGTTGACTTTGCCCCAAAAAATCGTCCGTTGGACCAATTCCGAGGAGCTTTTAGCGATTTATCAGCGTAATCCAATAGAGTTCTTGCGCCGATTCATAACTGTTGATGAAACATGGATCCATCACTACATCCCAGAATGCAAAGAACAGTCAAAACAATGGATAGAAGCTGGTAAAAGTGGTCCCAAGAGGGCGAAAACTGTTAAGTCAGCAGGAAAAGTAATGGCCACAGTATTTTGGGATGCAAGGGGTATAATATTTATTGATTATCTTGAGAAAGGAAAAACTATAAATAGTGAATATTATTGTGCATTATTGGATCGGTTGAGTGGAGAAATTAAGATTAAACGACCGCATTTAGAAAAAAAAGTTCTTTTTCATCAAGATAATGCTCCTTCACACACTGCATTTATAACTCAACAAAAACTGGCCGAATTATGATTTGAAATTGCTCCGCATCCACCATATAGTCCAGATTTAGCTCCTTCAGATTATTTCTTGTTTCCAAATTTAAAAAAAATTCTCGGTGGCAAAAATTTTCGTCCAATAGCGAGGTTATTGCTGAAACTGATGCATATTTTGAAGGTCTTGAAAAATCTTATTTTTCGGATGGAATTAAAAAACTTGAAAAACGTTTGATGAAGTGTATTGAGTTGGAAGGAGATTATGTTGAAAAATAAATAATAATAATACCAAAAAAACGGTTCTTTTTATGTTAGGCCAGTTACTTTTGCGGTCCCCTCGTACGTCGATAAGCAAGCATCAATTCAAGGGCTAAAAGATAAGATAATTCGGCACATTAACGGCATATAACCTCAATTATGCCTCAGCGTCATCGAAAATTTGGACCATCGGATGGAGGTGTGCCGCCGTGTTCCATACATGATTGAACCGTACCAATATGATCATAATAAAAAGAAATGACAATAATTTCCTAAATAATTTGTGATTTATTTAAAATCAACGTTGGCCCTTAAAATTTAACCACCCTTTATTTGTTTACTTGTCTAAATTCACATCTACTTTAAATTCCAATTGTACAGGGTGATCTTACTAAACCCCCCGATGTTAATTGTACTGAAAACAAAAACTTTTCCGAGAATTATCGTTATATTTTTTATTATGATACAGGGTGGCTGATTAAAGCCGCTACCTAAAAAAAAATAGTAACTTTTTGTCTATGTGATGAATCTGGTTATTTTTTTATTTTGCAGATTAATTTTTAAATTAAAGAAAAATAGACAACTGGGACACTGAAACTAGAATTTGGATTGTCCGCCGCTATCACGCACTGGAGTCCGTAGTTTTGGTTTAAAAAGAGTATAGGCACACGTTTGGCTGCAATCTTCCGAGCAGATGGTCCTTAATGAGTCTTGTTAACGACCAGGGGACAGTCAACAAAAGACCTTACAATCGAAACCTTTCGGTTCGGATGGAGGAAACAATCGCTGCTGTAGCTGATGCCATACAAAATAATCCAAGAGTTTCGACAAGAAGCTTATTTGCTCAAATGGGTATAAGCAGACAGTCATTGCAGTCAATTATGCACAAAGATTTGCACTTATTCCCATATAAAATTCAGATGGCCAACAAACTTAACGCAGCATACTTCCCGATTCGCTTTGTCTTCTATTATTCGTTATTCGAATTTCTCCGAAGACTTCCGGCAAACAACTTGTGGTGTACCACTCAGAATTGACCGTCCTATATTGCTCAACAGTCGCCACATGACTAGTTTTGCCGAAGAAACAGGCTCGTCTTCGAAGATCCACACGGTCGATTGCTGTTTTGTTTCGGGCTCATACGCATATATCTATGATTCGTCACCTGTGACGATCTTATAAACGTCTTTTGAAGCATCGCGATCTTATATTTTTTAAAATTTCTTTGCAGAAATTAACACGAACCTTTTTTTTTGAGCTATTGTCAAATTGTGCGGAATCAAACGAGAACAAACCTTTTTTACGGCCAGGTGTTCATGCAATATCGATGATGCTGGAAGAAATGCCCAAGATGCCTCTATCTCACGGTATGTCACATGACGATCTTGCATTAGCAGCTGACCATTTGCTTCGAAGTGCTTCTTCCACGAACAACTTTCGTTGGATTTGGTTCGTCTTCGAAGACCCACACGGTCGATTGCTGTTTTGTTTCGGGCTCATACGCATAGATCCATGATTCGTCACCTGTGACGATCTTATAAACGTCTTTTGAAGCACTTCGATTGTATTTTTTCAAAATTTCTTTGCACCAATTGACACGAGCATTTTTTTTGAGCTATTGTCAAATTGTGCGGAAACCAACGAGAACAAAGCTTTGTTTTACGGAATGTATGCTGGTGGAAGAACTGCCCAAGGATGTCTCTATCTCACGGTATGTTACATGACGATCTTGCATTATCAGTTTACGCACGGCATCAATGTTCTCTGGCACAACGGCCGTTTTTGGACGACCTTCACGACCTTCGTCTTTTAGCGAGTGTCGGCCACGATTGAATTCATTAAACCAGTTTTCCACAGTGCTATAGGATGGTGCTTCATCGCCATACTTAGATTTAAGTTCATCGATGCACTCTTGTCGTGATAATCCACATCGAATGTTGTGGAAAATGATTACACGAAAATGTTTACGAGTTAATTCCATTTTTTTGCCAAATTGATTTTTTCAAGTCACTGTAAACAACACAAATGATGGTCGTACGTCAAAACGTTCTGAGTACGTTTATGCTAAAAAAATGTCAGACTTCCCAATGGAAATGTCAGATGGAGCCAGAAATATATACGTATCGCATAGCAACCCTCGTTATTCCGCATATTTTATAAAAATGATTACTTAGTAGGGACATAAATACTGTTACAACATTGAACACACCCATTTCAATAGTAGAACTGAACATTCCCCGTTAGTGTCATATGGGTTTTGAAAGCTAACCTCAATAGCGTTAGTCTGTAACGGGATTTTAAAATTGTTTCAACTTTCATCAAGGAGTGGTCAGATAATGAGAACCTTATCGCTGTAATAGAGCTTTTCAAGTGTGAAATGAAAAAAAGCGATATCGTCAAAACGCTCCGACCACTAGGGATTAGCCGCATGTTCGTCTACCGATGCATACACTGTTTGAGAAGATTGGAGATGTAAAAGACAGCCACTGGTCGGGCCGCCTACGCTCTGTTCGAACAGCGCATGTCATCAAAGCCGTTAAATCAAGAATTCACAGAAATCCGCTCCGGAAACAGAAAATCATGGCCCTTGAGATGAATACCCAAAAGTCCATGAGTCGAATCATTAAAAAAGACTTGGGACTTTCAAACGACGTACCGGACATTTTTTGACTGCAGCTTTAAAAAAAATAGGTTTAAAAAATGCAAACGTCTTTTGGTGAAGCTTGCACAGAAAAATTTTGTTCTCCGAAGAAAAAATTGTTACCATTCAGTAAAATATTTAACAAGCAAAATGATTGAGTGTATGCGCGGTCATCTAAGGAAACATCTGAACTGATCCCAAGCTTCAGTCATGGTTTGGTGGGGTGTCTCTTACGATGGGGTCACTGACCTGTATTTCTGCGAACAAGGAGTCAAAACATCGGCCAAAGTTTACCAAGAAACCGTTTTGGAAGCTGTTGTGAAGCCTCTTAACAATTCCCTGTTACAAAACCAGCCATGGACTTTCCAGCAGAATTCTGCGCCGGCCCATAAGGCTAAGACGTCCCAGGCCTGGCTTCGAAACAATTTGCCAGCGTTCATTTCCTCTGAAGAATGGCTCGCAGGCAGTCCAGATTTGAACCCATTGGATTACAAATTGTGGACGGTTTTAGAGGACAAGGTTTGTCACAAAAGTTACCTTAACGTTGGATCTCTTAAGACTACTTTGGTTCGTGCTGTGGCCAATTTTCCAATGGACGAGGTTCGTGCAGCAATTGACGATTGGCCAGTGCGACTTAAAGCGTGTGTAAAGGCAAAATGCGGACATTTCGAATAAGTATATTCTTTTTGGATACAATATACATCAATAAATATATTAAAAAATATTTGGTCCAAAAACATTCAGTGCTTTTTATTTTACAGCATAAAACGAGTGTAACAGTATGTATGTCCCTACTAAGTATATAATTTTGCCCTATTTACTTATACATTTGAGCCCAAGTTATCCAGGAAGCCACATATAAAATCCGATCTTATCCAAATTTCGTAACGACAAGTCAAGTTAAAATTTATTCATAACAATTCGTTTTTTAAATGCAACCCTTAAATTATGGATAATTTGTTTTTTTATACGGAATAATACGTTCCGATTTACACCTTTATAGCCATAAACTATTTATAAAAATTTGTCATCTATTTTTATAAATATTTATCTCATAGCGCCGTTCGTTCAGTTGAAAATGCTATTGACTGCTGCTTAAAAACTTGAAGTGTGAAATCCCTATTGATTCAAAACTCAAAGAATTGGATAATTGAAGGCAAAAAAATCATTAAAACATTCCATATTACTTACTTCCATCTTACAAGGTAAGCAAGTTTTCTTGAAATAAACCCCACATAAACTGTGCCACCTTTTCAATAAACGAATGTCACTTTTTTGAAAAGAATCCCCTATTTGCGATACTTTTTCAAAATTGTCAGCGTCAACACTGCACCTTACCCGCTGTTAACCCCAAATTATTGACAACAACCTCCTGGTAGACGAAGACACCTTTCCATACCCCCAAATTATTGACAACAACCTCCTGGTAGATGAAGACACCTTTCCATATCCCTGGCTCTTGATCGAGTCGGTATGAAATAATTTTGTTGACTCGTTTTTTATGATTTTGCGTCTGAACAAACAATTCCGTATAATTTGGGCAAAGTTGTATGAACGATGATGCCCTCCAATTCAGTGAATTTGACTAATACCAGCATTGACAATAATAATGATCATCATCATTATGATGTTAAAGGCGATGGCGTTCATTGTGTTTCTGCCAGTGAATTGGCCATTATGGTATTGACCATATGTTGTAGACGTATAGAGTTGGTGGTAGTACGAGTATATTGGGTATTGCTTGGCTGTTGCCATTGCTGCTGCTGCTGGTGCTAATGTTGTTCGGACATTCTATCCCATTTATGTTGTGACTTTCAAACGTGTCGCAATTTATTTCTTTATAACAACAACATCGGCAATAGGAGCCACAAAATATGGCAACAACAAACAGTGCCAACAACTTTCGTGTGGGTTTACGGTTACGTTTTTTAATCCAAGTTTCAAGCAAAAATTGCAAAAATTCAACTAAAACTGGTTTTCAGAAATATTGTACACATTTTGTGAACGAGAGCGATTGCTTCTGCTCTGGGCCAAGTGCAAAAGTACTTGAATGTAAGTAACGGCGTCATTGTGAAGTCGACGTCAGATATTCTCCGGTTAATTGTGGTGCAATTTCTGGTGTCTACAAGTAGTTTTTTTGTTTTTTTTTTGTTTAGATTTCGTTAAATAATTATGTCATGTTTTTTTCTATCTTTTGTGCAAAATAAAACAATTAATTCTACATCTTTGTAGGTATTCCACCACAGCCAACCTAGCGAACAACCCATACTTTGAAGACTGGTTGACTGTTATTGTGGGACTCGGGATTGTTTTGATGTGCTCAGTTCAGAGTTGAATGACTCGGTGCAAATTTGTGTTAGGTTTTTTTTCTTTGTTTAATTTTACTTTGGTTTAAACTTGGGAATGTTTTCTAATACCAAATAATAAAAAAAAAACCGTTTAAAAAATATTTTTACTAAAAAAGTATGGCATTTTAAACTTGTGTAGAGGTATCAATTTCGTGTTTACAACTTTTGGCAACCCTATTGTGGTGACAGATGTCAAGCAAATTGTTATTCATCTCTGCTAGGGCTCAGAAAGAAGCCCTCATTGCAGACGCCGTTAAAAATGCATCAAATTTGCATTTCCTGAAAAGAAGTTAAAAAATTATCCAATTTTCAAAAGCGAAGTGTAATGAAATTATTAGGCTGATGGCAGAGTGAGCGCTCAAAGCGGAGCCGGGCCGAGCCAAACTTATTTCATGCTTATATGAAATTTGGGGATCGCTGAGTGACCGCTGAAATCGGCGCTGAATCTGCAATGTTTTTGCTGTGTGTTTTTTTATTGTTTTTATTTATTTACATTATTTTGTAGTTGATATTTGTATGCCATTATTTGGGTAAATCAATAATGTGATAATAAATTAATCTAATAATGGGAATTTATGATTAATCTGAACTATGAATAATCTGTTAATTAGAAATATGATTGATCAAATTTAAATAATTTTGTTCAATATTCGAAAAATTTGTCAAACAAAACAGAGAGTATTAATTCAACAGTATCACAACGTCAAAAACCGTTTACGAATTACAAACAACTCATATCTTTACACATACAATCAAACATCAGCACCAATCAGCACGAAAAAACGCTTCAAAACAGTTTTGTTCCATTCAATCAGCTTTCAGCTCCGCTCGGCTCGGCTCCGCATTGAGCGCGCACTCTACCATCAGCCTTAGACTAAGTTTGGCCCAGGTGCGATAAATATGTCTTAGGTGCCTCTCAGCTTGAAGCAGTCTACGAGGGTTGCTATATATATTTCTGGCCTAGGCAACACTAAGTGTCATCACTGACATTTCCATTGGAAAGTTTTTTTGCATAAACGTACTCAGAACGTTTTGACGTACGACCATCATTTGTGTTGTTTACAGTGACTTGAAAAAATCAATTTGGCAAAAAATGGAATTAACTCGTGAACATTTTCGTGCGATCATTTTTTTTTTTTTTTTTTTTAATTAGCCAACACTCAGGGGTTTTCCCCTATACATGCAATGCATTGCGTTGGTCGTTGGAAAGCAAGGGATCGAAGGGGGGAAAGAGGGAGTAATGTTTATTGGCATTCGCCTTGAATTTCTGGATGTCGTAATTGGTGGGAAATACATTTGCCGGAAGTCGATTCCACATACGGACAGTACGGGCGAAAAACGAATTCGATCTGTAGTGTACAGTGCGGTCAACCGGCCAATCGATAACAAATGGGTGTGAATTTCTGGAAAGTCGTGTATCCCTGCCGAACATCCTCACGTCAGGAATAAGGCCACGAATGTCTGAAGAACACACCATGGAAGTAGCGATAGAACAGCGACACACAGCCCACATTCCGACGATGCTCCAGGGAAACAATAGAGTTGGATACCCTACTGTTTCCTATCAGCACCATCGCTCTCCTTTGAACACGGTCCAGAAGCTCCAAGGATGTTTTTGGAGCACCTGCCCATATATGGGAGTTGTATTCCATCATTGGCCTGATGTAGGTTGTATAGATATCGAAAAGATCAGAAGGAGTGAAATATTTTTTGCACCGCTTTAGGAAGCCTATACACTTGAGTGCTTCTTTCGACACTTCGAATACATGTCTCGCCCAACGAGCGTCACATTGTATTTTCATGCCCAGAACATCAAGAGCATCTGATTGTTCGACATCCATACCATCGATAGATAATGACGACACTGTTGGGTCAGCGAATCGCTTGTGAGACAACAAGCAGCACTGTGTCTTACGCGCATTAAAATCTACTCTATTCGCTCGACCCCAGTCGGAAATGGCCAGTAAATCCCGGCCAAGTGTCTCTTCCATTATTCGCCTTTTGTCTTCAATATCTTGAAGACTCGGCCTACGGTCGAATGAATATGAATGACATAGGTTGCTGTCATCCGCGAAAGAGTAGATTGGATTCACGGTCTGACCCAAAAGATCATCAATGAAAATGAGAAATAATGAGGGAGAAAGGACAGAGCCTTGTGGCACACCTGCGGTCAGCCTATGTTTATCGGATGAGAACCCATCTACAACAACTCGTATAGTGCGATCTCTAAGAAAGCTCGATATAAATCGAGCAAATGTATTACCGACACCAAAAGCGATCAGCTTTGATAAGAGTGCACCGTGCCAGACTCTATCAAATGCCTTGGATATATCCAGAGCCACGACCTTACTCTCACCAAACTGGTGGATAGACCGACTCCAGCTTTCCGATAGGAAAGCCATCAGGTCACCCGTAGAGCGATTTCTACGGATGCCGTACTGTCTGTCGCTAAGCAGGTCGTTGGACTCTAGATACCCTACTAGATGGTGGTTAACCATGCTCTCCATTACCTTGGAGAGCGCAGAGCAGATCGCGATTGGCCGATAATTCGCAGGATTATTGGCTTCACCCTTTTTAAGGATCGGCTGGACGTTCGCAACCTTCCAACACGCTGGGAAGACTCCTGCACGATAAGCAAGGTTGAAAAGGTTGCGCAGTGGACGGGCTAGCGTCGAGGAGCACTTACATAGGACTAGTGCCGAGATACCATCCGGGCCCGGGGACTTACTAACATCGAGATTCACAAGAACCCTTTTAACTCCACGAGTTCGAAAAAATATCTTAGGCATGGAACTAGATACGTTTTCGATCTCGGGGAGTGGTTGATTGCTTTCCGGCAAGGAAGAAATTCCTGCAAACATTTCAGCCAAAAGGTTGGCTTTATCAACCGGGTCAGTGAATGCCCGGTCGTTTTTAACAAGAGTTGGGATAGATGAAGAACTATCCTTTACTCTTCTTACAAACGACCAAAAGCTCTTACTTCCCCTGGGAGCTCAAAGACGAAGGTCGTCCAAAATCGGTCGTTGTGCCAGAGAACATTGATGCCGTGCGTGAACTGATAATGCAAGATCGTCATGTGACCTGACCTACCGTGAAATAGAGGCATCCTTGGGCATTTCTTCCACCAGCATCCATTCGATATTGCATGAACACCTGGCCATAAAAAAGGTTTGTTCTCGTTGGATCCCGCTCAATTTGACAATTGCTCAAAAAAAGCCTCGTGCCGATTAGTGCAAAGAAATTTTGAAAAAAATACGACGTTTATAAGATCGTCACAGATGACGAACCATAGATCTATGCGTATGAGCCCGAAACAAAACAGCAATCGACCGGGTGGGTCTTCGAAGACGAGCCAAATCCAACAAAAGTTGTTCGTGGAAGAAGCACTTCGAAGCAAATGGTCGCCTGTTCTTCGGCAAAACTGGTCATGTGGCGATTATTCCGCTTAAGCTACGTAGGACGGTCAATTCTGAGTGCTACACCACAATTTGTTTGCCTGAAGTCTCCGGAGAAATTCGAAAAACGAACAAGAAAAGACGATTCATTGTGCACCATGACAATGCGAGATCTCACACATCGGCTCAAGCCAGCGCCTTTTTGACCGGCCAAAACGTCGAATTAACGGGTCATCCGCCGTACAGCCCTGACTTAGAACCCAATGATTTATTTTTATTCCCGCACATCAAGAAAAAAATTGCGGCGAAAACGATTTTCGTCGCCAGAAGATGCTATTGATGCGTTCAAAAACCATGTTTTGGAGGTGTCTCAATCGTAGTGGAAAAGTGCTTCAACAATTGGTTTGAGCGCAAGCAAAAGTTTATAAATCATGCTGGAGAATACTTTGAAAAACACTAAAACCATTTTTGATGATAAATATTCGCATTTTCATTATTAGGCCAGAAATACATATAGCATTATTAGACCAGAAATATATATTATAGGGTTGTAAAATTCAATTATCGATTAGTCGACTTTTTGTTGCTAAAATTTAAAAAGACGTGACCGACTTTTGCCTCCGATTAAAATCGAACAATCGACTTTTGCGTTGACTCTTTTTTCGACTTTTTGCTACCGACTGAACAAAATAGTCTACCCTGCACCACCCTGTAGATCCTCTAGCTGATTCGATGAACGATTTCTGTCTGTTCGAATATCCATCCGTCTGCGTAGATCTAAAGTTTGTAACTAAACTACAGGTCGCACTTGTTAATCATGACATTTGGCAGAAGTAGGTTTTCTTGAACCAAGGAATTCAGTTCTGATTTAAATATATTTCCCAAACATATGTTTAGCCGGTTCTATGTTAAGCTCTAGACTGTGCCAAATTTCATCAAGATTGAATGTAATCTGTGACTTTACATCAAATCTTGATAAAAATTGGCACAGTTCATAACGATCGATTCGTTACCATCTCAGATAAAAATGGGATGTATCGGTCCTCCTGATTTAACATACAACCGCTCGAGAACACCATTTTTAATCGGACTAGTTTAAAACTGGACCATACTACCAATTTTTTAGGCAGTCAGGGCCTCAAGCCATAAAGGAATGTTGGGTGTCAAATAAGAATGACACTTTCGCACAAGGTCAAAAATAAACTTATTTGTTGAAATTTGCCTTAATTTGGTAACGAAACATTTAAAATAAGATTTTCTGACAAATCCAATTGTGGAGTTATTTTTAAAATCTGGGTAAATTTAGAATCTTCCAACGGGGGCCTGTTTTAATTGGCTTTTCCGCACATTTAGAATTTTGAGAATATAGGGTTGATGGTTTAACATATTAAATTTGAATCGGCTGCAAAAAAACTTATAATTTTTTAAAATTTCTAGTTTTAGAGTCCACGATTTTTCGGTAAAATTCTTCATATGCAGCCAAACAATCTTCAGCCCATTGGGCGAAGCGAAAACGCATCGAATTGTGTTCCATTATAAAAAAAACAGAAATTTGAAAAATATCAGTACTTTTTTTTACAGCCGATCAAATATAAAAAGTTAAATCGGCCACCCAGTAGTAGACCACGTCCAAATTTAGGCTTTACTAGAATATACTTCTACATGATTTTTTTATACACTCCACGGATGGTATATTATATTTGTCATTAGTTTGCAACATTACGTAATATTGGAACCCTATGAGGTATAAGTATACATATTCCTGATCTTCATAAAATTCTAAGACGATCAAGTCAAGTCCGTATGTCTGTTGAAAGCACGATAGCGGTCAAACGAATTAACCTAGGATCCTGCAATTTTGCACTGCAATGCATTAAGCTGTTTGGGATTGTAAATGGATGAAATCAGCTTAGGGAGGGAAGTTTCCCTTTAAGGGACTGAAGCTACCTCACATAAAAGTAATTTCTTTTAAGCATTTGGTTAAAAAATAATTTTTTTTGCGGACGGACAATATTTGAAATGCCTCAAAAAATGGCATAGTTGCTGGACTTTTTGAAGTATGTGGCCCAAAATCGTATGAATCCATATATAATGTAATATTTAAGGTCTAGCTGAAATAAGGGACGGACGTATGAGCCGAAGAGACCCAAAACATGGTGATTTTTTGCGCTTTAGTTGCGAAGGGAGGTGGTATGCAAGGTTCGGCCTGGCCAAACTTAACGACGTTTTTACTTATTGTTCTAATTTTTAGTATACGTATAAATGAGTTGTTTATTTATATAAAGTGTTTTTTAGACGTGTTGTTTTCAATCTGACCACACTTTTTTCGAAGTTGGTCAGTTTGGTTTGCCATTTCATAATGAAGAGACTTACTCCGGAACAACGTGTACAAACCGTGGTGAATGGGCCCAAAACGAGATGGCCACCGATCCTAATTTTTAGAAGAACATTTTGTTCAGCGATGAAGCTCACTTATGGTTTAATAGGTACGATACGAGGGCTGCTATATATATTTCTGGCCTAATAATGAAAATGAGAATATTTAACATCAAAAAAGGTTTTATTGTTTTTCAAAGTATTCTCCAGCATGATTTATACTCTTTAGCATGCGCTGAAATCAATTATCGAAGTACTTAACACTCCGAATAGGACACCTCCAAAACATGGTTATTGAACGCTTCAACAGCAGATTCTGACGAAGAAAATAGTTAACCACGCATTTTTTTCTTGATGATAAAAAGAAGTCATTGGGTGTCAAGTTAGGGCTGTACGGCGGATGACCCGTCAATTCGACGTTTTGGTCACTCAAAAAGGCGCTGGTTTGATCCGATGTGTAAGACCTCGCATTGTCATGGTGCGTCTTCTCTTGTTCGTTTTTTAAATTTCTCCGAAGACTTCAGGCAAACAAATTATGCTGTACCACTCAGAATTGGCCGTCCTACGTTGCTCAAGCGGAACAGTCGCCACATGACCAGTTTTGCAGAAGAAACCGGCGGCCATTTGCTTCGAAGTGCTTCTTCCACGAACAACTTTCGTTGGATTTGGCTCGTCTTCGAAGACCCACACGGTCGATTGCTGTTTTGTTTCGGTTTCATATGCATAGATCCATGGTTCGTCACCTGTGGCGATCTTTGAAGCACCGCGATTGTATTTTTTCAAAATTTCATGCAATATCGAATGTATGCTGGTGGAAGAAATGCACAAGGATGCAACTATCTCACGGTATGTCACATGACGATCTTGCGTTATCAGTTCACGCACGGCATCAATGTTCTCTAGCACAACGGCCGTTTTTGGACGGCCTTCACTACCTTCGCCTTTGAGCGAGCGTCGGCCACGATTGAATTCATTAAACCAGTTTTTCACAGTGCTATAGGATGGGGCTTCATCGCCAAACAGAGATTTAAGATCATGTGTGCACTCTTGTCGTGATAATCCACATCGAAAGTTGTGGAAAATGATCGCACGAACATGTTCACGAGTTAATTCCATTTTTTTGCCAAATTGATTTTTTCAAGTCATTGTAAACAATACAAATGATGGCCGTAGGTCAAAACGTTGAGTACGTTTATGCTAAAAATGTCAAACTTTCCGATGGAAATGTTAGATGGCGCCACTTAGTGTTGCCTAGGCAAGAAATATATAATATATATAATCGTAATAACAAAAATTGTCGCATTTGCAGTAATGAAAATTCAGAAGCTTTTGTTAAGACGCCGTTAAAGCCTTTAAAAAGTAACTGTTTGGTGTGCTTTATGGGCAGAGGAAATCATTGGTCATGAAGCCGGCCATAATGTTACAGTAAATGGGGAACGCTATAGAGCCATAGTTTATGACTTTTTCGTGCCTGAATTGGAGGATGTTGATGTGGACGACCTTTGGTTCCAACAAGGCGGCGCTTCATTTCAAACAGCAAATGAAACAATAAATTTATTCAAGGAAACTTTTGGTGTGCGCATTACCTGGAGTCATGGGCCTGTGGCATGGCCTCCAATATCGAGCGATATAACACCGCTGGTCTATTTTTTGTGAGGTTATGTAAAGTTGCTTGTCTACGCAGATAAGACTGACACGATTGACGCCTTAGAAGGGAATATTCGGCGTGTTATTGCTGACATACGACCCCAAATGCAGGAAAAAGTGGTCGAAAATTGGGCCTCACGGCTGGAATTTATTCAAGCCAGTCGCGACGGCCACTTGCCCCAAGTCGCTTTTAAAACATAATGGCAAACACTTATATTTATAATAAAGCTAAATTCTTTGCCATAACATTAAATTAAATGCGTTTTATTTCTTCTTGAAAACCACATGTCTAAAAAAACACCATTTCTTAAAATATTGAATAGAGTATCCAGTCAACATTTCGTGGTATTGCAAACGGAATGACAACTTTAGTATACCATGCACCCATCGTTGGATTGTAAAGGGTGGTTAAATTTTAAAGGTCGATGTTGATTTTAAATAAAAAACAAATTATTTAGGAAATTATTGACATTTCTTTTTATTATGATAATATTGGTATGGTTCAATTATGTGTGGAACAAAATATCGCCCAAATGCCCGCCGCGACCTCGGCGGCACACCTTCATCCGATGGTCCAAATTTTCGATGACGCTGAGGCATATTCAGGTTCTATGCCGTTAATGTATCGAATTATCTCATCCTTTAGCTCTTGAAATGTTGCTTGCTTATCGACGTACACCTTTTCTTTCAAATGACCCCAAAGAAAGAAGTCCAACGGTGTCAAATCACATGATCTTGGCGGCCAATTAACATAGCCACGACGTGAGATGACACGGCCATAGAATTCGTCGCGTAAAAGAGCCATTGTTTCGTTAGCTGTGTAGCAAGTGGCACTGTCCTGTTGAAACCACATGTCGTCCACATCCATATCTACTAATTCGGGCCCTTAAAAAGTTCGTTATCCACTTACGATAGCGAGCACCATTCACAGCAACTGCCTGACAGGCCTCATTTAAAAAAAAATACGGCCCGATGATGCCGCCAGCCCATAAACCGCACCATTTGCATTTTTTTCTTCGACAATCACTCTTGGATTATCATTCGCCCAAATTCGGCAATTCTGCTTATTGACGAATCCACTGTGGTGAAAATGTGCCTCATCACTGAAGATGGTTTTCTTCCGAAATTGATTATCCAAGCCTGAATAACTTTAACGCGTTGCTCGCTTTTCATGGCTCAAATTGAATTAGTCTGAAATTAAGAAATAACAAATGAAATGCAGCAAAAAACTTGACGTTTAGGTGTGGTTCACATTCAAAATCGGCCCTTAAAATTTAACCACCCTTTATATAAATTGTGTTAGGTTACTTAAATCAAAGACGATTTATTGTAGAAGATGGGCGATGTGCTTCTTCTTTGCAATAATGTAGAAAAACACAGTTCAGTAACGCAAAAATTCTCGAGATTTATTTTTCCGCATTCTTTTGTACTTTACACAATCACAAGAACGCTTGAAATCCAAAATACACAGAAAACACTAAATTCGCAGACTTTTAACACAAAAAACAGCATTTCCAAAATGATTTTTACTCAACTTTGTTTTTCGATTTCTCAATAAAGCTCTAATCACAGATGAGTGACTAAAATAAAATTAATCGATAGTACAAAATCGAATTGTTTAAGTGTAATGAAAAGTTTAAAGCATTTTAGATGACAATGCCAACATATTTCTTTCTCGGCAAACGACATTCTTAAATCCATCATTTGCATACCTTGAAATGTTAATGTAGTCTAATAATTATCTGCTCTTTCTCTCTCTCGCTCTCTGTGTAGCACAGATATTTACATATCCATACATGAATGCATATTTGGGATCCCATTCTTTTCTCAACCTACTTTTCTTTGGAGGCACAGAATAGAAATTCTTCAACAGCACACAATTTTTTCACTTTACGACTTGGCGTTTTCTTTCCAACCAAACAAACAACAAGCATGGCTTTATTGTGCTAAGAAGATCTTTTACACACGGAGAGAAACATTCAGAAGCAACGGTTTTCTCCACTGTTGCTGATGTTGTTGTTACTGTTATTATTTGTCGTTGTCTTCGTCCATTGTTGTTGTCTTCTATTGTGTCTGTTACGGCTGTTATTTATTTATAACAGTTACATTAGCACAACACATCGAAACGTAGCCGTACACACAGCAAAACTGATTGTGTCAAAAGATGAGATGACAGATGTTTTTAAGATTCAGCACAGTTTGAGTATCAGGCGACTCGCCGCAAAATCGCAGGCGATTATACTTTATTGAAGAGGAGCCGGCAGACGGTTAAGCTTGTCACTTCATTTAAGATAGAAATGTCAAATTGCCGATAGTGGCACTATTAGCAAGATTTGATAGCACTTCGTGATTTTTTTGGTCAGCCTAATCGATTAAATATGTGCGCAACTTTCAGCAAATCGGGTCTGTAGAAAATGTCAAAACACCTGTACTGTTAGTACTGTCATCAGGTTGTATGTATTTCTTGGAAAATGAGGTCGGCCAAGAAGTTAGGAAGTTCATAGCTATCGCTAGATGATAAGGAAGTTCTGGTGGCCAGAAATTAAGGATATGGACCTAGACGATATCTGGTTCCAACAGGAAGGTGCCACACAACGAGCCAACGAAACAAAAGGCGCGTTCTTTTCAGGTTACTAAACAAGCATTTGTTAGTCGGTAACGAATCGAGTTAGAGTTACCAGACTTATTTTTTTAACAAAAAAGATATTATGACACACCCGGCTTCTATAACAAAATCAAAAACATATGTTTTTTGTTATTGATGCAAAAAGAAAATGAAAATAATGAAAGAAAATAGAAAAAACGCGATGAAACCATTTCAATAAATTACAATGATGCAAAAACGGTAAGTAAAAATGTTTATTGTTAAAATTTAGAGAGATTTCGATGTAACTATATTATTTTTAGAGTGACAAAACGAAAATTGTGGACCAGGCACGAGATGTTGATGCTGTTGACTTACTACAAAGCCAGAAAGGACGAATTTAAATGTCCCCGGCGAAAAAGAAATGCCCACCAACGAAATAAAATTTGTCAATAAAATGTTAATTAAACAAGAAACTATACGAAATAGCAAAATACGTTGTCCACAATTTGCCTTGCTTTTTTGTCTGTTTGTAAACAAACCTTTGCTGCTATCTGATTCAAAATGATCTGGAATGTTGCCAGAATACCATATTGCTTACTTACTAGGTAATTAAGCTAGTTACCTGAAAAGAACACGACTAATGGCTCTAAATGACGTTTTATCTTACGTCGTGGCAATGTTAATTGGCCGCCAAGATCATGTGATTTGACACCGTTGGACTTCTTTTTTTGGGAGTATTTAAAAAAAAAGAATAGCTGTACGTCAATAAGCCAAGAAGAATTCAAGAGCTAAAGAATGAGAAAATTCGGCACATTACAGACACTGAACCGCTATTATGTGACAGATTCATTGAAAATATGTATCGGATAGAGGTATGCCGCCGAGACGAAAATTTTGCCGACATTTTATTTTACATATAATTTAAGTAGATCTACGATGGTTGATATATATATATATTTCTGGCCTAGGCAACACTAAGTGTTGCCTGGCGCCATCTGACATTTCCATTGGAAAGTTTGGCATTTCTTAGCATAAACGTACTCAGAACGTTTTGACATACGACCGTCATTTGTGTTATTTACAATGACTTGAAAAAATCAATTTGGCAAAAAAATGGAAATAACTCGTGAACATTTTCGTGCGATCATTTTTCACGACGTGGATTATCACCACAAGAGTGCATCGTTGAACTTAAGTCTTTGTATGACGATGATGCACCATTCTATAGCACTGTGAAAAACTGGTTTAATGAATTCAATCGTGGCCGACGCTTGCTCAAAGACGAAGGTCGTGAAGGTCGTCCAAAAACGGCCGTTGTGCCAAAGAACATTGATGCCGTGCGTAAACTGATAATGCTAGATCGTCATGTGACATACCGTGAGATAGAGGCATCCTTGGGCTTTCTTCCACCAGCATACATTCGATATTGCATTAACACCTTGCCGTAAAAAAGGTTTGTTCTTGTTGGATCCCGCACAATTTGACAATCGCTCAAAAAAAAAAGGCTCGTGTCGATTGGGCATTCTTCCACCAGCATACATTCGATATTGCATTAACACCTTGCCGTAAAAAAGGTTTGTTCTTGTTGGAACCCGCACAATTTGACAATCGCTCAAAAAAAAGGCTCGTGTCGATTGGTGCAAAGAAACTTTGAAAAAAATACGATCGCGGTGCTTTAAAAGACGTCTTTAAGATCGTCACAGGTGACGAATCATGGATCTATGTGTATGAGCCCGAAACAAAACAGCAACCGACCGTGTGGGTCTTTGAAGATGCGCCAAATCCAACGAAAGTTGTTCGAGGAAGAAGCACTTCGAAGCAAATGGTCGCCTGTTTCTTCGGCAAAACTGGTCATGTGGCGACTGTTCCGCTTGAGAAACGGCGGACGGTCAATTCTGAGAGGTACACCACAATTTGTTTGCCTGAAGTCTTCGGAGGAATTCGAAAAACGAACAAGAGAAGACGAATCTTTGTGCACCATGACAATGCGAGCTCTCACATATTGGCTCAAACCAGCGCCTTTTTGACCGGCCAAAACTTTGAATCGATGGGTCGTCCGCCCTACAGCCCTGGCTTGGCACCCAATGACCTCCTTTTATTACCGCACATCAAGAAAACAATGCGTGGTCAACGATTTTCGTCGCCAGAAGATGCTGTTGAAGCGTCCAAAAGCCTTGTTTATTTATTTATTTATTTATTTCATTGTAATATACAAAGCCTATAAGGCCAATTAATCTATATTACATAGTACAAGTGTATTCAATTACAGTTTTTACAATCTAGTTGTATATAATAAAATTCAATTTAACAATACTAATATTAACTAACTTATCCCAATAAAGGCTCCCCAGCCGACATGTAAATATAAACAATATTGGTAACAATTAGTGGGCCCGTTAACAACGAAGAAATAAGAAGAAAAAAAAAATAAAACGTCCTAGGAAAGAATAGATAAGGTGTACTCCAAAAACTTCTGCCGAAAAACATAGTTTGAATAGGAAAAAGTTCGCAAACACATTGGAAGATGGTTCCAAATTCTGGCAACTCTTACGACAAATGACTTTTCATACATGGACGTAGCAATGCGCGGTATAAACAGTTGCGGATTCCTTACAGATCTGCTAAATACAAACTCATTTCGTAACCCTGGCGGTGAATCTGAAACAATTAAATTATAAAAAGATTGAATGATGCAAAGATCAATGAAATTTTTTAATGGAGACCCTAAAAACTGTATAACATGCTCAGAGATGTGATCAAAACGACGAAGTCCATATACATACCTAACAATCGTTTTAAGAATACGCTCAATTTTATCAATATTGCCTGAAGAAGGGAGGTGTCTCAATCGAAGTGGAAAAAGTGCTTCGACAATTGGTTTGAGCGCATGCAAATGTGTATAAATCAAGCTGGAGAATACTTTGAAAAACAATAAAAACCATTTTTGATGATAAATATTCGCATTTTCATTATTAGGCCAGAAATGTATATAGCAGCCCTAGTATAATAAAAAAACAAGGATAATTCCCTGAAAATTGTTTGTTTTATTTACAATTAGCATCATGTGTTTTAGTTCCAATGGTTGTTTTAACCAGGGATGATACATGAGGTAGGCGAATTGGTACAAAAAAGGAATAATAAAGTATTGTGATATTGTTTGTAACCCATGGCCGTGTTATGATAGCTTACTTCCCACTTTCCGGTTTCAGCTCAAAATTCGCATCTGAAAAAGCCACATATAATATTTAACTCTGACGAAATTTTGTACAAAACGTAACGAGTCACTAAAAAAAGCCCCTGCACAAAGTTCCTTTCGATTCGTGTTTAGTCGCAAAAGCATTACATGGTACATTGGATCATATCGACCAATGTTGTATGCACTTTCAGCCCCCATGCAAAATCTATCCAGATTTGAGGTCCTGTTCCACAAGCCTCATTTTACATTCGAACTTGGTGAAATTTCTATTAAATCTGTTTACGTTTCATATAAAGGTAAATGCCGATTTGAGGCCGGTCGCCTAATCCTATATTATATCCGATCTCATTACTTATAAAATTAGGCATAGGTCGTTATGAGCAACTTAAACCACCGAAGTTCAACCATATGGGTCCATCTTTTGATATAGCACTGCCGCTCTACAGGAAGCATTTAAAGTTCGATCAAGCATAGGTTGTTATGAGCAACTTAAACCACTGAAGTTCAACCATATTGGTCCATCTTTTGATATAGCACTGCCGCTCTACAGGAAGCATTTAAAGTTCGATCAAGCATAGGTTGTTATGAGCAACTTAAACCACTGAAGTTCAACCATATTGGTCCATCTTTTGATATAGCACTGCCGCTCTACAGGAAGCATTTAAAGTTCGATCAAAATATGCACTGTGCAATCTATAACTAATTTTAGTAAAATTTTGCCGTTCTAGCTATTTTCTTATAGTCTTCTACGAAATGTGTTTTTTATAGTCCACAAATCGACATATCTCTTGCGTTTTTCCTAGCAAGTTTTCCAGGATTCATATATACGACTTTTCTTTACTTTTTCTATTCTATTCAATAAATATTTTGTTGGTTTAAGCGTTTAGTCAAGCTATAAAAAATACTTAGTACGTATAAAAATTTACTATTTTTTTCGGGATACTGAAAAATGTATCAAATGAGTTGGGGTACTGTGGTTTTTTTCCAGTCAAAAAGTATCAAAAAAAGTATCAAGTTTATCATCCCTGGTTAAACTTTTATCTGAGTTGAAACTTAAACATCCAGCTATGAAAGTTTTAGCAGCGAAATTAAAAACCACTATTTTTTTAATTCAATTTATATATTCCAGATTCTTTAACTTAAAATTATAATCTTGCGACTAACACTAATTCGTAACTTCCAGCGTATATATAAATACTTATCTAAAATTATCTAAATAATACAAATTTTTAAGTTGCAGCGGGCTGCAACTTATCCTTACTACATACTTAAAACGATATTTCTAATTTTCCCCTAAAAAGGAATTAAAAAAGGGGATTTCTAACAATTAAAAATCTCAAAAAATAATAAAGGTGTTTGGCTTTCGCAAAATAATTTTGAAACATTTCAAATTTGTTTGGCTTTTTCGGGTTAACCGACGAAGTAAATTTTGCCAATATTAAAAAATGTCACGCCCTGATATCATTGCTGCAATATTCACTAGTTCTGCAAAGCGGTTGACTTGTCAAATCTAGCATGACTCTCGTGTGAATTTCTATTTTTATTTTCCACGTGTACATGCATCACTCACTAACGTCATCACAAATTAATTTTCTACGTCTATATCTCTTACTCGCACACAAACACACACATTGTAATTCCCATTTCCCCCCGTTCAGTCGGATCTAATGTGCATTTCTCTCTTATCGTCTTTAAGTATTTTGAGTGTGTTGTTTTTACATAAGAATGCACTTCCGTTATAACGGAAGCATAAATCAAATTCAATATGAGGCGCGTAAACTACTAGAATTTCACTCGAGTGCAGTGCGTTGTGACAGCGCACAGTGGGAAAATTACGAAAAAAATTGGAAATAATTCGGCCATTTCGTTTGTAATGGTCCGATTTAAATGAAAATTTACATTGACCTTCTTGAAGTGTTACTGAGCTTAAGTTTTGAATTTCATGCATCTGTGTTTAACAGGTGCTGCACAGTGGGCCCTCAAAGTTGGTCACCTCGAGTTAAAATTTTCTTTTTCAAGCCGCCAAAAGCGTATTTGTGGTCCGATCGTAATAATTTTTTCTTTAGTGAAATCTGCTGGACAAACCCAACCAAAAATGTTATTACAAATTTTTTCATATCTCGTACAATAAAAAAGATATCGGGACTTAAAGTTTTTTTTTCGAAAAATTTGCTTTGGATTTTCTGGGATTATTTTATTTTTGGGAATCAGTTTTAGGTGAATCGGGGAAAATTTAATCCTGGTTTAAAGAAAACACTTTGGTTAATGTTTTAAAAAAAGAATTGTAGCAAAATCACCAATAATATGAAAATGCCAGCTGTTCAAAGTCAACTATTGCGAAAAAAGTGGGATTTTGAGTGTTTTACGGCGAAAAGGTACCTTTACTCTTATGTCAATAACTTTAATGTTTCTTAAGTAACATACAAAAAATTTGCATTTATTTCAAAGAAAACTTTATGCTTAATACAAATAATAAGCAATTGTGACCCTAGTCGGTACTTTTCTTGCTCCAGGCGTCTCCAAATATGGGCATTTTTTTCAAAAAAAATTGAGTTTGAGCTCAAATAAAAAAAATCGCCACACTGCTGGCCCAATTTGGTGCTATAAGTCAGTTAACTACATATGTTTTCTAAAATCCCAAGCAAAGAAATTTTGCGGGAGGTCATTTCTAGGACAAAAAAAATGAGTTTTTGTTAAAAAATCCCATTTCTGGGATTTTGTTTTCCCCTGTGTCAAATTTTAGAAAAGTGGCAACTCCAATTTTTTTTTTGAATAAGTTTTTCATTTTGTCACAAAAATATTGATACTACGTAAAAAAATCAGGTTTATATCTCCAACCAGCAAAATTTTACAGTGGTCTGAAATATTGACTTTTTTTGCTACCTTCACAAAAAAATTTTTTTTCTCGTTTTTATCAATTATTATTCAACATATTGAGTTAATTGCATTCTTTTTTATAATCTGTTAAAACTAGAGGTAATTACCTTTCCATTGGTATATAAAAAGTATATCCTTTTACCTACACTTATAACAGCACGTGCGCTGGAATAAGACCCCTTTGAGTAAAATATTAATTTTTTTGGTAAATAGCAATTTCATTTTGTGAGAGATCAATGTTGTTGCATTTAAAAAAATCAAATTTACACATTTCCAATCGCAAAAAAGTAATTTAATTGTTGCAGATAGAAAATTTGAATAAAAAGATGCTATTGACTTCATTTTTTGTGAAAAACTTTTTTTTAAATAAATTAACATTTAAATAAATCTTATAATTAAAAAACATTAAACTTAAATGATTTTATTCCACGTCCAGCATATCTAATAAATCAGAAAATTCTTCTTCGTCTCCATGCGTCATTTCGTGGTACGAAGTCAACTTACTTCTCATGGAGGATAAAAAAGGATCTGAAGATAATAATAAACTATTAAGTAAGTCTTCGTTTTGTGCTATTCTTGAGCATTTTCTTGTGGAAAATTGTTGAACATATCTGAAGTCTCGATTTCTAGCTTCTTGTGGTTCTTCAGTTAACTCGCCTATAGGGAGAAGGTGAGACTCGATTATTTGTTTCCCATGGAACAGGACTCTGTGTATAGTTGGCGTTAGATCTTTCCAGGGATAGAGATCAGCAAGCATTTTTAAAATTCGTTCGGCGTAAACTCCAAATTTATCGGAATTAATCTTTTGTTTGGAATTCAGAGCTAAAAGCAATATATTAACCATTCGAATCAACTCCTTATTGATTCCAGTTATTTCTGCAGCTGTATTATAGTCTGCGAAGAATCTTCTGGCAGTGTTTCCATCATTTGTATTCCCAAAGTTCGAGCGTGGTTTAGAAATATTTAGGCCAGTTTGTTGTTTAAATGCATCTTGAATTCTTTTTTTTTCACTTGCTCTCATTTCATGCATTTCTTTGTTAGCTCGAATGTTTTTCCTTTCATTTCCTGGTATAGATTTATACTTAATGTCATAAGCAAGGTTTAGAAAGTGTTCTAGAAACCTGATTCGAGCATGTAACGGTGCTATTCCAAACTCAAGGGTATCTTCATTGACTACTGAATTATTCGAAGCGTTTGAAAAATTAACTTTGCTTTTATTGCAAATGAAACACTTCCAGCTAGATTTGTTTCCTGTAATATCGTTTGCGGCTTTTCCATCTGCCATTGTCAGGAACATTTTAAAAGATATTGTAATAGAATACCTGTCGAATTTAAATGCAAAATCTTCTAATCTCGAAATATCATCTTTTAATTTGTCTGTGATGGCTTTAGTTAAATCACTCGTTTCTTTATGATATACGAAGGAGATTGGTCTGCAATAAATTTTGGAGCCAGGTGTTGGATTACGCCATATTGCTTCAGTAGGGTTTGATTTTCTGCGCGAAGTTGAAGGTAAGGTAGAGTCTAAATTTAACCTCAGAGGAACCAAAGATGCCATGAATACGCTCTTGAATTCGATCTGGGTAGATTGGCTATCAGAGCATTGTTTGTATTCCGAAAGTGCTGACAAACCATCACATCCCGACTTGCATATTAATTGAAGATGGCTGTTGTTGATTTTTTTTAGTTGTTCCTCATTCAATGTTGTTATTATCCTACTGGCAGTATTTTGGAGAAGTAGTTCCAAACTAACGCTGCCGGCCTTTTCTGTAATTATCACTGGGTTTGGCAAAATTTCCATTTTTCGTTCCTTTATTCGGTTGTATGCGGGAAACATGTCACATCCTTTATCAAGCAGCATTCTTCTTAAATGAGTGTACTTGTTCTTACTCAATCCCAATTCGATGATTAAAGCTAATGCTTCTTCCTCGCTAAAACCAGGACATGGTGTTGCAATACTTCTTTCAATGCGTTGGAGCTGCCTTGGTGATGCTTCCGTTAACACGTCTGCAATTCTTTTTGCGCTAGATGGCCGATTTTCCACCGTCAGTAATTCCTTGAATGTATCACAAATCTTTGAAGGTGAATGATTTGCCATCTCAGCCGACAACCGTTGTTTCTTTGCCTTTGGACATAGATCGTCGTATTCCTTAGTAGGAGCACCCACTAAAGCAGGGACAGTTTTAAATTCAATTATACTGTCGAGCCACTCAGTTGGTAATCTTGAATAATTCCTGTGATACTTCTCCATGAGCCGGTCAAATTTTTTCAAAAAATTTAATACTTTGCTGCTTTCGTTAGATTGTGTTATCTCGCTATATGTTGACTCTATGCACTCTATTAAATATGCTACTCTGTTCTCCATTTTCCGAAGTTTGGTGTTTTTTAAAAATTCAACAAGTTCTTGAACAAGGAGTGTTATCGTCATGGCGGATTAATTTGTTATGATAAACCCATACAAAATCGGCGGTTCTTATATCAATGAGTAATACTTACAGGTAATCACAATAATATCCGCAATTAATACTTGACTAAAATACCAGGTATTCCCCAAAAATACATTTATAACAATGAATTTTTATGTACCCAGGTACATTCGCCTAAAATGTTGCACAATATTCCGGACATAGGGGACAGGTATTCCCCCAAAACATATAAGAATGAATGTTTAGGTACCTAGATCCATACTATACAATACTACCCATTTTCCGTTTTTACACAATAGGTAAACAATAATGGTAAAAATATATATTTTTGCTATTTATGGATAGGTACGAGAATTTTTAAAATTGGTATTCTTACCTATAAAATTCATACTTTACTCAAAGGGGTCTTATTCCAGCGCACGTGCTGTTATAAGTGTAGGTAAAAGGATATACTTTTTATATACCAATGGAAAGGTAATTACCTCTAGTTTTAACAGATTATAAAAAAGAATGCAATTAACTCAATATGTTGAATAATAATTGATAAAAACGAGAAAAAATTTTTTTTTTGTGAAGGTAGCAAAAAAAGTCAATATTTCAGACCACTGTAAAATTTTGCTGGTTGGAGATATAAACCTGATTTTTTTACGTAGTATCAATATTTTTGTGACAAAATGAAAAACTTATTCAAAAAAAAAAATTGGAGTTGCCACTTTTCTAAAATTTGACACAGGGGAAAACAAAATCCCAGAAATGGGATTTTTTAACAAAAACTCATTTTTTTTGTCCTAGAAATGGCCTCCCGCAAAATTTCTTTGCTTGGGATTTTAGAAAACATATGTAGTTAACTGACTTATAGCACCAAATTGGGCCAGCAGTGTGGCGATTTTTTTTATTTGAGCTCAAACTCAATTTTTTTTGAAAAAAATGCCCATATTTGGAGACGCCTGGAGCAAGAAAAGTACCGACTAGGGTCACAATTGCTTATTATTTGTATTAAGCATAAAGTTTTCTTTGAAATAAATGCAAATTTTTTGTATGTTACTTAAGAAACATTAAAGTTATTGACATAAGAGTAAAGGTACCTTTTCGCCGTAAAACACTCAAAATCCCACTTTTTTCGCAATAGTTGACTTTGAACAGCTGGCATTTTCATATTATTGGTGATTTTGCTACAATTCTTTTTTTAAAACATTAACCAAAGTGTTTTCTTTAAACCAGGATTAAATTTTCCCCGATTCACCTAAAACTGATTCCCAAAAATAAAATAATCCCAGAAAATCCAAAGCAAATTTTTCGAAAAAAAAACTTTAAGTCCCGATATCTTTTTTATTGTACGAGATATGAAAAAATTTGTAATAACATTTTTGGTTGGGTTTGTCCAGCAGATTTCACTAAAGAAAAAATTATTACGATCGGACCACAAATACGCTTTTGGCGGCTTGAAAAAGAAAATTTTAACTCGAGGTGACCAACTTTGAGGGCCCACTGTGCAGCACCTGTTAAACACAGATGCATGAAATTCAAAACTTAAGCTCAGTAACACTTCAAGAAGGTCAATGTAAATTTTCATTTAAATCGGACCATTACAAACGCAATGGCCGAATTATTTCCAATTTTTTTCGTAATTTTCCCACTGTGCAGCGTAGCATTTGAAGCAATGCACACTCATCACATGCAACACCGCACCATATTTGTAGCGCTTACACATTTAAGTTTTTTTTTTGAAAGTGTTTGGTCTATACTATAAATTTAATCATGAACGATTGCAGTTGACATTTTATTTTTATTTTACAAAAATGGTTAAAGTAAAAGTTAAAATGTAATGGGGCGAAAAATCCTTTTATAAAATTGAAACACAGACAATTCAACAAAGTATTTAATAGTACGAGGGCTGATACATATATGTGACGCGCAAAATAGACAGGGACCTAAGGTTAAAAGCCAGTTTCGTTCAGGGGAGCCATTTTAAAGATTATGTCCATTTCTATTTGCGCTTAGAATCGTCGACTTCACTTTCATAAAACGCGCATATCTCTGGGAGGGAACACTTTTGGGGCATGGGATCGGTCTCATTCGATGCTCAGATGTTGTCCACATCAAAAAAAAAGTGAAAAGTTGATGAAAAGTTTTGTTCTGGAGAGTCATTTTAAAGATTAGGTCCCTTTCTATTTGCGCTTAGAATCTGTGACTTCACTTTCATAAAACGCGCATATCTCTGGGAGGGACCCTTTTAGGGCATGGGATCGGTCTCATTCGATGCTCAGATGTTGTCCACATCAAAAAAAGAACAAAACGAAAATTGTTTTTTTACCCATAGGTCCCTTTCTCTATGCGCTGTCACATATATTTCTGGCCTAACAATGAAAATGCGAATATTTATCATCAAAAGTGATTTTTTTGTTTTCCAATGTATTCTCCAGCATGATTTATAAGTTTTTGAACGCTTCAACTGCATCTTCTGGCGACGAAAATCGTTGACCACGCATTTGTTTCTTCATGTGCGGGAATTAAAAGAAGTCATTGGGTGCCAAGTCAGGGCTGTAGGGCGGATGACCATTAATTCGACGTTTTGGCCCGTCAAAAACGCGCTGATTTCAGCCGATGTGTGAGAGCTCGGATTGTCATGGTGCACAATGATTCGGCCATTTGCTTCGGAGTGCTTCTTCCACAAACAACTTTCGTTGGATTTGGCTCGCCTTCGAAGACCCATACGGTCGATTGCTGTTTTGTTTCGGGCTCATACGCATAGATCCATGATTCGTGACCTGTGACGATCTTATAAACGACTTTTGAAGCACCGCAATCGTATTTCTTCAAAATTTCTTTGCAGCAATCGACACAAGCATTTTTTTGAGCGATTGTCGAATTGTGCGGGATCCAACGAGAACAAACCTTTTTTACGGCCAGGTGTGCATGCAATATCGAATGTATGCTGGTGAAAGAAATGCCCAAGGATGCCTCTATCTCACGGTATGTCACATGACGATCTTCCATTATCAGTTCACGCACGGCATCAATGTTCTCTGGCACAAAGGCCGTTTTAAGACAACCTTCACGACCTTCGTCTTTGAGCGAGCGTCGGCCAAGATTGAATTCATTAAACCAGTTTTTCACAGTGCTATAGGATGGTGCTACATCGCCATACAAAGATTTAAGTTCGTCGATGCACTCTTGTCGTGATAATCCACGTCGAAAGTTGTTAAAAATGATCGCACGAAAATGTTCAAGTGTTAATTCCATTTTTTGCCAAATTGATTTTTTCAAGTCATTGTAAACAACACAAATGATGGTCGTACGTCAAAACTTTTTGAGTACGTTTATGCTATGCTTAACTTTCCAATGGAAATGTCAGATAGCGCCAGGCAACACTCAGTGTTGCCCAGGCCAGAAAAATATATAGAAATTGAAGCGTTGAAAAATTAAATCGAAGTTGCCGAATTGGGTTGGTCGAATGAGGTACTGCCGAACCAGTTGTGATAAGTCATATAGATGATATTGTTTTCCATTATTAAATGACAAAGTTCAACCTTTCCAATAAAACCAGAAATTTTAAAAATTATCAGTACTTTTTTTTAGCTAAAATCTCTCGCACGGACACCAAACTTGCACCATCGATAGAACTTTTGATTCTAAGCAGAAAATGTCAAATAAAAAAAATCGTCGGCCTCCCTTAGTTTCCGAGATTTGGGCCTCACAAATTCAGACGTATAATTCAGATATTATATCTGTGAAACTTTTACTTTATTTTTAAGCAATATGGGTATCGTTGGAAAGCTTATTACAACGTCATTCCAGTGATACATAAATATATTCGATCTGTTAACCCTTTAGGAAGCGGTACCAACATTTTTATTTTTCACGACCTTTTTCTACAAATGCCTCATAACTAGAAAAATGCTTATTTTTAAGTATGTATTTATCGATCTAATTTTTCGCCTGTGGCGCAATTTTGCAATTCATACCTCTCTTATTTCAACATTTTATTCCTGTTTTCATGCATTTCTTAATGATTTTAATGTATTTCTTACCTTCAAATTCATTCATCGGCAACTTTTTCTACTGTTACAAGCCTTACATGGCCTTTTGGGAAAAAATATTCCCCCTCTTTTGGTGTCAAGTCTGAGTCCCTAAAAATATTTATTGTTGAAGCAGGGATGGCCCCTCTAACTTAATAGCTGAAAATTTTCGCAATTCCACTATCTTTTATATTCATTTTAATACACTTTACTTTTCTAACGAGTTTTCCTAAATGAAACTTTTCTCGTTATTAAAAGAAATGCTACCACAGCGTGTAATTTCGTCTGCAAGTGTCGCCATATTGTTAGAAAATGGCAAGACTGATAATTCCATATCGAAAAAAGATCTATGTAATTTTTTTGTGAAAATTTTGTCCAAATTTTGAGCAAAAAATTAAACTAAAATGCCAATATCTCCGGCAATTAAAGGGTTAAATTTCAAATCAAAGTACCCAATAAAAGCTTAGTGTTGGCAAAAAAATAGTAGGAAGAAATAATAATGGGTTAAATGATTCATAAAAATTTATATACCGTTTGAAAGGTATCGTCATAAGCTTTCCAACGATACACAGATTCCAAATGTTGCAGATATATCCAGTTGTAGGTCCGAAATTGACGGTCCCGTAACTCGGAGAATATAGGTTGCCGCCGACTTTTTTTGTAAAACTTATTCGTTTTAAATTCCCTACAGGTCCATATTTTTTGTATGTTTTTTTGACAATTGTTACTAAACTAGATTTGTTCCCTTTTTTACAGCCGATTCAAATTTAAAATGTTAAACATATTATGTCCAACATATTACGATTTAAGTACCAAATCGATATCGATTATTAAAATCGACATACCTGAATAAATGACCCTCGTGCGAGGTCCACTTGATGCAACGGATCTGTTTTCTGTCCGTCTAATACAAGAGGTCAAACTGATTTACAGGTTATTGTTTAACATTGATCTTCCACAGAAAACACAAGCCAGCCAACGCACACATACCAATTGTACACAATTAATTAATAAGACGTTGTTTTTGTTTCTCATTTACCATAAAAACAATTAAAGATATTTTTGCACGCCACAAAACAAACGCAACGCAGAACTACGAACGTACGCACTTGTCAAGTTTTTCAATTCAACGTGAAACACGAATGTTGCCGCTCAGCTGCTGGCTGTCAAGGTCATTGTATGCTAAACAAATATGCAGAGTTGTTTCGGTTACTGCTACTCTCGCTGTTGTTGTTGGTTGTGGTTGGCTTTAATAATAACCATTAAAAGAAATGTTAACTGTTGTTTTTCTTTTTTATTTATTTTCCTATTTCTCTTAATGCAAAAACAAAAGCTTAGACATATTTTAACCATACATGCGGTGAGTGTCTGGAACTAGTTTTGTTTATATTTCTTTTTGTTGTTGTCAGTATTTATTTCTTTTCTGTTTCTTCGCTGGCTCTGTCTAAAGAAGAAGCAGAGGCTGCACACAAAAAAATTTCACCAAATTGCAAGTAGCGCATAAAAAGCATTAAATTGTTGGTGTTGCTCGCTGACGTTTGCTGTTGCTTTTAATTAGAGCCTTATTTTAAGCAAACATGCAAGTGGTGGTTTCCCTCCCAAACCCCCCGCACCGAGTGACGGGGGATAGTATGCTATTCCTCGGCGTTTGTTTTGCAGGACAATGACACAATTTGAGCAACGGCGGAAAAAAACAAAACCCAAACATTTATTCGCTGCAGAAGCGCTTATTTAAATGCGAAGAAAAAAACATTTTATAGAAATTATTTAAGTGAGGCATACTACTGCGGTAAACCATAGAGCCTCAGTGTATTATCAACAATCAAGGGGAATTAAGGAAAGTCAAAATTATAATGTAGTACAAGTTTTATTTTTCTTACCCGGCGAATATTTCTTGGTTGTCAAAAAAAGAAAAAAGTTGTTCGTGTGACGTTGGCTTCAGACAATTATGAAGACAAAAAACCTTAGCAACCATTGTTGATGTCCTTACGCGCTCCGATTTTGGTTATTAACATTTTTACAAACAATAGTTCTATAAAATTTACCACAATCTTAAATAAAACTAAATTTTTTAACTTTTCCGAATTTGTTTTGTTTTCTTCTCACAAGTAACGTCATTTCGCAGGGATGATAAATGAGATTGGCAAATAAGTACAGAAATGTTGGAAAAAGTACATTTTTTGGTCGAAAAGGTACCAAATTTGTACACCTGTGCCATGGTACAATAAAGAAGGTAGAGTTATGCTAACAGTTGATTTTGAATTTTTTTCTCGAAGTAATTAAAATTGTCAGTAAGTAATAGTAATTGTTGAAATTTGACATTGGCTTTTGTTGAAGTTTGTAAAAGATGAATTGCGTATCCAACATTCACAATTATCATCAAACATTCACAAAAATGTATTTTTGGCATTCTCTTTCAAGTGACTTTGACAATCTAGCGAACTATTTTTGTAGCATGTCCTGTGCTGATATTTGAAAAGAGGGTACATAATTTTTAGAGTTGCAATTTTCGGAATAACCTTGGAGTTTTTAGAATCAAACTGAAAGTCTAATAAATGATCGCCCTTGTAAGAGGCATCTAAATACACCAGTTGCATTGAATATCAGATGCCACAAATTTAAATTATTCCTTCCCAAATTATGCATGGTCAATTGGACCATATCGGCCCATGCAAACTTCCAAGAGCTACATTTTACATCAGATCTTGTTCAAATTTACTTTACTGCATTATAGAAGATCAATTATTAATTCTAATTTTAATGGACCATATCGGTCCTCGTTTTCGTATAGGCCCCATATAAAGGTCCATACCTTTTTAAGGCAATGCCGCTCTAGAAGTTTCATTCTAAACACGATCTTGCTAAAATTGAGCATATGAGCGACTTAAACTTACCCCACCTATTGGTCCATCTTTCCATAAAGCCCCGCCGCTCTATCTAACACATTTCAAGTTCGATCAAACAAATCGTTATGCATTTTGTGCGACCTATAACTAATTCTGGTGACATTTTCCAAAACGGTCGGTATTTTATTATATAGCACCCTATAAAATATATTTTTTATATAAAGGGTGGTTAAATTTTAAGAGCTGATGTTGAATGTGAACCACACCTAAAAGTCAAGTCTTTTTCTGCATTTCATTTGATATTTCTCAATTTCAGACTAACTCAATTTGAACCATGGAAGGATACGCAAGCGAGCAAAGCTTTAAAGTTAATTAGGTTTGTTATGAAAATGGATACCAATTTTCGAAGAAAATCATCTTCAGTGATGAGGCATATTTTCACCTCAGTGGATTCGTCAAAAAGCAGAAATGCCGCATTTGGGCGAATGATAATCCAAGAGTAATGGTCGAAAAAATAATGCACCCACAAAGAATGACTGTTTGGTGCGGTTTATGGGCTGGCGGCATCATCGGGCCATATTTTTTTCCAAAATGAGGCCGGTCAGACAGTTTTGTGAATGGTGTTCGCTATCGTAACTTTTTATGGCCCGAATTGGACGATACGGATGTGGACGATATGTGGTTTCAACAGGACTTACCACACAACTAACGAAACAATGGCTCTTTTGCGCGACAAACCAACATCGGCCCTTAAAATTTAACAACCCTTTAGATGGTGGACCACCCGTAACACGCAGCGATCAAAGTTGCGAAGGAAAACTTTGGCCTTTTTTTCTTCGATAGTACGACTTGATACACCTAGATTATTTTCTCTTGGGTGCATAATTTACCATTAAAAGACAATCACTTTCTCATTTGAGGCCCCGTCGTTCTAAAAGTCACATAGTAAGAGGAACGTCTGACATAAGTTTGCCGATTTCTCTGGAATTTTTTCCGGTATTTTGGGAAGAACATAAAATAAAGTTAATTTTAAGCATTTGGATGGATGATTCACTGTTAACAAGCGAGTTAGCATAGCGAGTCAATTCGCTATTAAAACGAATAAGAATTAGACTAACAATTGAAGGGGAATAAATATAGTTTAGTAACAATAGTCCAAAAAAAGGGCCCTGTAGGGCATTAAAAACAAATATGTTTAAAAAAAGTCGGCGGCAAAACTATATTTTCTGAGTTACGGGACCCTAAATTTCGGACCTACAACTGGATATATCTGCGACATTTAGAATCAGACATAGGCGATATGAGTATCGTTAGAAAAATTATGAAAATACCTTTTGGTATATACATTTTATGAATCCCTTAAACAATTGTGGGCTAAAGGGGTCATTTTATATATTTTTGACCCTAGTTTCTGTCAATTGTTTTCGAATTAAACCCTTTAAATGCCGGTGATATTGTCATTTTAGTTTCAGTTCAGTTTTATGCAAAATTTGGACAAAATTTACATATTTCTTTTTCAGATATGGAATTATTGATCTTGCTATTTTCCAACAGTATAGCAACATTTGTAGACGAAATTGCACGCTGTGTTAGCATTTGTTTTAGTAACGAAGAAAAGTTTCATTCTAGAAAACTCGTTAGAAACGTAAAGTGTAGTTAAATGAATATAACAAACAGTTGGGAATTGTGAAAATTGTTTAGCGATGAAGATAGAGGGGCTATCCCTGTTTGAACAATAAATATGTTAAGGAACTGGGGCTCAATTTCAAAAGATTGGAAATATTTCTGGCCAAAAGGCCATCATCTGAGGCATGTTACACTTCTTGCTGATGAATCGATTTGGAGGGAAGAAATACATGAAAATCATAAAGAAATGAATGGAAATATGAATAAAATAAAACTATTTTTTAATTTTTTTGTATAATCTCTTGTCCTAGAAGTGTTGAAAATTAAGTTTAAGAAACAAAAGTTCTATATTCTTTTAGAAATGTTTTTTTTTACTGGAAACACTGCCGCAGGCGAAAAATTGTTTTAAAAAAATCGCGCGTTTTTTATAAATAATTTTTATTTTTTATTATAAAAGCATTATCTCCTGTTCTACTAGGGTTTAACATCCAAAAATTTGTTAAATAAAAGGTTAATACTCGTATATTGGTTACAAAACTTGCTTGATAAATACATAAAGGGTGGTTAAATTTAAGGCCCATGTTGATTTTGAGTTAAACACAAATTATTTAGGAAATTATTGTCATTTCTTTTTATTATGATAATATTGGTATGGTTCAATTATCGGCACACCTCCATCCGAATTTCCATCCAAATTTTCCATGACGCTGATTTATAATTGAGGTTCTATGCCGTTAATGTGCCTAATTATCTCATCCTTTAGCTCTTGAATTTGTTGGCATATCGACGTACACCTTTTCTTTCAAATAACCCCAAAGAAATAAGTCCAACAGCGTCAAATCACATGATGGTGGGGGCCAATTAACATCGCCACAACGTGAGATAATACGGCCATTGAATTGTCGCGCAAAAGAGCCATCGTTTCGTTAGCTGTGTGGCAAGTGGCACCGTCCTGTTAAAACCACATACATATCGTCCACATCCATATCTTTCAATTCGGGCCATAAAAAGTTTGTTATCATCTCACGATAGCGAACACCTTTCACAGTAAATGCCTGCCTCATTTTGGAAAAAATTCCGACCGATGATGCCGCCAGCCCATTAAGCGCACTCTTTGTGGGTGCATTGTTTTTTCGACAATTACTCTTGGATTATCATTAGCCCAAATGCGGCATTTCTGCTTATTGACGAATCCACTGAGGTGAAAATGTGCCTCATCACTGAAGATGATTTTCTTCGAATGCCATTTCTTGCCACCATTCTGTCCATTGATGGCGTTTGTGACGCTTTTGTATCTTTCCATGGTTCAAATTGAGTTAGTCTGAAATGGAGAAATATCAAATAAAATCCAGAAAAAAGCTTGACGTTTAGGTGTGGTTCACATTTAACATCGGCCCGTAAAATTAACCACCCTTACTTAAAAATAAGCATTTTTCCAGTTATGAGGCATTTTTGTAAAAAGGCGTGAAAAATAAAATTGTTGCTACTGCTTCTTAATGGCTTAACAAATCGAATATATGTACGGTGTTGTAATAAGCTTTCCAACGATACCCATATAGCTTAATAATAAAGGAAAAGTTTCATACATATGGCTCAATATCTGAATTATACGCCTGAACTTTCGAGGGCCATATCTCGAAAACTATGGGAGATCACTGTTTTTTTTTTATTTTTTCATTTTCTGCTTAGAGTCAAAAGTTCTATCGATGGTGTAAATTTGGTGTCCGTCCGATAGTTGTTACTAAACTAGATTAAAGCCTCGCACAACGTATTCAAGAAGGTATACTGATGAACCTTACATCAAATTACCTGACTATTTCTAGAGGTGTTTCTAGATCTGTTCACTATGTACTTATACCCTAACGACTATCCTATCTAGTCAAAGTCACATGCAAAATCCAAATGTTTAAGATGATGTCTAACTATATACTATCGTCAAATAAGGAAAATTATAAAGTCGAATATAAATGGTGGCGAACAATTACTACCTATGCTCATATCCAGCCAAAAGCAAATTGATGTTAATCTATAGATGAGCTGCTTCTGTCATTCTTGACTTGACGTTTTAAGCCAAACTTACTTGGATCAGTCACCTATGCTAAACACAGTGCCCATCACACCCACCTCGTATGTCTGCAAGTCATCTGCTTAAAAGTTCATGAAAAAACAAACAATTCGAAATCGACTTCATCACCATTATTGTCAATATCAATAATGAATCCCAACAACATCTTTATCATCACCATCAACATTTGGCCGTTGGCGATGGATTCGAATTTGCTCGCTATGCACAACATTCACATTGAAGTCTATTTTTTTTTGTTGGAATTTTAAAAAAAAATGATAAATATTTCGCTTAAAAGTAGTCACGTTCGAATGTGAGGGTAACATTCGAAATTGTGCAGCAACAATAACGTAGTCGTACATGTGCGACCATAATAGTCGTTATTTTGCAGACAACAGCTGTACGAGTATTTGATGGTGTTGGTTGGTGGCTGTTGTTTTATCTCGTTACGTTTAACGTTGTATAGCCAAAAACCACCACCCACCCGTTCGTGGCCGACCTTGGAATGACACATGATGCTGATGATGAAGATTAAATTTTGGGGGTTTATTGAAACATTTTGTTTTTTCTGTTTGGTTTACGGCTTGTAACATCTGCTGCTGGGAACTTTGGGCGATGCTGGTTGTTTCTCTTTACTGATGTAGCGAGAGTATCATCCCGGTGACATTTCACCTAACGTGATGCGCCGAACGAACCTCAATTTACGTGTGGACAATATTAGCCCAACGCTGAAAACAAACATGATGAAAATCGGATTTAAATGCAGAAAACCATTGAATGTGAACAAAGTTTAAGCATGTATTTTGAAACTGTGAAAAATATTAAGTGTGTTCGTTTACTTGCAAATTTGTACAAATTTGTGCAAATTTTTACTGGATCGTGTTCGTTTACACAAAAAGTCATGTAAATGAGAGCCAGAGAGAAAAAATTTTGACAGTTCGATGTTACACGGTATATTGTTGTGGCACAACAATATTATGATCCTCACAACAATAGTATGATTCACACATAACCATACTATGATCCTCAAAACCATAGTATTATTCACACTCAACCATACTGTGATCTCCACAACCACACGATGATCCTCACAACAATAGTATGATTCACACTCAACCATACTATTATCTCCACAACCATATTATGAACCTTACAACCATAGTATGTTTCTCGTACAATCATAGTATGATCCTCACAACCATAGTATGATTCACACGCAACCATACTATGATCCCCACAACATAGTATGATTCACAGTCGAAAATACTTCTAGTTTCCAGCAGTGGTGAATGCTACTTCACCATCCGTAGGCCCTAAGTAGCGAATGTGATTAAACCATGATCAATGGTTATATACTTAAGTGAATGCAGATTTTAAATAAACGAGAACCAGTCGGTAGTAGAGTATTTCACCGAACAAAGTAAACACAATAAAAACCCCTCGAACTATCTTCCGATTGTTGTTTTTTATCGTGTGTTTGTGTTTTTCTTTGGTATATCAAAACAAAACATACGCACACACATGCATGTATGCTCTATAAATCCTGTTTTGTTATGTTCATATTCGCAACCATACGGTATGATTGCCGTTATCATATTATTGTTAACGTTAATTTTAAACAACAAAACTTGTGTTGCACCAACCATGTTTTATAGCTGCTACAACCATATTTTCATTTCTAAATTTGGAAATAATACTATTGTTACATTTCAACAATATTAATATTGCCGCAATCATACTGTTGTCAAAATAAAATTCAAAAAACAATACTATGGTTGCGACGAATATGCTTTTATTGTAGAGAACATATTATTGTTGCGGTGACCACATAGTAAACATATCTTTTCTCTGCGTGTAGAGAGTTTGCAAATTTTGGTTAGAGAAAATTTTAGCCAACCAAAATTTGCAAGATAGAACAGATGTTTGAAATCAGCTGTTTTATGTAGACAAATTAAAGTAAAAAAAAATATAACAGAATAGGCTAGTAAAAATTGGAATATTATTTTATTTAATATATGTATATGTTAATCACTGAAATTAGAAAGAAAAAAAGTTTTCTTTTGCTCATTTTTTATTACAAATCTTAACACTTTAAAATTCAAAATATTATGAAATGTAATGCAAACCGTAAACAAAATCAGCTGTTTCATTGCAAATTTTCACTTATACAATAAACGAGGTATAGTCGTTAGCTCAACAAGAAATAAACGGTTCGCTACATTGTTAATGCTACCTAAAAGAAAATGCCAAAAATTAATTTTTGTGAAGGCTTGATGATTATTGTGAATGTTTGATACATTTAAGTTAGCCTCACGAACTTCAAGATTTTCGAATTTGACAGTTTACATTTTTACCTGCAAATCAGCAGATACCATCTCTACATTAGCTATGTTTTTGTCAGGTAGGCTGTTACTCGGTTACAAAACGAGTTAGAGTTACCTGACTTATTTTTTTTAACAAAAAAAATATTATGACACGCCCGGCTACTATAACAAAATCAAAAACATATGTTTTTTTTTATTGATACAGAAAGAAAATGAAAAGAATAAAAGAAAATAGAAGAGGCGCCCATTTCTACAAATTCCACAAAAACGGTAAGTGAAAATGTTTATTGTTAAGATTTAGAGAAATTTCGATGTATATATTATTTTAAGAGTGACTAAACGAAAATTGTGGTGCACGGACGAGACGTTGATGCTGTTGGCGTGCTACAAGGCCAGAAAGGACGAATTTGAAAGTTATCGGCGAAAAAGAAATGCCTACCAACGAAATTTAATTTGTCAATAAAATGTTAACAAACCATACGAAATAACAAAATTCGTTTTCCACAATTTGCTATTTCTTTTTGTTTGTAAACAAACTTTTCTTGAGCTTATGCTGCCATCTGATTCAAAATGTTGGATGTTGCCAGAATACCATATTGCTAGTTAACTAGGTAACTAAGCTAGTTACCAGAAAATAACACGACTATTGCTTAGTAAAATTTTGAAACACTCACACAATACACCATGAAAGGTTGTCTGATAACCATCTAAGTTCTTGAGCTCGCATTATAATTTTTAAACTCAGTATAAAAGGGCGTTAGAACAACTTCCTTCCATATGCTCACATCAAAACCGGCTAGCAGTATGAGTCAAGAATTGGGTGAATTCACACGAAAACACCGGAAAAAAGTTTATGCAGTAGCGTGACAAGTGAAAAGTACATCATAAAGACATACATTTTAACTATTTTGTTGCTGTTTCCTTTCAACAAATTTCCTGTTTTCTCTTGGTAACTCAATGGGAGGGAAGTTAATTATTTTGTAAACGTGGGTACCGAACTCACGTTTGGAATCAGCAGCAGCAGACTGTCGTTAATTTAAATTAACATTTTGTGTTTAAAATATGCGCGTGTGCGGACACAGAGCGCCGCACAGTGGATCTTTTAGTAAGAAGGCGACCATAAACAATAGGCGTGTTCTATTGGTACCCGCTTATTAAACGAGCAAGTTTAATGAAAACTTTACGATTTTTTTTTTAAATTTCTTTGGATTGGCTTTATGTTTCATAAACTGTTTGCTTTGAAAGTTTTGTAATTTGTACAAAAAAAATATATATTAGAAATACTATAAGAGAGTTATAACCGAGATCGCTTTAACTCGCTAAAGGATATTCTTGAATAACTTTCTTTCCAAAAGTTGTATTTATTTCAAACGGGGTTTAAAGCAAATTGTCTATAGTTTTCTGTTAACAATTTTGTTTTTGTACAATAGTGTGAAGTTATCGTGTTAGCGATCTCCTAAGCGAGTTACCATTAGAACAAAGCCAATAACTATTAATAGTGTCATTACTTTAAATATGGTTTATTTTGGGTTCGATAATTCTAGTCACTGTCTGTTCGAAGAGTTATACTTTAAAATATACACTCGTCAGATATTGCAGTTAACAATACATGTCGCACTATTCTCACTGATGATATATTAAAAGCATGCTGCAAGCTTCATTAAGACGCTTAATTATCGCATGCTTTAAAATACATATTTTAAAGAAGTAAAAATGCACTCCATGTAACTTTTGATGTTGGCTTTGTGCGCATATTTTAAACATCTACACATTCATACGATTATATAAATCATGTTCGAAGTTATTTTAACGGTACAACTATTTTCTGTAAAGAAATACTTATGTCCAAGTGAATTGTTATATTATTTTGTAAGAAATAAATAAATTTAAAAAAATCATTTGACTCGTATAGAAGTAAGTAGACTCTTCCACATGATTACAAAAATTCAAAATTTGTTTACATAAGACCCTTCTTTGCCGACGAATCATGCTACTAATTTTTCCTGCGCCAATTTTAAAACAACAGGGCTTCTACCATTCTACTCGACTCGAAAATTTTAACGAATCGAAAGTTGTACTCGATTCGTATCTTTTGAATACGAAATAAAAGTTGTCAGACATTTGGCGCAACTTTCGAGTAGTTATTTTTTGTTAATAATTGGCTTCATTGTTCTACAAAACGTCAGATTCTTCAAGTTTAATTTTTTTTAATTATAATACAATTTACTTAAATTATTTTGTATAAATACTTGGTAGGGACATAAATGCTGTTACACACGTTTTATGCTGTAAAAAAAAGTACTGAATGTTTTTGGACCAGATAATTTTTAATATATTTATTGATGTATGTAGTATCCAAAAAGGATCTACTTATTCGAAATGTCGGCCTTTTGCCTTTACACACGCCTTAAGTCGCACTGGCCAATCGTCCATAGCTGCACGAACCTCGTACATTGGAAAATTGGCCACAGCTCGAGCCAAAGCAATCTTAAGAGATCCAATGTTGGGGTATCTTTTGTGACAAGCCTTGTCCTCTAAAACCGTCCACAATTTGTAATCCAATGGGTTCAAATCTGAACTGCCTGATCACCATTCTTCAGAGGATATGAACGCTGGCAAATTGTTTCAAAGCCAGGCCTGGGACGTTTTAGCCTTATGGGCCGGCGCAGAATCCTGCTAGAAAGGCCATTGCTGGTTTTGGAACAGGGAATTGTTCACATCAGCTTCCAAAACGATTTCTTGGTAAACTTTGGCCGATGTTTTGACTCCTTGTTCGCAGAAATGCAGGTCAATGACCCCATCGTAAGAGACACCCCACCGAACCATGACTGAAGCTGGGTGATGACCCTTTTGACATGCGGTGTTCGAACAGAGCGTAGGCGGCCCTTGATGACATGCGGTGTTCGAACAGAGCGTGGGCGGCCCGACCGGTGGCGGTCTTTTACATCTCCAGTCTCCTCAAACAGTTGTATACATCGGTAGACGAACATGCGGCTAGTCCCTAGTGGCCGGAGCGTTTTAAAAATATCGCTTTTTTTCATTTCACACTTGAAAAGCGCAATTACAGCGATACGGTTCTCATTATCTGACCACTCCATGACGAAAGTTGAAACAATTTTAAAATCCCGTTACAGACTAACGCTATTGAGGTTAGCTTTCAGAACCCATATGACATTAACGGGGTTTGTTCAGTTCTACTATTGAAATGGGTATGTTCAATGTTGTAACAGTATTTATGTCCCTACTAAGTACTATCTCGTTTCCGAAGTTAAGTTGGCGGTTGGGAACTCGCTCAGGTGACTTATTGAATGGAAATATAATAGCTTGAGTTTTACAAGGATTTACTTTAATCTTCCATTTCGAAAAACATTTGTGGCAATCTACATCTTTTAATCAAGGCACTCGTGAATTTACTTGAAGTTATCAAAGCTGTGTCATCTGCGTATTACGCAGTAACTGGATATCCTAATGGTGAGAAATCAGACGTGTAGATGGAATACAATATGGGAGATAACACGGAGCCTTGAGGTAGACCTGTGGTAAGCTTTTTGGGAGATGAGTAGGAGGAGTTTACTGCAAACTATAAATGCTGTCAAGAAATTCCAAAATAATTTTGCATAGATACTTTGGGATGTTTCCGCTTATAAGTTTGTAGATAAGACCGTTATGCCAATTTATATCAAAAGCTTTTTCGATGTCTTAAAGTATGAGGCCGATGGAGTGCCTTTTACGCATGTTGCTAATTATTAAGTTTTTGATTCTGTGTACTTGATGCACCGAACTGTGACCTCGTTTAAATCCCAATTGCCCAGGTGATATTAAACAATATTCTGTTGCATTGTCACATATCCTTGAATGTAATATTTTTTCAAAAAGTTTCGACAGATTGCTGAAAAGACAGATTAGCCTACAACTGCATGGATCGCTTTTAGGCTTTGAAGGTTTACTTATTGCTATTACCTTTGTTGTTTTAAAACATTGAGGGAAGTAATTAAGTTGAATACAGCTATTAAAGAGCATTACGAGCAACTTCCGAGCTGCATCTGGTAAATGTTTTATCAGCAAATTTAATACGCCATCGTATCCGGGAGATTTAGAACCATTCAGCATCGAAACAATATTATTAGTGTTGTTTGAATTATAAATTCAGTTTGTACCGCTTCTGCTCTCAGGTGGTTAACTTTTGCGTTAACAGATGTCTCAATAGAATGAACAAAACTCGAGGTACAATTATTAACTTTAATGAAAGTGTCAGCTAACGATTGCACTTTCTCTCCTTCAGTAATGATTTTCTTGTTTTGGTAAATAAGATGTGGAACATGGTTTTTCCCCTTGCCACGTAGACTCCTGCTAATTCTCCAGAAAGATTTATTACCAGGTTTTAAATTTGATAAAAAGGTAAGACCATTGCACTTTATATTGAGTTCTAGACGAATCTTTTTGCTAACAATACGATTCATTAGTTAAGAACATGGTTCATAATGGTTCGCTTCTGTGAGATTTAGTGCTCTTTGGCTCTTCCTTTTATATGAATTTCGTGCCTTGATAAAATTAATTATGTCGACTGGTAGATTATAACTTTCCGAGCGATTGAGTCTAGGGATGACAGAATCTCTGGCCCCCAGAATAAATTTAACAAATTTGTCAATTTCCGCGTTTACAGCTTCTTTTGTGGTACATATTTCATTTTGTATTCTATTGTTTATAAATTCTTTGTATAAGGCCAAATTTGCTAGCTTATAGTTTAAACAGCTGAGGTCAACTGATCTAGTTGCAGCACGATTGATTGTACAGGATATTGCACGATGATCTGAAGGAACCTCGTATCCGAGAACATTAAGAGATAAGTCAAATGTAGATTAACTGATTACGAAATCAACAGTAGAGTTTTTTCGATTATGCTGATAGGGGTAATAAGTGGGCTGATCTGTATGAAATATGAAGAAATGACAGTTCTTTTGGAGGTTATAAAGCATGTTTCCGGCTGTATTATTAGAAGGACAGTTCAAAGAGTTGTGTTTTGCGTTGAAATCGACGAGGATAATGTCTTCCTTATTGGAGGAAGTTAATTGTAAAATGTCGTTTACAAAACTTGAGGAATATTTAGGAGAGTAAGCTGAGTAAATGATCTAAATAGGTCGTTTAAGTCTTAACACACTGACAAAACTTGTTGTTTTCGTTCTAGTTTTCTTGAAGGCTGCTGCTAAGTTCCTTCACTTGAAAAACATTTATTACCTAAAAAAATAATAAATGTGATTTTGCAACATTTTGTATGTGAATAGTCACGTTTATTATTTCACAGCGAAATTAAAAAATTTTGTTCAATTGTGTGCAGTGGGCCACGTATTGATCAAATACAATTTTCACATAATTTTTTTTATGGAGATTGACGCATTTCTACTAGAAAAGGCGATCTACGTACCTTTATTTAAAAAAAAATCTAGTTGCCAACCATTTGTCGGAATTAAGTGGGTAAACGACCAGTGTTGCCGTTTTGGTTGCATTCGACCAAATGTGGTCGGAAAAAATTAAAAATAATTTGGTGGGATTTTTGGGCATTTTTGCCGATAAGCCTCAATAAATATGATAAAATATATTGCAATGAAGTCAATTAATAGACACTTTTTGTTAACAAGTGACTTAACTGTGGCTGTTTTGTAATCCAGTCTTATTTATCGACGCTTAACTTAAAACACCTGGAAACGACCTATAAAACTAATTTTCTTTTTTTGTAAAATACCTTTTTAGTAAATGGATGTTAGCCTTTCGAATTATTTTGTTACCGAGCAGTTTTCAAATGAACAATCGATCCACTGTGCGCCCTACCCAGAATGGAAATGGTGGAGAGAAAAAGAAGAAATGCTGTAAACGTTAGGCGGGCTGCATCACCTGAGTAAAATGTTGACAAGGTTTAAGAGAAATGAAAGAATGAACGATAAACTAGTGAGCTAGTGGATGAGTGGAAGAAACAACCACAGAAGGGAAGGCATGGTACAGAATATCTAAATAGTAGACACGATTGTACAAGACGACGTCACTTCAGTCAGCCGCAAAATGAAAAGGGAAACTGAAATGAAATGCTAAACAGGCATTTCGGCCGGGACATACATAAATCCATTCCAGTTTACGAGATACGACTACAGACATACATATGTAGGTATCAACTACACTTACAAATATACTTTACATACATATGTACGTGCAAATACAAGTAGTATTTTATTTATTTAATCCTAAAAATAAACATTCACACAAAATGAGATAACTTTTTTTGGTGCCTAGTTTTTTTGCATACTATGTCACGTGCATATTAAATATATTAATAACTTGGCTAGAGTGAGACGTCTTGAAGGAGAGTGAATTATAGAGATAGAGAGAGAGAGAGAATATGTGCCCACTAAGAGGAAGTTAAGGTAATTTACATGGCAACATGCATTGATACCATACACACACCCATACATAAACGTTAGCTTCCTACCCATTTTTGTATTTGTTCGTAAAAACGACGCCTTTTGCAGAACTTGCAAGATCGTAATGCAATACCAAAGTTACCAGATCAATGCAAATGGAGCTTGGGGTACGTACACCCAATGACAATGTTTTTAAAAAGAACAGGTGCATTTTTAATCATAAAGCTAATTTAACCCTAGAATGGTTAACATATTTTTTAGTTCTTTAATGGTAAACTGTGCCTGCGAAGTGACTTATAAAAACCCACATTACAAAAAAAAAAAAAAATTATTAAAACTTAAAAAAGAGAAGAAGAAAACAAAAACAATTAATTTAAAAAAAAAGATCTTTAAGATTTTGCAGGCGTATTTGTTAAACACATATTTTGCCTAAAGATATCTTTTGCTTCGCCTCACAGGCTGTGTTTACCACTCTAGGGTTAAATAAACAGCTGTCGGATTGTAAACAACTGTTTGTCAACTATTTTCTTTGCCATTTAACGGGTAATCCATCTTACGGTATTTTTCAACAGGGATTACACAGATTGCACGTGAGTTGTGTAAATCTTTATTTGTTTTTCTTTTCAGTATTGTTTGTCATTTTATCATGGAAAGACTTACAACAACGTTGCCGATTTAGTGTTTGGGCTCTTGAGAAGCTCGAAGAAGATCCGATATTTTTGACCAAAATGTTGTTCAATGATGAGGCTCCTTTTGGCTCAACGGCAACGTCAATAAGCACAATTGCCGCATTTGGGCTGAAGAGGTTCAAGAGGTGTCATTATACCCAGAGAAAACCACGGTTTGATGCAGTTAATGGGCTGATGGAATCATGGGTCCACATTTTTTCAAAAATAATAATGGCCGGAACGTAACCGTGAATAGTGCTTGCTATCGCGCCATGATATCGGACTTTTTGTTACCTGAAATCGAAGAACGGTGCCACTTGCCCTACAGCCGATCAAACAATGGATCTATTAAGAGGTAATTTCAAAGAGTTTTTTTAGATCGAGTGAAATCACACTCTTAGACCTTTTTCCTTGGGGCTACGTAAAGTCCAAAGTCTATGCTGACAAACCAGCTACGATTCAGGTCATGGAAGTCAACACGACGCATGTCATTAACGCCATACCGATCGAAATGATCGAGCGGGTTACCCTAAATAGGAGCCTCAGAATGAACACCCCGAAGAGCAGTTAGGGTCAATATTTAATTGAAATTATATTTAAATAATAAATGCCATAAAATGTCCTTTCGAATGAACAATAAAGTTTCCACACTTAATTTGAATTTTTGCATTTGTTTTTATTTTGAAAAAGAAATACCTCTAGATTGATCACTTCGAAATAAAATAGAAAAAATATTAGCAGCTATTGATTGAGCTATTGAAACCAGAAATCTAAACGTGTTGCTACAAGTTCGGATCGCAGTAGGACATTCCTAAATAAGAGAAAGGCGATTGTGGAATTTTATAGGCAGGATATACATATAGGAGGATATTTTTGTGGATATATACAAAATTCATATAGAGAATTTTTTAAAGGACTGCAACAGCCCTTTTTGGTATCCGCGGATTGTGAGTACAGCGGTTGTGTATGATACATTGTGACAGTGCTACCAGATTGTAACATCGAAATTCAGTTTGATTTTGTGCATTTACGTCAAAGTTGATGCAGTTTGGAAGAGATAAAGCACGAGTTAAGTTGCATTAAGTCTGCTATTGCGCATTGACGCTGTCGTCTGCCTAGGCGAGTAGTAGTACTTTTTTGTATTTACGACAAAGAACGGAGAACGTTTTATGCAGGGTGATTCATTCAAGACTGGACAAATTTCACCTGCGTATTTCTTGACTCATTTCATATAAATTGCTAAGTTCTGAACCTGTGATCGAATTTTTTTATTTAAAAAGATAGCAGTACCTCTTACCTTTCCAAAATTACATAAACGAAGCTCAGAGGGCCTACCGTTTTTAAGTTATAACTTTTTGACTAAAATGCAAAATTTTGATCATCCTGTATTGGCCGTGTTTGATTGGCAACTATTGACAATTTGCGTTTTAAACCATGTTTTGATTTTTTTTATTTTTCAGGATAACAAATGGAATTATCATGTCGGAAGAATTAAAAAAACACATCAGAAAAGCTTTAGGCGATAACTACAACGGAAGGGTAATACTACGATAAAAAGACCAATTGAAGGCGTATGCAAAAAATTGTGAATTGGAAGCAAAAGAAAGGTAACCCAAGACCGAAATGGGTTTCCAACTCGTTAATGTCGGTGACTTTACGAGAAAGAGTTTAAACTCTTAACCGTATAAAGTCGTGTCTACAAAATTTATTTTTCGTTCGGACCCAGCATTAAATAATAGCTAGCGGACAGTGAGTATACAACTTACATATATCATGCACTACTCACTTATACGAAAGAAGTTCTGTGCGGAAATTAAGTAGGAAAGTTGCAACTGAACTAAAAGATGGTGAAATAATGAAAGATATAGTTACAATAGGGTAATTATTTACGGAACAACACAGCTCTACATCGTCTTAAATAAGAATTGTCAACCGAGGGTGACAATTATTATTCGCAAGAAAACTTTAAGCCGCGAAAAGTGCTATGTAAGTGCTAATAAAGGGTGGTTTAATTTTAAGGAACGATATTGAATGTGAACCACACTTAAACGCCAAGTTATTTTCTGCATTTCATTAGATATTTCTCAATTTCAGACTAACTCAATTTGAACCATGGAAAGATAAACAAGCGAGCAACGCGTTAAAGTTATTCAGGTTTAATATGAAAATGGACGTTCAAATTCGAAGAGAATCATCTTTAGTGATGAGGCACATTTTCACCACAGTGGATTTGTAAGTGAGCAGAATTTCCGCATTTGAACGAATGACAATCTAAAAGTGATTGTCGAAAAAAACAATGCACCAGCAAATATTGACGGTTTGGTGCGGTTTATGGACTGGCGACATCATCGGGCCGTATTTTTTCCAAAGAAGGCCGGTGAGGCAGTTACTGTAAATGGTGTTCGCTATCGTGAGATGATAACGAACTTTATATGGCCCGAATTGAAAGATATGGATGTGGACGATATGTGGTTTCAACAGGACTATGCCACTTGCCACCCTGCTATCGAAACAATGGCTCTTTTACGCGACAAATTCAAGGGCCGTGTTATCTCTTGTCGTAGCGATGTTAATTGACCGCCAACATCATGTGATTTGACACCGTTGGACTTCTTTCATTGGGGTTATTTGAAAGAAAATGTGTACGTCGATAAGCCATCAACAATTCAAGAGCTAAAGGATGAGACAATTCGACACATTAACAGCATAGATCCTCAATTATGCCTCAGCGTCATCGAAAATTTGGACCATCGGATGGAGGTGGGCCGCCGAGGTCGTGGCAGCCATCCGGCCGATATTTTGTTTCATACGTAATTGAACCATACCAATATTATCATAATAAAAAATGACAATAATTTCCTAAATAATTTGTGTTTTATTCAAAATAAACATAGGCCCTTAAAATTGAACCACCTACATTAAAAACTGAAAAAAAAAAATTCGGAATTTTTAATGTATCAAACAATGAATAAGGGGAATGTGTTCCTACCTAGGAGCTTAAAGTTCGTTTAATATATTTCTCTTGCCTTTGGTCCCAACCACGAAAATATGAAGGATATCAATTAATGCTGATCTGGTAACCTCGTTTTCAGCATAAAAATGCAGACGTCAACCATGTTTCATTCGGCGAAATACATAAACTTTGCAATAAATCAAGGTGCTTGTTCGTTCGTTGCTGTTTGCAAGTCTCTAAAGAGTTTTGATGAAATTTGACAACAATGCAACCGACGCAAATAAAAGAAAACAACAAAACGTAAACATGCAATTTTTTTTCGTTAACGGCCATCCAAAAGAATTAATAAGGAAAAAAACTAACCAACAACAATGTGAACCACCGCGAGATGAGTGTAGCCAGCCGGTAGGCGGACGGAGAGAGCAATACTTGTGCAGAAAGAGTACAAGGATGGTAAACGATAATGACGATAAAGAGATTTGTGAAACAAGCTCATTGTACGAATTTTTTTTGTAATTATTTTCGGCGACTAGGCTAGAGAAAGGTTACCTTTTTGCTTCCAAAAGAAGAAAAACTTCTCACATTATTAGAAAATGAATTGAAACCCAATTTCTGCCCATAAATAAAATAGAGAAGAAACACCCAGAAACCAAATTTGCCGACAATGTCTGATATCAGACAATTCTGAACAATATCTGAACTCTATCGAGTATTCTTACCGAAATCGTTACGAATTCTGTTCGATTTGCCTGAGGATTTTTATTTATTATGTTCTGAAATGTCTGAACGAATTCGGTCCGAATTCTATTAGACTTGTCTGTGGGATTTTTATTAACTTTTTGTTCAGACTTCTCTTATCGAACTCGCAACGAATTCTGATCTATTTATCTGAGGTAGTCTATTCGTTTAACATTTTTTATTTGCTTCATATGTATTTAACAGTTGTTATTGTGTTCAGACATGTCGGAACTAATTCTGAACGAAAATTTTTCCGATTGTCGTACAGAATTCTGACCAAACGAATTCTAAACGTTTGGTAAGCTGGGCTGTGTGAGGGATTTTTATTGTGTTCGGAGGAAAACTCTACTGCTGGAAGTTCTCGTTAAATGCAAAACTGATTGCCCTTAAGTGTATAGCCATAAACATAGTTACAGCACAATTATTGCTTGAGGTATTATTAAAGTATAGTGACGCTCTCCGAAACTGCAAACCCCCTGCTTGTAACTAAAAGTCTTTCCGAAAGCTTTTTGAAAATATTTTTTTTTGTACAACAAAAATATTTTCTTCATTTTGATTGTTTACATTCAGAATTTACCATGACATAAGCTCAGAATTCGGTTCGAAATGTCGGTAAAAACATCAGAATTTAATAAGACTTAATGCCAGAATACCATGACATAAGCACAGAATAAGTTTAGAATTCGGTTCGAAATGCCGGTAAAAACATCAGAATTCAATAAGACTTAATGCCAGAATTCTGACCAAAGTATTTCAGAATTAGTTCAGAATTCGATCCGACAAATCGAAATTACCTTTCGAATTTCCCGAGACTACAGTTCAGAATTCGGTCAGAAATCGATTCGAAATGACGGCAAAAACATCAAAATTCCCTCAGAGAAGTAGTTCGGAATTCGTGTCAACCTTCTCATATGTTTTTCGTTACGAACTCGCTAAGAATTCTGATCCGAAATCGGAACATTTTGCCGATTGTCGTACAAAATTCTAACCGAATTCTGAAGGTTTGGTTTGCTGGGCAGTTAAACATTTGACAGGCGTGTGTTTGTGTGTGCGTAGGCGACGAAACAAGCTACTTATCAGGCAACCCAGGCGATAAGATAAGCGATTAGTGAATGACTCCAACATTTGCGAAAGAATTTTCAAAAGAACGTATATAAGTATACATGTACACTGCTCGACATTATATCATTTTACGTAAATAAAGAATTAAGGAACTACTACAAATGCAATACGTACTGGCTGGCCCAAATAAGACTGAAGGGTTCACCAAAATGTTAACGATGAAGTTCCATTGTGGCTCCATCTTGCTGGGTCCATATGTTAGAATTGTTCTCAACTTGCGGATGCTAAACATTTTTGATCATACTCCTATACAGGGCCCGGTTAATGGTTTCTGGTTGACCCTCCTAATTTTCTAAAAAAAAAATATAAACCGATAATCAGGTTTACCGATATCCTCCTTTTTGACCGCTGTCCTCCTACCTTTTTCAAAAAAGTGAAATTTTTTCCTCCTTTTGCTACTTTTATTGCTTGTAGTATAACTCATAATTCTTAAGAAAATTAGGATACTCGTAATAGAAAATGAATTTTTGAGATTAAAGCCTATAACAATGTCCAATGTAAAATAGTTCCCATAAATGGCGTTACTGCAAGCGCATAAAAGCCCTACAAACCAAAAGAAATAAGGAAATGTGCCCAGTATTGGGCTATTCAGTCTAAATTATCGATACCTAACCTAAAACACCACTATTATTATTATATTTTTTACATGTTTATTGTGACCATGGCCACCGAAAAATATATGTTTTTTAAAAAGTATAGTTATTTTCCATTTTCTTTTTATCCATATGCACTACTCGTATTTACATACATATGCCAATAGGACTTGAAGCCTTTTTAAACAAAATTATATTGAATTGGCGATCATTATAAAATTTGTATTTTTTCCAATTACTGAAGCATTTTCTTTTAAAAATGTGTCCTCCGAAGGTTCTAAAGACACTTTGTAAATGTTCTCCTTTTGGAGAAATCTTTATGGTAACCCTGATCATATAACGCCATAAATATGTATCCTACAAAAGATAACAAATTATAAACAAAAATGATACCAATATTTTTAACATCTTTTTTGGGTCACCCAGTATAACAATCGACTGCTTGACAGTAGCTGTGTTCTATCGCTTAGAAGAACGCCAATGCGACAACTCCATTTTACAAGAACATAAAAAATGATTTTGTTTACAGAAAACTATAGCTAATTTTCGGTAAAACTGACAATTAATTAAAGCTATTGAGAAGAAAGTTATTTAAAAATAAACATTAACTAGTTTAAGTGAGACCGCTCATAGTATTTCTTTGATAACTTTTTGTCTAAAAATAATATATTTTCAAATCAAACGGTTTATGATGCATAAAGCCAATCAGTTTCTGAATACAAAGAAATATTAAATATACCACTTACTCGTTCAATGAACACGCCTATTATCGAGAAAGGGACCTAAGAGTAAAAAATCAATTTTCATTTTTTTCTTTTTTTGATGTGGACAACATCTGAGCATCGAATGAGACCGATCACCAAAAGTGTTCCCTCCCAGAGATATGCGCGTTTTATGAAAGTGAAGTCGACGATTCTAAGCGCAAAAAGAAAGGGACCTAATCTTTAAAATGGCTCTCCTGAACAAAACTTTTAATCAACTTTTCACTATTTTTGATGTGGACAACATCTGAGCATCGAATGAGACCGACCCCATGCCCCAAAAGTGTTCCCTCCCAGAGATATGCGCGTTGTATGAAAGTGAAGTCGACGATTCTAAGCACAAATAGAAAGGGACCTAATCTTTAAAATGGCTCTCCTGAACAAAACTGGTTTTTAACCTTAGGTCCCTTTCTATTTAGCGCGTCACATATGCTGAAATAGGAGAATAAAGAAGTGTGACTGGCAATTTGATATTATTTTGCAAGAAATTCGTTAAAATAAAAATGATGATGATTATATTTTGTTTTCTTATCGCTTTGTTTTCTTTGTACTTATACTCGTACATACATACGTACTTAATTCGCTTTAGTTTAGAACGATAGACGTGCGTAAACAAAAGTAAACGACACGTCATATTTTAAAAATTTAGTTAAGACAACAGGTTAGAGCGGATGAAATAAAAATTGGTGTTCAAAGTAGGGAATTTTTGTTTTATAGTCAGGGTTTCTGCCTTGTTACAAGCGACGATTTTTAGAGTTTAATGCACTAAGAACTACCCACTAAAGGTTTATTTTTTGAAATTACAGATATGTTATTACTTTGAGGAAAACTTAAAAAAAATTATAAAACGTTTTGTACACGCAGAAAAAAAAGTATGGTTGGTGTGACAATATTCGAAGAGGATCATACTATTGTTGGGTATATGGCTGTGGCACAACAATTTTATGATCCTCACAACAATAGTATGATTGACAAATAACCATACTATGATCCCCACAACCATAGTATGATTCACACTCAACCAAACTATGATCTCTACAACCATACTATGATCTCTACAGCCATACTATGATCCTCACAGCAATAGTATGATCTACACAACCATATTGTGATCCTCACTTCCATAGTTTAATTCACACTCAACCGTACTATGGTCCCTAAAATTATTTATTAAGATTGGGTAATGTTCTTATTCAAAAATAGAGGTTTTTATCAAGTTAGTTATTTTAAATTGTATTACAATTAGTTCATAGCCACATTTGAGACCGTTTATATTGAACATTTCATTCAAGAAACAAAAATATATAAGTAGATTCCAACTGCAGTCGAAAATACTTTTAGTTGCCAGCAGGGGTGAATGCTACTTCACCATCCGCAGACCGCAAGTAACGAATGTGATTAAAACATGATCAATGGCTGTACTTATATATTACTTAAGTGCAGGCAGATTTTAAATAAACGAGAACTAGTCGGTAGTAGAACATTTTACCGAACAAAGTAAACGCAATAAAAATCCCTCGAACTACCTTCCGATTGTTGTTATTTTTTATAATAGACAACAACATGCACTGCATTCATGGCGAAATTTTGTTATACCAAAAAAACCTAAAACCTGTTATTCTTCGTTCATAGTCTCAACCATATACTGTATATGATTGTCGTAATCATGTAATTGTTAACATAAATCGTTAACAACAATACTTTTGTCGCACCAACAATATTTACATGGTTGCTACAACCATATTTTCATTTCTAAATATAGCAAAAATAGTATTGTTACATTTCAACAATATTATTATTGCCACAATCTTACTGTTGTCAAAATAAAATTAAATTGCGGCGACAATGCTTTTATTGTAGGGAACATATTATTGTTGCGGTGACCATATAGTAACCATATCTTTTATCTGCGTGTATGAGCCAGGGTATAAACTTACGATTTTTGTTCTTCGGCTTAGATTGTCCGACTCGCGTAAAAAATAAGTACAGATTATAAAGTGTAAACTTTATTTATACTTCCGACAGAATTATTTTTAAACCAAAATTTTGACTGTTTTTGACCACGATTTTGTTCGGTGGTGAGGCACATTTCTGGCTCAACGACAACGTCAAGAGCAACCATAAGAGGCTCAAGAGGTGCCACTATACCCAGGGAAAATAACGGTCTGGCGCGGTTTATGGGCTGGTTGAAAAATCGGTCCGTATTTTTTCAAAAATGATGATGGTCGGAACGTAACCGTGAATGGAGCTCGATGTCGCACGTTGATATTGGACTTTTTTGCTTTCTAAAATTGAAGCCCGTAATCTTGACGACAGTTGGATTTAACAGGACAGCTCCACTTGCCATACAGCTGCTCCAGTAATGGATCTATTAAGAGGTCATTACGAAGAGCAGCCAATTTCACGTTTTGAACCGGTGAGTTGGCCGCCTAGATCGTGTGATGTCACGAGTTCAGACTTTTTTCTTTGGAAGTCTACGATGACAAACTAGCTAAGATTCAGGTTTTGAAGCCAACATTACCTGTGTCATGAACTCCATACCGGTCGAAATGATCGAACGAGTCATCCAAAATTGGACCTTTCGAATAGACATGCTGAGACTTAGTCGCGGTTAACATTTGAAGGAAATTTTTATTTTAAAAAATAAATGGCATAAAATGTCCTTTCGAATGAACAACAAAGATTCCACACTTGCTTTCTTCAACTTAGATTGTCCGACTCGCGTAAAAAATAAGTACAGATTATAAAGTGTAAACATTATTTATACTTCCGACAGAATTATTTTTAAACCAAAATTTTAATGTTTAAATTAATTCAACCTTTTATTATTAAGAAAACCCTGTTTAGAGTTGTATGATACTTAAGCAATCAAATAAGGCTTGAAAAAAGTATCCAATTTTCTCAAAACTAATACTTTTTAAAGCGATAAATAGTAATAGGTAGATAGTCATTTACAAAGGAGTTTATTAGACTACGTCGTGTTACAAAGCCACTCGTATAATTTTTCTTTTGACATAACTATGATTTTTAAATACTTATGTAAATGTAAAAATTTTTATTTATCCCTTCCGGTCGAAAAATGTGTACGATGTAAATGAAAAGAACACGTCATATTTTAAAGATTTGTTTCGGAAAATACCTACAAGTGTTTCAGGAAAACATTAGAGGTACACAAATAAATGTGCATAATTCTTCGATGACCAACCTACAAAGAAGTTACTATTTTAAATAAATAACCGCACAAATACGAGTATGAATTTCGCTGTTATTTTCATTCGATACAAGCAGAAACAATTTCTTTAGGTTTTTCTTTCTTTCAATATCGTCCAAGTACATACAACAACACTAAAATACAACCATAAACAGTCATGAGTCATTAACCAAATACGAAACTTTTGTAGTTTTAGACTTTTTGAAAACAAAGTATCACTTTGAGTATCGGGTGTTGTTATTTTTGGAAATCATATGCTTAATTTTTTTCCAAAGCCGGCTTTTTGTACACCCAACTATTGCTGTAGTATGTACATACTCGTATTGTATACAAAAGTATATAAAAATGTGGCTGGCTCCCGTCATCAAAATCAACTCTTGGCTCTCCATCCGCACAACCCCTCCCTAATTGGGAATCTCATAGTCTCATAGAAAAAAATATAGAAAAGTGTGTGTGTGTGTGTGTGTATGTAACCGACAAATGCATAAAACTTTCTCACACAAACCCACCCAAACACTATTTTTGTCCCTTTCCCCTTTTGGTTCGCTCTTCTCTTGAACAAAGTACAAAATCTGACTGCCAACAAAACCGGCTTTTGTTTACAAGCACGACTCTTGTTCTCCCTCTCCGGATACGCGCTCATCCCATCGATTCTGCTGCTCTCTTGGAGAATTTTGACGCAATTCTGGCGTGGGGAAATACTCGTAGTAGTAGAAAAAAAGGCAAACAACATTTTAAACATAAAGAATATTTATAAAAATTTGGCAAGTGTGCATTTTATGTCGCAAAATTGTGTTCTACACCACAGAGGGATTGTCAACGTGAAATTTTGTTTTGTTTTGTTGTTGTTTAGTTGGCTGTTGATACTTTCTCATCGCATAAAGGAAATGTTCAAATAAGGATATTTTTTCTACGACGACGAAGACTCAATGCGGCGGCAAACACCAGCAACTCACGAAACGCATTATAGCGTTTGAAAATTGATGATTAATTGTGGTGGTACATACTCGTATTACTAATCGGAAATTGTTATTATCAGAACGTTCTAATTAAAAAAAATTGTTAAATATAGGAAATGTCGTTTTTGTTTTGACTTAGAGACTTAGAGACTTGAGAAATGTAGTAACTTTCATTTTTGGAGCATAACGATCAACGGCCATTAACACTTTAATGTGTGCTCATTGTGCAGGGTTACCATACGTCCTCCTATCGGCGGACATGTCCTCGTTTTCGACCTTCCTTTTTTTTAAAAAAAATGAAATTTTTCCTCCTTTAGCTACTTATATTAATTGTATATAACTCATAATTCTTCAGAAAATTATAAGATTAGAAAATGCATTTCTCGCATTTTTCGGCTATATTTTACAACGAAAATTAAGTTTATAACAATGTGCAATGTTTTCTCCATAAATGGCGTTATTACAAGTACATAAAAAACCTAGAAACCGGTACAAATGGGGAAATGTTACCAAAAAAATGTCCAATAATATATTCTAAAGGATTTGTTTTTTATTTTATTTCCAATCTGAGCATAAGTTATTCATTAAATTTTTTTTAAAAGCACAAAGATTTTTTTCATTTAGAAGATCTATAATAATAAACTAAAAAAAGTAGTAATTTAGTAGATCCACTTTAAAAAACATATATACAATTTCATTAAAATTGGTCAATATTTTTTCACTTTTTCGAAAAAAGAACGAAATGTTCTCGATCTTAGAGAAAGGATGTTAAAGGGTGATCCATCTTGAGGTATTTTTTTCAATAGCCTTTTTTCACAGATTTCGCGTGAGTTGTGTTCAACTTTATTTTTTTTCCTTTTCAGTACTGTTTGCCATTTCATCATGGAAAAACTTACACCGAAACAACGTCTCAAAATTGTGCAACTGTAAAATGGAAATGAGCGTTCGATGAGAAACTGTTTTCGACCACGATTTTGTTCGGTGGTGAGGCACATTTCTGGCTCAACGACAACGTCAATAAACATAATTGCCGCATTTTGGATGAAAAGCAACCATAAGAGGTTACCCAGAGAAAACCACGGTCCGGTGCGGTTTATGAGCCGGTGGAATAATCGGTCCGTATTGTTCCAAAAATGATGATGGTCGGAATGTAACCGTGAATGGAGCTCGCTTTTGCCCATTGATATCGGACTTTTTGCTTCCTAAAATTGAAGCCCGTAATCTTGACGACATTTGGATTTAACAGGACAGCTCCCCTTGCCATACAGCTGATCCAGTAATGATATTAAGAGGTCATTACGAAGAGCAGCCAATTAGACGTTTTGAACCGGTGAGTTGGCCGCCTAGATCGTGTGATGTCACGAGTTCAGACTTTTTTCTTTGGATCCACGTAAAGTCCGAAGTCTACGCTGACAAACTAGCTAAGATTTAGGTTTGGAAGCCAACATTTCGCGTGTCATGAACGCCATACCGGTCGAAATGCTCGAACGAGTTATCCTAAATTGGACCTTCCGAATGGACACGCTGAGACTTAGTCGCACTTAACATTTGAAGGAAATTATATTTAAAAAATAAATGGCATAAAATGTCCTTTCGAATGAACAACAAAGATTCCACACCTGATTTGAATTTTTATATTTTTTTTATTGTTTTCTGAAAAAAGATGCATCACCCATTACTATAAATATGGGTCTAAAAATGTAACTGATACATGAAATGAATTGTTTTGTTTTCGTTCAATAATTTTTTTATTAAAAAATGATTTAAAACAAACAGTGCTTTTTTACACTTTTTTTGATAAAATTAAACCCCTTTTTTGGCTGGACGGTGCTTTTCTCTTTTAGGAATTGGCATCACTGCATATGGTTACATTCTTTGGGCTCCGCAATATGCAATTAATTGCAGTAATATTGAGAGATTACAAAAACAATTTTTAAGAGTTGTCTTCTTTTTGCACCTTTGTTAAGACCCTCTCCACTGTATGAATCCAATTGCAGTCTGGAAACACTAATTAATCGTCGACCTCTACTCAGCGTTACCGTTGTGCGACTAAAGTGACAATTTGACCCTTTTTTGAAACCGTGCGACTTTTACTGCCCCTTTCTAAACAATCCCCTTTTTTGCCCTTTTTGAAATGTTTACTACTTTTCACAACCTGAAGACAACCATAAGACATACACTATTTTGACCTAGTGTCTGAATAAAGTCAGATAATTAGTAAACCTGAGGCATTCATAAATAAATTTATATTATTAGAATGTAAGACTATAGATAAATCATATAAATACCTCTTTGATATAACAGACACTCAAATTCTTGGTTGAAGACAGGTAGTTCTTTAAAAATAATTTTTATGAGCGTTTGTTTCAGAACACAGGTTAAAGGTAAAAACCTAAGAATCTATGCTTTCGGCTTTGAATTGGCTGGACACGAAGTTAGAAGAGTGTACTCCAGGTGAAAAACTTGTATATAAGTATTGAAACGAAGTTTTGAATATATAAAACGTTAAAGTCAAAACTTTATATTTTTATACAAAATTCGTGTTATAGGAAAGTAGAAAAATATTTAAGGTACATGTACATATGTACATTAGAACGTACCACCTTCCAGGTAAACAAAAGTTCACCGTGCACCTTTGAATATAAAGTATTATTGCGAGGTAGTTTCGAAAAATTGTTTCTTGTCTGTTTTTAGGGATCGCGCTTTAACATTTGTCCTTATATCTTTTGCATTTACAACTGAATCTTAAAGTGTGATACATCGATGTTTTTGTTGGTCTCTTTAGGACAAAAAAATCGACGCATCATATTTTACCGACTGTAAACACCGAAGATACGAAGGACAACTTAAAAGGACAACCCCAACATTTGACAAAATAGGGAAAAACATTTTCAAATATTGTTCTGCTGGGATTATCGACATACTTCCTTAGCAAGAGTTTAATGATTTTGTGTCAACTTTAATCAAATCAACGGAGATATGATGGGTAAGTACCAGAAGGGGGTACTTAAGGTCAGTGACTTCAGAAACCTCTTCGAGACAAAAACATCGCGATCCCTACGTTCGGCAAAAAACAAAAAAAAAATATCAAAGCTACCTTGCAATAATTCTTTATATTCGAAGGTGTACGTACGGTGGACTTTTTTTGAGCTATGGTCTAATGTACACATGTAAAAGTATGTGCCTTCAAATCAACTGGTTTTTAGTTTTATGTGTATTTTGACGCCCATTTTTTTTAACTGTTATTATTCTATATTTTTTTAGTTTAATGATTTTATAAATAAAATTAATAAATAAGAAAAATTTTGGACTTTTTTTAAAAAATCGTCTTTCTTGTGCCTTTTTTTTTAAAGAAAATCCTCTTTTTGTGCCACTTTTTGAAACGGTAACGCTGGTTATACTTATGTTTGATTCTAGCTTCAGCTTTATGATTCTAGCTTCAGTCGTTTAGCCTCTGCAATGATTAGTCAGTCAGTAACGCAACAATTTTATATACTCGAGTTTTTTGTGTGCACGACTTACAAACATGTAAACCCAGTTTCATGTACATTTTTTCCTAGGGAATCAGAAAAGTTTTTATAATTGTGTCCACTGCAATTTCACAGAATATCTTTAATATGGATTTTCACACATTTCGCATGAAAAGGCCTTAAGTTAAAATTCGAAATCAAATAGGGTGGCTCAAAAGATTCGATATTTCAGTAGCAATAACTGAACGGAGCATTACACTGTTTCATTTGAGCGTATAGCCCGGTACTAAGATCTCATTTTTATTTGAAAATATATTTCTGCAGTGAAAATTCTTTTTGATATATAAATGCTGCACAGAATTAAAGAAACTTTCAGCACACAAAGAAATTTTAGCAAAACAGCAATTATGAGTGCTATTAAGGGCAATTCATGATATTCATGTAAATGAACTTTGTACACTATGAAAATATTTGTATATAGAACTATTTTAAAGAAGGTCCTTTACACGATGAGAAATGTCGCTAACAGACTCACAATTGCGCAAACGTTTTTTGTTTTAATTTAAACTTAAAAGCAATTTTACAAGAAGCGGCACTTTTTGAATTGTAATGGTTGGTATTCAACGAAATGAGCGATTTTTTTTTCTTTAGCATATTCCACTTATGTGGCGAAAAAATAGTGAAACGTTGAAGTTTTTCATATTGTTTACACAAAAAAACTTGGTCTTCACGAGAGTCAATACCAAAAACAAATTATCATAATTTAAAAAAAATAAAAAATTTTAAATTTATTATTTTTGTTTCAACTTTTGATTTTTACAAAATTCCAACCGAATCATTTTGCTACCAGAATGAACAATTTTTTAAATCCACTTCGGTGCCTGAAGAAAGCCCCAAAAACAAATGACTTTATAATTCTAAAAGATTGCTTCTGGTTAATTATTAACATTTCGTACGTTAAAAACAAAAAGTTCCCAACAAATAATATATAAAACTAATTTTTTTAAACCCTAGCGAATGTTATCAGCAGCAGTACACGCACTGAGTCACACAACAGTCAATACACAAAAGCAACAACAACGAAAATCCAACCGTTGATATTCCAAAATGTACGGGAAAAAATAGTAGCCACAAACGCCAAATCAGACGTTAAAATGAGAGTACATACAAACACCAAACCTTAAAGTGAACGAAATAAAACAATAAAAATCTCGCGCTCAACACCACCCGGGCGGCGAGCACACACATACTCTCTAACCTCTCGCACACGCATACAATAAATCCCAACAAGCCCGCATTTTCAAGTGACTCGCCTCGGATAGGTTTTATTGTTGTTATCTCACACGACGCACGCATACAACCAGCAGAAGAAGAGAACAAAGAAAGAGAGCCAGTCCCAAAGAGTAGAGTGCCAAGTGCCCCTGTAAACGAGGAGAAGACTTTATCGGTCGTGTATCTATGTGTGTATGCTAGCATGTGGTGTATCGTATCTCAAAACTAATGCGGGCTTATTACTCACTCGCAGCGATAGCTCATATGCCTGAGTTGCTTTGCCGTTTTGGTGAGAAATTCTCTGGAAATATGGCAACATGGCTGCACGTTTTGTGCATCCATATCCATATATGGTAAAATGTCTGAAAATCGCTAGAGAACCCATACGAAACGCGTTTTGTTAAGGGTGGACGCCTTTATAAGCGCCTGTAACAACGAGTTTTACTATCATTACAGTTTGCGTTCTTGTGAGTGTTGGATACCACGCGAGACCTCCCAAACCAATAAACAAAAGACTTAATTTATTTATTTAATTTTAGTAACTTAATAAAACACAAAGTAAGTATTTCAACAAAAAAAAAACCATCAACCGACATAAAGTGACCAAAGCATATGTATATGAGAAAGATTAAAGCAAAATATTCGAGTGATTTTAAAAGAAAGAAACAATTTTTATGAAAATTGAGAAAAACTAAGAGAAAAAATTGTGGAAATTATAAACAATTTTTAAAATACCAAAACAGTACTCAAGAAAGAACTTTCATAGTTAAACACTCGAAAAAAATGTGGATTACCGACGAAATAAGTGTTAACAAAAAACTAATGCAAAATGCATTGAATGGAATTAAAAACAATGACATTTAAATTGTTTAAAAGTGAAATCGGGGCGAAATTGTCAAACTCTTTCAAAAAATTACATAACAATGTTGAGCAGAATTTTATAATCAACGATCAATTGACTACGATCAATCAATTTCCCGCTAGATAAGATATGACTTGTTATCACAAGAGATAGAGAAAGAACAACATTTTTGAACGACAAAAAAATGCCGACGTGTGTATTGACGTGTGAAAATCCTTTTTAATTGCAACTCTGAAAACACTGCCTGCCATAACGGATGTGAAATATTCAATAAACCGTTACATTCTATTTGTGCATTACACAAAGTGTTGCCATGCTGCGTTTTTGATTTTGTCTTCGTCGCTTTTTAATGTACTTTCATTTGGATGATTAACTCTTGTTGGCTAACAATTAGCAAATTGGAGTAATTTCGTTTGTATTTGTTTTACAAACGAAAAGCTTTAAGAAAACACTTTTCCAATGATGTGTAAAATTCGCACACTTTCTATTTTGTTGTTTCTTGCCGTCACCTCGAAAATGTTTTTTGGAGGTGAAAGAAGAAATAAACAAAAAACTTTCACATTTGGTTAGAAATGATATTGTATTTCAAAGGAGTATTCGACAGGCGATTTTTTTTCTAAGCAGGAGCATATGAGAATCTTTAGAAGTCTTGAAAATAAAAAAGTATATACTCCGTAAATCGACGATGGCTGGTTTCCATCGTAAGCAGTAAATTTACATACATATCTTTTTTAATGTATTTAAAGATAAACAAAAAGTTGGCTTTCTTCGTAAACTTAAAATTAGTTAAGTATTAACGATTTTGCTTCTGTGCGAAAACACAAGATGTATTAAATATTTGCATAGAATTTTGTTCATTCCGAAATACTTTTTGATTTTTTTCAATTTTTAAAGCAAAATCAATTTGAAAGTAATTTTTTTAAGGACTTGAAATTTGCAATAAATGCTATTAAAATGTTCTTTAAAACCATACAATTAAAATTTTAACGTTTTCTTATTTTTTTATTTTAAGACGAAATTAAAATACATACTAAATTCTGTACCGATAAAAGTCCGAGAGCAATTTCGAAATTTGTTTTTAAAATTTTAACTTGGGTATTTTTCAATTTCCATTCAAATAGTAATAGAATTCTGAACAAACTTATAAAAAAATAAATTTAGTTGTCAAATAAGAATGACATATTCATTTTGGTTCACAAAATCGTAGAAATTTTGAATTAAACAGTTATTGAATTTCGCTTTAAAGGCAATTGTTTGTAAAGGCAAAAATGTGTAATGCCTCATTCGCATATACAATTGAAATCTTAGTTTATTGGATTTCGTTACGAAATCAATTACAATTAGTTTGAAAGTTGACAGCCGAAATCCGATAAAAATTAAATGCAGAGAATTTGGTTCGTATATGCGAAAAAGAAAGCATTAACAGTAAACGATAAAGAATTGTAAAATCTTTCTCCAGCTTCAAATTTAAAATATATATAAATTCTAATTGTTACATTTAGAAGTCGGGAAAGTTTGTTTACGATGTTTTTTGTTAAAAAAAAACTTAAATCCATTAAAAAAATGTAATGACAACATAAGTATTTGCCTTTTGTAATCAACAGGGTTGCATTTTCAAGGATCATTCGAAACGTTTGTAACACTTTACCAATGTACCGTGACATGATAAGAAATTACCTAGACTTCCTCACGAAAAAAATAACGTACGAAATAGTTTCCAAAAACCTTGTTTTCAAATAGAATTCCGTTTTATCGCTAAAAGAACACGTCATACGTATCGTATTTTTGTTGTTCGTTCTCAATGTTCTTCAAAAGACGAGACGAAAAAAAGCACACATTTGAACTTGACTCATTTTTTACGCTTCCGTACACATCTATTGTATATATACGACCGATTTCACACATGCACATTTACGGCAAAATGCCGGTTTAAAAATGTAGAACCACCAAAAAAATTAAATCCAAGAATTTTAAGTCCATTAACTACAACTCTGTGGGTATGGGTGTGTTGTGACGAGAATGAAGTGAACCACACTACATATTCTCTTCCGTTTACAGTTGTCTCTTCGTTCCCAAAAAGGAGAAAAACCTTCACAAATTCCTTTATCGAACTCTCTCACACACAGTCGCAAAAGGGGAAATGCTCATATAAAAATAACGATTTTCACTTTAGTTAAGCTTTGCGAACAGAAAACATGACCATATATGGTCACAAAAATTGGTTATTCGTAAAAACAACCAACTCGACTTGGTGTGCGGCTGAATGCTCACCAACACACACACCCTGTTGTAGAAATAGCTTGAGAAAGAATGAAACAGCTATATGTGTGTTGAGGAGATGAGCACCAAAGAGAGCGTACACAAACGTGGGCTTTGTGGTTTTATTTCTAAATATGTCAAAAACCCCTGCCTACTCTCTTTTACTGTGCTGCAGCATATACACACGCACACTTCTATCTTTGCAAACACACTCACGCATATACTGCCTTCTTGCTTTTGGGCGAAAAAATTAACTGGCTTTTTCCTTTTCTTCGATTCATTCGTAGTTCGATTGTCAAACGTTCAGGTTGTTGCCGTCTCCGATTACGAAAAAGTGCAGTTTTCTTCTTTCCGTTTGCCATCTTTGAGCAATTCAGTGGGTTTATTACTAATAAAAGAATCATATCGTGTTCTTTTTGTTTCTACTTAACAAATCTACAATAGAAGGACGTATTTTTTTTAAGAAAATAACGTCTTTTCCGTGCAACAGAAAATACATTTTTGTGAATTCTTTTTAAAAGTTTAAAAACAGGTGAGAAAAGTGTGCAAGTTACAAGCGTAATAATTTTAGAAATATTCCTTAAGAAATAAACTGCGGTAGAATTAATTGTTATTAACTTAAATTTTAACAAAAAGTTACGCCATTTTCTTGGTACATTTTCTTCCATTTCCAAAGCCGGCTTTTTTCCTTTTCAAGGGCGTTCCCCTATTCTCGTCGCTTTTGCTGTGCTTAAAAAGCCGCTATACGTATTTTTTTTAGTACTTCTCTTCTTGTTTTACTAATTTGACTTCTTCACTTTTTTAATGGTCGTACAAAAAGAGCAGGGTTGGTTTTTGTCGGAGTAGTAAAGCGCAATGAGTAAATCGAAGTAGTAGTGGTGTTAGATTTTATGTATTCCAGTGCTGTCATTTTTTTATTTTAGAATAAATTGTTTTAACTAGAAAATTTTTTTTTGAAAGTCCGTTAAATTAATTTTTTCAAAATTTGCTTTCACAAAATTTTTGGTTTTTTGAGGCACATCATTCTCAACGTTGCCACCGTAGATCGTTTTCAAATTAACGGTACACGAATTAAGAGAATGGGCTACACTTCCCAGTGAACCTAAAGAGAATAAAAAAATAGAGAACTTTAAGATATGTAGCCGGGTCGGGTCATTTAGAAAGTGGCCACGGAGACTCGGGTTTTACTCACCCCAAAATCTCTGTTTTGCAAAAGTAAAAACTCTTTAAAAAAAAAAGTTCTGAACTAGAACTCCATTTAAGGGCATCGAATTAATTTTCTACCCATTTTAACTTTCCGTCAGCTTTTTTTTTGTCAGAGGGGGACAATCCCTCCGTAACCGATAAATTGCAATAGAAACCAAAACAAAATTATTGTGGGGAAACCCCCTCATTGCAGATTTCGATACGTAAGTAGGTTTTCTACTATTGAGTACCGTGTCCATGTGCGTGGGCCGTTTTGTATTTATGATATGACCCTGTTGACGTGCTGATTTCCGCTACGAATCATACGGATTTAGAACTTTTTCATGGGTACCTTTGTAAACTGAACTTTAGATCATTTAAAGAAGTTATATATTTCCGATCAGAAACTACAACTGGATTCGAAAAAAATCCATACCCAGAAAATTCTTCTGTGGAGATGAGAATTTATATGAAGAAGCTTATAACAATCAAGTGTTTTTAAACAACCAACCATCTTGAAATTTTAGATCTTGGCTTTTGAAAACTTCTCTTTAGGAAAAAATATCGAATATTAAGGGCAATATAGTCTAATCACTCGAAATTTTCTCGCATATGCTTATGTCTAGCACAGTCTCTTAAATTTTTTCATTCTAAGCTTTTCCACTAACCTTTGTCGATTTCTTTACTTTTCTTTTCTCCAGCAAACAAAATGTGCGACGAAGAAGTTGCTGCCTTAGTTGTTGATAACGGTTCCGGTATGTGCAAAGCCGGTTTCGCCGGTGATGATGCTCCCCGTGCTGTATTCCCCTCTATTGTGGGTCGCCCCCGTCATCAAGGTGTCATGGTTGGTATGGGACAAAAGGACTCGTACGTCGGTGATGAAGCCCAAAGCAAACGTGGTATTCTCACATTGAAATACCCCATTGAGCACGGTATCGTGACCAACTGGGATGATATGGAAAAGATCTGGCATCACACTTTCTACAATGAATTGCGTGTGGCCCCCGAGGAACATCCAGTTTTGTTGACTGAGGCCCCCTTGAATCCCAAAGCCAATCGCGAGAAGATGACACAAATCATGTTCGAGACCTTCAACACACCCGCTATGTATGTGGCCATCCAAGCCGTATTGTCCTTGTATGCCTCCGGTCGTACCACTGGTATCGTGTTGGATTCTGGTGATGGTGTCTCTCACACCGTGCCCATCTACGAAGGTTATGCCCTGCCTCACGCTATCTTGCGTTTGGATTTGGCCGGTCGCGATTTGACCGACTACTTGATGAAGATCTTGACTGAACGTGGCTACTCATTCACCACAACCGCTGAACGTGAAATTGTTCGTGACATCAAGGAGAAATTGTGCTACGTCGCCTTGGACTTTGAACAAGAAATGGCCACCGCTGCCTCCAGCTCCAGCTTGGAGAAGAGCTACGAATTGCCCGATGGTCAGGTCATCACCATTGGCAATGAACGTTTCCGTTGCCCCGAAGCCTTGTTCCAGCCTTCATTCTTGGGAATGGAAGCCTGCGGCATCCACGAAACCACCTACAACTCCATCATGAAGTGCGACGTTGATATCCGTAAGGACTTGTACGCCAACACTGTCTTGTCTGGCGGTACCACCATGTACCCCGGCATTGCTGACCGCATGCAGAAGGAAATCACCGCCTTGGCTCCATCCACCATGAAGATCAAGATCATCGCTCCTCCAGAACGTAAATACTCCGTCTGGATCGGTGGTTCCATCTTGGCTTCCTTGTCCACCTTCCAACAGATGTGGATCTCCAAACAGGAATACGATGAATCCGGCCCATCCATTGTGCACAGAAAGTGCTTCTAAGCGGTTTCTTATCCACACAATACACCCAAGCCGTGCCGCCCCTTCAACCTCACCGCCATCCTCAACAACTGGTGGGTGCTGGTGGTGGGCGTTGAGGTGTCGGTCGGTGGTGTATTTAGTAGAAACCCTTTTAGTAGCTGCCGTATTAGTCGTAGTAATTATAAGGAGAAGTTTAAGATCTATAACAACAACAACAAGAGGAAGAGAAAAAGAGGAGATTTTATATAGAGAAGAAAAGATGCTCTACTTTAGAGGTTTTCATATTTTTAATGAAAATTCTCTTTGGTCTAGTGTTGAAATGAAATTCCAAATGAAAAAATCATTTTTTTTTTTAAAAACAAACCATACGTTCCACACTTAAAACAAAAAAGAAAAAAATTACACAAGAGCAACAACAACATACATTTACAAGAACATCCCAAAAAACAACAACAAATAATTAATTTGCAAATTATAATAATTTTTATTATTTTTCTTTTCTTTTATTTTATTTTAATTTTTTTGAAAACAACTCGCAAATGTATTATTATTTCTTAATTATTATTATTATATAATTATATAAAAAAGATGAAAAAAATCCTAAACAAACATGTCTTTTTCCTTAACCACCACTACCACCACCCATCATATCACCTCCCCACATCCATTACACCATCACCCAAAATCATTACAAAAGAGGTAGGGAAAGGAGAGAGTCGTATCACAGATATTTGCAACGATGTACTCTCTCCTCGCTCTTTACACTGTAAGAGTCCTTGTAAGAGTTGTTTTCAAGAAATGAAAACTAAGGAAATGCCATTCCATCATTACCTATAGTACGTACGCACCTCAAACGCCGCCACTGCCGCTAGCCACCCACCACCACTACCAACAAGTCTCCACAATTTGTGTTTAATTATTTTTTATTTGTTTTGTTTTTTTATGTGTTCTTTGAGAAAATGTTAATTCAGTTCTTTATTTTGATATTTTTTATAACCCCTACAAAACAACAAAAAGACTTAAATTTTCGCTAGGACGAGTATTTATCATTTATTTTTTTTAACAAGACAAGATCAACCTATGGAGGAAAACGATGTTTTCCACATTTTTTTTGTTCCAAAGGCACTCTTTTGTTTAAGGGAAAACAAAAAATCGCACACATTTTTTTTTTAAAAATGCCAAAATTCTTAACCAATATACAAGAACAAAAGAAAGGAAGAGTGTTTTCAGAAAACATCTACAAAAATGATAAGCTATAGAACAACTACTATATATAGATATATGTGTAGAAATCAAAACACACGATCTCTCATAATAAGAATCACAAAGAAACGAGAAAAGAAAGGCAAGAAAAACAGAATATGATATCGTGTTAAAACAACATCTAACGGATTGATTCAATTTAAAACTAAAACAAGAAGAAATGAAACAACACAACAACATAAATACGAAGAAAACATCAATGAAATTTGAAATTGTAATAATTTGTCAATAAAAAACTTAAAAATAAAACTCTTCCATCGTAGTGTTTTCTTTAATTCCACCAACTTTTAAAAACAGTCAATCCATTTCTGCTACCATTTATCCCATACCCAAGAGCTTTCGTCGCAGTTATTTCGTAGCGTTCCACAAAAGTGTTTGTAGGTCATTTCAAAAACAATAGCTTTGTGTAGTTCACATATGAATGTATGTATATTCTATGCCATTGTTCTTCTCAGATAGAGGAGAAGGTGGTTCAGTCATTTGGCTCGTTTCGGCAGTTAATTCATTCGTTTCTCTTTTTACCGTTACTAGTCTGCGGCTGGGTGTTTCAATGTTATTTTTGAACTGTTGCCACTTCATTATTGGCGAACAAAATTCCATCCATTGAAATTGCTTTTAGTTTTGGCATCACTTTTTTCCAAACACGTTAATCCAATTAAAATAAGCCGTTACAATTTGTTTATGGGGAATAATGGGATTTAAGAACTCATTAGCCTAGGGTGTCTAACACAAAAATTATGTGTTATACGAGGGTTGCTATATATATATTTCTGGCCTAGGCAACACTAAGTGTTGCCTGGCACCATCTGATTGGAAAGTTTGACATTTTTTAGCATAAACGTACTCAGAGCGTTTTGACGTACGAGCATCAAATCAAAATGGAATTAACTCGTGAACATTTTCGTGTGATTATTTTCCACAACATTCGATGTGGATTATCACGACAAGAGTGCATCGATGAACTTAAATCTAAGTATGGCGATGAAGCACCATCCTATAGCACTGTGGAAAACTGGTTTAATGAATTCAATCGTGGCCGACTCTCGCTCAAAGACGAAGGTCGTGAATGTCGTCCAAAAACCGCTGTTGTGCCAGAGAACATTGATGCCGTGCGTGAACTGATAATGCAAGATCGTCATGGAACATACCGTGAGATAGAGACATCCTTGGGCATTTCATTCACCAGCATACATTCCGTAAAACTTTGTTCTCGTTGGTTTCCGCACAATTTGACAATAGCTCAAAAAATAGGCTCGTGTCAATTGGTGCAAATAAATTTTGAAAAAATACAATCGAGGTGCTTCAAAAGACGTTTATAAATATCGTCACAGGTGACGAATCATGGATCTATGTGTATGAGCCCGAAACAAAACAGCAATCGACCGTGTGGGTCTTCGAAGACGAACCAAATCCAACGAAAGTTGTTCGTGGAAGAAGCACTTCGAAGCAAATGGTGAGCTGCTAAAACAAGATCGTCATGTGACATACCGTGGGATAGAGGCATCCTTGGGCATTTCTTCCACCAGCATACATTCGATATTACATGAACACCTGACCGTAAAAAGGTTTGTTATCGATGGATCGCACAATTTGAGAATCACTCAAAAAAGGCTCGTGTCGATTGGTGCAAAGAAATTTTGAAAAAATGCGATCGCGGTGCTTCAAAAGACGTTTATAAGATCGTCACAGGTGACGAATCATGAATCTATGCTTATGAGCCGGAAACAAAACAGCAGTCGACCGTGTGGTCATCGAAGACGAGCCGAATCCAACGAAAGTTGTTCGTGGAAGAAGCACTTCGAAGCCAATGGTCGCATGTTTCTTCGGCAGAACTGGTCATGTGGCGACTGTTCCGCTTGAGCAACGTATAAGGTCAATTCTGAGTGGTACACCATAATTTGTTTGCCTAAAGTCTTCGGAGTAATTCAAAAAAGGAACAAGAGAAGACGAATTATTGTGCAACATGACAATGCGAGCTCTCACACCTCGGCTCAAACCAGCGCCTTTTTGACCGGCCAAAACGTCGAATTGATGGGTCATCCGCCGTACAGCCTTGACTTAGCAACCAATGACTTCTTTCTATTCCCGTACATCAAGAAAAAAATGCGTGGTCAACGATTTTCGTCGCCAGAAGATGCTGTTGAAGCGTTCAAAGACCATGTTTTGGAGGTGTCTCAATCGGAGTGGAAAAAGTCCTTCGACAATTGGTTTGAGCGCATGCAAAATGTATAAATCATGCTGGAGAATACTTTGAACAACAATAAAACCATTTTTGATGATAAATATATGTGACGCGCAAAATAGAAAGGGACCGAAGGGTAAAAAACAGTTTTGTTTGAGAGCCATTTTAAAGATTTAAATACGTCTATCTTTGGTGTACCATCACTTTCATATCTCTGGGAGGGAACACTTTTGGGGCATGGGATCGGTCTCATTCGATGCTCAGATGTTGTCCACATCAAAAAAAAAGTGAAAATTGATTTTTTTTACCCTTTTCATGCATTTTCATTATTATGCATTTTCATGGCAGCCCTCGTATAAGCCTTTGGATGTTTTAAAAAAAAAGTAGTGAAGGGGGTTTTTTCAGCGTGTGGTTTTCAAGAAGAAATTAAAAACATATAATTTAATGTTATGGCCAAGCGTTTAGCTTTATTATAAAGGTAAGGGTTTGCCATTATGTTTTAAACATGATTTCGGGCAAGAGGCCTCCGCGGCTGGCTCGAATAAATTCCAGTCGAAAGACCCAATTTTCGACCACTTTTTGCAGAATTTGTCAGCTTTTTGCCAGCATTTACGCGCCGAATATTCTACTCCAAGGCGCCAATCGTGTCGGGCTTATCTGCGCAGACAAGCGACTTTACATATCCTCACCAAAAATAGTCTAGCGGAGTTAAATCGCACGATCGGAGGACGCGAGATAATACGCTCACCAAAAGTTTCCTTTAATAAATTGATTCTTTAGTGGGCTGTATGGCAAGTAGCGTCAACTTGTTGGAACCAAAAAATAGTCCGGCGGTGTTAAATCGCACGATCTTGGTGAACGCAAGATAATGCGCTCACCAGAAGTTTCCTTTAATAAATTGATTCTTAAGTGGGCTGTAGGCATGTAGCGCCGTCTTGTTAGAACCAAAGGTCGTCCACATCAACATTCCTCAATTCAGGCACGAAAAAGGCATTACTCATGGAGCTAAAGCGTTTCCCATTGACTGTAACATTATGGCCGGCTTCATTTTTAAAGAAATATGTATGAATGATTCCCTCTGCCCATAAAGCACATCAGTGACTTTTTGAGGATGTAACGGCTTCTCAACAATGGCTTGTGCATTTTCATTACTCCAATAGTGACCAAAAGCGAGCTTCATCGCTGAAGAAAATTTTCTTGTAACAAATCAGGATCGGTGGCCATTTGGTTTTGGGCCCATTCACTACGATTTGCAGACGTTGTTCCGGAGTAAGTCTATTCATTATGAAATGGCAAACCAAATTGAGCATAAATCAAGTGACAGCTGTCAAAAAGACCAACTCCGACAAAAGTGAGACCAGATTGAAAGCCACACGTCTGAAAAAACAACCTTTACACAAATTATACAGGGTGGAGCGCCATAGTTTGCTTTTTTGCACTCCAGGCTGTGGCGGCGCTGTTAGTCGAAGAGAGTGGAGAGTGTGCGTGTGTTATATCGGATGCGGGAGATTCGTATTCGTCTGCTTTTCAGTTGCCATCATGCATTGGGCACGTGAGAAGCGGTCATTTTGTGTTGAAGCTTATTTTTCAAATGCGCACTCGATCATTGCAGTGCAGCGTGCTTTATGTTTACGATTCTCTGTTTCCCAGCGCGTACGTGTTCCTGGCCGGCAATCAGTTGTAAACTGGGTAACTTCATTAAGAAATGCAGGGCATGTGTCATGTGTACGAAGGGGACCTGAAAGAAGGATTACAACACTACAAAACATCGAGAGAGTTAGAGCAGCAGTACTGCAATCTTCGTAACGCGCTGCCCGGAAGCAATCTCTTGCTCTTGACATTTCCAGACTTTTTTTCAGCCGACTCTTAAGGCAATGCAATTAGAGGATAGATGGTTCCAGCAGGATAGTGCCATTGCAGCGAGGGTTACCATGAATTGTTTTAAGCTAGCGAGGGTTAACATGAATTGTTTGGGTCAAATGTTTCCTGGACGGCTTATCTCTTTGAGGGGTGATGTGAACTTGCCGGCACGCTCACTAGACTAAGCCCCATGCGTTTTTTTCCTTTAGTGTTACCTAAAGTCGAAGATGTTCTTAGTAGGGACATAAATACTGTTGCAACATTGAATACACCCATTTCAATAGTAGAACTGAACATACACCGTTAATGTCATATGAGTTTTGAAAGCTAACCTCAATAGCGTTAGTCTGTAATGGGATTTTAAAATTGTTTCAACTTTCATCATGGAGTGGTCAGATAATGAGAACCGTATCGCTTTTCCAGTGTGAAATGAAAAAAAAGCGACATTTTCAAAACGCTCCGGCCACTAGGGATTAGCCGCATGTTCGTCTACCGATGCATAAAACTTTTTGAAGAGACTGGAGATGTAAAAGACCGACACCGGTCTGTTCGAACACCGTATGTCATCAAAGCCGTTAAATCAAGAATTCACAGAAATCCGCTCCGAAAACAGAAAATCATGGCCCGTGAAATGAATATCACGCAAAAGTCCATGAGTCGAATCATTAAAAAAGTCTTGGGGCTTTCAAACGACGTACCGGACAGTTATCGACTGCAGCTTTATAAAAATCGGATTGAAAAATGCAAACGTCTTTTGGTGAAGCACGCTGATAACTTGCACAGAAAAATTTTGTTCACCGAAGATAAAATGTTTACCGTTCAGGAAAAATGTAACAAGCAAAATGATAGAGTGTATGCGCGGTCATCTAAGGAGCATCTGAACTGATCCCAAGGGTGGAAAAGGGTCATCACCCAGCTTAAGTCATGGTTTGGTGGGGTGACTCTTACGATGGGGTCACTGACCTGCATTTCTGCGAACAAGGAGTCAAAACATCGGCCAAAGTTTACCAAGAAACCGTTTTGAAAGCTGTTGTGAAGCCTCTTAACAATTTCCTGTTCCAAAACCAGCCATGGACTTTCCAGCAAGATACTGCGCCGGCCCATAAGGCTAAAACGTCCCAGGCCTGGCTTCGATACCATTTGCCAGCAATCATTTCCTCTGAAGAATGGCCCTCAAGTAGTCCAAATTTAAATCCATTGGATTACAAATTGTACACGGTTTTAGGGACAAGGTTTGTCGCAAAAGATACCCCAACATTGGATCTCTTAAGACTGCCTTGGTTCGAGCTGTGGCCAATTTTCCAATGGACGAGGTTCGTGCAGCTATTGACGATTGGCCAGTTTGACTTAAGGCGTGGGTAAAGGCAAAAGGCAGACATTTCGAATAAGTAGATTCTTTTTGGTTACAATATACATCAATTAATATATTAAAAAATATTTGGTCCAAAAACATTCAGTACTTTTTATTTTACAGCATAAAACGTGTGTAACAGTATTTATGTCCCTACTAAGTATATAAACCGTCCCAACACCTTGGAAGACCTACTAAACAAAATTAAGGCAGAAATTGGCAGAATACCAGTCGACATGCTTGTTGTTCATGAATACTTTAGAAAACCAAATAGGCAAATTAAGGCGGTTCCACCCTGTAAAAAGTCGTGCCGCTAATTAGCGTCAGTCGAGTGCATTTTCACATTTTTATTTGATTTGTATTTTTTTCCAATTGGAAAATTAAAACGGTGCTACAAAAAGCAACACCGCAAAATATTGATCTGATAACCTGTTAAGTATACAGCTGCGTTCAAAATAATAGTAGTGCACATAGCAAAAATAAAAAAGGTTGAAAAAAATATTTCTATTATTCTTTGGAAACTTTTACTCTTGTACTTCTATGAAGTTATGTTGTGTAACAAAATATTTATATATTTATTTTAACTTTAAATTATTCGAAAGATCTAAAAATGGACGGTCAAAATAATGGAAGCGTCGATAACTTCTTTCTAAAAAAGATTGAAAATTAAAAGTTGTCAAAACGTATTCATGTTTTAAGGCAAATTGATTCATCTTCTACCTACTAGTACAGGGTGAGCCAAAAGTCACCATGGGATTTAAAATTTAATAACTTTTTCGTTTACAATTTTTTTCAGATTATATAGGGTGATCCATCTAGAGGTATTTTTTTAGAACAAAAAAATATATAAAAATTCAAATCAAGTGTGGAATCTTTATTGGTAATTTGGCATTAATTTTTTGAATATAATTTCCTTCAAATGTTGGCCGCAACTACGCCTCAGGGTGTTCATTCTAAGGGTCCAATTTTGGATGACACATTCGAGCATTTCGACCGGTATGGCGTGAATGACTCGCGTAATGTTGGCTTCCAAAACCTGAATCGTAGCTGGTTTGTCAGCATAGACTTTGGACTTTACGTAACCCCAAAGAAAAATGTCTTAAGGTGTGATATCACTCGATCTAGGCGGCAAACTCACCTGTCCAAAACGTGAAATTAGCTGCTTTTCGAAATGACCTCTCAATATATCCATTGTTTGAGCATCTGTATGGCAATTGGCACCGTCCTGTTGAAACTAAGTGTCGTCAAGCTTACGGACTTCATTTACAGGTAGCATCATGGCGCGATAGCGAGCACCATTCACGGTTACGTTCCGGACATCATCATTTATGAAAAAATATGCACCGATGATTCCACCAGCTTATAAACCGTTTGTTGCGGTGGTTTTCTCTGGGTATAATGGCACCTCTTGAACCTCTTCTTGTTCCTACCTCTTCTCAGTCTAAATGCGGCAATTTTTCAATTGACTTTGCCGTTGAGCCAAAAAATGGCCTCATCACTGAACAACATTTTGGTCGCAAACAGCGGATCATCCCGTTTATCACCGAACGCTCATTTCAATAATACAGTTGTCAACATTTGAAGGAAATTATTTTCAAAAAATAATTGCCATAAAATGTCCTTTTAAATTACCAATAAAAAAAATTCCACATTTGATTTTAATTTTTATATATTTTTTGTTCTGAAAAAATACCTCTAGATGGATCACTTATTATAAGTAAAATAATGGAGAGATACACAACTGAACAAAGAACCAGAATAATAAAATTTTATTATTTAAATCAGCGATCTATTATTTAAACGCACACGCATGAGTAATGAAACTCATTTGCATTTGAATGGCTTTGTTTAATAAGCAGAACTGTAGGTTCTGAAAATCCAAGAGCCATTCATCAACGCCAATTGGACCCCATTAGGTTTACCATATGGTGTTGGGTCATATCTGCAAATATTATTGAGCCTTACTTCTTCGAGAATGAATATGGAAGTCCTGTAACCTTAAATGGTGAGCGGTATCTGCTTATGATAGACAATTTTTTACGTCCTGCTCTTGAAACAGACCTGAAATGTGGTTTCAGCAGGACGGAGCCACTGCCCGAAAAATTATTTGAAATTCGGAAATTATTTGGCCAACGCGATCGCCAGATTTGTCAGCACCCGTCTATGTTCTTTGGGGTTATTTGAAGGACCGAGTACATGTGAACAAGTCCGAGACAATCCTTCAACTCAAGGCCAACATTGTTGCAGAAATTTGAACGCACCAACCACACATTTTGAAAGATTTATTGAAATTGCATTAAAACGAGCGAATCATGGCGAAGCTGAAAACGGGGGTCATTTAATGTTGCTTCTACACTTAATTAATATTTTATAAACGTAATGGGAGCAAACGGGTTAGGTTTGGAGTATTTAACTACCCCCTGCACTAATTTCTTCGATATAAAAGGTGACAGGACGTGAAGTAAACTACAGTACCATCAAAGACGTCTCCTTGCACATTTTCGAAGAAGAATGGCCAAATGATTCCGACAGCACAAAATCCACACCAAACAGTGACTCGTTGTGGATGCATTGGCTTATCAATAGTCACGTGTGGACTCTCTGAACCCCAAAAAATTGTTCATCTTCTGCCAAACAATCTTTAGTCCATTGGGCGAAGCAAAAACGCACCGGATGGTCATGCGGCTTCAGTTCTTTGACCAATTGAACTTTGTAAGCCTTTATGCCGAGGTCTTTATGCAAAATTCTTCTCAAAGAAGCGTGATAAAATCACTTTTTGAATAATGACGATTTGATGTTTGATGGATGCTCTTGGACATTCTCAGCCACAGCAGCAATGTTTTCCATTGAACGCACTGGACGAGAACGTAGTACTCGGGTTGGTTTGGTCCATTTTCATAAACTCGCTTCATAAATTGATGCACAAACTGAACTGAATGACGATCTACGTATTCTTCACGCAAATGACCTTCATGCTCATCCATGCGACACCTATTATTCATTGCGCCCAGAAGGGTTGAAGTTGTCATCGCTCCAATTATTGTTTTAATGGACTTCTTCAATTCAGTCAAATTTCTTTGTTTCATTTTGTTCACCTCTTGCTTAACATAACTTCATAAAAAGAAGTCTGTTGCAGTGCGCGTGGTCAGCGGAAAGTGGAATTTATAGATATTAATTTGTTTGGGAATTTTCGTTGGAGCTCTGTCTGGCTTTATGCGCAGTTGCTCCATCTTGCTGAAACCAAATGCTGTTGAATCGGTTTTGGATAAAAAAAATACTTCAAAATCGTTAAATAATTGAAAGTCACTGTAACACTGCTTTGTTTAAAGCAGTGCAGCTTGATGAAACTGTGACCGTCCGTTCCGACTCATGGAGTATTTTTTGGATTAAATTCACAATTTCCGTATACGGCAGTTTTGCTTGTAAACATTGCCGTGTAGATCAATTTGAGCCCCATCAGACATAAATAAGCAATATATCAAACTGCAGTCTCTCTCAATAATTTGAATAACTTTTTGGAAAATTTCCATTCGAATAGGTGAATCCAGAGGGTTTAATTTGCTTGTAATTTGGACTTTGTTCGGAAACAAGCTTAAGTCATCATAAATCATCCGTTGTGGTCTTAGTGCAATGCTTTTTAGATTCGGCAGACATGTTTACCAGTCTCATAATGGTCGCTCTACACGGGGGAATTCCGCCAAACTCCCGCCTTATTTCCCTTTGGACGAAAATGCAGGACCACAAATCACGCTACCGCTGCACTATACAAATCCTCTTTTCCTGCTTAAGATAGCATTCATTTAAATAAATCTAAAAACTAACCTTCAAATAAAATAAAGAATAAGCCGATTGCTCACACAGAAAAAAAAGTTAGTATGTTTTGTTTTTGCAGCACAATTCGTGCGCCACCCTGTATATTAAATCAGTACATACATTTGAAAATATGTGAAAAATTTCATTAAAATATCTGTTTGAGTTGATTTAAATATTGACATTTTCCTGTATCGTGCATCTATCTGATCCTCAAAAACCCTCACTAATAAAACCTATTTTTGAAAATTGACACTTTGGGCTGTTTATATTATTCAGCATGAAATATTCGTAGGCAATGTTGACAGACACAAATTTTATTAAATTTTAACGACGTTTAACGCAGCTTTTCAGCGAGTTTACAATTTTTTTTATGGAGTTTGACTCATTTTCACAGGACACATCGAACTAAGGCCAATAAGTGGGCGTTAAGTTCGTCCGGGCCAAAGCGTATATATCCTCCCTCGTACCTACACTACGAAAACGCAAAAAAGAACGGTCCATTTTTTGGGACATTCGGCCCAGATAGGGTTGTATAAGTCGATTCGATTAATCAATTTATCATCTTTTGGGTATAAAAAATTAAAGTCGGCAAGTCGACTTTTGGTTTTTAATGTCGACTTTTTATTTTAACTTCAAATATTTGTAATTGTCATCGAAACAATGCGTATTGCTTAAATTTGTTATGCGCTTTCACTTGTTTTCGCCGATTGAGATATACATATGTTTTATTTTATTGTATGCCGAGGTTAAACACTTATGCCTTCAAAAATGTCCTAGATTTATCCAGAGCAATTAATCAAGTCAGTAAGTATACTAACACTGCTTATTTTTTAAGGCGAAATCAGAAATTTTCGAATACCTAATGATACCCATTTACCGGACGTTGATGTGGCCGAAAAGATGGTGGATTCCAAGGCAAACGAAGAGGATAACATTTCGGTGGTTCCTTAACAAGAGTGTACGAGTAAGCACTAGGCGCGAAAAAGGCCAAACTCGTGGCAATGGTGTTCCAATAGATGGAAGAACTATCTGAAAGCACCGTCTGTTTGTCGTAAAACAAAAATAATCCAATACTTGTGGACATATAAGGAACACTCTAAAGCGGGTATTGCAAAAGTGTTAGTTTAGTTATTAAAACTTTAATATTGCTAATGTAAAAACTACTCGAAATTCCTGATGTTTATTAGTTTATAATCACTCTTACTTTACAAACAAAACACCTATTTTATTCCAAAATATTGTATTTTGATTTTCCTGAAGAAACAAAGTCGACTTTAATCGACTTTTTATACCAATAAGTAGACTCTAATCGGCTTATTTATTAAGGGTGGTGAAATTTTAGGGGCCGATGTTGAATGTAAACCACACCTAAACGTCAAGTTTTTTCTGCATTTCATTTGATATTTCTCAATTTCAGACTAACTCAATTCGAACCATGGAAACATACAACAATTGAGCAACGAGTTATAGTTATATAGGCTTATCATGAAGTGGAGAAAATCATCTTTGGTGATGAGGCACATTTTCACCTCAGTGAATTCGTCAATAACCAGAATTGCCGCATTTGGGCGAATGATAATCCAAGAGTGATTGTCGAAAAAACAATGCACCCACAAAGAGTGACTGTTTGGTGCGGTTTTTAGGCTGGCGGCATCATCGGGCAGTATTTTTTCCAAAATGAGGCCGGTCAGGCAGGTACTGTGAATGGTGTTCGCTATCGTGAGATGATAACGTACTTTTTATGGCCCGAAGGAAGATATGGATGTGGACGATATGTGGTTTCAACAGGACGGTGCCACTTACCACACAGCTAACGAAACAATGGCTCTTTTGAGCGACAAATTAACATTGGCCATTAACATTTAACCACCCTTTACTAAAAAGTCGACTTTTGATTTTTTTTGTAATAGTCTAAAAGTCGACTTTAAGTTGCAAGTATACATATATATAACCCTAGGCAAGTATATATAACCCTAGGCCCAGGCGCCCGTCCCTAATCTTACCCAAAACTTAAAAACTACTTTATATTACGATTCCTAGCTCGGCCGATGGCCTTCGATGCTAGTGTATGTAACATATTTTATTATAATTTTAATTTTAATAAAGATGCAAATAAATAAAAAAAACGGTTCGTAGCAAAATTTGCTTTAATTTGAGTTCCAATATGTTGCCTATATTGCCTTTTGATCGCCTGCTTCGTCCATATGGGACTTTTTTAGAATCAATGAGCCAAACCGTCCAACAACTATGCTTTTTTTTGAAGTAAGTTCGTTTAGGAGAACATTTTTAGGAAAAATCATTGTTTCTATTGCTGTAACTGGCATTGACCCCAATTTACACGAATGTAAGATACTGTTGGCATCATTGACAACATCATCATATTCTCTCCAATCACTCAGAAAATTTCCCCCCAAAAAAAATTCCCTTTCCTAAAATTGCGATCATGCACATTTTTCGCAAAATGTGGCATCTTCGAAAAATAAATTCCCTAATCGAGTGTACCGTTTTTGGGATTTTTTTTCACAAAATTAAACCGTTTTGTACCCAGACGAAGCATAAGGGAACTAATTTAAATGTAAGTATAATTATTTGTTATGCATGTAATTCAGTTATTATTTACGGAATTTTCAGGAGTAATACCGTAAATAAAAAACAATTGTCTGTTTTGGTGAAAAATATAAAAGAAAACCCCGGAATTGCCGGCGGGTACACTAAGGACTCCAAAGAGGTTGTGGCCCGTTTTTGGTCTGAAATAGTTGAGCAGTTAAATAGCGCTGGTCCGCCAATTAAAACAACTGCAGAATGGAAAAAGAAAAGGATTTTATGTCCATACTGTCTATATTAATTTTAATAATTTTGTTTTCCACATCTAGGTACGTGCAAAACGGTACGTGCGAAAAAAAGCTTCAGAGGAGTACCGTCAAAAAAATGGTACAGGTGGTGGTCCTCCAAAACGAACCCGATCGTCGTCCACTGATCAGACTATATTTGATCTGGTAAGCATGAAGGCCTCCGTGGAGGGCGTTGGTGGATCAAATCTTTTCGGTGAACCATTAACCGTTTATACAGATTTGTCAAGTACAGAAGAAAACATGGATCCAAATTGTACTGAAAATGTCATCATAATTGACCCCACATCAACTTCGGCACCGTCGTCGACGCGAAAATCTTCAAAAATCTCTAAAAGAGAAAAATCGACAAATGAACTAATTGACAGTAAGGTTATTAGAAAAAATTTGTGATTTAAAAAAAATGGAAATAGAAAAAAACGCCACCATGCCGAATTAGAAAAATATAAGCAAAATAAAATAGAGAACAAGTTGGAAAAGAATAATTAACTAATATAAATTGAGAATATTAAATGTTATATTATAAGGCAAAAAAATAATAAAAACTCCTTATATAAATTTGTTTAAATAACTTTATGCACGAAGCATATGTATTTACTTTTTTTTAATAAAACCGAAAAGTTTTTAGATTTTTGTTGTTTTTTATTACTAATAGTGAAATGCACCGCCAGCGATTTTTAACACTCAGTTTGTCCTTTCTATAATACTCCGACATTTGGAATGTTTTTCATTAAAGTTGGTTTTCGCGGAACCTGATTGCGCTTTTCTGAATGGGGTCATAAGCCACGGGTCTAGAGGGTAACCTGCATCACCTGTAACATCCTACAAATATTGATCAATATTTTATTAATTTATTCAACTAACTTACACAACAGCCACATACTACTTCCTCCCTCTTCCAAAAACTGTCTTTCCATTTCTTTTCTAAACGGACTCATGTTCCACACAAAAGAATCGCGACATCCTCCAGGATGTGTAGCATCTATAAAACGTATTCTCATTTCATGATCGCATATCTACACAGAATACAATACATTAGTGTATACAAATTTAATTAATTTAAGGTACAGGGTGGCCCAAATGAGACCTAGTGGTGTTAAACACGTAGAACTCTTGTAATAACATTTTTTTAAATGATTTATTTTTATATGTTATGGAAATTTAACGTGTCTGTATGTAAAATATGACATCAGACAAATGACCGCCATTTTTCTCGAAACAGGCATTGGCTCTTTTTAGCGCCAAGCTGCTGCACAGCTTCCATGTTCTCTTCAGTACGAATATATAGATGAGCACCTCTTCCCTGGACGGTCGGCAACTGAACCCAGTTCCTCAAAACGGCGAACTAAAGTTGTAATCATGGAAGATGTGGGCGCTGATCTTACGTTAAAAAAACGGCGATAATTTCGCTGCGTCAGAACAATTGATCGCTGAGAAGAATAATAAAAATCTATAATTTTAATGCGTTGTTGTGGACTGTACGTATTCATTTCAAATTTCCAAGACTTCAGTTATAATCTGCAAAAAGGAAAAAATAAATTATGTTAATTATGTTATGTTAAATTATGTTTTATTTTTGCATTATTATATGTAAAAGAGGATCAGCTGTAATGTCGAATGTGAACAGCTGATTGTTCGAAAAAAAAAGAATTCCCAAAATCTGCGTGATTGCAAAAAATTGGGAAAGGGAATTCACAATTCGCAAGCGGTAAACGGTTCACAAATTCTACGTGCTAGGGATGATTAAATTGTTTAGTCTCTCTCACTTATTTTATTGTTTGCAGTTCCCATTTGTTTTATTAAATTTACATAAAAATCACCGTTTCCCAACATTTTTGAATAATTTTCCTTGCAGAAAGATGGTTATGTATATTAATTATTCAGCACGAAATAAGCAATATTGCCAAAAATATTTTTTTTTAATTTTAACGGCGTTAAAATCAGTACTGCACTTATCACAGCTTTTAAGCCGAGAGGTCACACTATTTCTTATACTCGAATGGCGTTTGACACATTTTTACAGAAAACATTAAACTTAGAACTAGCCGTTAGTTATACTTGCTGTAGCTGACATCACTACCGTTATTTGTGCTATGGTATATTTGTGGCTTTATTTATCGTTCGGTTAAGTTGCAAAAATACAACTCTGTCTTATTATTGCGAATTGTTGGAGCCATCAGCTGTTTTATGCAATATGCCGGAAATGACACAGAAGTTTGGCCCGCGAAAGGAATTTTTTTTGGAATATCAATCACAGTAATACTGCAACCACATGCAATTGGCAATTTTCCGAGCTCTTTCTTAATTATCGTGATTGTTAAGTAAAGAAGATTAACCATGTCATCGCCTAGTCTGGAGCCTGGACAAAGCGGACAACCCGCAGATCAAGATAATCTAATAAAATCAGGGGTTGACAGCCAGCAAGAAACGTCTCCAAAAGCCTTTCGTAACAAAGATGCAACTAATATAACCACAATTTCTGCAGCAGAAAGTGTTGTAGACATAAATTCGGACAAGATTGGATTGGGTTCGCTACCAGATGATTTGGATGATAAGGGCAATGCCGTTTTAAACCCAAAGCAAATCGTACAATCGCTCATAACTATGAAGTCGGCTCCAGCTGTGACTCCAGAACGGAAAGCTTTTGGTCACAAAGAAGATGCATCTAATATAACCACAACTTCTGCAGCTGAAAGTGTTGTAGACATAAATTCGGACAAGATTGGATTGGGTTCGCTACCAGATGATTTGGATGGTAAGGGCAACGCCGTTTTAAACCCCATGCAAATCGTACAATCGCTCATAACTATGAAATCGGCTCCAGCTGTGACTCCAGAACGGAAAGCTTTGGGTCACAAAGAAGATGCAACTAATATAACCACAATTTCTGCAGCTGAAAGTGTTGTAGACATAAATTCGGACAAGATTGGATTGGGTTCGCTGCCAGATGATTTGGATGGTAAGGGCAACGCCGTTTTAAACCCCAAGCAAATCGTACAATCGCTCATAACTATGAAGTCGGCTCCAGCTGTGACTCCAGAACGGAAAGCTTTTGGTCACAAAGAAGATGCAACTAATATAACCACAACTTCTGCAGCTGAAAGTGTTGTAGACATAAATTCGGACAAGATTGGATTGGGTTCGCTACCAGATGATTTGGATGGTAAGGGCAACGCCGTTGTAAACCCCAAGCAAATCGTACAATTGCCCATAACTATGAAGTCGGCTCCAGCTGTGACTCCAGAACGGAAAGCTTTTGGTCACAAAGAAGATGCAACTAATATAACCACAACTTCTGCAGCTGAAAGTGTTGTAGACATAAATTCGGACAAGATTGGATTGAGTTCGCTACCAGATGATTTGGATGGTAAGGGCAACGCCGTTTTAAACCCCAAGCAAATCGTACAATCGCTCATAACTATGAAGTCGGCTCCAGCTGTGACTTCAGAACGGAAAGCTTTTGGTCACAAAGAAGATGCAACTGATATAACCACAACTGCTGCAGCTGAAAGTGTTGTAGACATAAATTCGGACAAGATTGGATTGGGTTCGCTACCAGATGATTTGGATGGTAAGGGCAACGCAGTTGTAAACCCCAAGCAAATCGTACAATTGCCCATAACTATGAAGTCGGCTCCAGCTGTGACTCGAGAACGGAAGCGTTTCAAACGCTATATCTATTTCCTTAAATCTATTTGGAGAATAAATAAACTCGACCCATCGAAATTGGATCCAAGTCAAATAAAACGTAGACGTAGATATTCAAACTTTATTCGTATGTACGAATCCACGAAGGAGAACAAAATGACTAAGCAAATCGGTATATGTGTACCCGCAACAGGAACTGGAGGAGGCAGTAATAATTCGGTCGATAGAAAGCGAAGAAGAGTAAGAAGAGAGGATATTGTGTTGGCGCCTACAAAGAAAGAAAAACGAATGGGGCTATTCTTAAAGAAGAATGCGAAAACAAGTGTTGTAGGAGTCGCACCAACAGGAGAAAAGACTCAAGAACACTTGCACCTAGATCCTGGTAAGATTCTGCCACAAAGCAATGAAATAATCAAACCAATAGGCTTTACCGCTAGTGCTGAAGTTAAGCTTTATCTACGAAATTTGGAAACTCCGCCTGACGTTGTGCTTTATCCACGAAACTTGGAAACTCCACCTGACCAGTCTAACATGACTTATATTAGTACGCCTTACAAGGCCGGTAACACCAAGATGAAGCAATACAAGAACTCCCTTAAAATTTTACAAAATATTAATGAAATTGATCCAAGTCCGTTTAACCTAAAGCAGTTATTCCTTAACAACAGGCATGTTGGCAGTGCTAAACGATATGCAGAAGCCAACATAAATTATTTATCAGTCCTTGCCGATTCAGTACAAGCTTCGAAAAACACACTTGTAGATGACAACAGGCAATTGGACGATATGTTTATGGGTCCATCGACCTCAAAAGCCGCGGGTCTCTTATCAAAGCGAAACCCTTTCGTGCACGTTGCCACAACATGCCCAACATCTGCAAACGACAATGAATTCGTATTAAAAGGTCAATCATTTTTCGATTCAGCACCAATTTCTAATATAAATCGTATCACAACTCAATGGGGCATGATGTCTACATGTGTATCACCTGCTTATAACTATGAAATCGAAGAAACATACTTCAACTCGAAACACATTTTAACTGTATCTGATACTGCCGACAACAGCCAAGTGGCCACAATTCAAAAGAACATGATGGCTGAATGTGAGTCAAACTCAAAAGAAAGTAAAGCGATGGACAATGAAGGCAAAATAATTAATGCTGGCCTTAACTTATTCCATCTCAGCAATAGCAGCTGCTCTCAAAGGCTTTTTGAAAATAATTCATACAACAAGGGCGTTCCGAAGGCAATCAAGGGTACACCTCGAGACCAGATTGAGGATGGATTCACAGGACCTGACTTGCCTAATTTATTTTCCGGAAAGGGCCAAAGTTGTAAAGAAGATAAATCTGGTAGCAACGGGGTTTTAATAAATATCAATGAAACTCAGTCACTTAAAGAGGACCCTTTGCAGCAGGAGGTGATTCCAATGTGTCCAAAAGTATCTGATATTGTGGTGAAAAATGATGAAACGCAGAGTCAAGATGATTCAACTCAAAAGTCAAATGACACTGGACTCGAAAATCATTTCTCATTAAATAATCTACCAGAATCCACTATTTCACCAAATAGCTCACAATCCATCAATATTAGATTACGTGCGCCAACGACGCCGGAAATGATCCAGTTTAAACTGTACAGACATAGACAAAGAACTTTGTGCAAAATGAACGAGCGTAACGAGACATTTTCTCCTTCTGAAATTAAATATGGCCACAAAATTATTGGCCTTGCGCAGATGTACGAGAGAATGAATAAAGACAAAGCTAAGTTTTTTGTTAGCCTGCCCATAACAGAACTATTAGAAAAATTCGAAAGCAGCCAGAATAAAAGAAACTTCAAAAATAAAATCGAGCCAAATGCTTTTTTAACTTGTCATGAAGCACTCGATAAAACGCAGAACAATGACGACGAAGAGCCAGGGACTTCACCGATAGAAACTTCACCAATCAGCAAACAAATGCATCAATTAGCTATCATATCTGAGCCGACTGTGACACCGATATTGGCATTAACTACAAGTCCGAAATTAAGTCCTTTGGTAGATTCAATAACTATGTTCGATGGAAGTAAGCGACCAAATTCTTTGCCAGTCCATATTGAAAAATCAGTGCCGCAGCCCAAAATTGCCAAACACTTACATATGCCATCCAGTACAGCTAAAAGCCCAGAAGATCATAAAGATGAAACACCATCGCCAACCACACAAACAGCGCCATCTAACTAATGAATCCTCAACGTTCAAATGACTTAAATGATATGACTAATAGATGATAATTAGTTAGATGTAACAATTTGGGGCTGAATGGACGAAGGAGTACTTTTCACCCTACGAGAACAGGTGAGTTAAAAACAATGACTATTTTTTCAGGCTAGACACATGAATTGTATTATGGTTACAATATAAAAAAGTTTGACTGCGTCTTACCTACTTTCGCTGGCTCCACAAACTCTTGTTGTTTTAGACCTGCTGAATAAATGTTTAAAAATAACGTCGGTACCAAGAATATTCGCATCATCCTTCACTTGGCAATGTTCTAGTTCTTACGACGGCGTAAAGGACTTAGCAAGCTTCTTTGCTTTTAATACCCTTCATTATTGGATGGAGTGTATACTAAATTTGTCATCCCTTTTGCAAATGTGTACACATTATAGACAAACTTACCATGTTCGTCCGTCAAATTGTGCATCTGTTGAAAACACGATAACGGTCAAACGAAATAAACTAGAACCCTGAAATGGTCCTTATGAACTATTTGAAATTGAAAATCAGTAAACTGGTAGATATTGTAAATCAAGGGTTCAGAAATAAAAAAGTGTCCCTAGAGAGACTTAAAGCACGTTCGACAAAAGTACACTTTTTCAGAACTAAAACTCTGTAAACTTGTGTTAAACATTAGGCTATGAAACTTTTTAATTAAAAAACAAACACTTTTCAGTACTCCTTTAATTTCTAATTATTTGGGGAGTAAAATATATTGGGGATCACTTAAAATATTCAAAATGGAATGGTTTTTGGACCAACAGACTTTAGTGTTAACAAATGTGATCCGAATGGTCCGAATAATATAATGTGGTCCCAATGGTCTTTATAATTTATTTAATAATACAGGGTTTTCCATTAAGGACATACAAATTTTATATATTAATAAAATTGTGCAAATGTAACATTTTAAGAATGAAATTCGATTTCGGTCATATGGCCACCACGAGCCCGTGTATAACGAGCTATTCTTTGGACCCAATCTTTCCCACTCTTGCACATATTTCGACCGGAATGTTTGCAATTTCGCGTTGGATGTTATCCCTGAGCTCGTCTAAAGTTGTTGGCTTGTTGGCATAGACCAATGACTTGATGTGGCCCCATGAAAAGAATTCAAATGGCGTTAAATCGCATGAACAAGGTGACCATTCGACCGGACCATTCTCGAGATAACACGTTCACCGAATTTGCCTTTCAGTAAATCGATTGTAACGCGCGCTGTCTGGCTAGTGGCACCGTCTTGTTGAAAACACATATAATGGATGTCAAGCTCATTCAATTCTGGGCAACAAGAATTTTCTCATATGGCACGATAGCGCTCTCTATCGACGGTAACATGACGATTGTTTTCATCGACGAAAAAATACGGTCCAATCACACATCCGGCATGAAAACCACACCACACAGTAATTTTTTCCGGATGCAATTGTGTCTCTTGAAGCTGTCCAATAACGCATATTTTGTTTATTGACAAAACCACTCAGCATGAGCTTCATAGCTCATCCGGCCGGGTGCGACGATTATGACGGCCGAAAATTTGAGTAAACGCTCTTTTAGTTACGATTAGCGACTCAGAATTTCGGAAGTAATTTTTAATGACTTCCAAACGTTGCACGTAAGTGAACTTTACCATGATGAAAAAGTTGACTTCGATTAACGTTTTGACACTGAAAGATTCATATTGGAAAAACCGTTAACTATAAGCATATGGTGCCCAAATACTTATACATATAATCGAATCTTGTTATTGGCCGAAATAAAAACTCGGTACAATAATTTTTAGTAAGAATTTACTGAGACAAGTGTAGGATTCTGGACCTCCGGGGTTCTGACCACGTCGATATACGAGTATATATATACATACAAATTTCACCATGGCCAAACTTACAAATTGGCTTCTTGTTTTCTTTGGGGTATGTGAAGTCAAACCCCTTTGTGGTTAAATTTTATCACTTTTATCACTTACGTATTTCGAAGCAATGCTAGAAAGAATAAGCGAAGATTTGCTAGACAAAAAGATCTACTGAAAAGATTTTCTTAAAAAAAGAGTAAATGTAAAAGATTGTTCTATTGGTTAATATAAAAAATTCCGAAAAAATCGTTCAGCGAAGAGTCAATTTTGCACTACATACAATTGTTTTGTACAGGGTGGTCCATTTAAAAATTTTAATTAGGTAGTTATACGGAGGATATTATGATCCATTATTAAATGACAAAGTTTTAACCTTTCCAATAAAACCAGAAAATTTTTTTTACAGCCGATTTAAAATTTTAAATGCCCGTATATGCTTCCCACAAGCTTTGCCTGACAAGATTTACTCAAATTGCCCATTGTGAAAACCAATAAACTTTTACATGAGCTCAGACCAATTTTCGAAGCACCTTTCCAACTCCAATTAAGACACCTCCAAAACATGGTTGTGAACGCTTCAACAGCTGCTTCAGTCGTCGGAAAACGTTTCGTGGTCAACGTTTTCCGACGCCTTTTTTTGCTTGATGTAGGGTTTAAAAAAAGTCATTGTGTGCCAAATCAGGGCTGTACGGCGAACGACCCATCAATTCGACAATTTGAGTCCTCAAATGGTTCATTATTTCAGCTGATGGGTGAGAGTTCGCTCTGTCGTGATGCAAAATGATCCTCTTTTCTTCTTGTTTTTCCTTATTTCTTCGAATTATTCTGGGCAGCAGATGGTTGTGTACCACTTAGAATTGATCGTCCTATGTTCCACTAAAGGAATTGTGGCCACTTGACCGGTTATACCGAGAAAATACGCGGTAATTTGCTTCGATTTGCTTCTTCTACGAACTTTTGTTGGATTTTGCTCGTTTGGAAGACACATACAGTCGATTGCTGTTTTGTTTCGGGCTCATATGCATAGACCCATGATTCGTCATCTGTGACAATGTTATACCCTGCCTTTGAGCTACCGCAGTTATACTTTTTCAACATCTCTTTGCACCAATTCATACGAACATTTTTTTTAACATTCGTCAAATTATGTGGGATCTAACGAGAGCACATCATTTTTCACGTCCAAATGAACATGCAATATATTATTGATACTTGTCATACTAATGCCCAAGGATACCTCAATCTCCTCAAAAAAATCATTGCATTTTTATTTTTACACGCTAATTCATTTTTTGACCGATATATTTTTAACACTGTATAAAAAGGACTCTTGCTTAAATGACAAAACGTTCTGAGTCTTGCTTCCCGAAGAAAGTTCCAGTTTTTTCTTTTTGTTTATATTTTTTCGGTCTTTTACCATTAATATGACTTGAACAGTTTTTTATTCTGGTTCGAGACCTTTTTTTGTTTCTTTTTCAAAGTCAATGTAAAAAATTGGTGAAATGTATCGGCTACGGTTGTTAGGCAGACTGTACAGCTGTTTCTAAACCCCCCAAGGTTTTTCTTCAGCAGTCTTTGCAACGATTATTTCGGCAACAATTCAAATGACTTATACGGGAGACTCATTTTTATTAATGAGAATTACCCTGTGCGTAGAGCAATCTTCAACGCGCATTAATCTTGCAACACTAGTATTGCCAGGACTCGAAATATAAATAGCAATTCTCGTATTAACAATTTTTTTGTAATTGTACACACAAATTTGTTTATCGAGACTTCATAATTATGTTTATCAAAATATTTATAAAATTTTTAGATTTTGTTTTTTTTTTATATGTATATAAATTAAAAATATATGCAATTTGCAAACACCTAATAACTTCTTTTTTTGATTTTCAGAATCCACTGTCAATAACATTTCGTTACGAAGTTATTGAAAATAAGCACTGATTATACTACGGACTACATGAAAACTGTAACGCAACATGAGCTCCTCCAAAGTTCAGTTGGTAACTTTTACTAAAGGTCTAGTATAGAATGAATTATTTTTATTTTTTTTTATTTATTTTAGTAATTTAATGCAGTATTTTTATCTTTTTTTTGTTTTTTAAGTAACGACGTTTGAATGAAATTGTTTCTGCACAAAGTTTTACTTTTTTTTAACTAAATATGTACCTTTAAACCTGCTTAAATCTTACATATTTAAAAAGAGAAAAATATCGCTTAAAGACGTATAGTTATCGAAAAACACAAAAGTGTTATTTTTTATGAAAAATGTTTAATTGAGAAATTTTAGATTTTTTAGGATTTTAAAACAATTTCAAAATCTATTGCGTCGCCGGCTGGTATCCCCCGTTTTTTCACTTTTTCGATTTTTCACTAATATGTACATTTGCCTATGAATTCATTTATTTTTTTTGTTTGTGATCTTTTTAGAATTGGTATTTATGTTTTTCTTTTAAAGATTAAATAATTTTAGAAATCAAAAAGCAGTTATATGCAAACACTTGAATGCTTTGGTTGCATTCAAGTGTTAATACTTTATTCAAAATGAAATACCAATAGTTTCGTTCTAAAATTCAGTTATTTTGATCAGATACTATATTTACATTCCAAATTTATAACGAAGAATTTGATTACCTGCTGACTATACTCGTACACTCGTATAACGCATTAACAATGGTTGTGTTTGATAGACAATTAACTTAAATTTTTTTTTGTAGGGCGGGGTGATAACTGTTCAACTTTGTAAAAATAAAATAAAAGATTTTTTAGTTTTGAGAAAACAATTGCCGTTCGTTGTTATTCGAGAAAAATCTTAAATCGGGTTTTATACGATTACATATAGAAGTTTCTTAAATATTTTTTTAAAAAATTCCAAAATTTTCAAAACGAACAAAAAACATAGTTTTTTGATAAAAAAAAAATCAATCCTTTTTAATTGAAACGAAGTTGTTGCATTAACATAACTTTAATGCCTTCCTTGAAAAACTTTTTTCACTTAATCAAAATTTTCATAATTTTTTTAAAAAAATATTCTTTATAATTATTTGAAGTTGTGCATTAACTTAACTTTGTTACTTTTCTCCAATAAGTTTTTTCTAAAAAATCTAAAATTTTCAAACGAAAATAAACCATAATTTTTAAAAATCTCGTTTTTATTGATTCGAAGTTGTTGCCTTCACTAAGTTGTCAAACGCTTTTAATATTTAACTCATTGCTATGAATATGTGTGTTTTATTTGTTTTGAAATATGGAATATCTTGCTTTTTTATTTGGAAAATAAGTCAAGAAGTTTACGTTATTTTTTCTTTTTATCGCGTCTTTATTTTATTATTAATTATTTGTTTCTAAAACACGAAAATTGAAATGAATTCAAATAAATATTTTTTATTTTATTTTTTACGGAGACTTTTTTAATTATATTTAAAAACAATAAATTGAGAATTTAAGTTTAAAATTGTAGATTTTCATTACAAATTGTGATAAATTACAATTGGGAATTTCTATTTTAAATTTAAAAACAACCGTGAAAGTAACATTTTCGCTTTTCTCAAAAAGAGCGCCAAGATATTTTTTGGGATGTTAAATTTTACCTTTCTAATGCGTCTTTATAAAATTTTCAATTGTTTGTTTCTAAAACATTGAAATGTATATAATGAATTAAAATAAATATTTTATATTATTGTTTTTGGTTTTTTACGGAGACTTTTTCAAATTAATTTAAAAAAAAATTGCAATTGAAAATTTTTATTTCAATTGCAGATTTTCATTACAAATTGAGATCAGTTACAATTGAGAACTTCTATTTTAAATTTAGAAAATTCTAATACTCAGAACACCAGTGAAAGTAAAATTTAAGCTTTTCTCAAAAAGGACGCCAAGCTTAGATATAGGATGTTAAATTTTACCTTACTAATGCGTCTTAATTTAATTATCAATTGTTTGTTTTTAAAACAAGAACATTGAAATGTATGTACTGAATTTATATAAAAATATTTTTTTTATTTTATTGTTTTTGGTTTTTCTACGGTGACTTTTTCAATTAAATTAAAAAAAAATCCAATTGAGAGTTTTATTTTAAATTGCAGATTTTCATTACAAATTGAGATCAGTTACACTTGAGAATTTCTATTCGAAATTCAGAAAGTTCCAATACTCATAACACCCGTGAAAGTAAAATTTACGCTTTTCTCAAAAGAACGCCAAGCTTATTTATAGGATGTTACATTTTACCTTTCTAATGCGTCTATATTTATTTATCAATTGTTTGTTCCTAAAACAATTGAAATGTATATAACGAATTAAAATAAACATATTTTTTATTTTATTGTTTTTGGCTTTTTTACAGTGACTTTTTCAATTATAATAAACAATAAAAAGACAATTGAAAATTTTAATTTCAAATTGCAGATTTTCATTACAAATTGATTGCAATTGAAAATTTCTTTTTGAAATTTAGAAAGTTCCAATACTGAAAACTACCGTAAAGTGTAATTTTGGCGTTTCTCGAAATAAAGACGTTAAACTTAGATATACTTTGGAATGGCATTTTTCAGAACAAAAAAAGAATGTAAAAATTCAAATCAAGTGTGGAATCTTTAATGGTAATTTGAAAGAGCATTTTATGGCATGAATTTTTGGAGTAAAATTTCCTTCACATGTTGGCCGCAACTGGACCCTCCATTCTGAGGGTCCAATTTTGGATGACTCGTTCGAGCATTTCGACCGGTATGGCTTTAATGAGACGCGTAATGTCAGCTTTCAAAACTGGAATCGTAGCTGGTTTGTCAGCAGACACTTTGGACTTTACGCAACCCCAAAGAAAAATGTCTAAAGGTGTGATATCACTCGATCTAGGCGGCAACTCACCTGTCCAAAACGTGAAATTAGCTGCTTATCGAAATGACCTCTCAATAGATACATTGTTTGAGCAGCTGTATGGCAGGTGGCACCGTCCTGTTGAAACCACCTGAAAGGTAGCATAAAGATCGATATCTGGTAGCATAAAGATCGATATCACTCGAAAAAAGTTGGATAAATGTAGAATGTTAAAATTTTCTACGAAAATAAGATCCATATAATTTCACCTAAGGGGAATATAAAGTCTGGCATACAGTATTGCATTGCCATAAAAAATTGCTGAGACCTACTAGGGCCCTGTCCTTTTGCAGATTTACTATACTCACCAAAGTCCTTAAATTTCCGAAGGTGGATAATTCAACCCCCAAAAAGTGTTGCAAGGTATTATCAATTCACTATTCAAGAAGTGGGTACCAACATTACTTGTGAGATACAAGGTGGGCGGTATAACATTTTAAATTTGAATCTGCTGTAAAAAAAGTACTGGTGATTTGTTCAAGTTTCTGGTTTTATTGGAAAGGTTGAACTTACTCATTTAATAATGGAACTCAATAATATTCATATGACTACCACAACTGGCTTGGTTGTACCTCATCCGATCAACTCAATTTTTCAGTACATTTTAGAATGTTTCGGGTCGAATCTCTTCAATGGCAACTTCGATTTCATGTTTCAATTGTGTCTGGATACTTTGCGTAACATATATCCTTAATGGCTCCCTACACAAAGTAATCCAAAGAGTTTCACAGTTTCGAGGCTGCCAATGTATATAACAATTATTCGATTTTCAAAAACCATGCGTAAAATATCGAACCCTTAACCTCATAATTGTCAAAGTTATGACATAGCCACCGATATGAAAGTGAGCTTCATCTGAAAACACGATTTTTCGGTAAAATTTTGTACATCCTGCCAAACAATCTTCAGCCACTTGTGCGAAGCGAAAACGCATCGGATGGAGTTCCGAAAATTTAAAAAAAATGTTCAGGACTTTTTTAGAACCGATTCAACTTCTTTATTCGGTGTACTTGCTGCAGCATTTAAATGATATTATTTTGCAATTTATAAGTAAATTTAAAATTTGTTTTTGAAAATTTAAAACTTCTATTCCACTTCCAACGCATAATAAAAATCATGGAGAAAAAATAAAAACTAGGACTGTTCCCCTTGTCAGTACAGAAATAGTGCCGGCGAAATATGGATTGACGGAAAGAGAGCACAATACAAATTTACTGGTTGCATTAATTAAAAAGATGTAACGATTAGAGCCCGGCCGAATATTCGGCTTCAGCAAAAAAGTGTATTTGGCCCCGATTCGGTATTCAGTAGAAATATATATTTTGTTCTGAAAAAAACAATAATATTTTGTAGTAAAACTTGAATTTACAGGTGAAAAGACTTGCTAAGGTTGAAGCAGAATAACTCTAACTCTCTTTGAATAAAATGTTTGATCAATCAATAAAGCCAATAATTCGCCTTTTTTCGACTTTTCCTCCTTGAGATTTTAGTAAATTGTTGTGATTTCGGTTACAACACCACGAAATATTGACTGGAGATCCTATAAAGTATTATACTTAGTAGGGACATAAAAACTGTTACACACGTTTTATGCTGTAAAATAAAAAGTACTGAATGTTTTTGGACCAAATATTTTTTAATATATTTATTGATGTATAATGTATCCAAAAAGAATCTACTTATTTGAAATGTCCGCCTTTTGCCATTACACACGTCTTTAGTCGCACTGGCCAATCGTCAATAGCTGCACGAACCTCGTCCATCGGAAAATTTGCCACAGTTCGAACTAAAGCAGTCTTAAGAGATCCAATGTTGGGGTATCTTTTGTGACAAACCTTGTCCTCTAAAACCGTCCACAATTTGTAATCCAATGGGTTCAAATCTGGACTGCCTGAGGGCCATTCTTCAGAGGAAATGAACGCTGGCAAATTGTTTTGAAGCCAGGGCTGGGACGTTTTAGCCTTATGGGCCGGCGCAGAATCCTGCTGGAAAGTCCATGGCTGGTTTTGGAACAGGGAATTGTTAAGAGGCTTCACAACAGCTTCCAAACCGGTTTCTTGGTAAACTTTGGCCAATGTTTTGACTCCTTGTTCGGAGAAATGCAGGTCAGTGACCCCATCGTAAGAGACTGAAGCTGGGTGATGACCCCTTTTCCACCCTTGGGAAAGGGTCATTTCAGATGCTCCCTTAGGTGACCACGCATATCATTTTGCTTGTTAAATTTTTCCTGAACGGTAAAAATTTTTTCATCGCTGCAGTCAATAAATGTCCGGTACGTCGTTTGAAAGCCCCAAGTCCCAAGTCTTTTTTAATGATTCGACTCATGGACTTTTGCGTGATATTCATCTCACGGGCCATGATTTTCTGTTTTCGGAGCGGATTTCTGTGAATTCTTGATTAAATGGCTTTGATGACATGTGGTGTTCGAACAGAGCGTGGACGGCCCGATCGGTGGCGGTCTTTTACATCTCCAGTCTCCTCAAACAGTTTTATACATCGGTAGACGAACATGCGGCTAATCCCTAGTTGCCGGAGCGTTTTGAAAATATCGTTTTTTTCATTTCACACTATAAATGCGCTATGACAGCGATACGGTTCTCATTATCTGACCACTCTATGTTGAAAGTTGACACAATTTTAAAATCCCTTTACAGACTAACGCTATTGAGGTTAGCTTTCAAACATTAACGGGGTATGTTCAGTTCTACTATTGAAATGGGTGTTTTCAATGTTGTAACAGTATTTATGTCCCTACTAAGTACAATTCACAAACGGGGTGCGGAGATTGAAGTGTTATCATTTTAAAGTTGACATATCTTCCAAGCTATCAGTGCTGACGAGAAACATAACCCAAAAGAGCAGTACGTAAACAAAGTGACCGGATATGGTTAGCAGAGAGATCGTACGATAACTTGGAGCAAAAATTGCTCAATAGAACTAAAGCTCCTGCTTGGGCGTCATACTTTGGGCCGCAGTAACCGCCGATGGAAGCTTTACACTCGTATTTCTGGAACCTGGTGTTAAAGGGAATGCAACTGTGTAGCGTCAATCGGCCTTAGAAAGTGCTCTTAAGCCTTGGGCCAGAAACATTTCGCCAGTAGACCTTATACTTCTCAACAGGACTCTGTACCATCGCATACGGCACGCTTGTATCAGGTCTGATTAAAACCCACTTTCCACACTTATTTTCGGCTGAACCAAGGCTTTCAATCGTCGGTTGTTTACTTTATCAGTTATCCCTATGAACTGTTTTTATTTAATAAGTCAGTAATTTATCAAATTTTTGTAACCATTTGTTAAAATATATTTACGATTAAACTCAAAACATTGTAAATATATAGTCCTTGTAGTATTGATAGTGAATAACACAAAAAAGGCTATCAAATTCCCCGGATGCTAATCCCCTGGATTTCTGTTTTGGGATATTTTGGACAAAAATAAGTACACCAGCATTGGCGCTTTAAAGAAAGATCTTCAACGAGAATGGAAGCGACTTCCTTAAAACCACATTCGTGCATCCTGCAACTCTTTTGTTTGAAAGGATCGATCGAATTATCATAGCTAATGAGGGATATATAAGTATTGAAAATTTGAAATAATTTTCAAAACCAAACCATGTTTTAAATAATAAAAAAATCAATAAAATACGAGGGCGACCGCAAAAGTAACTGGACTAACATAAAAAGAACCGTTTTTTTGGAATTATTATTATTTATTTTTCAACATAATCTCCTTCCAACTCAGTACACTTCATCAAACGTTTTTCAAGTTTTTTAATTCCATCCGAAAAATAAGATTTTTCAAGACCTTCAAAATATGCCTCAGTTTCAGCAATAACCTCGCTATTGGACGAAAATGTTTTGCCACCGAGATTTTTTTTTTTTAATTTGGAAACAAGAAATAATCAGAAGGAGCCAAATCTGGACTATATGGTGGCTGCGGAGCAATTTCAAATCGTAATTCGGCCAGTTTGAGTTAAAAATGCAGTGTGTGAAGGAGCATTATCTTGATGAAAAAGAACTTTTTTTTCTAAATGCGTTTTATCTTGATTTCTTCACTCAACCGATCCAATAATGCACAATAATATTCACTACTTATAGTTTTTCCTTTCTTAAGATAATCAATAAATATTATACCCCTTGCATTCCAAAATACTGTGGCCATTACTTTTCCTGCTGACTTAACAGTTTTCGCCTTCTTGGGGCCACTTTTACCAGCTTCAATCCATTGTTTTGACTGTTCTTTTCATTCTGGGATGTAGTGATGGATCCATGTTTCATCAACAGTTTTGAATCGGCGCAAGAACTCTATTGTATTACGCTGATAAATCGCTTAAAGCTCCTCGGAATTGGTCCAACGGACGATTTTTTGGGGCAAAGTCAACAAAGGCGGCACCTTTTTCGCGGATAGCTTTTTCATGTGGAGTTCATCGTTGATTTTCGTGTATTTTAACAATATCAGCAAGTTCTCGGAGCTTTATTCGTCTATCTTTAGTCACTTCATTAAATATTTTTCTAATGTTTTCAATAGTAGTAGCAGTTTTCGGTCTTCCAGAGCGTTTTTCATGTTCCGTACTTGAACGAGCCATTTTAAATTGTTGAACCCAGGATTTCACGGTGGAGTTTGATGGTGCATTATCACCATGAACAGAATCCAATTCATCTTTGATTAATTGTGGCGTATAACCTTTCATATAAAAGTGTTTAATTACCGCACGAAACTCTTTATTTTCCATTTCTCAAAAATTATAAAACTTGTTTACTTCAATCACCTGTAACAAAGAAAATAATCATTAAATATTTCGGAAATTTTGACAGATGGCTTATAAAAGATTGCTTTTAAAAAACAAAAAAAAAAGTTGCTAGTAAAACAGAAAATGTGCCAGACCAGTTAGTTTTGCGGTCGCCCTCGTATACTAACAAAAAAAATTATAACCCTTTCAATTGGTAACACTTTAATTCCCGCACCCTGTAGTATAGACCGGAGAGCCCTATATAACACTGGTAAGATCTATAACACTGGTAAAATTGGACCATATCGGTCAATGCTTTCATATAGCCTCTACCCAAGACCCTCCCGATTTTTGGTTATACCGCTCTTCGATCTTGCTTTTAAATTTCGAACAGTGAATTGTGAGTGATCTTTTTAAACGAAGAAGCATCTTACTAAGCGTGAAACGAATACGGCCGGTCCATGTTGGTCCTTCAGATTTAAGGCTCTTTTAACTTTCGTACAAAAGCGATGTATCTTCTCTATAATTCAATTCAATTCAATTTTATTTCTTGTAATATAACAATCTTTTCATTTGACTTAAGAATTAAAGAGTTTAGGAATTGCATTCCTTTTCTACTTTGTAATTTTAATCTATTTCTTAATATAATATATGCAAATTTATGTTGCTAATAGATAATAGAAGGAAAATTTTCAAAACCTTTTTGAAACAATTTTATTAAAACTACTAAAAACTAAGGGAAAATCTAAGGTAAAATTATACTGAAAATATTTCATTGACATGTGTGTACTGTGACTGTTGACATCGAAGTTTGAATTTTGCTTTAAATTTTAGGAATTTAGCACCCACTAGATCTACGCCAGCTAATGTATGTACGCCTCGAGTTGAGCAATGCCATGGAAGCTTCAATATGAGCTTTAAAAGTTTATTTTGAGCTATCTGCAGTTTTTAGTGTGACATGCCGCCATCGAAGACCATACTGGTGCACCGTAGAAAATTAGTGGTTGAAATATTGCTTTGAATATTAACATTTTGTTGTGCGCGTTCAGGGCAGAGTTCCTATTTATAAGAGGGTACATCAATCTAGTAACCTTGTTGATTTTATCGATCTCGTAAGGTATATGACTTTTAAATTTAAATTTGGGATCCAAGATAACGTCTAAATACTTTACTTTATTTTCCCACGGGACATCATGATTTAAAAACTGAAGTGGTGCTTGCGGCAGAAAACATGGTTTCCTTTTCCTTGTGAAGTAGATTGCTTGTGTCTTTTCGGGATTCACTAGTATGTTCCATTTTGTAAAATATTTGTGTAGCTCGGATAAGGCAGATTGAAGATTGGCGATATCTTCTCTATAACACAGTAGTGTAGAGTATCATATCGTCGACACTGTTCGACGTTAAACTTTTTTCATGATTTTAACTAGGTGTTTTTAAACAAAACTATCTTATTATTCCCAATGGCATGGACTCCTCTGGCAGCAAGAAATTGGGGTCGTATAGAGAAAGACTTTTATCGGCGACTGTATGTTAGGTCTAATGTTAGGCAAACAAAAAATAAATTATTTTCAAACTCTTTGGTTTTTAAACATATTTTTTGTTCACCATCTACATCCGTATAACATGGAATTACTCAATTTAAATTTGGTTATTTGAAACACACATACAGACTACCGATGTTATTGAACTGCCAGTATTTATTTTAGCATAATTTCCTTTTACTTTTTTTCTTTACAATGTACTACAATCTTAATGTCACTAATGCGACTTTGATTAATTTATGCTAATGCAAATCGTTGAAAGTATTTAATTTGGCTTTTGTATTCTGAAAATTTCCAGAAATACTTTTAATTTCCATTAGTATTTAATTGGCAGTCAAGCAGATAAAGTGAACTTTTTACAAGATATAATAAACTAAATAAAATATATAGTGACTATAAAAAATTATACATATTTCCTTTAACTTTCATATTTTAAACTTTCTCAACATGTCTATTGTCAATTTTTATACGGATCAGGAAATTTTTTTAACCGGAGGATCAGGTAGTTCTCGTCATGCCTCTCAAATGCAATCGCCATTTCTTAATAATCGACGTACTTTCCAGGCTTCATTGGCAAGGTGGTAATTGAAAAGATCCTACGATCCCTACCGAATATCGGCAAAATCTTTGTTTTGATACGTAGCAAAAAGGGCAAAAGTGCCGATGAACGTTTACAGGAAATTCTAAGGACACCACTTTTTCGCCGAGTTCGTGTAGAACAACCAGAATCATTTAAAAAAGTGTTTGCTATCGCTGGCGACTGTCAAGAATTGGGTTTGGGCATCTCGTCGGCGGATTTAGAAAAAATCCGCAATGTGACAATGATTTTTCATGCGGCGGCCAGTGTGCGTTTTGATGATCATTTGAAACCGGCAATTTTGCTCAATACTCGTGGTACGCATGAAATGGTAAAAATTGCGGAAACTTTGCCAAATTTAAAAGCCTTTATACATGTATCGACAACGTACGCACATCCGGATGTACACACCTTGGAGGAAAAGGTAGGAGGGTTAATTATTTTTCACTAAATAATATTTCATTTGCAGCAAGATTTCTTAGAAGTGCAGGGAGGTACAATTCTAAGGTTATTTTTAACAACTTCCAAAAAAGTATTCGTATTTGTTTGCTCATTTCCAATATTTGTGGAACATAATTTCATTCCTGTGGCTGGCTCGGCTGAATTCGCAGAACGCATTTACCCCAAGCCTTTGAGTTTCTGACTCTATCTGACGAATGGCTTTCTCGACATACCCATAGGGGTTTGAAGAAAGTACAGGGTGTCGCAAAACTATCGTTGTGGTTTGAATGGTTAACGCCATTGTGTCCCATACAGTGCGGGCTGTGGCTCCATCTTGTTGGAACCACAACTGTGGATGGTTTTCTTCAGCTGTCCTCAAAAAAATGTTCAGCATCGTTCGATATTCAGCACCATTAACCGTTACTGAGGCGCCAGGTGCATTTTTAAAGAAATATGGACCAATGATCCTTTCAGACGATACACCGCACCAAACAGTACACTTAAGTGGGTGTTATTGTTGCTGATGAACTGTTCTTGGAATCTCCGTAGCTTATATTTTGCAATTTTGTTTGTTTACGAAATTCATTCAATTGGAAAAGGGCTTCAACGCTCATTAATCAAATTGTTTATGAAATCGGTATTTATCTGTTGCTTTTTGTCGGAATGAAATGGCATAATCAAGCCGTTGTATTGTTTTCTATAAGTATTTCAAATTCCCCAAGTTTGCTTCAAAAAATTCTGAAATAAAAATAAAAAAAAATTTAAAAAGCTATTGAGCATTCAAACCACAACGGTAGTTTTGCGCCACCCTGTAGAAGGGCTTCGAATGAGTCATTCCATGTCAAACTGGACAGCAAAGAATTCAAGTCTCCTATTTTTCTTTAAAATTTCAGAATATTTTCGCTCTTAAAACGATTTTATACATGTCTTAGGAAAAAAATCTAAAAAAATAATCAACAGTGATGTGGACCTTTGAATTTCTTCAAATCCTTAAATCCTCGGCTAATTGGTGCATGTTCATATTCTAATAATGGGTGGGCCATTTAAAACTTTAAATTTGAATCGGCTGTAAAAAAAGGTCGGATAATTTTTCAAATTTCTGGTTTTATTGAAAAGGTTGAACTTTGTCATTTAATAGTGGAAAACAATATTACTCGTATTCATATGAGTAGCACAACTGGCTCGGCAGTACCTTATCCCATCAACCCAATTTTTCAGTACATTTTCAATTGTTTCGGGCGAATCTCTTCAATGGCAACTTCGATTTCATGTTTCAAAGCTTCAATTGTCTCTGGATGTTTTGCATAACATATATCCTAATGGCTCAGAAAAAAATTTGAAAGGGCTCAAATCACAGTTCCGAGGCGGCCAATTGACATCACAATTTCGGATGATTATTCGATTTTCAAAAACAGTGCGTAAAATATTGATGGTTGCGTTGGCTGTTTGTCATGTGGTTCCGTCTTGTTATAACGAAATGTCATCTAGGTATGTCATTCTCTTGAATTTTTGGAAACAAAAATTCGTTGAGCATGGCGCGGTAACGCTCACCGTTAACGGTAACGGCAGCTGCTAGTTCTTTTTCGAGGTCCAATGATGCCGCCAACCCAAAACCCACTCTAAACAGTGACTCGTTGTGTATGCATTGGCTTCTCAACAGTCACGTGCGGGTTCTTTGAACCCCATATGCGGCAATTTTGCTTATTGACATAGCCACCGAGATGACAATGAGCTTCATCTGAAATTCTTCATCTCCTGCCAAACAATCTTTAGCTCATTCGGCGAAGCGAAAACGCACGCATCCATTAATAAATGACAATAAAACCAGAAATTTGAAAAAAATATTAGTACTATTTTATTACAGCCGATTTAAAATTTTAAATGACCCACCCTTTACGTATCTCGTAATTGGCTTAACCGAAGAATTCGTAAACTAAAGGATGATCCACCTAGAGGTATTTTTTGAGAACAAAAAAAAATATGAAAATTCAAATAAAGTGCGGAATCTGTATTGGTAATTTGAAAGGACATTTTATGGCATTTATTTTTTGAAAATAATTACCTTTAAATGTTGGCAACTGTATTATGGAAATGAGCGTTCGGTGAGAAACGGGAAGATCCGCTGTTTTCGACCAAAATGTTGTTCAGTGACGAGGCCCTTTTCAGGCTCAACGGCAAAGTCAGTGAACAAAATTGCCCACGACAGTCAATTCTATGCACCGGATTGACCCGAAGCAGCAATTCTTCGGCCAAGGGCTGTCACCTCGGCAAACTATGTGCCGCTTCAACAACAACGACAAAATTGCCACATTTGGGCCGAATAGCAACAAGAAGAGGTTCAAGAGATGCCATTATGACCAGAGAAAACCACGGGTTTGAGCGGTTTATAAGCTGTTGGAATCATCGGTGCATTTTATTTCAAAAATGATGATGGTCGGAACGTAATCGGGAATGGTGCTCGCTATCGCGCCATGATATCGATCTTTATGTTATCTGAAATTGAAGCCCGTAATCTTGACGACACTTGGTTTCAACAGGACGGTGCCACTTGTCACACAGCTACTCAAACAATGGATGGCCATTCCGAAAAAAGCTAATTTTACGTTTTGGACAGGTGAGTTGCCGCCTAGATCGAGTGATATCACACCTTTAGACATTTTTCTTTGGGGGGTTACGTAAAGTCCAAAGTCTATGCTGACAAAACAGCTACGATTCAGGTTTTGGAAGCCTACATTACGCGTGTCATTAAAGCCATACCGGTCGAAATGCCCGAACGTGTCATCCAAAATTGGAACCTCAGAATGGAAACCCTGAGGCGTAGTCGCGGCCAACAATTAAAGGAAATTATATTCAAAAAAATGCCTTTTTATGTTTAGCTCGTTTGTTTTATTTCGGTCTGTTGCTTTTACACATTGAACAGGGATTAAACCGACTCAAGACCTCTTGCTTCTATATTTAAATAGAAGACAAGTTTTTAACAAAATGGCAAAGTGACATTGATTTTCGTGGCTGCACTCTACTTTTATCATGATTTCGGGTCCGTGACAACCCTCTTCAGAAAGCCTTGCTGCAATTGTTGAAAGTAGAACCGAACTCTATAAGGCCAGGCTCTCCCAAAACGAATGAGAACTACTGTTGTAAACCTTACTTTTCAAGTTTTCTTCACACAATTGCCCACGAAAATACAACTCACTCTTGCCAACTCTAAAGAGACTCCACAATGCCATAAAATGTTCTTTCAAATTACCAATAAAGATTCCACACTTGATTTGATTTTTTTTTGTTCTAAAAAAATACCTCTAGATGGATTACCCTATATTAAGAGTATATTTTTACAGAATATGCCCGGCTCTCATTTGAGATAATTAAAAGTTGTCCACATAACTTATATTTAAGGCAAACCATTTGGCGATCATTTGATTTATTCAATGAAAAAGAATTTTTTAACTTTACATGTACTTTAGTAGTTCCGACAGGGTATTTGCAAAGTCTACTGCAATTGGTGCATTAGTGTACAATCATCAGATTTGACCAGGCCAGGTCGATCTTTTGATGTACAGTCGATTTGCTTTACATATTATATTTTTTTTAAATGCGTATTGACTTGCATTGCCTTAGCAGGAATGCAACGCCAATTCCTCCTTGATCTGGGTTTCATCTTAGTTTTCTCACATTTCAGATTTATCCACCTTATGCGGATTGGCGCACCACCATAAAACTGGCGGAAACATACGATATGGAAACATTGAATGTCTTATTTCCCAAGTACAGTCTAGATCAACCGAACACATACACGTTTACAAAAAGTTTAGCTGAACAAATCGTCGAGGAATACAGCCATAAACTGCCGATTTCCATTTTTCGACCATCTATAGGTAATGATAGTTACAACAGGGTCAGAATATTTAATACGTACTTAATTTGTTTTGGCTCGAAAAGTTTTTAAATCGCTTTTTTATACGAGTATGTATATGTGTAAATCACTTCTATATATATATTTTTTTGGGTTATACAGTAGATAACTCACAGTAAGTATCGGATATAAGAACTTTTTTTATTTAAGAAAAAACGCATAAAAGAAATGTTTGCATAACATCGTGTAATTAATTATAACACTTTTTTAATAAGAAAAAACACGCATTTAAGAGAAAAAACTCGTAGCATTTTTTGACTTTCTTTTATCCGTTATGTATTGTATAGTCCAAAATAATTTTTTGGGTTATACAGTAGGATATTGCCCAAAATGCATTGTTGGGCTATACTGTATAGCGGATATAAGAAAGTCAAGATATACTACAAGTTCCTTTTTTATATGCGTTTTTTTCTTATAAGCAATAAACATCAGTTATAATTCATTACCCAGTGTTTTGCAAAAATTTCTTATATGCGGTTTTTTCTTTTAAGAGATGTTATTTTTATCCATTATCTACTGTATTAAAAATCATGCTGTTCTGGAACGGATTGGCCGTTTTGTACGGAAGTGTGATATGAAAGACAACACTACGATTTATATTTTGCAGGCAAATTGGAATATGACTACAAAAATTTGTCAAACTCCAAAAAATATTAAAAAAAAAATGATAGCAGCAATTTATACGACATGGTACAATAAACTAGGTATAGTCAAAGTCTTTTGAAAGAAAATGGCAAAAATATTTTTTTGTGAATGTTTGATGATTATTTACAAATACAAACTTCAAGAATTGTATTAGTCAAATTTTAAAGTTTAAATTTCTACGAGAAACATTTTAAATCAGCTAATTGCATAACACTACCTTCTTTAATGTACCATGATTATAAGTAAGCGAATTCAGGAGAAGAAAAAACATTTTAGATACTAATAATTCTGAGATTATGGGCCAATTTCGACATCAGTTTTGGCATTCGATTTTTTTGCAGAATTTAATATTATTATTTCAGGTAGATGTCTTAGTTCTAAGAAATACTAGTCATTTTTAAAAGAGACACATCAAAATTTTAATTTTTAACGTAATCATGCAACATGCAATTAAAAATATGACCTCCAGGGTAATGACTCATTGAACAGAGAAATGACGAAGACAATGAAATATATAGTATTTTTTCTTTAAAATCAACAAATTCATTTTAGTTCAGTTATTTTGTAAAAATAATTAAAGAAAAAATCTGTTAATCGTCATTCCCTGTGAAAAATTTTGGCAGGGGAATGATGAATTTCTACAAAACCTCCTGAAATGTTTATTTAAGTACTTACCCTTACAAAATTGACTTGAGCTGGAAGTTTATACTTGCAATAAACACAAAAAACACTTGCAAAATTACAAAAAGTATTAATTATCTTTTTAAAAAACAACACAGGGTTGTGACCCACTTAAGTGTGAACGTTCGTATTGAGTGGCAAAACTCGACTTACTTAATTTTAATAAGACTGTTGACCAAAAACTTTTTTGATGTGCACCCACTTCAAGTAATGTTCAATCATATTTGAGTTGCTTAAAATCAGGATTGGTTTGGAATTTGAATTTTAGCGAATATTAGATTTTAGAGGGAAATACTGTGTATTTTTAGCGACATCCATAAAAAATATAAATTGAAAAAAAAATTATAATCGTTAATAGCAACAAAATTAATTGAATATTATTTTTTACTATTAAATAAATAATTAATATTTTTGTAAAAAATTGAGAAATGTTCAATTGAAAGTAGTGCAAGGGACAACCAGGGCAATGATATTTGAACACTTTGGTAGGAAATTTTAATAATTTTGTTAAAAAACAATTTTAAAGACTTTCAAGGTCCTATAAAGATTTATTGTATAGTAAATAATAAAGTTTAATATATTTTACTTTTCCCGCTTGAAACAACCAAGGACAACAAGTGGCCCATAATCTCAGAATCAACCATACGTATTAAATATTTTTACCAAATAGTAAATATTGGAGTGGCAATCAACCATAACAATCCCTATATCATGTTTCTTTTAGTAATTAGTTCAGTTGAAGAACCCTTCTCCGGATGGATTGATAACTTCAATGGCCCCATCGGAATGTTGGTTGCATGTGGAGTTGGAATATTCCGCACAAATTATTCGAATCCCGATATCGTGTCCGATTTTATACCTGTGGATATATGTGCTAAAGCTCTTCTGGTGGCCGCTTATAAATTGGCTTCAAGCCAAACGGGTAATATTGATGATGTACGCAACGGAAAACTGGAGGTCTACAACTGTTCCAACTCTTCTATGAGTATATTGAGCACAGGCGATCTTATTGAGTTGGGTAAAAAGGTGGTTTTTAAAAATCCATTCGAAAAATGCATTTGGCTACCGGAGGGCAGTATAACACGCTGTGCTGTATGGCATTACTTGAGGGTAAGTTTTTAAACAATTTATTTAAAAAAAATAGTTTTAAAAGCGCACCTGGCCGAAAGGCTTTCCAAAGAGTAGACATCCTATATTTGAGTGCCTAGCTAGTAGATTAAACTGTCTGCTGTCTGTCCTTTAGATTGTCTTTTTCAGCAAAATTGTAAAATATTTGCATCAAAATCTATATCTATCGAAAAAAAAGAATAAATTGTTTGCTTTTTATTGCAGTTCATTACGCTGCAGATCATTCCGGCTGTACTCCTCGACTGTCTCTTGGTTTTGGCAAAACAACCGCCACTGTAAGTAGAAGCTTGAAAAAACGTTGTTGGTTAAAATAAAACGATTTTCATGTAGAATAAGTAAAAAAGGCTTAAATGGGACTTGACCGACTATATTAAACACAGCACTTTAAAAACAGTGTTTTGCTACATTTACCCAGTTATTAGTGCCCTTTTCAGGTTACTAAAGTAGAATCTGCATGGAAGTTACTGGGCTACGAGTTGGCCTCAAGTCGCTTGAGTAACGAGTATTAGTTACCAAACTTATTTTTCCAACAAAAAAATTTAAACATGAAACACCCTGCTACATAACGAACATATGCTCTTTTGTTATGCGTACAGAAAGTTGGCGAATTCGTCTTGTGTTCATCTGCATCAGATAAAATAATTGAAACTTTAAATCAACTCATACTGATAGTTCAAATACTTAATATTTAACATTTTTACACAGCAAAAGGTGTAGTAATTAATTGTTTTATTATATCTTATTGTTTTTTTTTTTTACAATTTAAAGTTTTTTATTGTCTACTATTGATGAATTCGTCGATGAACCCTCTTGTTGTATTCTATTTGGTGTATCTTAATATTGTTAAACGTTGCTAGTTTACTAAAGTGCAAACTATCTAGGTATCTAAGCTAGTTACCTTAAAAACCAAAAATTTTGCTCCTATAAGAAATACGTTCAAAAAGCAAACGAAATTTACCATTGGTAAATTCCGTCTAGCTATTTTCGTTTGGTGGTACTCTGCAAAAATACGAAAAGTTAGGGGAATTTTCAACTATTACATCTATATTAAAATAGCATCTATATTTAAATAGAAAACAAGTTTTTAACAAAATGGCAAAGTGAGATTGATTTTCGTGGCTGCATACAGCTTTTATCATGATTTCGGTTCCGTGACAACCCTCTTCAGAAAGCTTTGCTGCAATTGTTGAAAGTAAAACCGAACTCTATAAGGGCAGGGATGTTTATTAGAGCTACATATATAGACTTTTTTGACCATATGCAAACGAAAATTAATGTTCTGATCATTGTTTGGTCAATGAATATTTGACATTTGCAAAAAAACAAAACAAATAATGTGAAGTAAATTTTGAGGATATTCAAATAAATATGTATAAAAAAAGTTATTTGAAAATAAATAACTGCTGCTTTTTTCTACACTGCTCTACACATTATTTTTTTTCTGTGTAGAGATAAATGAAAAACTCGTGAGCGAAAATTTCGTTTAAGGTGAATACTAGGCTTTAAAAGGAAATAGTTGGTCTAATTGGAAAATCCGACTTCCGATCAATCTGTCCAGTACTACTAACAGTATCTCCTGAAAACGAGAATTATTGGCTTCCATGTCTTGAATCCTAGCTAACTTATCGACAGAGCAGACGTAGCTGCTTATTTATAGTGTTATTTTTGGCAGAAAATTGGGGGTTTTAATTTTAAGCTTAGTACACTTACCGTATCCATCACCAGATTTCCATCTCCATATATGCAGGAGTTTAATACCATTATTTTTGTCACCCGTCTAATGTTTGACTTTTTCTGCACCCTTTATTAATGTTTTTATTTAAGGTTCTGGTGCAGCCGATTGCAGTTTTATCAAAAGTTGACACATACATCACTTACTCTGTCACAAAATTCGTTATAGTATGTGACCTCAGTTGATATAATGGATATGAGTATAAGTATAGTATACACACGAACGGTTAATTTGTGGTTAATTTCTTGATCTACAAGACTTCGGAGGACCTTTTAGAAAACATTAACCGATATGGTGCAATTACACCAGAACTTGGCATTGGTCGGCTTTAAACGAAGCATGCCAAATTTCACTTCTGTCACTTCTGAGCGACAACACCTCAAATCAGAAGAGAGCTTAGTGCGGGGGACATATGAAAAAATGGAGTGATGTAATCTAATTTCACCAGATAATTATACAATTTCAAAGATTATTAACAATTGGTTGCTTAACTATTATATTAGGATAAATTTGGTTTTCTTAAGCAACAGGACCTGGCGGCTAATTAAAAAAATACTATGGCCCAATCTCACCAGAGTTTGGTATTTTGTCGTTAAAAACGCTCCATGCAAAATTTAGGTCATAATCAGACTTAAAATGTGTCTTCTACGGTTCTGAATGAGGGTCGTCCTTATCTCAAAACTGATATCTGACTAAAATGATAAACGGGCCGACAAACGGACATTGCTTAAAGGGATCAGATAGGGATTCTGAATCGATAAGTACAATAAATATGGGGATATCCTCATATTATCGATTGGGAATCACTATCTGATTCCATTATTTCTTTCCTTCAAGGTGTTAAAAAAATCAAAAATAAAAGATTTTCTAGGTTCACATATGAAATATATCATCTAATATGACATGCACATTTATTTAAGAAACGTAACATTAAAACCCCATATCGGTGAAGATTTGTCCATCTATTACTCTAGTTGAGTTTTAATATTCACGTCCTAATTGTTTCCCTATTTTTTGCTCAATTTTTCTTCAACACAGCCTCCTGAAACTTCAGAGACGTATTCATGCCACTACGAATGCCCTTTATTTATTTCTTAACACAGAATGGACGTTCATTAACAATAATTTGAAAGATTTGGAAAATCTAATACCGGATGATGAGCGGTAATTGAACTTATAACAAATGTTGGCAATTAATGTTCAATTTCTTTTTTGTTGTCCGATTTTTATTTCAGATCTATACTAAGCTTCTTTATTTATTACGGCTATGATCAGGAACTTTTCTTTGCAAACGGTCTAAGAGGTGCTAAAGAATTTTTACTCAAGGAAAAGCCGGATGCCTCGCCAAATGCTCGTATACGCATGCATATTTACTGGGTGCTTCATAACATATTCAAATTCGTGGGCATTTACTATATTATACGATTTTTGTATAGATCATTATATTCCTATATCACTTCTACATAACTGTGTTTCACATTTATAAAATTGATTTAAGGACGTTTCTGAAAAACAAAAAATAAAAATAATTTTGTTACTTATTTTAATTATGTACTATGGGTAGTAAAGAAAAACTCGGTAACGCCTCTGATCTGTAAACTTATTCCAATCCCTGTCGACTATATCCAGAGCATTTCCATTGGAAAGTCTGACATTTGTAAGCATAACGTACTCAGAACGTTTTGACGTACGACCATCATTTGTGTTGTTTAAAGTGACTTGAAAAAATCAATTTGACAAAAAAATGGAATTAACTCGTGAACATTTTCGTGCGATAATTTTTCACAACTTTCGAAGTGGATTATCACAAGAGTGCATCGATGAACTTAAATCTTTGTATGGGGATGAAGCATCCTATAACACTGTGAAAAACTGGTTTAATTAATTCAATCGTGGCCGACGCTCGCTCATAGACGATCTTCATGTGACACACCGTAAGATAGAGGCATCCTTGGGCATTTCTTCCACCAGCATACATTCGAAATTGCATTGTTCTCGTTGGATACCGCACAATTTGGCAATCGCTCAAAAAAAGGCTCGTGCAAGGAAATTTTGCAAAAATACGAACGCGGTGCTTCAAAAGACGTTTGTAAGATCGTCACAGATGACGAATCATCGATCTATGCGTATGATTCCTAAACAAAACAGCAATCAACCGTGTGGGTCTTCGAAGACGAGCCAAATCCGTGGAGGAAGTACTTCGAAGCAAATGGTCGCCTGTTAATTCGTCAAAACTGGCAATGTGGCGACTTTTCCGCTTGAGCAACGTAAGAGGTCATTCTGAGTGATACACCACAATTTGTTTGCCTGAAGTCTTCGGAGATATTCGAAAAACGAACATGAGAAGACAAATCATTTTGCACCATGACAATGTGAGCTCTCACACATCGGCTCAAACCAGCGCTTTTTTGACCGGCCAAAACGTCGAATTGATGGCTCATTGGCCGTACAGCCCTGACTTGGCACCCAATGACTTCTTTTTATTCCCGCTCATCAAGAAAATAATGCGTGGTCAACGATTTTCGTTGCCAGAAGATGTTGTTAAGCGTTCAAAAACCAAGTTTTGGAGGTGTCTCAATCAAAGTGCTTCGACAATTGGTTTGAACGCATGTAAAAGTGTATAAATCATGCTGTAGAATACTTTGAAAAACAATAAAACTATTTTTGATGATAAATATTTGCATTTTCATTATTAGGCCAGGACGATATATAGCAGCCCTCGTATAAAGCCTGGTAATAAGTTCGTGTTTTAGTCTAGTATTCACCTAAAACAAAATTTTTCTTAGAAGTTTTTTCATTTATCTCTACATGGAAAAATTTTAATTTAAAGCAATGTAGAAGAAGTCATTCATTTTCAAATAAATTATTAATTTTATTCATTAAAAAACTGTCAGAAATGATTACACAACATTTGTTTGTTTAAAATGTCAAAAAGTCCTTGACCAACAATTATCAAAACATAAATTTTCGTTTGTAGTTGGTAAAAAAAATTCTACGCTTTTCTTATAAACATCCCTGTAATAGAGCCAAATTCCGCCACCTTTTCGTTTTAGCTGAGCACTATCAAACGAAAATAGCTAAACGGAATTAACCAAAGGTAAATTTCGTTTGCTTTGCTTCATATATTTTTTATGGGAGCGAGAATTTCGTTTAAGGTGAATACTAGGCTTTAGCTAAGTACCACCAAACGAAAATAGCTAAACGGAATTTACCAATGGTAATTTTTTTTTGTAAATTTCAAAAATTCATTGACCAAGCAATTATCATTACATTATTTTTGTTTGTAGATTGGGAAAAAAGTCTATACTGCTCTTATAATCATCCTTGTAACAGTTGCAAATTTCGCCACCTTTTCGTTTCAACTGAGTACCTCCAAAAGAAGCTAAACGGAATTTACTACTGGTAAATTTCGTTTGCTTTCCTTCATGTATTTCTTATGGGAGCGAGAATTTCGTTTTAGGTGAATACTAGACTTATATCGTTATATTGTATTTTAAAGTTTGAGTTGAATTTCAGTTGGTCACTAATGTCTAGTATTCACCCAAAATATAATTTTCGTTCTCATAAGTGTGGAAAATTTAGTTCTGACGTTAACGTGTTGTTTGCGCAAATAATAAAAACCGTACCAAAAGTCATTTTCCATCAACATAAAAAATCCCCATGTGATAATCGATTTTTATTTTTAACATCGAAGTTCAACTGCAATCGAAATCGTTTAACCAATCGCTACTGTCAAAGTGAAATAATTTATTTTTCACGCAAAAACATTTCAAAATAAACAAAAAAAACAATATAAATTAATGAAATGAAAAAGAGCAATATATTTAATTGAAGAGGCGTTAATGAAAGAGTATCGAATACTTTAAATAAATAAATTTGTGTGTTTTTGAGACTCAATTTTGTTGCAATTTATAGAAGGAGAAAAATACAGACAGGGGTTGGTGATAGAAGGTAGAATAGAGAAGAAACAAACCATAAATATACCAACAAATATCCTATCCACTTATCCACTGTTTTAATTGGATCAACTTTGAAGCTCAATAACAAGAAATGTAAGCAAATGTTTCAAAAGTGATCAGTGATTGGAGGAGCAAAGTAATACAAGAAACCTTCTCGAAGGACATAAACATGGCAGCGCCACAACAGTATAGCTTACGATGGAACAACTACTTTCGCCATCTGACTTACGCGCTCGACAATCATCGAGTAAATGATGATTTTGTCGATGTCAGTCTTCTGTGCGATGGCCGAAAAATCAAGGCCCACAAAGTGGTATTATCAGCGTGTAGTTCTTATTTTAAGGAGATTTTTACAGAAAATCCTCATCCCCACCCCGTAATTATTTTTAAGTTTATCAAATACGAAGATCTCAATTCAATAATAGAGTTTATGTATCAGGTGAGTGCAGTACAGGGAGATGAACAAAAACGCTTAAAGGATCTATTGAAACGTTTCTTTATTTTTTTCTAGGGCGAAGTAAATGTTCAACAGGAAGCTTTGCAATCATTTTTACAAACCGCAGAACTGCTGGCAGTCCAGGGCCTAACCGCCGAAGAAAAAGAGAAACCTAAACCGCCCACACCCGTTCTCGATGATCAAAAGCTAATAAAATCGATACCCAGCACTATACGAGCCGTCAATGATGCCACTGCGGCAACACAAACGATCGACATACCCCTACTCCACCAGCCCACGACACAACTCCAAATGCCGCCCTTGCAGACACAGACCTCCGTTCAAACGTCAACACAACATCAACATCATGTTCAAACACAAATGCAGCACATACAAATTCATCAAAATCCTCAATCAACCGGCGGCAATACACATCAAGTGAACGCCCATCAGTTACCCACGGCAACCGGCCATCCGCAACAACAGATACAGGTTCAGCATCAAGTGCAGCAGCAACCCCAACAACATCAGGTTCAAGTGAACACACAACCGGCGCCATTAAATACGAATATTGTAACACTGCCCGCCTCAGCCAATACAACAGGAACGATGAAAAAAAGGAAAATCACTTTTTCCGATGACGATGACAACATATATACCACGGAAGCTGTTGATGAACAGACCATTGTGAAGAGTAAGCATAGAATAACCACAATCTTAACTCTTCTGTATACATCTTGTATTCATTTTGTTACAATGCCTTTTCATTGCACGAGGAGATTTCTCATTTCAAAGCGATAGCATTTTGTAAGGGTTCCCGGCAAGGTTTTATAGACTCGCGGCTAAACTACTACAAATTCAACCACTTAATTCTAGGGGTATACGTCCGATCTAGCAAAAAATCCAAACGCCATGTATATCGACCCAGGAAGATCGTAAATCTACATGAGTTGTGGTGCTTGAAGCCAATGGCATCACAAAAACTAATACTAGTTCAAATTTTGAGTAAGTGATTTCTAGTCCCGATCATAAATGTCGGCGAATACGAGAACTGAGAAATTACGTTGCAGTCATTTTACTTACTTATATATTAGATGCTAAACAGTTTTTATTGCCGTAAACAAAGTTGTTACCCACTTTGTGATTGTATGTGTGTGTCTATCACATCATAACCTTATGTTCAAAATTAGTTAGGAACGTCTGCAGTCAAATTTTAATTATATTGAACCGTAAAGGAATTTTTAAATTACATGGTTTTAAGTAGTGTATCTGGCAAATGTCAACCTTCGTTATACACACACTCCTGCATACGTTTTCTTTTCATTTCTTTATTGGCATGTAGTTCGAAGCCCTTTGGGGGCCTATTAAAGCTAAATTACAATATGCATCAAAATGTTAATAGAACATCATAAACTTCTAAAAAAAAAATCAAGTGTAAAATAAAAAAATAATGTAATTTAAAATAATCCTAATTTTTCCTAATAAAAGAGAAAACAACCTGATGAAAGGATATAAGTGATAATCAAGAAACCGAGGAAAAACATTTAAAGAAAAGCATTACTCTTTACTTGAACGAAAATGATCCATTAAATGTTTACGAAATGTCATGGAAGACAAATTAAACGATTTTAAACTGCTTGGCAAAATGTTAAATAGTCAGGCTACTCTTACGAGGAATAATCGATCCATATGCGGTGTTACCTTTGGAATAATGAACTGTCTGTTGCGAATTGAGTGACTGAAGACAAATGAATTTGCTAGGAACAAAGGAGATTGAAGTTTGTATATCTTGTAAAAAAAAATATAGCAACCGAAGGTTTACAAATTCTACAAAGGAATAGCATAAAAAGTCATTCACAAACGGCGATATGTGAGCATACGGCTTAACAGAATGTAAATAGCTCATAACTCTATGAAGCACTGTCTTTATTATATTCATATTACTCTGAGTAGTTCCTGTATATACCTCTAGTCAGTACAAAGTATTTGGCATAATTAAGTCATGAACCAGTTTTGTTTACACCCAAAGAGGTAAAACTAAATTGGTGTTGTATAGTTAACGAAGTGTGAAACTAATACGTAAAGCAATACTGCGAATATGCTGCTCAAAGCAACATTTGTTATCCAGTACTACTGTATTCCTAAACACGTAATACTCTGAACGAATTCCATAGACGTACCATTGTATTGCAAATCTAGGTTAATAGAAGATGATGAGGAAAACAGTATTGCCTTTGTTTATTAATGCTACGCTTGTTGGAGGACATCCATACGCTCAATTATTTTAAAACAATTAGTTTTGGCTTGTAAAATATCCAAATAGTGCATTTCTCCGCAAGTAATAGCTGAACATCATCAGCAAAAGAATATGGTGTACACCAATCGCCTAGACTTTTGAACTGGTCATTAATAAGCAGCACAAACAAAATTGGACCAAGCACTAAGCCCTGAAAGTCCCTACTCCTAACGGACAAAACTGACGATGAGACTCCGTTGACACGAACAAACTGCTTTCTACCACATAAATAAAATAGCATTAAACTACAGGCACTTTTCCCAAGTCCATAATCTTTATGCAATTTGTTTATCAAAATTCCATAATCTACCCTATCGAAGGCTTTTTCTAAATCCAAAGACATTTTTTGAACATGAGTATTCTGCCTTATTGAGTCAGTAAGGCCAATTAATAGAGCAGAGGTACACCTGTCGTTCCGGAAACCACATTGACAATCGTTTAGCAGCGATTTACTCGCGGTATGGTGTAACAACTGCTGCTTAAGTATATTTCCCACAACTTTTGACAGGATGGAAAGCAAAGAAAAAGGTCTTAAGTTATCAGGAGAATTCGAGCTTGACTTCTTTTGAATTGGTGTCACTTTGGCTACTTTCCAATCATTAGGAAAGCATGAAGTGTTCACTAAATGAAGAAGGTGATTTGATACAAACGGAAATACTGCTTTAAGAAATTTAAGAGATATCTCATCACAACCAGAGGCGTTAGACTTGATTGACAAAAAAACATGTATCAAGTCATTAGAGGAGACGTTATAAAAATAAAACCCATCATCATTAATAATTTGGTTAAAAAAACTACTAAGAAATTTAAGAGATATCTCATCACAACCAGATGCGTTAGACTTGATTGACAGAAAAACATGTATCAAGTCATTAGAGGAGACGTTATAAAAAGAAAACCCATCTTCATTAATAATTTGGTTAAAAAAACTACTATCAGTCGAACTAGTCAGTTGATTATTAAAAAATAATGTGTTTAATTCCTCTACGTCAACGTTGGCCATCTCTGGTGATGAAACATCTCTTAACAATCCATTATTTCGAAGACGGTTCCATAGGGTCTTAGAACTATTGCTAACGGCATGTGCTTCCGTTTTAATTCTCCTAATAACCCGTCAGCCATGAACACTCTCCACTCTCTTCTACCACAGCATTCAGTTCGAAAAAGCAAATTATCGCGGTGTCGGAAATTTACCTCTATACGAGTAAAAATATATTGGCCGTAGGGACCCTTTTGAAGCATCAGATTTCGGTCTGTAACTGTAAGAATTACATCGTGCTGAGTTCATGGAACTCTTCCTTTAAAGGATGTTGATGAATGAAAATAACTGCCAAAAGCATAATGTCGAACGTTAACGTTCGCTTTCACAGCACTTGTTCATTCAATCGAGACGTTAGTTGGTTTTCCGCCTGCGCAACATTGTTTATTGTCTTTTAAGATTAAGCATCGCGTTCTATAAGACCAATATTTCGTATCCGTATGCTCATTCTGATTATATAAAGTTTGCAATTCTTTAGGTATTACATATTTGTAAAGCTCCTGCACACCCGCTGCTTACTTATAAGCTTTCATTGTTTCTGATTTCTAGCTGCTGATATGACTCTTTTGAGAGGTGCCATAAAAATGGATATACCCGAGTATATAGTAAGTGAAGTAGATGATCGTCTCTCAGACACTGGTGGAACGCCGGGCAACAATCAAGATTCCGGTAATGGCGGACAGAATGTAACACAATATACATCAGAATATGAGATATTAACCGAATCCGAAATAGAAGAGAAGTACCAACAAGGTGACAATGCCGAAATAACCATAGAAATGGGTATGTAATATATGTTCAATAAACTTTTAAACTATTATTTCTAATGTATGGTCTTCTTCAGGACGCCTGTTAAATCAAACGGCCTCTTCAGGAAGTGGCCAGCAAAATCCTATGGATGACACAACCTCAAGTTCAAATGTTATGCTGAAATCCGATAATAAAGGCAATACGCAAGGTTAGTACACTTCTTTTTTATGAATTCCACTTTTGCTTCATGTTTTTAGATATTACTATTTCATTAATTTATTAAACTTATTGTTTATAAAATACTTTCAAAGCAGTAGTTGACTATTTATAAACTTACCTTTGTGTTAAACAACGAATATGTCTCCAAAGTAATTGCTTGTATTTATTTATTGTTTTATTCATTTTTTTAATTTGTATTACACCTTTCAAGTGTTGTATTTATTGTATTTCTACTTTTGAATATATGGACGACGAAAGGTGTGATTCTATGAAGCTATGATGTTTCGCATAATTTATTTTTTTTGATTTTTGGAAAGAGGTTCTGCAGATTAAATTGGATTAGATATTTAGATTGATTATTTAATATGACGAAAATGAGTCATTATTTTTTTTGGCGTATTTATGTTGTAAATACGACTGGACCAGCTCGAATTAGAACGGATCGTTGGTTGGCTTGGAAAATGCACACCTTTTTATATGTTAATGTCTTAATAATTAGGCAAATCATTTTTCGTACTCTGTGTTTTACTGCTGATTTGCATCTGTGATATTGCTTGGGTTTTTTGATAACATAAATTTGCCGAGCGGATTCCAAAAAAAGATTGCCGTTTTCTTCCCAATTCAAGATTGCGTGTATCGTACATGGGGCGATTCGGCGCAAATATTCCTTATGCGTGCAACAACTTGGCTCTCACCTTCAAGCTCGACATATCCATCGAAATCGAGAACTCTTTTTCTATCTCTAGTGAAGTATCCCACTCCGATATTCCTTTTTTGCCCCCCATGTCAAATTTGGCTGTTATACCAAATTTGACATATTGTTTGCAACATCGCAAAGTATTTGTCGGAGACCCTATAAAGTACACGTATTATTGGTGGTCGTAGAATTCTAGCTACCAAACCAATTAACCTAGGGTCCTGAAATTTTGCATTACAATGGCAAATGGTCATAAGCTGTTTATGATTGTATGTGGACAAAATCGGTTTAGGGGAAAAATGGTATAATTTTAATTTGCTTTAAAAATCATAAATTTTGTGGACGGAAAATGGTTAAAATTGCTTCTGTTACTTGGGACGCACATAATACCCCAAAAAGAGCGTAATTGTTGGACGTTTGCCTCATGTGGCCAAAAAAACGTACCACATGGTCAATACAGGCATCAAAAGTCAATAATTAAGGAAATTTAATCAAATTTGGCTACAAATCCGAATATAGAGTTATATTGAAGTGACTTATAGGTTTTTTCTATACGGCTTACTATTTTTCCCCATGCCTAAATAAATCTTGACACAGTTGCTTACCTCAAACCCAAAACTCTTAAACGCAATTCCTTCTCTACACATCTTTTGAAATTCTGAAAAAACCTTTAATCAGAAAATAAAAGGCAGACGTCGTATATCTTATATATAAGTTATGTAAAGCTGAAATGCTAAAATGTAATCCAACCAAAAAAATCACCAAACTTCACACAATTACAATATTGTAGACAAGAATGTTATTTTCTATCTTCCAACGAACTTACGAACCACAGAACTTTTTAGTTGTTTTCAATAAAAAGTTTATTCTGCCTACATGTTAAAAAATCGAAAATCAGTCTTCATCCCTTGATCAGTACTAAAGGGTGGTTAAATTTTAAGGGCCGATGTTGATTTTGAATAAAACACAAATTGTTTAGGAAATTATTGTCATTTCTGTTTATTATGATAAAATTATGTATGAAATACATCCATCCGATGGTCCAAATTTTCGATGACGCTGAAGCATAATTGAACCGAACTATCTCTTCTGAATTGTTGCTGCTTTATCAACGTACGCCCTTTTTTTCAAATAACCCCAAAGAAAGAAGTCCAACAGTGTCAAATTACATGATCTTAGCGGCCAATTAACATCGCCACGACGTGAGATAACACCCATTGAATTTGTCTCGCAAAACAGACACTTTGTCGTTAGCTGTGTGGCAAGTGGCACCGTTCTGTTGAAACCACATATCGTCCACATCCATATCTTCCAATTCGGGCCAAAAAAAGTTCGATATTATCTCACGATAGTGAACACCATTCACAGTAACTGCCTGACCGGCCGAATTTGGGGAAAAAATACTGCCCGATGATGCCGCCAGCCCATAAACCGCACCAAACAGTCACACTTTGTGGGTGGATTGTTTTTTCGACAATCTCTCTTGGATTATTATAAGCCCAATACGCCAAATGCTGCTTATTGACGAATCCACTGAGGTGAAAATAGGTCTCATCACTGAATATGATTTTCTTCGAAAATTGATGATCCACTGTTGCCATTTCTTGCCACCATTCTGACCATTGATGACGTTTGGAATGGAAGAGGCTTTAGTTCTTGCTTCAATTGCACCTTGTAAGCGTGTAAATGCAAGTCTTTATGCATAATGTTCATCAACGACGAGCGTGAGAGGTGCAATTGTTGGGCACGACGACGAGTTGATGGGGCGGTCTTCGGCCGAACGAACACGAACAGCAATATTTTCTGCATTACGAGCTGTGTGAGCATGCACTGGTGTTTTCACATCTTCTACAAACCCGGTTTGCTCCAATTTTTGCACGTTTTTTTTCCGATTGTACGCACATTTGGACGATTAAATTGACCAAAAAAAAAACGAAGTGCACGATATGCATTTGATTTGAACGGCCATTTTCATAAAAAGCCTAATTAACTTTAACGCGTTACTCGCTTGTGTATCTTATCGTGGTTCAAATTGAGTTTGTCTAAAATTGAGAAATATCAAATGAAGTGCAGAAAAAAACTTGACGTTTAGGTGTGGTTCACATTCAACATCGGCCCTTAAAATTTAACCACCCTTTACACCGATTTCGACACAAAAAGCAAACAATTATTAGAAAGTACAAGATAACGATCGTACATGGAAAAGAAATGGAGTTTCATAAAGAGGTGTGATAACTTTCTTTACATTTTTAGATTCCTTCTCTGCATGTTCTTACTCCATGGTCCTTCATTCATCAAAAATGGAGTATAACTCCCACATCTGGGCGGGTACTTTAAGGTCTTCTTTGGAGTTTCACGACCGGGTACAAAGTAGATCGTTGACGTTTGTTGGAGATAGCAGGGTAGGCACCTCTGTTGTTTCTCTCGGCGGAATGTTAGTTGCGTTTTACTATTTTATAGTTACTTGGCGCATTATCATCTTTTGCGATAGGTGGCCTTATCCCGGAGATCAAAATCATTGTGCGAAACACTCGTTCATCTAGAAGTTCTCATCCACTTGTAATTGATTGACCTACTGATCGCCCGACGCATTACTGAGAGAATGTGGAACAGACTTCCCGCGGCGCTGTTTCCTGCCACGTACGATATGAAGATATTCAAGTTAAATATTTACGAACATTATCTTCTTCATTCCATCTATACCTCACCAATCTTCCCGTAACCGACACAAAGCATTCTTTTTCGCTTGGCCGCTGTCGTGTTTTTTTTTTCTTTCATTAATGTGCACTTCTTATATGGGCATGTCCCTATATAATCCATAACACTGGGGTGTGCCACAATAAGCCGAACAAAGTTCTTCCTAGTTTCCCTGGCGGTCACCAATTCACGTTGCGCTGTGTGGGCATATCCTACCTATTGGCAAGAGGTTGAAAGCCATTTAAACCACTGCTACTCTAAGGGTCGTAGCATTCGGTTGATATGCAATTTCACGACAAGCCGAAACTCTATCTGTGACTTTGGCACTTACGGGCCACCGAGTAAATAAACCTCTTGTCAACTTTTTAAGGTTTTACGCGGATATAAGTCCCTCTAACTTAACCCTTTGTTTAAAACCACATGACCTCGAAACTCTCCGAAGGACTGTTTCTAGTTGATAAAACTGGAACTAGCGCTTGCGGTCACCCATAGACCAGACCATATACAACATTACTACTGCCAGTTCACACATTCTGGTACTGGGTTGTATCATGATTACACTAGAGTTTAAATCTAAGCCACTATCTAGACCATGGTTGCCAGAACTTAATGAAGAAAAAAAGATCATGGCTAGCTAAAACCTTGAAAGGCTAGAAACCCGCTAGATAAAGTCAATATAAGTAGAAAATCTCTTATTTCTAAAGCTGCGCTTGATGGCTTTTTAAAAGCATCCCAATCAGCCTTCTTTTGATTAAGATACGTACGGCGTTCTGAGATTATAAAGTCGGATGGTCTGTTGATGGAGAGGATTATGGGAAGATGGTCCGATCCTACCGAGATGACGGGTTACTAGGTAACGTCGTTAATAGGACCAGGCAATGTCATAGTTATATCTGGCGAGCTATGGCAATCTTCCATAATCCGCATGGAGAGCGTCATCATTTACTGTGCATAACTTAGAGTTATCAATTTAGTCTGCCAAAGTTAGGCCCCTCTGGTCGTTGTCTAGGAGAGATTACACAGGTTATAGTCGGCAACAAAGTCTCCTAGGATGCGAGATGTGATGTTCCTTCGACTAATATTCGACCATTGCAATTAAATTGCAAATTGATGCACTGTCAGAAGTAGCAACATCAATCTGGAGGAGTAGCAACATCAATCTGTGCGGTAATGTGCTTTATTTGATGATGCTGCTGCGATGGATACTTGGGGTCTCATAGTGGGATGATATGACGAAGGCGTAGACTGCGGCGATGACACCAAATCCACACTGGGCTACGTTGATACAGCAGGAGGCAGCAAAGTCCGTTTCGCTATACTTCCGATGTGGTTTAGACCTGAAATGATTTTTAACTGCACCCACTTCATGTAACGATTACAACTTAAAGACGTTGCACGATGGTGTATACGATTTTGACAAACCGAGCAGGCTCGGACCAGTAATTTTCGGAGCAGGCATTCCGGAAAGTGCTGCTCTCGCGAAGAAAAAATTGAAAAACAGAAATCATGTTGTAGAGGTGACCTGCCCCTGGCCGAAGAGTGTTTGTTTCGGGACAATCTGGTACATAGAACCGGCAGTCGTGAAATTGACAAATTGAAAATGTGTGATGGCGTGACGTAACAAAATCTGGAAGTGGGTTTTTGCTTAGATAAGGACTTATAATTTCATTCTCCAACTTATTAAATTAAACATTCAAAGGGCAAACATTATTGACATTGGTTGATGTTTTGGACCAAACAAAGGTTTTTCGCGATTTCAGAACATACAGCTCTTAAATCCACATATTTCATCCGTTTATGACAAAATTTCGTACAGATCGTTAGGATTACCCAATAACAATCTGCACTAAAATTGGATCATTTCGCTTCATTATTTCGAATAGGTCGTGCAGCCTAGATACCACAAAGTAATCCCGATCACGCTACAATTTAGCATGGTACATTATAAACGACCAATAATTATTTTTTGTGAAACTGGACTATATAGGCCCATATTTTTCACACCCAATTCCGACCAAATTTCCCATAAAGCGTTACTAGAAACTAACCCATTACTTTGGTAGAATGTAACAAAGATCCCTCCTGATTCACGTCCTGCAGCTCCAAAAAACACCGAAAAAAACTCAATCACGTTTAAATTTTGCATTAACTTGATGAAAACTGACCATATAAGTTCATATTTTCGTATAGCCCCCATGCAAAGGTCCTTTCCGATTTCAGAACCTACAGCTCTAAAAGCCACGAAATACATCCGATTCCGACAAAAATTTTCCCTAACGTCAAAAATTAACATCGACTTTCAATTAACATCGTACATTGCATTTCAAGCTCATTCCACTATTTGTTAGCTTTGGCTTTCTTTGTGTTCAGTTGTCGTCTCCATCTGTGGTCGGTTTCCCTCAATAGTATTTCTGGTTATGCCATCGTGTGGTCCGACTAATGCATTTTCGACGCACACTGCCGTTGCCAAACGTCGGCTTAATATGCAAACCTGCTGTCTTTCTTTCAGCACGTTTTCAGGAGAGACATAAAACTTTTTATATTTCATATTTGCAGCATGAGAGGAAAACCAAAAATATAGTCATAATGTACTGAATTTAGCAGTTTTTCTTACAAAGTTTTACTATGAGTGGATTTAGCAAACTTATCAAACCTTTTTACACACTTTACGACTCAAATTGAAGAGGCGTATCTTTTTCTGCCAATTTACTTATACTTTAAAAGTGGAGCTAATTTGTAGATTAAGCCGATGCTTATTTATACTTAAAAAAAATACTTAAAAAGTGGAGCTAATTTTTACATTAAGCCGATGCGATGTTGTTTGGGGTCAGCATGTTTTTAATATATTGCGTATTTGTGATTCCAACATCACTCGTAGTTATATGAAATGCAACACTGCTTCCATCAAGTACTATCTGTTTACAGACTACTGTCAAATTTTGAGAGAGTTTCGTCATTTAGTTTGTGTTTAACAGCTGTTCAAAACATACAACCTCATGGATTTTTGTTTAAAATGGAAAAAAGTGAATTTCGAGTGCTCATTAAACATTTTTTTTGTGGAAAAACTAGTCAAACAAATCAAGGAATTTCAATGGTAAAGAAGTGGTTTACTGACTTTCTTGTGGCCGCACAAGTACAAACGACGCTGAACGTTTTGAAAGGCGAATTGAGGTCAATACCCTTGAAAATGTGAAAAAATACACGATATATTGTTGGCCGATCGAAGAGAAAAAGGGCGTGAGATTGTTGATGTTATACGCATTTGATATGGCAGTATTGTTTCGATTCGAATGAGTGGATGAAACATGGACCATTAAGGTGATGGCAAGAGTTTTTTCGGATGCACGCGGGATAATCCACATCGATCACCTTCAAAAAAAAAACAATAAACGGCGAATATTATGCCAACTTATTTAACCGATTTAACAAGGATTAAAAATCGACCCCATATGGCCAAGTGCAGTCACAATTTTTGATCAAACAAATGGACCTTGAAAAATCCTATATTTTGGAAGGGATACAAAAATTAGAGAAACGTTGGACTAAGTGTTTGTATTAAGTTTGCAAAAAAACTGTTTTATTCGAAAAACCACGGAATTATTGATATGCTAGATTGGCAGAGTTCCATGCTTCGCATTCGTACAACCGCCTGGATTTACACAGCTGTTGAAGATATGACCCTTTGTAGGCAGGGACATGTAATAGGTGGATCAACACACTGAGTTAAGTTAGCCGTACAAATGTTATGCCTTGTTGTTCGTATAGGGTATGTGTTCAGCAGTTCGGTAACTTACAAAAAAAAGTTGAAAAACAAGTCAAAAATAAAAATATAGATATATGGAGTATCTGTGGTTTGAAAGCACTCCATATTCGATAATTTTGTTTGATTATGTTGCCTTTTAAATCGAAATGGTCCTCGTCAGACATGAAAAGACAGTTCAACATGTTTCCATTCTCTTCCACCATTTGAAGCATCTTCTGGCGAAATTCCAAGCGAGTCTGGAAGTCTGCTGTGTTCAGTTTGTTGGCCATTTGAAATGTATGAGGGATAAGTCCAAATCTGCCCAAGTCTGCTTATACCCATTTGAGCAGATAAGCTTATTGTCAAAACTCTTGGACAATAAAACGTCCGTTGTGCCAGAGAACATTGATGCCGTGCGTGAACTGATAATGCAAGAACGTCATGTGACATACCGTGAGATGAGGCATCCTTGGGCATTTCTGGCCTGGCCGTAAAAAAGGTTTGTTCTTGTTGGATCCCGCACAATTTAACAATATCTTAAAACCATGAAAACCATTTTTGATGATAAATTTTCGCATTTTCATTATTAGGCCAGAAATATATATAGCAGCCCTCTACAATTTAAAACTAAGCATCACTGTATTCACAAAGATTAACTGTTTGTGTTGATTATGGCTTGGTTACATCATCGTATCATCTTTCGAAACCCTTATCGTCCATGGTCTTTGGTATAGAGCAATGCAAACAGACTTTTTGTGGTCTCGACAATACATAGCTCTAACAACAAGATGATGGTACAAGTTGTTATGTGTATCATCAGGATAAAACCGACTACAAAAAAATTAGAATTTATACGTAAAACCTAATCATAATTAAAACAAAGAAAAATGAAATGCGCTGTGAAACCTCTTTGCAAAATTCCAAAAACTCAAAATTTTCTTAAAATCCAAATTCAAAATTAAATAAAATATATAGAAAATGTTGTATCTCTGTTACTGTTGTTGTTCTTGTTGGTTGGATTGTGTTCTTGATTTGTTTTCTTTCTTATTCTGTATATTTTTAGATTTACCCAATAATAAATGGACAGAATGTCAATTTTGCAAAATGGTTATAACAACAGTTAATCTTTGGAGACATATTCGTACTCAGCACACACCGCAACCGCCGCGTAAATGTGAATTGTGCAATAAGAATTTCAAAAACAAATACAGTCTACGGGAACACATACGAATTTCCCATGAACAAAAGTTGGGCCTAAAACCGGAAAACTGATCAATAGTCAAAGAATGTAAATATTTCATATTAAGAAGCTAGTCGTCCTTTTTGTCATCATCGCCGTCACCGGCAGGTCACACATCATCCATCATTCACCCTTTCCTTAAAAAACCATCATATAAATAAAAAAAAACATTAAAACAAAATAAAGTATGTAATGGTTTTAAGGCAAAACAAAAAAAAAAACGAAAAACAATATATTTTAAACAATTAATTAAGTTATAGGAAGTTACAAAAATAAGATGTAAAATACATACATATACAATATATATATATATATAATGTAGTATATATTCATACATATAATAATTAATGTGTTTATTGAGATTTAGGTTAGACTTTATTTTTCCTCGTACTTCTTACTTTCGCTCTCTCTATTTCTTGTAACACTTTCACAAATGTATTAAATTTTCGAAATCTATTTTATATACAAATTTGAAGACAAACAAAAAATATCACTCTCATCAAAGAAAACAAACAAGACATTGAATTAAATATAATGTATTATGTATGAATTGATTTATCAAAATCAAAGTTTTTTATTATGATATTTTTTTAAAATACTTGGCCAACAGAAGTTAAATCTGTTGACTGTTCTGAATAGGCTATATAAATTGGTTGAGTTGACCAATTTATAGTCCTCGTTGGATTTGAACCAAATAGACTCTGAGCTAATGAATTTAAACCTGTTTACTAACTTTTTGGTACAAGAAACATTCTGGCATTAAAATTGAAATCGATTAATACCGATTAGCTGCCAATTTGGGATTTGAACGAACATTTTTTGAATATATCAGCGTGTGAAATGGAAATTTATTTATACAGGTATGTGGTGGATTTCACTAGTGATTTCCAATCACCTGTGTTGGACTTCACTAAAAATCTTCTCTTTCGAAATTCTTTTTTTGTTTATCCTTTAAGTTTTTTTGTTTGACAGAATCATATGCCAACTGAAATAGTGTTGTCGTGTACAATAGGGTGGGTCTATTAAGCAATCGATATTGTGCCATCGATCGATTTTTCGATAGCTTTCGGAAAAAAAGTTTCACAAGACATCAAAGAAATAATTTAAATTTTTGACTTTTTTCAACTTTTAATTTTAAGGTTATTTGTAGTAGGTAATATAAAATATCTTTTTTGTTTAAATATTATCTTTCCGAGGTGACCTACAATACTTATACGAGAGCGACCGCAAAAGTAACTGGCCTAACATAAAAATAACCGTTTTTTTTTTGGAAATATTATTATTTAATTTTCAACATAATCTCCTTCCAACTCAATATACTTCATCAAACGTTTTTCAAGTTTTTTAATTCCATCCGAAAAATAAGATTTTTCAAGACCTTCAAAATATGCCTCAGTTTTAGCAATAACCTCGCTATTGGACGCAAATTTTTTGCCACCGAGAAATTTTTTAAATTTGGAAACAAGAAATAATCAGAAGTAGCTAAATCTGGACTATATGGTGGATGCGGAGCAATTTCAAATCGTAATTCGGCCAGTTTTTGTTGAGTTAAAAATGCAGTGTGTGAAGGAGCATATCTTGATGAAAAAGAACTTTTATTTTCTAAATGCGGTCGTTTTATCTGGATTTCTTCACTCAACCGATCCAATAATGCACAATAATATTCACTATTTATAGTTTTTCCTTTCTCAAGATAATCAATAAATACTTTACCCCTTGCATCCCAAAATACTGTGGCCATTACTTTTCCTGCTGACAACAGTTTTCGCCTTCTTGGGACCACTTTTACCAGCTTCTATCCATTGTTTTTTTTTTTTTTTTTTAAATAACCAACACTCAGGGGATGCCCCCATACATGCGGTGCATTGCGTTGGCTAGTAGAAATTAATGGATCGGAGGGGGGAAAGAGGGAGTAATGTTTGTTGACGCTTGCCTTGAACTTCTGGATGTCGCAATTAGTGGGAAATACATTTGCCGGAAGTCGATTCCACATACGGACTGTACGAGCGAAAAACGAATTTGATCTGTAGTGTATAGTGCGGTCAACTGGCCAATCGATAACAAACGGGTGTGAATTCCTAGAAAGTCGCGTATCCCTGCCGAACATCTTCACGTCAGGAATAAGGCGACGGATGTCTGATGAACACACACCATGAAAGTAACGATAGAACAGCGTCACGCAACCCACATTCCGACGATGCTCAAGGGAAACAATAGAGTTGGATACCCTACTGTCACCTATCAGCACCATCGCTCTCCTTTGAACGCGGTCAAGTAGCTCCAAGGATGATTTTGGAGCACCTGCCCATATATGGGAGTTGTATTCCATCTTTGGCCTGATGTAAGTTGTATAGATATTGAAAAGATCAGAAGGAGTGAAATATTTCTTGCACCGCTTTAAAAAGCCTATACACTTGAGTGCTTCTTTCGACACTTCGAATACATGTCTCGCCCAACGAGCGTCACATTGTATTTTCATGCCCAGAACATCGAGAGCTTCTGATTGTTCAATATCCGTACCATCGAGAGAGATTGATGATATTGTTGGGTCAGCGAATCGCTTGTGAGACAACAAGCAGCACTGTGTCTTACGTGCATTAAAATCTACTCTATTCACTCGACCCCATTCGGAAATGGCCAGTAGATCACGACCAAGTGTCTCGTCCATAATTCGCCTTTTGTCTGCAATATCTTGAAGGCTCGGCCAACGGTCGAATGAATATGAGTGACAGAGGTTACTATCATCTGCGAAAGAGTAAATTGGATTCACGGTCTGACGCAATAGATCGTCAATGAAAATAAGAAACAAAGAGGGAGAAAGGACAGAGCCCTGTGGTACACCTGCGGTCAGCCTATGTGTGTTGGATGAGAACCCATCTACAACAACTCTAATAGTGCGATCTCTAAGAAAGCTCGATATAAACCGAGCAAACGTATTACCGACACCAAAAGCGATCAGCTTTGATATGAGTGCACCGTGACAGACTCTATCAAAGGCCTTGGAGATATCTAGAGCCACGACCTTACTCTCACCAAACTGGTGGATAGACCGACTCCAACGCTCCGACAAGAACGCCAACAGGTCTCCCGTAGAGCGGTTTCTACGGAAGACATACTGTCGATCACTCAGCAAGTCGTTGGTCTCTAAATACCTCACAAGATGGTGGTTTACCATGCTCTCCATTACCTTGGAGAGCGCAGAGCAAATCGCAATTGGCCGGTAATTCGCAGGATTATTGGCTTCACCCTTTTTAGGAATCGGCTGGACGTTAGCAACCTTCCAACACGCTGGGAAAACTCCCGCACGGTAAGCAAGGTTGAAAAGGTTGCGTAATGGACGGGCTAGCGTCGACGAGCACTTACATAGGACAAGTGCAGAGATTGGTCGATTTTTTGGGGCAAAGTCACCAAATGCGGCACATATCTTGCGGGTAGCTTTTTCATGTGGAGTTCATCATGTAAAATACTCCAAACTTGTTTTTCGTTTATCTTAACAATATCAGCAAGTTCTCTGAGCTTTATTCGTCTATCTTTAGCCACTTCATTAACTATTTTTCTAATGTTTTCAATAGTAGTAGCAGTTTTCGGTCTTCCAGAGCGTTGTTCATCTTCCGTACTTGAACGACCCATTTTAAATTGTTGAACCCAGGATTTCACGGTGGAGTATGATGGTGCATTATCACCATGAACAGAATCCAATTCATCTTTGATTAATTGTGGCGTATAACCTTTCATATAAAAGTGTTTAATTACCGCACGAAACTCTTTATTTTCCATTTTTCAAAAATTATAAAACTTGTTTACTTCAATCACCTTTAACAAAGAAAATAATCATTAAATATTTCGGAAATTTTGACAGATGGCTTATAAAAGATTGCTTTTAAAAAACAAAAAAAAAACAAAAGTTGCTAGTAAAACAGAAAATGTGCCAGGCCAGTTAGTTTTGCGGTCGCCCTCGTACATATGAGCGCGTGAGAATAGAAATACGATAGTTTCGATTCTCTACGATTCACGCGATCATATGTTATGTTTCTACGAGGGCATATCAAAAATTCCGTGACGTTTCCAACTTCCCTCGTAGTAATATGAAATGCAACACTGCTCCCATCAACCATCAATAGACTTCTGTCAAATTTTGGGAGCAACGCTGCTCCCATCAAGTACTTCTGTTTATAGACTACTGTCAAATTTAGAGTTCCGTCATTTAGTTTGTGTTTAACAGCTGTTCAAAACATACAAACAACCTCGCAAATTTTGTTAAACATGGAAAAAAAGTGAATTTCGAGTGCTCATTAAACCAGGGTTCAGAATCATTCACTCGCTCGCGCTCTCGTCCGCGAACGTGTGCGTTTCAATTTTTTCATAATGTTCTTCTTCGCGAGTAAGAGCGTAAAAAATATTTCTTTTCACTCTCTTTCACGTGTGCGATGGTTGAAATTTTTTTGTTGCTCATCCTTCGCGTGTGTGCGTGAATCCAATTTTGTTTTGTTCATATATGAACGGTAGCAAAAGAAAGAGCGCTCCTAAATGAGCGCTCGCACATTTCTGACAGGTTGATATTTTTTTTAGTTGTTCATCGTTCATTTCAAAAAGTCTTTATCGAACCTTCTTATTACAAAATTAAATTTTGAATTGCTAGATTTCTTAAATCTATATGTTGAAGAACAAGAATAGTTTATATACATATATAAATAATATGTAAGTCAATGTAGTCAACAATAATATAAAAATTTTTTTAAATGAATTTAATTATTTAATTTTTTAAAAATTTTAATAAATGCATTTTTTTACTTTTTTAAATGAATTACATATGTACTTTACTTTTTACTTTTTTAAATGAATTACTTTTACTGAATTAATTTACTGCAAATAAAATGTTATGAACATATTTAATTTTTGTTGTTGTTTCTTTAAATAATAAATTGTTTTGTGGAATTTCTGTAAAAGAAAAAATTTCAACTTGTCAGAAATGTGCGAGCGCTCATTTAGGAGCGCTCTTTCTTTTGCTACCGTTCATATATGAACAAAACAAAATTGGATTCACGCACACACGCGAAGGATGAGCAACAAAAAAATTTCAACCATCGCACACGTGAAAGAGAGTGAAAAGAAATATTTTTTACGCTCTTACTCGCGAAGAAGAACATTATGAAAAAATTGAAACGCACACGTTCGCGACCAAACTCATAAATGAAGCTAAATGAGCGCACATTAATGAAAATTTCTGAACCCTGCATTAAACATTATTTTTTGAGGAAAAAAACCTTCAATTAAACCAAGTAAAAGCTTAATTAATACTATGGGGACTCTGCACCATCGATTTCAATGGTCAATTGAGGTCAATACATCCGAAAATGTCGAAAAAATTGCACGATATTATGTTGGCCGATGGAAGAGAAAAAGTACGTAAGATTGTTGATGCCATGCGAATTTAATATGGCAGTGTGAAAAGGAGATTATGTTGAAAAATATTTTTTTTACACATTGAACAGGGATTAAGCGGCTCAAGACCTCTTGTATCTATAAGTACATTTAAATAGAAGGCAAGTTTGTAAAAAAAATGACATTGACTACTTTTCGCGCAGTGTGCAGCCAAGAAAATCAACGTCACTTTGCCATTTTGTCAAAAACTTGTCTTCTATTGAAATAATGATACAAGAGGTCTTGTGCCGGTTAATTTCTGTTCAATGTGTAAAAGCAAAAGACCGAAATAAAAGAAACGATAGTTTTTTGCAACAAAAACTGTGTTTTATTCGAAAAGTCACGGATTTATTGATATGCTCTCGTATGTATTTATATGTAATATTTAAAAAAAAAATACTTAAAAATGTAAGTCGAAAAAGTAAAAAAAAAATTAATTTGGGCGCCTAGAAAATGATTTTATTTAAATGTAGTCCTGGAACTTTTTTTTCTCATGCCAAAAGGTATCGAAAAATCGATAGCACAATATCGATAATCTTTTGTACTTAAAAATCGGCCCCCTAATATACAATAATAATGTGTTTTCCAAGGTCATAACAATTTCGCATCTTTATGTCAACGAACCCTCAAACATTTTTAATGATCTTTCAGTGTCAAAACGTTAGTCGAAGTCAAAATTTTCATCATGGTAAAGTTCACTTATGAGCAACGTTTCGAAATCATTAAAAATTACTACCGATATTCTGAGTCGGTGGTCGCAACTTTTTGAGCGTTTACTCCAATTTTCATCATATGTGACAGCGCATAGAGGAAGGGACCTAAGGGTAAAAAAAACCAATTTTCACTTTTTTTTGATGTGGACAACATCTGAGCATCGAATGAGACCGATTCCATGCCCCAAAAGTGTTCCCTCCCAGAGATATGTGCGTTTTATGGAAGTGATGGTACACCAAAGATACACGCATTTAAATCTTTAAAATGGCTCTCCTGAACAAAATGGTTTTTACCCTTAGGTCCCTTTCTATTTTGCGCGTCACATATGTATGCAGCGATGAATTTCATTTCTGGCTGAGTTGTTTTGTCATTAAACAAAATATGGGTTATTGGACAGTAACAAACCCTCATGTGCTTCAAGAGACAAATTGCATTCGCAAAAAATTACTGTGTAGTGTGGTTTTCATGCCGGAGGTGTGATTGGATTCGTCGATGAAAACAATCGTCACGTTACTGTTAATGTAGAGCACTATCGTGCCATGATTGGATTGGATGAGCTTGACATCGCCGATATGTGGTTTTAAAAGGACGGTGCCACTAGCCACACAGCTCTTGTTAAAATCGATTTACTGAAAGGCAAATTCGGTAAACGTGTTATCTCGAGCAGTGGTCCGGTCGAATGGCTGCCTCGTTCATGCGATTTAACGCCATTGGTTTTTTTATGGGGCTACATGAAGTCATTGTCCTATGCCAACAAGCAAACAACTTTAGACGAGCTCAGAGACAACATCCAACGTTCCGGTCGAAATATGTGCAAGAGTGGTGAAAAATTGGTTCCTAAGAATAGATCGCTGTACACAGGCTCGTGGTGGTCATTTGACCTTAATCAAATTTCATTCTTAAAATGTAACATTTGCACTACACCTGGAATAAATTTGAACTTTATATCTTAAATTTTCTGTGTTTTATTAATATATGAAATTGTTATGCCCATAATGGATAACCCCGTAGTATACACTGCGTCATATTGAAAAATCATCTAGTGACGCTTTCCCCAAAAACATTTTTTTATGCAAAAAACCTTCATTCTACATTGCATTAATAATGAATGAATAGTTTTGAAATTCAGAATTAAATCTAGCATTTCAATTGCAAATTTCAGTTACAGATTATCTCTCAATTTGCCTTAAACATTTTTATGAAATATTTTAAAAACGAATTAAAAGTGGGAAATGTTTACTTAACTAAAGCTTGATCAAATTTACATTAAAAACATTTTCTCTCAAAATCTACACGATTATTTCAAATGGCTTTTCCTTTTGCCTATTTCGGAAAAAATACCACTTTCAGAATTTAATTGATTTTCATTTATTTTGCACTATCACTCAGATTTTTACTCCATTATTTTTTATTTTTGTTAAAATTATATACGAGTTTCTCAAGGAAATGCATTGCAGAAGGAAGTATAAACTGAAATTCGTATAAGATTTTTTTAAGGGTGAATTATGAAAAAAAGTGGGTTTTAAAATTTCGATGCCATATTTACTCTTATTTTCTATTCTGGAATCGACATGAAGTTGTAAAAGGTTTGTGTAAATTTATGTAAAAAAAATGTCACTCGAATTTCGAGAATCCACCAATCATGGCACCGCTGAACATTTCTTTAAAGTTCATACATTCCTGGGTTCACATGTTTATTGCTGTGCTGCCACGACGGTCCCTGTTAATAATGGCAATATACACGGCGATTCATTCACGACTGGAGAAATTTCACCAGCGTATTCCTTGGCAGCGGTTTTAAAATTTTCGGATTGGTGGTCGGAGGGTACTACGGTTCTGAATTGCTAAGTTCTGAACCAGTGGTCGGACTTTTTTGTTTTTGGGCTTGTTGGAAAGGTTAAACCCCTTTCAGAATCATTAAAAAAATTAAATAAAAAAAGTGAAATCGCCGAGATAAGCTTTCAAAAAAAATCAATAGAACGTGTACATACGAGGGCTGCTATATATATATATTTCTGGCCTAATAATGAAAATGCGAATATTTATCATCAAAAATGGTTTTATTGTTTTTCAAAGTATTCTTCGGCATGAGTTATACACTTTTGCATGCGCTCAAACCAATTGTCGAAGCACTTTTTCCACTCCGATTGCGACACCTCCAAAACATATAAGTAGTTTTTGAACGCTTCAACAGCATCTCTAGCGACGAAAAACGTCGACCACGCATTTTTTTCTTGATGTGCGGGAATAAAAAGAAGTCATTTGGTGTCAAGTCAGGGCTGTACGGCGGATGACCCATCATTTCGACGTTTTGGCCGGTCAAAAAGGCGTTGGTTTGAGCCGATGTGTGATAGCTCGCATTGTCATGGTGCATAATAATTCGTCTTCTCTTATTCGTTTTTCGAATTTCTCCGAAGACTTCAGGTAAACAAATTGTGGTGTACCACTCAGAATTGATCGTCCTACGTTGCTCAAGCGGAACAGTCGTCACATGACCAGTTTTGCCGAAAAAAGAGGCGACCATTTGCTTCGAAGTTTTTCTTCCACGAACAACTTTTGTTGGATTTGGCTCGTCTTTAATGGGTCTTTAAAATGGTCGGGTTCATATGGTTTGGGTTCATATGCATAGATCCATGATTCGTCACCTGTGACAATGTTATTAACTGCCTTTGAGCTACCGCAGTTATACTCTTTCAACATCTCTTTGCAGCAATCCATACGAGCCTTTTTGAGCATTCATCAAATTATGTGGGATCCAACAAGAACAAATTTTTGTACGGCCAAATGAACATGCAATATATTATTGATGTTTGTCATACTAATGCCCAAGGCTTAATCAGTTCACGCACAGCATCGATGGTTTCTGGCAAAGTGACCTATGTTGGACGTCCTTGACGAAATTATACAAGGGACGAACGGCGTTCGAGACTGAACGCTTGGTACCAGCGATTAACATTTGTTTTTTTTAGGTGCTTCATCACCAAAAGTCGAACCAAGTTGATTTAAACACTCTTGTCTCGATAACCTACGTCGAAATTCGTAAAAAATCATCGCACGAAAATGTTCACGGGATAATTTCATTTTTTGAAGTTTTCAACACAATGTAAACAAGACAATTCGCCCTCAAATGGCAAAAAGTTCTGAGTGGCAGAGATGTTAATCCCCTGAATAGCATAGTGGTGTAGGGCATCCTATAGTCGGTCATGACCGACTTTTTTCCTTCTTATACAATAAATTTGTTTAAGACGAAGCCAAATGTCAAAAGACAAATGGGAATATTTTTAGGAAAAAGTTTAATTTTTAAAATTTAATCCGTGTTCCAAAAACCCAAATAAATGATAATGAATTACACTGGTCAGCGCTAAATTAACGGCAGAAGGTATTATACAGGGCTGTCATAGAAACCAATGTTGTAACTATTGGTTTTGAAAACGATAAGTAAAAGAAATTTGGTGTCATGAAAAGCAATGTTATCGGTTTTATCAGCAACAGCTGATTCGAACATTGGTTTTATTTACATTCGAAATGGACAAAACCAACTTGGTTTCATGACAACAAATGAAACCAACATAGGTTTGCAAAAACGACAATTAGCAAAACATGATTTCTATGACAGCCCCGATAGTCTACTTTAGTTGATTTGGGGCTGTTTAGAGGAGAAATCGATATGTAGCGCATTTATTTCGGATAAGAATTGTTGAAGAAATAGGCAAACAAAAATTTCGAATTTTCGTTACAAAAAAATTCGTTGAGCTGCCTAAATTATCTGGATTCTTACCCAGTGTATTTTGATAACTCCGGTAAAGCGTAATAAAATACGCATTCAACAAGCTATTACACGTTAGAATCAGTTAAAAAATGACTGGGTAATTCCAGATTTTGTACGAAATGGGAACAACTTTCCGCTTCGGTAAATTTCTCATCTAAACATTGCGCTGATGGTTTTGAAAATCGGTTCACAAATAAAGCAGTTAAAGGTCCCCTTATTCAAAAAACCGAAAATAACGGTTTATGTGAATAACTCCTAAACGAATGAGACGTTTGTCATTAAATGCAGTTGTCCAAAATATATACGATATTTAAAGACTAAAATGCCTTTTCCTACCCTGTAGGGTAAGGCGAGGCTACAAATAGTCAATGAATTCCAGGACATATTCAACTTTAATTGGTCAAGTATTTTAAAAGCTAAACCTTCCCGTTTTATATGTGGTAGAGTTTCTTGTAAATAGAACCTAAATCATTTTACAGAAGTATAATTTTCTATGTAGTTGTAATATCCATATCCATATCTCACCTCATACGAGTATCTACATTAATTTTCCAACATAGGTAATAGAATTAGAAATTCTATATTTAGTGTTTTTGTTGATTAAAAAAACAGAAAATGAAAAAACCAACTTAATTAATTTTATTCATTTCTATATATAATAATAATAATATATAAATAAACGGATGTAAATTTGTATTCGTTCTTTATGTATCCGATGAACCTTTTTTTTCAAAAATCTTGGTTGTTTATGGTCCCAGCATCACTCATGGTAGTGCAAGTCGATCCCAGAACAACCGATTCTATGTACCGGATTGACCCAAAGCAGCAATTCTTCGGCCAAGTGCTGTCACGCGTCGGCACACATTTGGCGCTAGCTCGCCAGACATAACCATGGCATCGCCTGACCTGATCAACGACGTCACCTCGTTAGGATCGGACCACCCTCACCATCAACAGACAATCAAAAAAAGCCTTATTGGGATGAGAAGCCACCAACCGCAGCTTCAATAACCTACCCATTTCCTCGGGTAGCCGAGAACAAGTTCCGGGTCATCATCAACGCAGCAACTGCTCGACATATTCCTGCTGGTCGAATACCCGAGATACAACAAAATTTCCCAGCAGAGGCAGCGGGACTCCCAAATGAGCCTGAGCCAACGACCCCTTGTGGTCACATTGGACAGCCTTCTTCGATCCTCTGCACATGGTACAGCTAGCTATTTGCGATAAGCTTAAAAGTAGGGACAAGGTCCTCAAGTCACTCACTACCCGACAGTACTTGGGGAGCCGACAAGCAATCCTTGTTGACCTCTTACAAAGCGGTAGGTCGGTCTGCAACGAACTACGCAGCGCTAATGTGGTCGGCGAACGTGAGTACGACGCAGTGGATGAAAATTTAGACTTGCCGGGATGCCAGACTGAGAACATCAACAGGGTGTGTCCTTATGTCTACTGAGGACCATCAACGTGAGCAGACGAAGATTCTTTATTGATGTCTAAGCGGTATCTGCTTGGGTGTCTTCATAGCAGTCATCCCAACTACCATCTCATCGACAGGATGCCTAGGCTGATCAGGTACGATCGTCATGATCTACAGAGAGAGAGGTTCAGCAGTACAAGAGAGCGTATAGATCATCAAAACTATCAGGCAGGTCTGAACGACATTTACGTTGATGAAGTCGCAGCAGCAGTATCGAGATATAGCGTGAATGTAGTTCTAGGGGCATATCCCCAGGGAAGACGACGCTATCTCGGCAGACGCCCGTGTTTCAGGCTCAGCTGAGATCTGGATGATGGCGCCTCAATTCGTATTGGGCCCGAATTGATGCTAACGTTCCGGGCGTCTTTATGTAAAATTATTCTCAAAGAAGTGCGAGAAATGTTCACTTCCTGAGAACGATGACGAGTTGATGTTGATAGTACTCTTGGACATTCAGAGTTACAGCAGCGATGTTTTCGATAAAACGCACTGGACAAGAACGTACTTGGGTTGGTTTGTCCAATAGCGATCCATTTTCATGACCTCGCTTCAAAAATTGACGCACAAACTGAATGATAAGGCCGATGACAAACATTAACCTGGAAATAAAAATGAGATTTGTTCTATCTTTCAAAGTAGTTAAAATTTTAAATGACCCAACCTTTACAATGTGGGCTCCAATTTCCACCGTTTGCATTTTTCTGTCTTGGTACCTTAGTTGACAGTCTCCAAAATACGGAAATTTAAAAATAATGTTGTAAGTCAATCGATCCCAACTAAGCTTAAAGTGCAAAACAGATTCTTACATGTCGAACAATTTTCATCGATTTAATTCCAGGAAGGATATTTCATGCAATTACCCGCACTTTTCATTTAATATTTCTGCAATTTCTTTTTCGTTTCAGGTAAATTTTTACTTTGTAAAATCTGCAAGCGTAAGCTTAAATCACCCAACGCCCTGAGACGACACATTGCCTCGAAGCACTCGAAGATAATGGGTAAAGAATTCCACTGTGCCACATGTAATAAAAGTTTCAAAACGAAATGGTCGTTGTCCACTCACAATTCGCGGTACCATCGGGACATGAAACCAACCAAGGAATGCATAAAAATGGAGTTTATGGATGTGTGATCGATACGAAGAATTTAATTAAGTAAAAACACAACACACACATCTCGAAAATACAAATATTTAAAGCAATATTATTTTGTTAACATAAAATTGAATTTTATTTGACTTTTCAAACTCATTTCACTTATTGGGTCATCCGTAACTTACAGCTAAAAAAAGAGGATAGGTGCCTTCTTAGAGCTCTGCATAACCGGGCAGGGGGAATTTTTCACTGAATTTCTCAATTTCAGAGCGCAAAGCTTGAATCTTCTTTTGAACATCCGCATTATTGTGCACTGTCTGCTGGAAGTCCACCAATTTGGGTCCGGACACTTTCATGGCTTCACCACAAATCTTCAAGGCAGCATCGATGTATTCGACCACAGCATCAATGTCGGTTTCCACCAAGCCCCTAGTGGTCAAGGCCGGTGTGCCCAAACGTATGCCGGAGGGATTCATGGCCGACTTGTCCCCAGGTACGGTATTCTTGTTACAGGCAATATTAACTTCTTCCAAGACGTATTCGGCTCGGGAACCAGTCAGCCCTACGTTGCGTAAATCGACCAAAACTAAATGGACATCAGTGCCACCGGTGGCAATGCTGTAGCCCTTCTTGATAAGGCCATCGCATAAGCGACGAGCATTGGCAATGACTTGAGTTTGGTATTCTTTAAATTCTGGCGACTTGGCCTGTTTGAAAGCGGTGGCAATGCCGGCTATGGTGTTGTTGTGGGGACCGCCTGCAAGGAAAAGAAAACCACAAATTAAAAAGAAATGAAAAGAAAAAACTTGCGAAGCTAAAGTATTAAATAATAGTTAATTACAAGCTCTTGGTGGAATATAAACCTCAGTTTCCAGCAATCAATTTTAAATGCAATTTAAACACAGACTTTGTGTTTGAGGTTCGCAGTTATGAATGTTAAAAGATACCTTACAAATAACCGCCGCACAGTGGTTCAGGATCGATTTCCATCGGCCAAAATTCTATAACTTTTGATCTAGTAAATATTTTTGAGTTCTGTAAAAGGAGCAATTGTAGCCAAGAACTCAAGGATTATTTTAAACAAAATTTTTGTTTTCCATATGTTTTAAAAATTGAGATTTAATTTTTCGACATTGTCGAACTGTATTTCATACAATCAATTATCAAGTGTGGTTTCTTATCTTTAATATGGCGTCAAAGTTTATTTCTACGTACCAAATATAAATATACTTTGGTTGTAGTTACTATTTTAAACTATCGTTTTTGAATAAAATGTGACTTTTTAGGTTTTAAAAATTGAGATTTAATTTTTCTACATTGTCGAACTGTATCTCATACTTTAAATTATCAAGTGTGGTTTCTTATCTTTAAAATGGCCTCAAAATTTGTTTGTATCAAATATACTTTGGTTGTAGTAACTGTTTTAAGAAGTATCGATTTTGAAAAAAATGTGACTGAACCAACATATTTTTTTCTTTAAAAGACTTTAATGACTGCAGTAGCTTTTTCTAAAGTTGAAAAGGTTTTCCATTTTTTGGGGGTAGCTAGCTTTTGCTCGCCCGACATTGTCCCCTTGAAAGATAGCGAACAATAGGTGAAAAATGTCTCATTTTTTAATTACTTTTCAAAACTAGGTGCGCAGCTAGATTTTCCTAATGGTGTGCTACGTCCCAAATACCCCTAATAACCGCTGGATAACTGCCACAGGTAGTACTGTAAGTTATTCACAAGTACACATTGACATTATATTGATATTCTTACGACAAAATAGTGCAATAGCTCTTAAAATGCATGAGATACAGTTTGACAAAGTCTAAAAATTAAATCTTACTTTTTAAATTTTCCAAACCTGAATAAAGTGAAAGTCGGCTTTAACTTTCGTTTTTGCGCATTTATTGGAACAATTACTTGCAAATATGTCAAAAAAATTAAAACTAAAAAAATACTTTTCTTTAAAATCGAAAATTACAAAAAACCGTCAACTTCAGGCTAATTTCTAATTCTTCTAATATACCCAATGGCCCAATTTTATATGTTAATATCTTAAAATATTCCTTGAGTCTTTGGCTACAATTGCCGTTGTTACAGAACTCAAAAATATTGACACATTGACATTATATTGATGTTCTAACGACAAAATAGTGCAATAGCTCTTAAAATGTATGAGATACAGAAGTGAAAAAATTAAATCATATGTACTTTCTAAATTCTCAAAACTTGGAAAAAGTAAAAATCGCCAGTAGGAATTTTTTTTGGCGCATTTATTGAATAATTACTTGCAAATATGTAAAAAAATATGTACTTTTCTTTAAAATCGGATATTACAAAAAGTAATCAACTTCAGGCTGATTCCTAAAATATACCCATTAGCCCAATTTTAAATGTTAATAGCTCAAAATAATCATTGAGTCCTTGGCTACAATTGCCCTTTTTACAGAACTCAAAAATATTTACTAGATCAAAAGTAAAAGATGAAAATCGATACGGGACCAATGTGCGCCGCAGTGTGGTGCTGAGTGCACATGACTGTCGTCCAAAAAACTTAAGCTAGCTAAACTCTGGGTAAGAACCCCTTACGAGGGTTGCTATATATATTTCTGGCCTAAGCAACACTAAGTTCTGCCACCTTGGCGCCATCTGACATTTCCATTGAAAAGTTTGTCTTTTTTTTAGCATAAACGTACTCAGAACGTTTTGACGTACGACCATCATTTGTTTTGTTTACAGGGACTTGAAAAAATGAATTTTGGCAAAAAAATGGAATTACCTGGTGAACATTTTCGTGCGATCATTTTTCACAACATTCGACTTGGATTATCACGACAAGAGTGCATCGATGAACTTAAATCTTTGTATGGCTATGAAACACCATCCTATAGCACTGTGAAAAACAGGTTTGATGAATTCAATCGTGGCCGACGCATGCTCAAAGACGAAGGTCGTCCAAAAACGGCCGGTGTGCCAGAGAACATTGATGCTGTGCGTGAACTGATAATGCAAGATCGCCATGTGACATACCGTGAAATAGAGGCATCCTTGGGCACACATTCGATATTGCATTAACACCTGACCGTAAAAAAGGTTTGTTCTCGTTGAATCCCGCACAATTTGACAATCGTTCAAAAAAGGGCTTGTGTCGATTGGTGCAAAGAAATTTAAAAAAATACGATTGCGGTGCTTCAAAAAACGTTTATAAGATCGTCACAGGTGACGAATCATTGATCTTTGCGTATGAACCCTAAACAAAACAGCATTCGACCGTGTTGGTCTTCGAAGACGAACCAAATCCAACAAAAGTTGTTCGTGGAAGAATCACTTCGAAGCAAATGGTCGCCTGTTTCTTCGGCAAAACTGGTCATGTGGCGACTGTTCCGCTTGAGCCACGTAGGGCGGTCAATTCTGAGTGGTACACCACAATTTGTTTGCCTGAAGTCTTCGGAGAAATTCAAAAAACGAGTGTGAGTGGTACACCACAATTTGTTTGCCTGAAGTCTTCGGAGAAATTCAAAAAACGAACAAGAGAAGACGAATCATTGTGCTCCATGACAATGCGAGCTCTCACACATCGGCTCAAACCAGCGCCTTTTTGACCGGCCAAAACGTCGAATTGATGGGGTATCCGCCGAACAGCCCTGACTTGGCACCCAATGACTTCTTTTTATTCCCGCACATCAAGAACAAAATTGTGTGGTCAATTTTCGTCGCCAGAAGATGCTGTTGAAGCGTTCAAAAACCATGTTTTAGAGGTGCCTCAATCGGAGTGGAAAAGTGCGCTTCGACAATTAGTTTGATCGCATGCAAAAGTGTATAAATCATGCTGGATAATACTTTGGAAAACAATAAAACCATTTTTGATAATTAATATTCGCGTTTTCATTATAAGGCCAGAAATATATATAGCAGCGCACGTATCAGAGTGGTGTAGGGTATCTCATAGTCGACCACGTCCGACTTTAACTTTATTTACTTGTATCTAGTTTACAAATCTCAACTTTTTACAAAATCAACTTTGATTGAGGCTATTTGCAAAATGCATAACACCTTCCGACTTTAACTTTTTTCATTTTGCGCCATTCGTTTGCGGGTGATTCATTTTGCGCCACCTTGTACATACAGAATCATTGAAAAGTTCTACGACTATCTAGCCATATCCGTCTGTCTGTGGAAGGCAAACTACAGGCCACACTATTGAAACGTCCCAAAATACCTACTATTTTTTTTCTTTTTTGCGCTTTTGTAGCGTAAGGACGGTGGAGCGTATATAAGTTTTGTCCTAGATGAACTTAAAGATGTTTTTACTGAAGTTTAAGACCTGGGGTTGGACGAATATGGTTCATGTAGGATGGCGCGTGGCTCACAGCCCGTGCCATAATCGATCTTTTGCGCTCCAAATTCTCAAATCGTACTATCATCCGTCTTGGCGGTGTCAATTGGCCGCCTCGAAGCTCAAAAAAGGACCGATGTTATGCCAACAATTTTAGAAACGATTCAGGCACTAAAAGCCATCATCAGTTATCTAATCCGTGAGCTACAGCCAGAAACCAGCAGCAAGGCTTTGGAAAATTGAAGTGACAGAATGCTACTGCGAAGCCAGCTGAGACAGCCACTTTAACGAAATTGTATTCCATAATTTATGGGAATGTTTGTTAATACTAATAAAGCCATAATACTACGATATTAATTAAAAATTGTTTCCAATTGTAGATACGAGGGCGGTTCGGAAACTTCTTAGCCTAGCACAAAAAGCGCGGTATAAACAGAAAAAAGTTAAGTGTTTTGGAAACTTCCATCTCTGCTATAAACACGTGTTAAATTTTGTTCTGGCAACTCCTTCATATAGAAACAGGTGTTCACAAAAGACGCATCCGCGATTTTTTTACAATGGAAAAATTAGAAATGCGTGGTGTCATTAAATATTTACATAAAAAAGGTTTATCGGGACAAGAAATTCATAATGATATGGTGAATGTGTTAGGTGAAAGTGATCCTTCATATGCAACAGTAAAAAATTGGGTTGCAGAATTTAAACGTGGTCGTACAAGCATTGAAGATGAACCACGTAGTGGACGTCCAAAAACAGCAACAACAACAGAAATTGTAGCCAAAGTGCATGATATGGTATTAAATGTTCGACGAATAAAAGTGCGTGAATAGCGAATATCATGGGCATCTCAAATGATCGAGTCCATTTAATTTTGCATGAAGAACTACAGATGAAAAAGCTTTCTGCAAGATGGGTGCCGCACTTGTTAACAGTCGACCAAAAACGCATAAGAATGAACATTTCTCAAGCTTGTTTGGATCGTTTTCAGCGAAATAAAATGGATTTTAAGCGTCGTTTCATAACTGTTGATGAGACATGGATCCACCACTATACTCCAGAGACAAAAGAACAATCCAAACAATGGACTGAAGCTGGAGGAAGTGCCCCAAAGAAGGCAAAAACAATTCAATCGGCTGGTAAGGTTATGGCAACGGGTTTTTGGGACTTTAAAGGTATTTTATTGATTGACTATCTGCAAAAGGGTAAAACAATAAATTCAGAGTACTATTGCAACCTTTTAGATCAATTAAATGTACAAATTCGAGAAAAACGTCCTGGCTTACAACACAAAAAAATAATTTTTCATCAAGACAACGCACCAGCGCACAAGAGTGTTTTAACAATGGCTAAAATCAACGAATTAAAGTACGAGTTGCTTGACCACCCACCTTGTTCTCCTGATTTAGCTCCCAGTGATTTTACCTGTTCCCAAATCTAAAAAAATTCCTTGCTGGCAAGCGTTTTACCTCAAATGAAGATGCAATTACAGTTGTAAACCACTAATTTAAAGACCTTGAGGAAAACTATTTTAATCAAGGGATAGAATTACTAGATAAGCGTTGGACTAAGTGTATTGAAGTTTCAGGAGATTATATTGAAAAATAAAAATATTTTTGAAAAACTAACTATTCTCTATCATTGATAGGCTAAGAACTTTCCGAACCGCCCTCGTAAATAATTAATATTCATTTATATGATGAAATAATTGAATACTCAATCAAACACCCTGTTCTTGTTAATGGTAAAAGAGAACCGATATTTGGGACTCCGGTTATTGAAAAAGACCAAGAAATCTGCACTTAAGTTAAGTAGCCTTTGATTATTGTAAAACACATTCGTTGCTTGGGGTCTAAGGATAGTGATGTAGCGTTCACCGAAACTGCAGTCACCCCTGCTTGCAACTAAACGTTTTTTCGATTGCCTTTTGAATAACTTTTTAGTTTTTCTTTGAACAAAATGTTCAAAACAAACATGGCCTCAAATCTACATATGATCTAAGCAATCCCAGCAAATTTTAATCGAAATTGAAACTTTTTTACTTGGAACATAATTCGAATTTCGGCCAAATTTGACTATTGGCCACATCTGAAAGACTGCTTTCAGTCATAGTCAAAGCTAGTATAATGGAGATGCTTACGAAAGTAGTTCACTTGAATTGCATGGAACAAGACAATTTTTCTGTATAACATTTTAATTTCCAAACTTAAACATTTAAATTGCTACAAAACTTACCCTGCAGTCCAGGGAATACAGCATTATTAATACGATCTTCCAAATCGTACATAATTTTTTCACCATTAGGCTTCACCTTACGCACGCCCTTACGGAAGAAGATAACGCCGGCGCGGGGTCCTCTCAACGTCTTATGTGTAGTTGTGTTCACAACATCGGCATATTCAAATGGCGAGGGTATCAAACCAGCAGCAACCAGACCGGCAACATGGGCCATATCAGCAAACAAATAGGCACCATTGTCATCGCACACCTTGCGGAAACGTGCATAGTCCAAACAGCGGGAATAACACGAAATACCGGCAATGATCAGTTTGGGCTTGAACAATTTGGCATTGGCCTCTAAGCCGTCATAATCGATTAAACCAGTAGCGACATCAACTTTGTAAGGCATCGATTCGAAGAAGATCGAGGTTGCCGAAATGCGTTTGTTGGCCGTCATGAAACCATGAGTCAAATGACCACCATCGGGTAAATCCAAACCCATAATACGGTCATGGGGCTGCAACAAACCGGTGTAAACGGCAAAGTTAGCCGGCGAGCCAGAGTATGGTTGTACATTGACACCCCATTCTTCGGGATTTAGATTAAAGGCTTCCAAAGCACGTTTCTGAGCCAGAATTTCGATCTTATCAATAAATTGATTGCCGCCATAGTAACTGAAAGAAAATAATGTATATTTTTTTTTTAAATAAAATGCACAAAATTAAATATTTATTCTACAGGGTGGCGCAACCGTGCCACAAAATCGTAATACCTATTTTCTGTGTAAGCAATCGGCTTATTTTTTATATTTATTGAAAAGTTAGTATTTAGATTTACAAAAATGAATGTATGGAATACCGAAAAGAGGATTTGGATATCGCAGCGGCACCTCGCTTTGCAGTCTAGCATTTCCGTCCAAAGGGAATTTAGGCGGGAGTTTGGCGGAAATCTCCCAAGTAAATAGATCATTATAAGGCTGGTTGTTGTTCTTGTAGCGGCACATAGTACCGGAGTGACAGCCCCTGGCCGCAGTATACCTCCTTCGGGTCGATCCGGTGCATAGAACCGGCTGTCGATGGATCGGTTATGAGGCTGTTAAACATGTTTGCCGAATCTGAAAGCATCGTACGAGGGCCATTCCATCGAGATCCCTTTGCCAGTGTTCGATTTAGGCAAATCCAAGCATTTCGACCTGAAACTTACCGGCGGATAATTCATGATGACTTAAGCTTGTTTTCGTAGAAAGTCACAATTACAAGCAAGTTAAACCCTCTGGATTTGGCTATTCGAATGGATATTTGTCTAGAAATTATTGAAATGGACGAAGAAGACAACAGCTTGATTATGTCTGATGAGGCCCATTTTGATCTAAACAAGCAAATTTGCCGTATATGGAGTGAATTTGACCCACAAATACTCCATGACTATTGGAACTGAACCCAGAACGAGTTACTGTGTGGTGCGCAGTTTTATCAAGCTGCATTGTGGGGCCATACTTCTTTAAAGAACACGGTGCAACAGTGACTGTCAATGGGATCGTTATTTAAAGTTGTTGAAGGAGTTTTTTTTAGCCAGAACTGTCCCAAAGACTCATGCGATTCAACAGCATTTGGTTCCAGCAAGATCAAGCAACTGCACATATAGCCAGGCCGGTTATGGCAGAGCTCCAACGGAAATTCCCAAACAAATGAATATCCAGAAATTCCACTTTCCGCTGGCCCGGTCCTGACTGCACCATACTTTTTTTTGTGGTTATGTCAAGCAAGAGGTGTAGAAAACTAAACCAAGGAATTTGACTAAATTGAAGCAGTCCATTAAAACAATTGAAGCGATCCCAACTCTAACCCTTCAGGCCGCAATAAATAATTTTATAATCAACTGTCGCATATGCGTGGATGAGCTTGGAGGTCATTTAAGGTATATCATCTTCAAACACAATTATTCATATAAAATAAAATTGAATTTTCTATGCAATAAAAAAATGAAATACATTGATTAAAATAAGTTATTTGAATTTCTTATTGTAGCACAATTGGTGCGCCAAACTGTATTTTTATTTCATTTATGTAATTCGAAGCCCATTGGGGGCCTATTAAAGCTAAATTACAATATGCTTCAAAATTATAAATAGAATTGAGTGAATGAAGACAAATGAATTTGCTAGGAACTATTTAAACATAGATGCAAAAGGTCTTGAGCCGGTTAACCACTGTTAAATATTTTTTTTTGGTAGGTACGTATTAAATATTCTGACCCAGAGGTGCGTGCGTACGCCATGTGGTCCCTAATGGCCAGAACCACGCTCTCTTGCCAAATTAGCGTCTTCTTCTCAGGTGACATCAGCGGGAGGAACCTCTCCTCTAAGCACTACAACCACGCTGTAGCTGGACACTGTTACTGCGACTTTATTAGCATGAATGTCTTTTAGACCTGACTGATAGTTTCGATTATCAAAAGTTTCTCTCTTGAAGCGCTGGAAATCTCACTTAAGATCATCAAGGCCATACCTGATCAGCCTGGGCGAAGGCATACGGTCCATGAGATAGCGCAGATTCAAGTAGTTGTGTCTGCGCACGGTAAGGATCTTTGTCTTCTCATGTAGATAGTCCGCAGAAGACACGAGAAGAAACCCTGTTGTTAATTTGGAGGCAATGACGCCATAATTGTGCAATAATAAGCGTACGACACAATTTCACTAGTACCGGAGATATCACTCCGCCTTGGGAAACTCCCTGTTTAATTCTACGGATTTCGACTTTCTATTTCCTTATTCTATATACGACTGGTGCTCGCTTTTATAGTTTACGTCCCAACGTTAAAAACTAGATGAAAGGGTCTAGTCTGCAATATCCTCGAAAAGAGTGGCATGATTGACCTTGTCGAAGGCCTAAGAAGGCCAATATTTTCCAATTCCGGAACTTAAGTTGCACTGCTTAAATTAATCTAGCCATTTACTTGTATTCCACTTTTATCGTTGACCAACCTACTGATCTCAGAGTTGAGATCCCTAACTCTAGGGTCAGCAGGGTTGGAGCTCATCGGCTAGTTCCGCTGCCTCTGCCGGAAAATTTGGCCGTATCTCTGGTATTCGACCAGCAGGAACCTGGCGAGCGGCTGCTTCGATAATAGATTACAAAAACTGCGGTTGGTGGCTTCTCGAAGGCATTCCCAATCAGGCTTTTTTAATTGACATACGTACGACGTTGAGAGAATTTGAAGTCGGATGGTCTGTTAATGGAGAGGATTATGGGGAGGTGTTCCGATCCTAGCGAGATGACGGGTTGCTAGGTGACGTCATTGATCAGACCAGGCTATGCCATAGTTATGTATGACGAGCTGGTAATCGCCCATAATCCGCGTGGGCCGTCCTTATTCACTGTGCAGAACGTAGAGCTATCAATTTGCTCTGCTCTAGGATGCCACAATTCGTGGCGGGCAATTGTTGAATCTGTATCTCGATCTTAATGAAAACTTGTAAAAGACTTTTTTTTACCAAAGGACGAAGACTGTTTGCATTTAAGAAAAACTTTTAACATTTAGCCACATATGTCCAACCGATTTTAAGTTATTGGCTCTAGAAGCCACATATCCAATCTTGATTTTATTTAGATAAAAATGGGTCATACCGGTACCATAGAACAAAGCACCCTCCCGATTTTACATACAACCGACCAGGAACACTCATAGGGCAAAGAACCAATCTCGGATAAATTTGGACCATATAGGCTTATTTTTTAATATAGTCCCCTAGGGACATAACACATTACAAAAGACATCTGTGTAAGTTTAGAGCCTGTTTAAGGGGTGAAGAAACCCGTTCTAACTTGAAGTTATACATTTCTACAGTCTACAAAAATGGGGTGATTGGGAAAATATTTTTCATTCTTTATATAAAAGTATAACATTTTGTATACTTAGTACATACTCGTAGTACAAAGATTTGGGACCATGTTTTTTTTGAACATTTTGTTCAAAGACAAACTAAAAAGTTATTCAAAATGCAGTCGTAAAGACTTCTAGTTAAAATCATAATTGACTGCAGGCTACTTCATCATCCTCAGACCCCAAGCAACAACGAATGTGTTTTTACAATTTTACAATGATCAAATGCCATACACTTAGTGCAGGCTGATTTCAATTCAATAAGAGAGAATGTTCTATAGTTGCTATCGTGGACCAGTAGTGAGTAAAACACGTTATTTTCACTTAACAACTATTTAATACAAAACGTTTATTCAATTAATTAAGTTACAATATTAAATCAAAAGGAAGCCACAGTTGTGGTGTTAGAAAGCTTCGCGAGGAATCAATTGCTGTTTTCTTTTCATCTGACGTTTTCTGCTTATGTCAGATTCAAATTGCTGATTTGGTGTTGCCACAGTTCAAAATAAACATGGTCTTAAATCTGACTATGAATTTAATTTTTTACTTTCTATTGATAAAAGTTCTCTAAGGCGATAACTATAAAACTCAACCAGGAAACGTTTCAGCACAAGTATTTCACGCTCTTGCGAAATATAGCGCTCCATTGCTGGTCTGTTTTTTTGTAGCTGTATAGTTCCACTTGCTAAATTTATAACATTTTCTGATAGGATGAATCATTTTTCGCCAACTTATATTTGCAAAATAAATTATTTTAAACAAAAAGATTATAAGAACTATTTGTTTCGTTTGATTGCAAAAACAAGCCGACGCTAAACCAAAACACTCGCACCGCAGCCGAAAGTTTAATATAAGCTTCAGAATTTCCTGCTAACTCAATCAGAGTTCGAAGCGACATCGGACCAAACGGGCGGCGCGTAGCCGCCGACGGAGTTTAGCTTAGCCCTGATTTTGCCACCGATTTAAACGGGTAAATTCGGCATCACGAAGCTGCCGTTTAAATATCTGTTGTTAAAGTAGTTATACTATTAATAAATGTTTTTTAACATTTCTCTATTTTGCTGAATTTATGTATAAGTACTTGTTACTGGCGTAATTCGGTAGTTACATTTGCAAAACTCATTAATTTAACCCTGAAGTTAATTTTGATTTATCTGACGTTATGTATATATTTTCGTGGTTGTGAGAACTTCATTTGTTCGTTTGAAAAAACAAAAAATCGATTTTTTAAAATCAAGCCACCGATAATTTCCTATTAGTATCGAACTTTGAACACGACTACCAACCAAACTTGCGCGAAATATCGATTATGGCGCGGGCTGAACAAGAACAAGTTTTTTGGACTCTCTATTTTGGTTGCTCGTAAAGCGACATGCCTTCGGTCAGAATCGGATAAGATTAATGGCCATGGTATACTAAATATGGGGTCTATCTCAATTCCTTTAAAGTGTAACATACATCAACAAAAAGTCATAATACCAATGAAAAACTTTTGTAAAATGTACGGCCCCAGTCGCGTAAGCGGAGAGATGACTCGAACGAACCGTGAGCTGTATAAGCTGTATCCCATCATAGATTTAGGTTAACGCAACATAATAAAAAGATTGCTCTGGTATTCCAGTGAAAGGTCAAATCTTGAGGAGATGACATAGAAAAAAAAACGGATGTTTTAGAAAATCATCATTTCGGTTTTTTTAAAACCGTATTTAGAAAAACTACTTTATTTGAAAAAAGCTAGTCAAATAACTCTAGAGTTGCATGGCCGACTTTATTTTACCTTCACTTCTCGTTGTGCAGAAAACCGTTAAAAAACGGTTGAACGGGCTCTAAATTTACTCAGATTTAAAGAATAAGGTACAATTTTAAATTGTCAAAAATTGTATTATTTTTGGTAACCAATGCCCATGTATAAATGGGTTAGATTTTCGGTCTCAGCGCTCGTCACTTTAACTTAGTCGAACTGCAAATATAATTATATTTTTGGCTTCGTGAAAATATACACATGTATTAAGGTGGGTCGATCTCGCAATCGATATTGTGCCATTGATTTTTCGATATATTTTGGCATAAGGAACAAAACAGTTCCACTACAACATATCAAAAAAATTCATTTTCGGGGCGCCAAAATTATTTTTTTTTTACTTTTTCTCAACTTTTAGTAGGCAATATTTTTTTTTAAATACGAGTAATACGAGTATCTTTGCGATGGGTCACATAATCGTACAATAAATACAAATAAACATTGTCATATACAATACAAATATAACATGTCGTGGAGAATCAAATCAAATTTTTGTCTTGACAAATCAGCCAACACTAGCATGTATATAGAAGCCATATTTTGCGCCTTCGGCAATTTATACGAACTATATAAAAAAATAAGCTTACTTATATATGATCCAAATTTTTATCTGAGATGATTACAGGTCGATCGTTAAGAACACTGCCAAATTTCAACAAGGTGGATGAAATATTTAGCTTCTAGAGCTTAAGACATAATATCGGTTAAACAAGTGTGCTATATCTAAATTTAAACCGATTTTCTTCAAATCTTACAGCCTCCGCTCTGTGTCAAAAAACTTTTTCTGCCAAATTTTATCAAGATTTAACATATGTATAGGGGCTTTATCTAATTTTAAACTAGTTTTCTTTAATTTCAGAGCGCCCGTCCTTGGCCCAAACGTTGCGTGTCTCGAGTTGCAAAAAGATTAGATGTAATACGAGGGTTGCTATATATATTTCTGGCCTAGGCAACACTAATTGTTGACTGGCGCCATCTGACATTTCCATTGGAAAGTTTGACATTTTTTTTAGCATAAACGTACTTAGAACCTTTTGAAGTACGACCATCAAAAAAGGCTCGTTTCGATTGGTGCAAAGAAATTTTGAAAAAATATAATCGCTGTGCTTCATAAGACGTTTATAAGATCGTCACAGGTGACGAATCATGGATCTATGCGTATGAGCCCGAAACAAAACAGAAATCGACCGCGTGGGTCTTCGAAGACGAGCCAAATCCAACGAAAGTTGTTCGTGGAAGAAGTACTTCGAAGCAAATGGTCGCCTGTTTCTTCGGCAAAACTGGTCATGTGGCGACACTTCCGCTTGAGCGGATAGTACACCACAATTTGTTCGCCTACAGTCTTCGGAGAATTTCGAAAAACGAACAAGAGAAGACAAATGAATCATTGTCATTGGCAATGCGAGCTCTCCACATCGGCTCAGGCCAGCGCCTTTTTGACCGACCAAAACGTCAAATTGATGGGTCATCCGCCTTTCAGCCCTGACTTGGCTCCCAAGGATTCCTTTTTTCCCGCACATCAAGAAAAAAATGCGTGGTCAACGATTTTAGTTGCCAGAAGATGCTGTTGAAGCGTACAAAAACCATGTTTTGGAGGTGTCTCAATCGGAGTGGAAAAAGTGCTTCGACAATTGGTTTGAGCGCATGCAAAAAAAAATCATGCTGGAGAATACTTTAAAAACAATAAAACCATTTTTGATGTTAAAGCTATTTCTAAATCCTAATTGATTTTCTTCCAAAAAAAACATAATATACTATTTAATGAGAAACCGAATGTAGGGTTCAAACATTAAATCCGAAATATAGTTTTTCGGATTAGGAAAACTCTTTTCCTGTCTGTTGTGGTTTGGTATTTTATAAATATTTCTTATGTATTCTTTTGAGATATACACGCTTATTTAGAACCGGGATCAGAAAGTAAACATTAGGCGAGTTTTTGTTCGCTTATTAAGTGAGTAAGAGTTCGCAAATGCGATAACAACGAAACATTGTTGAAAAACTCAACAAAATTTGACGAAAAGAAGAAAATAAAAAGGAATTTTTATTAACATCATTTTAGGTTATATAAGAATACACAGAGAAAAATGGTTTTGTGTACAGAGAACTATTTACAGTTGGCGTCTTAAACGGTTAGTTTCGAAAATTTCAAGTATTTGGGCAAAAAGTTATTTAAGAATGGCCTTTTGCGAGCTGAATTATTACTCGCTTGCAGCATTTTCTTGAATACCTTTTTTTCTGTCATCTCCAAACTTTCATTTCAAACGGTTTCCGATACATGGAGTTGTTCAGGTCTTGTATACTTAGAAATGTCTACATTTTTTTCAAAGTTTATTGCTTAGCGACAGAAAAACACGCCTATTGTATAAATATTAATATCTTACCGTTTTCCAGGCAATCCCTCGGAGTATTTATTATGCAAACATGAGCCCAAACATTCCAAGACCGACAAAGAAGTGAAATTTTCACTGGCTATCATTTCAAGACCCTTAGACTGACGTTGTTTCTCATCTTTGATCATATCCAACAACTCGGTGTCAATCTCGTTGATGGACGAGTGTAAAAGTTTACTATTGCCGGACATTTTCTAAAAATAAAATAAAATAAAAAATTTAATTAAAATTGTTTTAGTACAGTATAAAGGGTTTATTATGTACTTTTGAAGTCATTTTTAAATTTATGTATTTGTGCAGGTTTATAATCGAGCGCTTTTTTATTCAAGTGTTTACTTGACAGTGCTAATTCTGACTGGTTAATGTCCAATGCAATCAATGCAAAATTCCACATCATCTTTTTTATGAACGATTAAACGATTTACATTTTTACACAAAATTCATTCTTTTTATTTTATATTACAACCTATTTAAAAACATTTATGGACGTAAACACAAGACGTCTCTCCTCTATCTAAGATCAGAGTTCACAATTATTTTTTTTCCAGACTAGTCCAGAGAGGCAGATAATGTGCATCACTGAGTATTGGACATATAAAATAGTGAAAACATCATGGAGATTAATGAAAGATAGACGTACATACCCCCAGAAGTAAAAATATTTGTTTGTTTTTTTAGAATTGTTTTTAGAGACACTACTTAGTTGTTATTCTACACTAGTTTTCGTATTTTATTGAGAATTTTCTTTGTTAAATTTTGTTTCTAAAAGTTTTTCGCATACCTTTTGTTCGTTTCTTGGTTTGCTGCTGAATTGGACTTTGGCGACAACTGGCTTTTGACTGACTGTATTCATACAATTTTTGATTTGGTCAAAATTGTTTATGATTTTTGTTTGTTTTCTTATTTTTCTTCATTATGGTATTTGATAACACTCGAAACATTAAATTGATTATGAGCCATTCTTATCAATCCAAATATGCACATAATGTTAATGCCAGAGACTTTGTTGAGCTACGACAGTTTAATGAAAGCAAAAACTTTTATTCAGACATAAAAGGTGGCGTGATAATTCTACTTATTTTGTGTTAATACATGTTTAAAAGATAGAACTGATCGGATCGAATAAAATCTACTTATATCTCGCCATATTCACAAAGTTCTTTTAGAACTTCTCACCTCCTTAACTTGCAGATAATTATATTAAATAAAAAAATTATATATTTACGCAGAAAAATGGCAAATCCTTAAACTTTTTGTATGTATGTTTTATAATTCTTAAACATGAAATGCTATCAAGACAATAAATTGAATTGATTATCGCGCCATATCTTTAATATCTAATTGAAATTAAAAAAATTCAAATTATATAAAGGAAATACACTCTGACCTCGAAGAACTCGACAATTTGTTACCTTTCCTAGAATTTAAACAACAAAATATTCATTATGGAAATACAAATAAAGTTAAGAAACGCAAATTGAAATTAGGAAATTCAAATTGATAAATGGAAGTTGAAATTGAGAAAATTCGAACAGGAATTGCAAAAACGTCAACTGAAATTGAGAAAATACAAATTGAATTTCGAGAAACGTAAATTGTTATTGAGAAAATACAAATAAAAATCGAAAGAAAAGACAAATTTAAGCTGAGAAAAAATAATTGATATTGAATATAATTGAATTTCTTCAATGTCGTGATTTTTTACAAAGTATTGGGTGATCAATCTAGAAGTATTTTAATCAAAATACAAAAATTCAAATCAGATGTGGAGCGTTTATTGTTTATTCGAAAGGACATACACATCGACATACAAATTGGCTACACTTAATATTGAATATTTTAAATATTTCGAAATGCTCAAGTATTTATAAGTAACATTTAATTATATTTATGTTACGAGCCAAGAACTAAATTTCTGTGAATTTGTTTGGAAATGTTTTAGTTTTTGTTTTAACGGAAAGTAAAAATTTCTCATAATGCTCATGTCTTTCATTTCACATTTAATAATAACCTTGGCAAAATCACATTTCAATAATCGCTTTCGCTGAACCCACAGGATTTAAAACACAAATAGTAGAAATAATTCAAATTTTTTTTTTATAATAATCAAAAAAGCTAAAAATAATTATTCGTATTCGCGAAAACCAATTATGGAGTATTCGCTTTCACATTGAGAAATAATAAGATTTGAATATTCGGTTTCCCAACAAATATATTTCAATAATCGCTGTCGATAAAACCAAACATCCCTAATTACTTTTGCGCTACCTTGTATTTTATTGGGTTTAATATTGGATTATATGGTCCAAGCGAAAGATACGCAGCTGTTGTATTTTAAAACAAGGTCTCAATTTGTCCGTTACAAAGTGCATTTACACAAATAACAGCTGTTTGATAGATTTCCCTACTTTTTCCCAATTCTTAAAACTTTTTGCAATTTTCTTATCCGATATCTATCATCCTAGCAATTTAAAGAATACACTTCTTCTACTCATTATTTATCGAAAAGTGACGCTGAACTTGCCAAGTGTGTTACCGATCACGATCTGAATGTTTATTAGCAAATTAGGGGTCACCGCAACTAACATATACAACGGCATGTTGTGATGAAGACAAACAAATATTTCAGCCAGTGGTTTAACAAGTATGCTTAGGAAATGTATTCCTTTAATTATATTTTCTCTAAGCAATTTCTATTTACCTAATATCAATTTTCTCAATTTTCATTTGTATTTTCTTAATTTCAATTTACGTTTCCAAATTGTCAATTGGCATTTTCTTTATTCAACTTACGTTCCTCAATTTCAATTTACATTTCACAACTTAAATTAACAATGACAACGCGTATGACAAAGAACATTCGCTTTTTCAACGTCGAATGACTATTTTCCTCCATGACCATCAGTTCGTTTCCTATATGTGACGCGCAAAATAGAAAGGGACCTAAGGTTAAAAACCAGTTTTCTTCAGGAGAGCCAATTTCAATATTAGGTCCCTTTCTATTTGTGCTTAGAATCGTCGACTTCACTTTGATACAACGCGCATATCTCAGGGAGGGAACACTTTTGGGGCATGGGATCGGTCTCATTCGATGCTCAGATGTTGTCCACATCAAAAAAAAGTGAATTTTGTTCAGGAGAGCCATTTTAAAGATTGGGTCCCATTCTATTTGCGCTTAGAATCGTCGACTTCACTTTCATAAAACGCGCATATCTCTGGGAGGGAACACTTTTGGGGTCTCATTCGATGCTCAGATGTTGTCCACATCAAAAAAATTAAAAAAAATAAAAATTGATTTTTTTACCCTTAGATCCCGTTCTCTATGTGCTGTCACATATACTCTTGGGCATTGTACTGTTCTTATTTGGTTTCTCAATGTACCAACATTGGTACGATCCATTCAATATCCCCATTCCAGATATAATAAATATTATTTAAAGAAACGAAAACTTTTAATAAAACCTTAAATGTAGAATTACACCTAAAGCAAGACAAGTGAATTAACGAATTAAAAATATTTTAGCCACATCTAAAAATATATCCCAAAATTTTTGTGAAAAGTTATCAATTCAAAACGAATAAACCCAAGCTCACCTCAGTCACAATTGGATGATAAGAAAGTTTTAATCTTGTTTGTCAAAGAATGTTTAAGAACATACGATATTAAGAGATAGGCGTTGATAACAGGTAAATGTATACTTCTTTGCAGGGTAGTTGAAGGATACATTTTATTTCGATGTGATAAAATAAATGTCTTCCTTTGAGCTCGTCTAACCCACTACAAAACGAATTTTAAAGCCGAATTATATTTTTTATTTATTATTAAAGGTATATATATTCCTCTACTACCTCAGCGTTGCAATTGCCGGCCAAAAAAATTTCGCCTCTCACAAATCACAATATTTCGTCATACCATAAGTGTGGTTGTTCTTTTGCATTTCAGTAAACGATTTTCAATTATAATAAATAGCACACTCAGAGTATTGGTGTTAGTTTGCCCACTCTTATATTAATATTAATAACGTTTTCTTTTGTTACAATTTTTTTCCAATATAATTATTGAGTATGAAAATTTATCAAACGTATAGTCAAAACAACTACAATTTATTAATTTTATGTTATATCGAAACTTTACATCAAATCAAGTTTGCCTTAATTTCGTCTGCTGTTGCCAGACAGACGGTATGAGGCTCTACCTACGAGCTAAAATAAGAATTAAAGTGACCATAAGTTTTAAAGTAACCATAAACTTCTGAAATTAATTTGTGTATTTTTATATATTTTAAAATTATTTTTTGGTTTGAGGTCATGTATTTTAACTCGTTGTTATATGTTTGGTTCAATTTTTATTCTTCAACTGACAAAGATAATTAGACGGACGACATTGTTTTCTTAAGTCGACTTTTTCGAACTTACGTCTTTTTTAATTTAACTTTAAATATTTTTTAATTGTCATTTAAACAATGAGTATTGCTAAAATTTATTATGCGCTTTTAGTTATTTTCGACGATTGAAAAATACATCAAGTCCTGGGCACAAAAGCTTTTTTTCTATTCGCGTTTTGTTTTCATTTCCGGTCGTCCCAAACTATTGAAATATATGTTAATAAATTAAAAAAAAAGTTCATGTTATTGCAGTGTCGGCGTAGAAGAGCCCTCTCATATAATATATGAAAGGTCATTAAGGCATAGCCTTAATCGAGGAACTAGCGACAAACAGAAAAATCTCCGCAGACAAGACCTCAAAAGTTGAATGGCTTAAGATTCAGTGGCTTCGATTACAAAATGTGAAGTCATTTATAATTCAATACAAATATTCAAATAACATAGATTTTATTTCAAGAAGTTGATATTTCAAAGAGGAACTCCAGCAAGTTCGTAAATTTGGAATTGGAACCGCTTTATCCAGGAGGAAGATTCATTTAAGCTGAAAAGTTTAAGGATTTACAGGAACTCAAAGAGTTCATACCTCCTATAAAGCATGAATTTTACGAGAGCGACCGCAATACTAACTGGCCTGTCACATTTTCTGTTTTACTAGCAACTTTTTTTTTTGTTTTTTAAAAGCAATCTTTTATAATCCATCTGTCAAAATTTCCGAAACATTTAATGATTATTTTCTTTGTTACAGGTGATTGAAGTAAACAAGTTTTATAATTTTTAAAAAATGGAGAAAAAAAATAGTTTTGTGCGGTAATTAAACACTTTTATATGAAAGGTTATACGCCACAATTAATCAAAGATGAATTGGATTCTGTTCATGGTAATAATGCACCATCATACTCCACCGTGATATCCTGGGTTCAACAATTTAAAATGGGTCGTTCAAGTACGGAAGATGAACAACGCTCTGGAAGACCGAAAACTGCTACTACTATTGAAAACATAAGAAAAATATTTAATGAAGTGACTAAAGATAGACGAATAAAGCTCAGAAAACTTGCTGATATTGTTAAAATACACGAAAGACAAGTTTGGAGTATTTTACATGATGAACTCCACATGAAAAAGCTATCCGGGTTTGTTGTGCCGCGTTTGTTGAAAAAAATCGTCCGTTGGACCAATTCCGAAGAGCTTTTAGCGATTTATCAGTGTAATCCGATTTATCAGTGCGCCGATTCATAACTGTTGATGAAACATGGATCCATCACTACATCCCAGAATGCAAAGAACAGTCAAAACAATGAATAGAAGCTGGTAAAAGTGGTCCCAAGAAGGCGAAAACTGTTAAGTCAGCAGGAAAAGTAATGGCCACAGTATTTTGGGATGCAAGAGGTATAATATTTATTGATTATCTTGAGAAAGGAAAAACAATAAATAGTGAATATTATTGTGCATTATTGGATCGGTTGAGTGAAGAAATCAAGATAAAACGACCGCATTTAGAAAAAAAAGTTCTTTTTCATCAAGATAATGCTCCTTCACACACTGCATTTTTAACTCAACAAAAACTGGCCGAATTACGATTTGAAATTGCCCCGCATCCACCATATAGTCCAGATTTAGCTCCTTCTGATTATTTCTTGTTTCCAAATTTAAAAAAAATTCTCGGTGGCAAAAAATTTTCGTCCAATAGCGAGGTTATTGCTGAAACTGAGGCATATTTTGATGGTTTTGAAAATCTTATTTTCGGATGGAATTAAAAAACTTGAAAAACGTTTGATGAAGTGTATTGAGTTGGAGATTATGTTGAAAAATAAATAATAATAATTCCAAAAAAACGGTTATTTTTATGTTAGGCCAGTTACTTTTGCGGTCGCCCTCGTATAATAATTAAAAAACAAATTCAAGAGCCGAAGAAGAAGATATTCAGGAAGAAGACGAATAATTATTATTATTAATTTGTATTATTTAAAATGCTAAAAATTATTTTTAGTATTTATCTGAAGAAATTTTGTATGTTTTAATAAATGCAGCCAAAATGGTCTAACCCTCAGTTCCTATCAATAGTTTTTTTCTTAAACGGATTCCAAAATGGCCTAAGCCTCTTTAATTTTTGTATTAACTGTTTAAAACAGTGTTTATCTAAGTTAATTAGGACCTAATGATTAACCTAAAAAAATAATTATAACTAATATTTATTTACGATTAATAAAAAAAATATTTTAAAAACTTATTTTCTTTTAACTTCGTTTTTCTCAGAACCATTTTTTTAGTCTTAGGCCGTTTTATTTATTGTAAATTTTTAACATTTATTTCAATAGAATATGGGTACTAGGTTCGAAATGGCCATAATGATGGCAATAGTGTTCCAATATAAAACTGTGTCAATCGTTGCCACTTCAGCCCTATGTAAGAAATTATTTTAGCATGCAGTCCTTATTGCTTCACAAATTCTTTTAAATCAATTGATGCGGACATGTGGTTCCATGTATATTAATCGACATCTTTAAAAAAGAAACTTTGTTTTAAAAGTTTTAAAAAACTTAAATATGAATAATGTAGAAACGACTTGAAATTCCTGATGTTTATTAGTTTTTTTAATCACACTTATTTTTTTAAATAAAAGTTTTATATCAGTATTTAATCTTAAGTATTTAACCATAGTTTATACTCTACACCACATTGTGCTACAATGTGTTATAACATGCTGTCGATGTTTACAACGCCTAACACAAAAGAATATTAAATTAATATTTTTTATATACCGTTCGACTCAGAATTACTATCTTTTTCGATCCGTCCGCCTGTCCATCTATTAAATGTGCAGGTCACAATATGAACCTATCTCAACGTAATCTTCCACATTGCGGATGCTGGGTCAAGGACGAGTCCTATTAAAATTGGTCAATATCGGTCTATGATTTAATGTAATAAAATACATAGGTCTTTCCGATTCCAGACTCTTCAGTTGTAGAAGAGAATCATTAAATCCGATTTATCTTAAATTTCGCATTGAGTACCAAATAACAAGCTGTGATGAAATTGGAATTATACCCTCGAACATTTTTAATGATCTTTCGAAGTCAAAAGTAACATTTTCATCATGGTAAAGTTCACAACGTTTGGAAATCATTAAAAATTACTACGAACTCTGGCAAAATTTTACAAAAATTCATAATTTCATCGAAAAATCATCTTCATGAGCTCATTTCTGGCTAAGTGGTTCTGTCAATAAACAAAATATGCGATATTGGACAGCAACAGCCAAACATGTGACGAGCTTAGAGACAACAGCCAACGCGAAATTGAAGAATAGATCGCTGTGCAAGAGCACGTGGTCATATGACCGAAATCGAATTTCATTCATAAAATTTGAAATTTGCACTACACCTGGAAAACATAGATATAGAGTCTTAAATATTGTTTTTATTAGTTCATAAAATAGTTATGTCCTTAATGGAAAACCCTGTATAATAAACCGGCGGACACCCGGAAAGGTATACTACTTTTTTTTGCCGCCGTTTTGGTAAACATTATTCTTGACAGTTCATATTTGATAGTCGTAAAATAGAGATGTGTCAAATTTATTATGGAAATATATTTAAACATTTTATCAAAATCAATCATCGATTACTGTGACGATGGGAGAAACAACGTGCCAACAAAACGCACTATTTATCGTGTAGTGAACGATTTCAAAGAAAAAGGGTCTGTAGCTGATAGGCCCAAGCTTGGACCACAACGTATTGCAAGATCGGCTAAAAAAATTACTGCTGCTCAATCCCACGACAGCCGGTTCTATGGACCGGATTGACCCGAAAACAATTCTTCGGCCAAGGGCTGTCACTCCGGCACACAGTGTTCGCTACAACAACAACAACTGCTGCTCAATGGACGAACAAAATACATATATTGTTGAGGTGACTGCCCCTGGCCGAGGAGTTTCGGGTCAATCCGGTACATAGAACCGGCAGTCGCGACAAACAACTTGTTGCTTAGACAACAATTTCCTGTTGTCTAAGCAATACCTGCTAGGGTGTTTTCGCAGCAGTCATCCTAACCACCATCTCTTGAACAGGATGCCTCCATCCAGGCAGATCAGGTACGATCTTCATGATCTAGAGAGAGAGAGGTCCAGCGGTATAAGAGAGAACCTTTAGATCATCGAAACTATCAGGCAGGTCTGAACAACATTCACGCCGATGATGTCGCAGCAGCAGTATCCAGCTACCGTGTGAATGTAGTGCTAGACGAACATCCCCCGGAGATTTCACCTGAGGAGAAGGATGGTGCAGCCGCCTCAATTCTCACTGGACACGAATTGATGCTAACGTTCCGGACATCTGTCCCGCCTGCCATCAGGGACCAGCTGAGTGGGCCAAGCCCACTCAGCTGACCCCCAGGTCTCTGTGGACGCATCCAGTTCAAATGGCACGTTCCTTCACCTGGATATCGAAGCAGATCCCCATAGACGAACAAGACTTCAAAATAAATATATTTTGTTACAACAACAACTGCTGCTAAAGAGTGTTCAGAACAATCCATCAACCTCAATTCGACGCCGTGCTAAATGAAATGAAAAATGTGCTCAAAAGGGCTCGCATTTGTGAGGCTAACAGAGGCAGACATTTATCCGATATTGTATTCCATACATAATTACCGACATTAAATTAAACATTTGTCAATATAAGATAATCAAAAATTATAAACAAAGGAAGTAGTATACCTTCCCGACGGACACCCTGCAGTACCTTCCTTCCTGGCGGACACCCTGTACTTTTCAATACAGAAATCTTTAGGAACATTTATATACATTAAAGCGCCCATGAAATACAAAGAAAAATGAAAGTGTTATTCTTACCGCTCCCCGCTCATTTTCTAGTATATTGGGTATCGTAAATAATATCCGTTTATAAATAAAATTACTAATTTACGTTTGAAAAAAATGTTGACTCAAATTTTAAGTTTGACCTCTGAAAACACCATGAAAGGTCATAGCTATGTAGGTCAAAAATTGTGTAAGAGAAAAATGTTTGCCTGTATATTTGCAACACAAATGCTTAAGCTGTATTTTTCGAAAATCGTCTGGCTTACGAGTTATAGCTCACCAAAGCTTGAAACTAGTTTAACTTCATTTTTAGGGCTAAAAGTCGTGACGGACTGGCCGGTGTCAATTTGATTGAAAAAAAATTTGCACGGATATTTTTTTTGATGCCCAATATACTAGAAAATGAGTGGGGAGCGGAAAAAACACTTTTGGTTTTATGGGCGATCTAACATACATTGTATCATTAATATCAACAAATAAGAAAAAATGTTTCTTATCTTCCTGTGTTGTCATTGTGTTATGTTGTGTTGCTTTTGCTATGCATCTACTTTTATTTGGGTGTCGTTTTTCTGGAATTAAAGAAAAGCAAGTTCCTCAGACAGTGGTCAATAGCAGAAGCCTTTAAAGTCCCGAGTCGCTAGATTACATCAACCCATAGCTGAATCTTTAAGCTCAGCCAAATGCCGTCTACACATGGGTTATTTTATATAAACATATTTTACCAATGGGAAAGTCTCTAAGCCCGGAAGTTTAAATTTAACATAAATTCCGGTGATCGTCTCCTAGATTACTGTCCATAGCTTAAAGTCTTCCATACAGGCCAAAAAAATACTTTTTAAGGGCCACCCTGGACCGAGCGCCTACTATATCTCTGGTTTTAGGAGTGCTATACAGACATTTGTTATCTTAAAAGAAAGCTAAGAGAAGTGAACAAATGTACATGCCTACATTACAAATATGTTTTTGTGTTCAATCAATAATAAATTACAAATATTTAAAAATATTAGGAATATTCAAAAAAATACAGGTTGAAAACGTGTAAAATCCGACGACGACCCCGAATTGGAAAAAGATTTCAATGATTTATTTATTGGTCTTGCCAATACCTTTCCAACGATACCAATTTTTTCCAGATCAAGATACATATATAGCCAATTTTATACTAAACTTTAGAGGTCCGTATCTCAGAAATATCGCCGCCCGAACATTTTGTTTTGTTTTTATTGCCTATACGACCATATTTTTTGTCATGGCCCGTGTGGCGACCGGCATAAGCTGCCAGCACTTTGGCGTCGGCGTTGATGCTTGCTTGGCGATGATGTGTAGTTTTGACAATCAGCTGATTGAATTTAATTTAACTTAATTTTTGGATTTACGACACGTGAAATATAAATAAATTGAAGAACATATTTTGATAGTAATAAAGTGTATTTTATTGATGATAAAAAGCGGGTTGTTACATTGGCGACGAGTAAAATCGGTAATTTACGAAATAAACATCAAAGTGGGAAGGTAAAGTGTTTTGTTATTGTTGAAATATGTGCAAATTTGATGGTTGCAATGTGAAGTTGATGTTTTTTTTTTGAACATGAAGTATTTAAGTGCATTTAAATTGTGCTTAATTAGCTGCTATAGGGCAGGGACTGTTTATCAGTCGTTATATTATTATCTTGCGAAGCAAGAGGCAGTTTGGCCAGGAAGGAAATTGGAAGTATCTGGTTATTTATAACCAGGCAGGGGCAGTTTGCCATGTAAAATAGTAATCTAGCAAAGGCTAGAGGCAGTTGGCCGTATTATGAATTAGCTAGCAAATGCTAGAGGCAGTTTGCCATATCAAAAATTAGCTAGCAAATGCTAGAGGCAGTTTGCCATGGGTAATATCTGGGTAAAACCAGGGCCGGATGGCGTACATATAAAAGGAAAAATATGGCAAATGCTAATGACAGTTTGGCATGAATAACATATCTGATTAACGCCAACCATAGTGGAAAAAAAGGGAAAAGAGGAAGTTAGTACATATGAAATGAAGAATGAGAATGATAAAACTTGACTTATGAAGTGATAAATAAGTTTATTAAAATGTTGAGTTGACTTGCTTATTTGTAAATTGTTTTTATTTATTTCAGAATTGATAAAATATGGCTGAAAACTTGAAACCGTTTCTTTGTGCTTCAATTGAAAAACCACTTATAAGATCAGAATGGGAAAAATGGTTGAGATCTTTTCAAATATACACTGATGCTGAGGAAATAACCTCCAGCCTAAAGAAGAGGAATAAATTATTACATATTGGAGGACCTCAACTACAAGAAGTAGCCTATTCAATACCTGGTGCAATCGAAGATTTTGATGAGAAAAAGAATAATGACGTTTTTAAAATTTTGGTTGAGAAGTTGAACAACCACTTTACACCGAAACGAAATTCAGTATTTGAAAGACACATATTTCGTAGCCTAAATGTCATTGAAGGAGAAACATTCAATCAATTTACTTTAAGATTGCGTCAACAAATGGCTAAATGTATTTTTGGGTCGACAAAATGTGAAATTGAGAATATTTGCTTAATCGATAAAATAATTGATGAATGGGCTCCTTTAGAGTTAAAACGAAAACTGCTTGAAAAAGAGTACGATTTGGATGAAATCATACAGCTGTGTCAGGTTGATGAACAGATTAAGAAGCAGTCACAATCTATGCAACCAACTAGCAATTTGGATTCAGTTAATAAAATTAACTTGCATAAAAATTTCCAAGCTAATGTTACAGTGGAATGTGGTCGCTGTGGACGTAAAGACCATGATGATAAAAGTTTAAACTGTCCAGCTAAGAACCAAAAATGTAATAAATGTAATAGATTTGGACATTTTGCTCGAAAATGTAAGACAAATTTTAAACGTCATTACCCATCGGGTAAGCAATGGGACGTAAAACGCAAAAGAACTGATATTCGCAATGTTGATAATTCAAGTAACAGCACAGATAAAACGGAGGACAAATGTTTTAAAATTTCAAGTGATCACGAAACAAATGAAACTATTTTATGTCACATTGCAGGCCGACCTATTTCTATGATCATTGATTCTGGATCTAAATTCAATTTACTAAGCACTGAAGATTGGGTAAAATTACAAGAGAACAAGTCTGCACTTTTTAATATTAGATCAAAGTCTAATAATAATTTTCGTGCATATGCATCTGACAAATTGCTAAGGGTACTCTGTGTTTTTGAAGCTCCCATTTATATTAGCCACATGCCTGAAAAGATTGCTACATTTTATGTAATCGAAAATGGAAGACAGTCATTATTGGGAAAGGACACGGCTATAAAACTGAATGTTTTGCGCTTGGGACTGAATGTAAATAAAGTTGAAGAGCTGGCACCATTCCCGAAATGGAAAAATATTGTTGTAAAGTTAGCTATTGATACAAACATTACTCCTGTACAACAACCAGTTCGGCGTATACCAGTTGCTTTAGAGGAAAAGGTTATTTTGAAATTGGAAGACGGTGTTAAGGCTGATATTATTGAACCCGTAGCTGGTCCAAGCCGTTGGATATCTCCTATTGTTTTGGCTTTTAAGGAAAACGGCGATATCCGGATGTGTATTGATATGCGGAGGGCAAATAGAGCAATTTTAAGGGAAAATTATCCTCTTCCAACGTTTGAATCTTTTATGACAAAACTCAAAGGAGCAAAATATTTTACCCGCTTAGACTTAAAGAATGCCTATCATCAAATTGAACTTCATGAAGATAGCAGGGAGATAACCACATTCATTACGCCTCGTGGATTATTTAGATATAAACGTCTTTTATTTGGAGTAAACTCAGCACCTGAAATTTTTCAGAGACTTTTGGAAGAAATGCTGTCACCATGCCCCAACGCCATGAATTACATTGATGATGTCATAATTTTTGCGCAAACTGAGGAGCAGCATGACATAGTGGTCAAAGAAGTTCTTAAAATTTTTCGTGAAAACAACGTGTTGTTAAATAACGATAAATGTATTTGGAAAACAAACAAATTAACATTTCTCGGGCATATTCTCTCTAGTGAAGGCATCGAAGCTGACCCAGAAAAAGTGGAGACAATCATGGGTTTTAGAGATCCCAAGAATAAAGAAGAACTTCGTAGTTTCCTGGGTTTGGTAACATATGTGGGTAAGTTTATACCCGATCTGGCAAATCATACAGACCCATTGAGAAGACTTTTGAAAACTGATGTGAAATTTAACTGGACTTCGGATATAAAAAATTCTTTTGATTATTTGAAACAATTGTTGGCCAAAATACCAAAACTTTCTTATTTTGATCCAACAAAAAGTACTCGATTAATCGCTGATGCGAGTCCTGTGGCATTGGGTGCTGTACTTCTACAATTTGATGGGAATAATCCTCAAATAATTTCATTTGCCAGTAAGTCTCTTTCGGATGTCGAAAAACGCTACTCTCAAACTGAAAAAGAGAGTCTGGCTCTAGTGTGGTCAGTGGAAAAATATTACTATTATTTGGCTGGCCTTGAATTTGAATTGGTTACTGACCACAAACCATTGGAAGCTATTTTTAAGCCAACCTCAAAGCCTCCAGCCCGCATTGAACGATGGTTACTTCGTCTTCAAGCATTTAAATTTAAAGTTGTTTACAAAGCTGGGAAGGGAAATATAGCAGACTCATTATCAAGATTATGTCGTGTAAATAATCCTAGTTCATTCGACTGGAAAGGTGACCAGAATATTTTACAGGTGGTATCGGTGAGCACTCCTTCTGCGTTATCAATTACGGAAATTTCTGATAAAAGCTGTATGGATGAAGACATTGTAGATGCAGTAATGTGCCTTAATAAAAATTCATGGACTGACGCCACAACAAACTGTTTCTTCCCTTTTCGATATGAATTATCATATCTTGGCAACATTTTATTAAGAGGCAGTAAAATTGTCATTCCAACCGCTTTGCGAAGTAAGGTCTTAGAACTATCTCATGAAGGACATCCAGGTGAGTCTGTGATGAAACGTAGGTTAAGATCAAAAGTGTGGTGGCCTCTCATCGATAGAGAAGCTGAGAAGTATGTAAAATCATGCAAGGATTGCCTTTTGGTATCACAACCAACTCCTCCACCTCCAATGGATAGACATCCGTTTCCAGAAGGGCCGTGGCTTACATTAGCAAGTGACTTATTGGGTCCTTTGCCAAATGGACAATATATTTTGGTATTTATAGATTATTTTTCACGTTATATGGAATTTAAGCTTATTCGAACCATCTCATCACAAATCATAATTAATTCGATGAGGGAAATATTTTGTAGACTCGGTTATCCGAAATGTATAAGAACTGATAATGGACGGCAATATATAAGCTCGGAATTCGATCAATATTGCAAGGAAAATGGTATTAAGCAGATATTAACCCCAGCTTATTGGCCTCAAGCTAATGGTGAGGTGGAAAATATCAACAAGTCTATTGTTAAACGATTGAAGATAGCTCATATGAATGGCCTCAACCTGTTGGAAGAACTTCAAAAATTTGTCCATATGTATAACGTGACACCACATAGCATAACTGGTGAGGCCCCAACTAAGCTCATGTTTAATCGGATAATAAGAGATAAAATACCAGGTATTGATGATTTAAAAGATATCCCAGTTGAGTCTGCTGAAAAAGATCAAGACTGCTTACTTAAGCATAAAGGAAAAATGCGCTCCGACAAAAGGAGAGGGGCGAAGGAGTCTAATATAGATGTGGGTGATAAAGTCGTTTTGAAGAACGTAGTTTTTCCACATAAGTTGACACCTAATTTTGATACAACTGAGTATGAAGTAACAGCTAGAAATGGGAACATAGTTGAGATAAAGAACAATGGGAAAGTCATTCGTAGAAATGTAAGCCACTTGAAGAAAGTTCCATCCGGTTCCGAAAACAAGCAATCTTCTTCAGACTTAAATGTTTTGCCGCATTCATCTACCAACACATTGGTTTTATCCGACCCAACATCAACAGCACAGGAATGCAATGGAAGTTCCGGCTCCCAGACCTTGAAGCTTCATCTGAAAAACATTGGAGGGATGTGGCGACCGGCATAAGCTGCCAGCACTTTGGCGTCGGCGTTGATGCTTGCTTGGCGATGATGTGTAGTTTTGACAATCAGCTGATTGAATTTAATTTAACTTAATTTTTGGATTTACGACACGTGAAATATAAATAAATTGAAGAACATATTTTGATAGTAATAAAGTGTATTTTATTGATGATAAAAAGCGGGTTGTTACAGCCCGTAAGAGTTTTTCCAATTTACAACACAAAACCATAGATGATCGTTATTAGCACATGTGGTCGCCCCTTATATTACTTCGCAGTTGTTATTGCAATGGAGATCATCGTCAGCACATGTTAGAAAGCACACAAGTATACATATCTGAGATTCAGACGTCTGTATTTTATAAATTCTACACAAACCGAGTGGGAATAAGTCATTGAAGGGAGAAGGGACAATTAAAAACGTGTTTTTAGAAAATGAATAGAGCATTTTTACAGACAATTAAGGAATGCACATTTTTGAACTCGTTATTTTAACACTTTCAACTCCCCGTATTATATGCGCAAAATTTCCAAATCTTGGAATACAATATTAAATATCACAAAAAAAAATAAACAAAAATTATCAAAAAAAAACAATAAACACTCACTGTTGAGTAGTATGATAATCTGCCAAATGAATAATTGAATGTGGATGGAAGTTTAAGACCGTTGTCGCCAGAGATCGATTTATGTTTGCTGCGTAAAATTCCGGTTCTCTCCGTCTTTGGATAATTTTTAACAGTCGAATGTAATTTAGCAGTGGCAAATACCGGCAAAATTCTGTTATTTTTAACAGCCGAAGGAACAATGGCACGTAAACAAAGCAGTTGCATGTTGTAGCAATAGAAAATTCAATTATTTTTCGTAAAAAAACTTCTTACAACTTTGAAAGTTCTGAACCAACTGGAAAAGTGATAGAGAGAAACAAACACAATACATTTTTTTTTGAAACATCATAATTTTCGGTGATAACTTTTGTTGTGTGAGTTTGTTTTTACATAGACATAACCAATAAATAGATCCTTACGTTTATGTGATCAGTGTTAAGCTTCTTTTGACTATATTGTCATTTCGACCGCTGTATTGTTTGCTTGTGGTCAGATTTTATTGAACATTGATAAACTCTTGAACTTTTCTAATCAGTTGTATACTTGTGTGATTTTTACCGATTCTTGTTGAGAACGTTGGAACATTTTTTGCTGTTAATACGAATCATATGTTTTTGTTGATATGTTAAATGATGTTGCCATACTGTACGAAAAGTAATTCCTTCAAAAAGAATGAAACCAGAGATGATAAAGTTGATACTTCAGTACATTTTGTGCTCATTTATTTACTTGAAAAGTATCGTGGTACCCCAGCAACCGAAAAAAGAACCTTTCCTTTTGATTAAACTCCTAAACAAATCCTTTGAATAGAATTATTAAGGAAGTACAAAAATGGCAACGGTGAGTATTACATTTATCTCTAAGCCATGTAAAAGCTAGAAAGAGATAACTTTGTAGTCAAAAGTGGCAAAACGGCAAAAACAGACGTTTTGGTAAAACTGATGTATATATTGCATACTCTCTATTTTAGACCCTAAAAAAATTCTTTGCAAACTCGGCGAATCTGTAAGAAATTATAGCAGGGTCGGTTGTAATATGTGAATCCTAGAATGGCTATGCCCCAAATCGTAAAAAACCTTTGCATTGGGGCTAATGAAAACATATATCGTGGGAGGCAATATAGAAACGTAGACCGAATTGGAAAAATAAGTTATGGGTTGCAAAAAGGCACTATTGTTTGTTTGATTGAACTTTAATTGGGTTCTGTGGAGCAGCAGGGGTAGCTTTATCGAGCTTCGGAAGGGTAGGTTAAACTTATTCATAATGCCCTATGCTAAATGAACGAGATCGGATTTCATATTAAACTTTTTAAGCGGCAGGGCTTGGGGGATTTTCGAAAACGTGGGCCGATATGGTCCGTTATAACAAGGATTGGTTATTAATCTTCCCCACTAAATTTGACAAAGTCATTTAAATTGTGGCTTGTAAAACGATAAGACTTCAAGGGGATAGAGACCTTTGCTAAAAGGAAAACATGGACCGATATGACCCAATTTACCATGCGTAATTTGAGTACGCTTTAATCAAATTTTTGTCTCCTAGCAAGAAATAATTTAGTATAAATATTCGTACAATTGCTGTATTTAGATGCCTCTAACTAGGGGATTGATAACTCGACTCTTTTTGACATCCTGGTATCTATAAGTAGTTATACCGAAAATGGAAGCTCTCACTTTTGAAATTTACTACAATTTGTTTTAAATTTAAACAGAAGGGATATTTGTGCGGGGCTATTCAAAAAAATGGGTGCACAAATTTTTTTACAGTTGGTTGTTTGGGACTCCAAACGTTCTGTACAAAATTGTGTCAGAATCGGATGTAAAAATTGGCAGAATCTGAAATCTTAAAAAACGTTGGTGTGATATGTATGTACTTATATGAATAAATATACAAAGGGTTTATTCCTTAATCTGAACAATGGCTATAAGGACATCGCACAATGGAGTCTAATAGTGATTCTGAATATATCGATCGGGTGTATCTTTTTGCATTTAAGGTCTTACAGCGTCAGTGCCCTGAACCTCGTTTTGGACAGAAGAATAGGCGATGCATACGCGATTCATTTGGTCGAGCATGTATAACGAGAATACTTGAAAACAAAAAAGGAACATGTTATTTGATAAGTAATACATGTCCTATAAGAGACATTTAAGAAAGAGAAACTGAGAAATTAGTAGATTAACAACAAATTCTCAACTGTTATATTAAAATACAATTTACACTATTTGCAACAATAATTTGCCAACAATAATTTGGTAATACTGTGGACTGAAAAATTGATTATAAAAAAGTAGGACCGTGGGCCATTTCGTTGTGGGGCCATTCACCACGATTTGCAAACATTGTTCCGGAGTAAGTCTATTTATTATGAAATGGCAAACCAAACTGAGCACATATCAAGTAACAGCTGTAAAAAAATAAACTCCAAAAATAGGGTGGCCAAATTGAATTCCAAACTTTAAATACCCTTTTTAACCTCATTTAAATCAGCGGCGGCCAGGCGCCGGTTTGAGGCGATTCGACTTTAAACTGTGCCATATGTTGGCACAACCCCCGTTAAAAGAGCGTCAGTTTATGCAAGGAGTTTATGCGCCCGAGATTGTTTTACATTCACATTCGCGAAAAAAATTGTATGTAATTTGTAATTAAACTTATACGTATGGCAATTGCTTAGCAAATTCTAAATAATAAATATTTTAATAGAGATATACATATTACTCTTCTTTGCAATTAAGGAATTTGTTTATTAAACCTATTTTTGTTGTTTATTTCTATCTTTTGTGCCTGAACATCGAACTCGTGGCTAAAAGCAGGCCATGAAGTATCTTATTTATTCAACATCTTTGCTCCCTACCACCCACTGCCCCATAAATACTTAAACGGACTGATAGAAGGAAGGATACATATAATTAAAGCTAGCTACAACTTAGTATCCCAAGATGTGGATAATATATTCCGTAGTTTTACACATCTTCTTGCTGGGATCAATTTTTGTGATATATTTCCGTTCACCGGTTATCACAAACTTACAGCCACAGCCCTCTATACTGGCGAAAGCACCAGCCAAACGCTTGGTTCTCATTGTCACCGATGGCCTGAGAGCTCAATCGTTTTTCCAAGACAATTGCGCCAACATTCCGCACTTGAAAGAGATGATGCTTAAACTACCAAATGGAGTGGTGGGCATATCACAGACTCGAGTGCCCACGGAATCACGGCCTGGCCATATAGCCCTTATCGCTGGACTTTATGAAGATCCATCGGCTGTGACACGGGGATGGAAAGAAAATCCCATTGAATTTGATACGGTTTTCAATCGCAGTCGAAAAACCTGGGCCTGGGGTGCCAATGACATCCTACACATCTTTTCGCGTTTGACCAAGGACGACGAGAAACGTTTATTTTTCGATTCGTATTCACATGAATTGGATTTTTCGGGTAAAGAGAAGACATACGAATTGGATCAATGGGTGTTCGAGAGAGTGGAAAAACTGTTGAAGCGCAAATCTCAAGAATTGCAGGAAGAGGAACAGGTGATCTTCTTTTTGCATTTGTTGGGCTTGGATACGGCTGGTCATGTCCATAAGCCAGGATCAGAGTTGTTTTTGGAAAATCTCTTACACACTGAAGAGGGCATAAAACGAACGTACGACCTATTTGAGTCGACATTTCCAGATGGAAAGACGGCATATGTGCTAACTTCAGATCATGGCATGACGGATGCGGGTAAGTCAGGGAAAACCAACTTAAAACATTGTTTTTAATTTTACTTAATTGTCCCTAGGTTCCCACGGAGCTGGAGAGGAATACGAAACGGAAACACCATTCTTTATATGGGGATCTGGTATTAGCGCCCATCCTAATACAACTATTGATAAGACAATCAGTTTTGATGCTGATAATCAGATTCCTCTATATCGCATAGAGCAGGCTCAAATGGCTCCCTTAATGTCTGCTTTGCTGGGCATAGCTACACCCATGAATAATTTCGGCACTTTACCTAAAGATTTCCTAAATACATCCATAGAATATAGACATTTGGCGGCACAAAACAATGCCTATCAATTGGCAGAGCAATATCGAGCTTTACTCAAGCAACACGAACGTGGTTGGCTAACAGTCGTAATGCCAAACTATTCGATAGACATACATGCTCTTAAAGATTACATCGAAGAACAGGCGAAGCTGAAGTATTTCTCAAATGCTCTAGATGGCAGTTATGAGTTAATGGAGGCAGCTTTAAAGGGCATCGATTACTATTTCAGCTATTTCCGCTGGCCTTTGTTGCTCGCAACAACTGCCACTTATGTGGGCTTCTTGGGTCATTTACTTATGATATTGGGTAATTTTAGGATTTCAACAACAAGAGTAATCATGCCGGACAAAACCAATAGAGGATATATTATTTTATTGGTATCAATTGGTTTTATCGTATCTAGTTTTTGTTTACTGCAACAAGTAGAATGGACAGTCAGTTTCTATCTGCTACTGCCCGTGATGGTTTGGTATTATTTTCTGGCATCAAGAGATGCTAGTATAAAAATAGCCTTCAAAGTTGAACATACGTTATTGCTGGTGTGCTGCTCGGAATTGCTGGTATATACATTTTTCCAAAGAAGAGCCATTTCAGTGGGTTTCCTTTTGTTTTCTATTTACGAAAAGATCAACAAAGCTGCATATAGCGGTTATAATCTGAAATTCTATACAAATTTGGTATTAAGTTTGGCATTGGCCATCTTTCCCCTACTGCCACCGACTGTGGGTTACTCCAACAATGTGCTGTTATATATTGGCATATTATTAACAGCTTTAAGATCAATTGTAGTTAAGAATTCTCTCCATGTGAAAGATACAATCTTTGTTTTCCTGGGTTTGCTCAATGCTGTTGTCTGTATATACATGAACACGCATCAGTTGGGTGAACTTTTGGTGTCCCACGTAATATCTTGGGCATTTCTGTTATATGTTTTGGTATCATGTTTGAGACCTTCGCGTACGACTGTTAAACGCCGCATGGAGCGTCTGATATTTTTGTTAACTTCATTGTATGCCTTGCTGTGCACATCATACGAGCCCCTCTTTCTATTAGTGTTAATTTCCGAACTGATTACTTTAGTGGGTGCAGAAAATAAGACATTCACTCTAGATGACTTATATACTGGTGATACTACAACTACGGCAACTCAGATCTCTCATAGTTTTCGCTATGCTTTCGTTATGATCTTATATACGTTCTTCTCATTTTTCGGCACGGGTAATATTGCTTCGGTCAGTTCTTTTGATCCCAATATAATACGCTGTTTCCTATCGATATTCTCGCCATATGTCATTATGTTTCTGGTCCTACTCAAACTGATTATACCCATTATCATAATAATGACTATAATTTTTGCTTTGTCCCCCTATGCTTTGCAAAATGAGAGGGAAATTTTTATTTGCCTATTGATAATATGTGATGTTATGGGTCTGAATTTTCTGTTTCTGGTAAAAAATCAGGGTTCATGGCTGGAAATCGGTTCATCCATATCACATTTTGTCATAATGCAAGTGACCACTGTGGTCTTGGCCATTTTTGTATACCTCTCGAAGTTCCTGTTGAAACTTCAAGCTAGTCAAATTTAAGTATTAATATTTATTTTCAAATTCGGTGTTCAAATTTTCTTATTCCTAAAAATTTGTGAAATGTATAAATATCTTTATTTCTTTATTAAAATTGTTCCTCAATTTGGTGTAAATTTTGTATAAATACGATCGTAAGTCCTTTGTTTTTCAATTTATTTAATATTTATTGTGTATATAATACGTAGAAATCACTTTTCACATTCCTAAAATCACCAAGTATTATAAAACATTTTTTACTTACTAATTTATTTGTCTTCACGCTACCTCAACCATTGACAGGCAATTAGCCGCGTTTCATGATATGGAAATAAAAAAAATATTAAGAGTATTTTAATCATTTTAAATTTGTAATATCAGGTGCACATGGTCTTGAGTCACACGCCACCTTATTATATACATATAAGTATATCATAAAATAATTTATGTTTAATAAAATAAATAAATGAGAATTATGTCGTTCTTTTACTCTTAAAGTAGGTGTAAACAAGCGGGCAAACTGCAGGCGATTGGGCTGACTCATATACTTAGTAGGGGCATAAATACTGTTACACACGTTTTATGCTGTAAAATAAAAAGTACAAAATGTTTTTGGACCAAATATTTTTCAATATATTTATTGATGTATATTGTATCCAAAAAGAATCATTCGAAATGTCCGCCTTTTGCCTTTACACACGCCTTAAGTCGCACTGGCCAATCGTCAATAGCTGCACGAACCTCGTCCATTGGAAAATTGGCCACAGCTCGAACCAAAGCAGTCTTAAGCGATCCAATGTTGGGGTAACCGTCCACAATTTGTAATTCAATGGGTACAAATCTGGACTGCCTGAGGGCCATTCTTCAGAGGAAATGAACGCTGGCAAATTGTTTCGAAGCCAGGCCTGGGACGTTTTAGCTTTATGGGCCGGCGCAGAATCCTGCTGGAAAGTCCATGGCTAGTTTTGGAACAGGGAATTGTTAAGAGGCTTCACAACAGCTTCCAAAACGGTTTTTTGGTAAACTTTGGCCGATGTTTTGACTCCTTGTTCGCAGAAATGCAGATCAGTGACCGCATCGTAAGAGACACCCCACCAAACCATGACTGAAGCTGGGTGATGAACCTTTTCCACCCTTGGGATCAGTTCAGATGCTTCCTTAGATGACCACGCATACACTATCATTTTGCTTGTTAAATTTTTCTGTGCAAGTTATCAGCGTGCTTCACCAAAAGACGTTTGCATTTTTCAATCCTATTTTTTTAAAGCCGCAGTCAATAAATGTCCGGTACGTCGTTTGTCCCAAGTCTTTTTAATGATGCGACTCATGGACTTTTGCGTGATATTCATCTCACTGGCCATGATTTTCTGTTTTCGGATCGGATCTCTGTGAATTCTTGATTTAACGGCTTTGATGACATGCGGTGTTCGAACAGAGCGTGGGCTCTGTTCATCTCTCCAGTCTCCTCAAACAGTTTTATGCATCGGTAGACGAACATGCGGCTAGTCCCTAGTGGCCGGAGCGTTTTGAAAATATCGCTTTTTTCATTTCACACTTGAAAAGCGCTATTACAGCGATACGGTTCTCTTTATCTGACCACTCTATGATGAAAGTTGAAACAATTTTAAAATCCCGTTACAGACTAACGCTATTGAGGTTAGCTTTCAAACCCCATATGATGTTAACGGGGTATGTTCAGTTCTTCTATTGAAATGGGTGTGTTTAATGTTGTAACAGTATTTATGTCCCTACTAAGTACATATATCTGGTAACTCTAGCTCTTTTCGTTTGGACTGAATAGTGCTTTCAACATAATATGTATGGTCGCAGATAAGTATTTCTATGTGTTACAAACGGAATGACACACTTATTCAGGGTGGACCAAAAGTTACCATGGGGTTTACAAATTTAATTAGTTTTTTAAATGGTGATCCAGCTAGAGGTATTTTTTCAGAACAAAAAAATATAAAAATTCAAATCAAATGTGGAATCTTTATTGCTAATTTGAAAGGACATTTTATGGTATTTATTTTTCGAAAATAATTTCCTTCAAATGTTGGCAACTTTATTATGGAAATAAGAGTTCGGTGAGAAACGGGAAGATCCGCTGTTTTCGACCAAAATTTTGTTCAGTGATGAGGCCCATTTCTGGCTCAACGGCAAAATCAATAAACAAAATTGCCGCATTTGGGCTGAAGAGCAACAAGAAGAGGTTCAAGAGATGTCATTATACCCAGAGAAAACCACGGTTTGGAGCTGTTTATAAGCTGCTGGAATCATCGGAGCACATTTTTTCAAAAATGTTGATTGCCGGAACGTAACCGTGAATGGTGCTCGCTATCGCGCCATGATATCGATCTTTATGCTAACTGAAATTGAAGGCCGTAATCTTGACGACACTTGGTTTCAACAGGTCGGTGCCACTTGCTTGCTATTCAGCTGCTCAAACTATGGATCTATTAAGAGGTGATTTCGAAAAGCACGTTTGGGACAGGTGAGTTGGCCGCCTAGATCGAGTGATATCACACCTTTAGCCATTTTTCTTTGGGGTTACGAAAAGTCCAAAGTCTATGCTGACAAACCAGCTACATTTCAGGTTTTGGAAGCCAACATTACGCGTCATTAAAGCCATACTGGTCGAAATGCTCGAACTAGTCATCCAAAATTGGACCCTCAGAATGGAAACCCTGAGGCGTAGTTGCGGCCAACATTTGAAGGAAATTATATTCAAAAAATAAATGCCATAAAATGTCCATTCAAATTACTAATAAAGATTCCACACTTGATTTGAATTTTTGTTTTGTTCTAAAAAAATACCTCTATATGGATCAACCTATATAAATAACATTTGGAGAATAAATAATGGACAGAATCACAACTAAAAGCGATCAATTATTTTAACGCAAACGCATGCGTGATGAAGCTCATTTTCATTTGAATGACTTTGTTAATAAGCAAAACTGTGGGTTCTGAACATCCAAGGGCCATTCATCAACGCCAATTGCACCCCATTAGGTGAACAGTATGGTGGGATCACATCAAAAATATTTAAATCAGCGATCAATTATTTTAACGCAAACGCATGCGTGATGAAGCTCATTTGAATGACTTTGTTAATAAGCAAAACTGTGGGTTCTGAACATCCAAGGGCCATTCATCAACGCCAATTGCACCCCATTAGGTGAACAGTATGGTGGGATCACATCAAAAATATCATTGGGCCTTACTTCTTCTAGAATGAAGATGGAAGTTCTGTAACAGTAAATAAGGAGCGGTATCGGTTTTTTTACGTCCTGATATTGAAAACAGACCTGAAATGAGTTTTCTGCAGTACTATGTTTACTGTACGAGACACAATGGCACTTATAAGTCAAATTTTTAAAGGGCGAAAAATTTCCAGAAACTCTGAAGTTATTTGGCCAGCGCGATCGCAGGAATTGTCAGCACCGACTATTTTGTTGGGGGTTATTTGAAGGAGCGAGTATATGTCAACAAGCCCGAGACAATCCTTCAACTCGTGACCAACATTGTTGCAGAAATTCGAACGCTACAGCCACAAATTTTGAAAGATGTTATTAAAAATGCTCTAAAACGAGCGAAGCTAAAAGCGGGGGTCATTTAAGTGACATTATTTTTATGCTTAATGTAAAAAAATTTCCATTTTGTATTTTATATAACCTGAGAAAAAAAATTATTAAACGAAAAAGTTATTAAAGTTTTTAGTATAATAATTTTTTTATTTAAAATTAAAATTTTTAATTTGAATCGACTGTAAAAGGTACTGATCATTTTTTCATATTTCTGGCCTTATTGGAAATGTTAATAACACAGTACAACAGCCAATCTGGGGGGGTGAGAAATTCCAAGTCAGGGTGATGGTACTAGGTCAGTATATTAAAACCCTCAAAGGGTTTTGCGTTCGTATGTGCCAGTTTTTTTTTATTTTATGACGTTTTTATTTTTTCCTTATCTTGATGTTTTTTCGCTTAGTTGTAAAATGTTCGCAAAAACGTAGTTTGACATAACTCGAGAACGACTAGTTCGATTTTGCTGAAATAAATTGAGAAAAATTAATAATTACATTTTCTTTAATCCATTAATATACTGTTTCTCTACCAAATCAACATTTTTGTAATTAGAAATAAATTTATGAAGAAAATTTTGCCAAAAAATTTTTTTTTTTTTTTAAAACATATACATAAATCCCAAACGGAAAAACGTGTAGAGTCTTATAACTTTCAAGTAAAGTCACATAACCTATAAACAAAATGCGACATAGATCATAGAAATCGATTAACGCGTTCTGCTTTTATTTACAATTAAGTAACTTCACTTGCACATACGAACGCAAAACCCTTTGAGGGTTTTAATATACTGACCTAGTACCATCACCCTGACTTGGAATTTCTCACCCCCCAGACAATAACCCCAAAAATGTTCCACAGTGTAATAGAACACCTTGCGTTTTGCTTCGCCCAAATGGGCTGAAGATTGTTTAAAGGATATGAAGTTCAGATGAAGTTAAATTTTCATCCTGGTGGCTATGTCAATAAACGAAATTGCCCCACACGTGACTATTGAGAAACCAATGCATCCACAACGAGTCACTGATTGGTGTGGATTTTGGGCTGGGACCTTTTTTCGAAAATGAGCAAGAAGCTGCCGTTACCGTAAACGGTGAGCGATACCGTGCCATGCTCAACGAGTTTTCGTTTCCAAAAATTCAAGAGAATGTCATGGACGACGACGTTTGGTTTCAACCAGACGGGGCCACATGCCACAAAGCCAACGATATTTAACGCACAGTTATTGAAAATCGAATTGTCAGCCGAAATTGTGATGTAAATTGCCGGCCTCGAAGCTGATTTGAGCCCTTTGGATTTTCTGTGGGGAGCTATTAGGGATAAATGTTACGCAAAACATGCAGAGACAACTGAAGCGTGAAAGAAAATCAAAGTTGCCATTGAAGAGTTTCGGCCAGAAACAATCAAAAATTTACTGAAGAATTGGGTTAATCGGTCAAATGAATGATATTGTGTTCCATTATTAAATGACAAAGTTCACCCTTTCCAATGAAATCAGAAATTTACAATACTTTTTTATAGCCGATTTAAATTTTTAAATGTCCTACCAGTTGTACTTTACTGATTTGTCCCCAAATAAAAAAATTAAACAAATGTCGAATATTTTTATAAATTCTGTTACAATTTAAAAAAAGTCCCAGCAATATCGCTTAACTACATACTCATTGTAATTATCTCAACATCATTTAATAAATGAACAAAAGGGTTACTTCTATTGGGTGGTTTAATTATAAGGGCCGATGACATTTCTGGTCACCACTCTGACCATTGATGACGTTGGTCAAGAGGCTTTAGTTCTTGAGTCAATTGCACCTTGTAAGCGTGTAAATGCAAGTCTTTATGCATAATGTTCATCAATGACGAGCGTGAGTAGTGCAATTGTTGGGCACGAAGACGAGTTGAGGTGGCTCTTCAGCCACACTATCGCGAGCAGCAGCAATATTTTCTGCAGTACGAGCACGCAATGGTATTTTCACATCTCCTACAGACACGGTTTGCTCCAATTTTTGCACGATTTTTCGATTGACCGAAAAAATCACGAAGTGCACGATATGCATTTTTATTTGTACGTCCATTTTCATAATAAGCCTGTATAGCTTTAATGCGTTGCTCGCTTGTATAAATTCATATGGTTCAAATTGAGTTAGTCTGAAATTGAGAAATATCAAATGAAATGTAGGAAAAAAAACTTTACGTTTAGGTGTGGTTCACATTCAACATCGGCCCTTAAAATTTAACCACCCTTTATTATACTAGTGGGCAGTGGACGATATAATTCGTATACAGTAGATATGGGATACCAATAAAAAAAATAAACAGTTATGTAAGTAATCAATTCAACGGTATATTGCAAAAAAGAACTTGTATGCGGTGTTTCCTTATAAGATATCTTCTTATATTTTAATTCATTAGTTCCTACTGTTTAATGCGGGCTCCACAAGGCTAACGCATTTCAGAGAGAAATAATAGTCTCTTTCTCTCTTCTCACAATAGGCCGACCTGCTTTTCTGGCGCCCATATTTTAATAAACAAATAAGCAATGCTCATTGCATGTGAGCAAAAGAGCAGGATATACAATTAAACTGCAAGTGCCACCAAGCAGAGCTGTAAAAAAGAGCTAGATATATTCAACAAAACAAAATCGATTGGAACTGATTGGAAAGCCCTAGAACTATTTCCAAGCTTCACTTGTTGAAGATTGCAATGGACCTAGTTCTGCTGGACTTGTTTTTATCAGTCTAGAAATAACTCCGCAAGATGAGGATAGTATATACTGTAATCGTACACATCCTCCTTACCGGCTCAATTTTTGTGACATATTTTCATTGGCCGGTTCATACCAACTTGCAGCCTCAGCCCCCAATATCGGCGAAAGCACCGGCACAACGTTTAGTTCTCATTGTCGCCGATGGCCTAAGGGCAGAATCATTGTTCAATGACAACTGCGCCAATATGCCACACTTGAAAGAGATGATACTAAATCTACCTCTTGGTGGACTGGTTGGTATTTCTGAGGCAGGATTGCCTACCGAATCGTGGTCCGGTCATATTGCCCTTACCGCTGGCTTTAATGTGGATTTACTGACCGTGGCACGCTGGACGGATGATCCCATTGAATTTGATACAGTTTTTAATCGCAGTCGAAAAACGTATGCTTGGGGTTCGAACGATGTCCTGCACATCTTTTCACGTTTGGCCAAAGACAAAAAGAAACGTTATGTTTTTGATTCATATTGTCATGACATGGAGACCTCTTGTAAAGACAAGACATACGATTTGGATCGGTGGGTTTTTGCGAAAGTTGAAAAACTATTGGAGTACTATTCGCGAAAATTGCAGTATGAGAAAAGAGTTATATTCTTTTTGCATTTGTTGGGCTTGGAAACAGCAGGTCGTGTCCACAAACCGGGGTCGGAGTTATTTCTGCAGAATCTCTTTTATACTCAAGAGGCAATCGTACGTATGTACGACATGTTTGAGTCTACGTTTCCGGATGGAAAGACGACATATATTTTAACTTCGGATCATGGCATGACGAATGCGGGTAAGTGAGTAAGAAACAATCGACAAAAGTTCAGCAAGGGGCGGGAAACGCTTTTACATTTTTTCTTAACCTTTGAAGAATAACGTGTGAATGTTTGAGACGAAAATACAAAAGATTAGGCACCACCCGTACCTGACACAAGACTCAATGGCTTTGTTCTATTAGCAATTCGCGGAGCAACTAGTTTAGTAACAGTTGTCAAAAAAATATTGCCCTGTAGGGCATTAAAAACAAAAAAGTTTAAAGAAAAAAGTCGGAGGCAACCTATATTTTCCGAGTCACGGGACCCTAAATTTCGGACCTACAACTGGATATATCTGCGAAATTTGGAATCGGATATCGTTAGAAAGGTTATGATATCGTTAGAAAGGTTATAAAATTACCTTTCAACGGTATATAAATTTTATGAATCATATAACACTGGGGGTCATTTTGTATATTTTCTGTGAAAAATGGGTCAAAACTCGGAAAATTGCCTATTTAAAGGTAGTTACTTCTTCCTATCAGTTTGTTGCCAACACTTTAAGCTTTCATTAGGTACTTTGATTTGGAATTTAACCCTTTAAATGTCGGTTATATTGGCATTAGTAGGGACATAAATACTGTTACACTCGTTTTATGCTGTAATAAAAAATAAATAGTACTGAATGTTTTTGGACCAAATATTTATTAATATATTTATTGATGGATATTGTATCCAAAAATAATCTACTTATTCGAAATGTCCGCCTTTTGCCTTTACACACGCCTTAAGTCTCACTGGTCAATCGTCAATAGCTGCACGAACCTCGTTTATTGGAAAATTGGCCACAGCTCGAACCAAAGCAGTCTTAAGAGATCCAATGTTGGGGTATCTTTTGTGACAAACCTTGTCCTCTAAAACCGTCCACAATTTGTAATCCAATGGGCTCAAATCTGGACTGCCTGAAAGCCATTCTTCAGAGGAAATGAACGCTGGCAAATTGTTTCGAAGCCAGGCCTGGGACGTTTTAGCCTTATGGGCCGGCGCAGAATTCTGTCGGGAAGTCCATGGCTGCTTTTGGAACAGGGAATTGTTAAGAGGCTTCGCAACAGCTACCAAAACGGTTGTTCGCAGAAATCCAGGTCAGTGACCCCATCGTAAGAGACACCCCACCAAACCATGACTGAAGCTGGGTGATGACCCTTTTCCACCCTTGGGATCAGTTCAGATGCTTCCTTAGATGACCGCGCATACACTCTTATCATTTTGCTTGTTAAATTTTTCCCGAATGGTAAAAATGTTTTCATTGGTGAACAAAATTTTTCTATGCAATTTATCAGCGTGCTTCACCAAATGACGTTTGCATTTTTCAATCCTATTTTTTTTGAAAGCCTGTTTGAAAGTCCCCATTCCAAGTCCTTTTTAATGTGTCGACTCATGGACTTTTGCGTGATATTTATCTCACGGGCCATGATTTTTCGTTTTCGGAGCGGATTTCTGTAAATTCTTGATTTAACGGCTTTGATGACATGTGGTGTTCGAACAGAGCGTGGCCGGCCCGACCGGTGGCGGTCTTTTACATCTCCAGTCTCCTCAATGCATCGATAGACGAACATGCGGCTAATCCCGGAGCGTTTCGAAAATATCGTTTTTTCATTTCACACTAAAAAGCGCTATTACAGCAATATTAACGCTATTGAGGTTAGGTTTCAAAACCCATATGACATTAACGGGGTATGTTCAGATCTATTAAAATGAGTGTGTTCAATGTTGTAACAGTATTTATGTCCCTACTAAGTAGTTTCAGTTTTTGCTCAAAATTTGGAAAAAATTTCACAAAAAATTTACATACATAGATCTTTTTTCGATATGGAATTATCGATGTTGCCAGTTTCTAACAATATGCCAACATTTGTATACAAAATTGCACGCTGTGGCGGTAGCATTTCTTAATAACGGAGAAAAGATTCACTCTAGAAAACTCGTTAGAAACGTAAAAAACAGTAGGGAATTGCGAAAATTGTCCAGCGATAAAGATAATGGGCCATCCCAGCTCGAACAATAAGTATTTTAAGCGTCTAAGGCTTAATACCAAAAGAGGGGGAATTTTTCTGTCCTAATGGGCATCATCTGAGGCTTGTAACACTAGAAACTGTTGCCGATGGATGAATTTGATGTAAGAAATTCATGAAAATCATTAAGAAATGCATGAAAACATGAATAAAATGTTGAAATAAGAGAGGTTTAAACTGAAAATTGTTCACAGTCGAAAAATTATTTGAAGAAAATCGCGCGATTTCTTTAAAAAAGGGTATTATCTCCTGTCAGAATCTTTTTTCATCGTCCTAAAGGCCATGAGTTCAATTCTCGATACACTCAAAAGACGGCAAAGCACGGAGGTGGCAATATTATGGTTTGGGGTGCATTTTCTTGGCAAGGCGTAGGTCCGCTTATAAAAATCAGTAGTAAGATTGACAAGTTTCAGTCGTTAAACTTTCTGAAAGACCATATGGAGCCATATGCCTTCAACTCCATGCCAATTAAGCGGACATTCAGAGAAGATCGAAGTTTTGGATTGGCAAGCCCAGAGCCTTCACTTAAACCGAATAGAGAACCTGTGGAACGAAGTCAGGGTTGAAATCTCCAAAAAAAAATTACAAAAATGTGGACGATTTGTGTTTGGCCGCACAGAAAGCTTACCAAAAACAAAATGGCAAAAACTCGTGGCAAGTATGGTTCGCAGGTGCGAAGCTGTCATCAAAAACAAAGGCTACAGCACTAAATATTAATAATTAAATATCCGTACAAAACAAGAAATCAAAAAAATAACAAGTTTAATGATTTTTCTCTCTTTTTTAAAATTGTGCCATTTATGTGTCCACCTCATTTTAGGGGTGTTTTTTTCTTAACGAATTTTTTTTTATATTGATGAATTTTAACTTAAGTTATAAATATTAAATTCGTATAATAAACCTTTGGAAAAAACAAATATTAGTTGTGTGTTAATATTAATTACAACATTGTGGCGTAAGAAAGAATTTACGATAAAATGTGCTATTTATATGTCCACAGCTGTATGTATCACTGGAATGGTGTTGTAATAAGTTTCCCAACGCTGCCCATATTGCTTAATAATAACGGAAAAGTTTCACAGATATGGCTCAATATCTGAATTATACTTCTGAACTTTCGGGGCCCATATCTCGGAAATTATGGGAGAACGCCCATTTTTTTTATTTAATATTTTCTGCTTAGAATCAAAATTTCTATTGATGGTGCAAATTTGGTGACCATGCGAGAGTTGTTACTAAACTAGATTGAAGCCTATGTATGTATTCGATCTGTTAACACATTATGAATGGGTATTAGTAGAAAAATGCTTATTTTTAAGTATGTATTTCTCGTTCTTGTTTTGTTGGCAACATATTAACCATTTATTTAACTCATTTTTGGATTTTTAAACTCTTCTAGAACCGCAGACAATACCCTCTATTTAATAAACAAACTTTAAAATTATTAGATGTTTTTTCGCCCATCGCGCTCCTTTTTCCATTTCGCAAACCATTTTCCTTAAAATCAAACATTTTGAACCACTTTGTTAAATAAAAAAAATATTAAAACTTAGTTTTTCGATAACACAAATCACAATCAATTATCTTCAAAAGTTAATCATTTTTGATCCCTATATTTACAAAAATACAAAGAAAAGTTAATGGAAAAAATTGCGCCATATTGTTAAAAAAAATACAATATCAATCGATATGGTATATCATCGGAAAAAGTTCAATAGTAAGGTTTGTCAATTTTTTTTTTGCAAATTTTGCTTAAAAATATTAAACAAAATGCAAATATCTCCGGCATTTAAAAGGTTGCATTCTAAAAGAAAGTCATAATCAAAGCTAAAAGTGTTGGCTTAAAACTAGTACGAAGAAATACGTACCTTTAAATCGGTCATTTTTCGAGTTTTGACATGTTTTTCACAGAAACTCGGGTCAAAAATATACAAAATGAATTCCCCAGCCCACAATAGGTTAAAGAATCGATAAAATTATATACCGTTCTCATAAGCTTTCCAGCGATCATAAGCTTTCCATAACTCAAAAAAATATGGGTTGCCGCCGACTTTTTTTAAACTTATTTATTTTTAATACTCTACTGGACCATATTTTAGTTTTTGTTTATGACAATTGTTCCTAAACTAACGAGATAACTTTACACTATTGTACAAGAATAGGCAAAAGGTTTTGTTTACAGAATCTATATTTTTCAATTATTCACATTTTTGTGAAGAAAGTTATTCAGGAATAACCTTTAGCAAGCTTAAGCGAGCTCGGTTACTACTCGCTTATAGTATTTTTTTAATAACTTTTTTCTACATATTTTTAAATCCAACGATTTATGATGCATAAAGGTAATCAGTATGTCAGTTTGTGTATTTCATAAAATTCTCGTAAAGTTTTCAAGTTATCGCCTTTGAGACCACTTACTCGTTTAATAAGCAAGTACCAATGACATAATAAATAAGGTACAGTAATGCTAACAGCTGATTTTAATTCTTTTTTCGTAGTAATTTAAATTGTCAATTTTTATATTTGACAATGACGTTTGTTGAAGTTTTTAAAGAAAAAAATCAGTATCCAACATTTACAATTATCAGTACACATTCACAAAAATGTATTTTTGGCATTCTCTTTCATTTGACATGGCGAACTATTTTTGTTGTTGTTGGGCTAGGGACTTTACCTTGTTTTTTGTACCATGCAAGTACTCGTACCAATAGAACACGCCTAATGTTATACAAAACTTTAAAGCGATTTCCCACAATTTATGCTTTCGAAGTTGTTGCTCCTCGTAACTTCAAAACTACCGTACCGATCCTTTTATAGTTATGCACACCTTTTCTTTACATAATTTACAAGGTAACGCTGAAGAGGTCTTTTTGTGTTAATATTTTCATAGTAAATAACAAATTAGCCGTCATCAAAAATGTTCCCAAAACTCGATTTTTCTACTTTATAGTCTTCCCAAAAATTTAATTGAAATTGGGAGTGCGATTATCTAATAAAATAACTTTATTTTTTTCAATTCGGATGATTCAGCACCGACTAATGAGGGCACCGCAAATCTACTTTTATCGAGACACAATATTCTTCGAAGGTTATACTGTAGCGTACCATTGGTTTTAAAAGCAAGATTTTTACTGTTGTCAAAAAAATCTTAAAAATGTGCCCTTTTTTGCACAAATTAACGTTACCCTCTTCTTAAGAGTGAATCAAAAGTGACGAAAATCGACCTTAGGTCCATGACGGCCTAACATCCTAAAACGACTCAGCTTTGAAGTTCATAGTACACCCTTTTTTGATTGATTTGATTTATTAAGCAATAGTGCTATTTTTTTACAATTTTGTAACATTAGTAAACAAAGTAATAATTGAATTTTACATTAAAAATTTTGCTTAAAATATAAAACAATTTTCCGTTTGAATACAAATAAATTACTCTCGCTTTTCAATTCTGCAGGTAATTCATTAAAAATGTTAAGTCCATTATAAAACAGCAAATTTTGACCAGATTTGGTTAAAGCAAATGTTAGTCTAAAATCATTAGCATTTCTTAAATTGTAGGGTTGTGTAACTGCTATATATACTAGAAAATCCCGCATATAGCTAGGCAATAATCCATTTCTAATTTTTTAATTCTTCATTTAGGTTACGCACGCATTCTTCCGGATTTTTACCAACAAGGTATAAAAGAGTGTCATCCGCGAACATACAAACTTTAGCTTTATTTAAATTTTTTACATATCGTGTGTATATATATACGTGACAGCGCATAGAGAAAGGGACCTAAGGGTAAAAAAATCAATTTTCACTTTTTTTTGATGTGGAAAACATCTGAGCATCGAATGAGACCGATCCCATGCCCCAAAAGTGTTCCCTCCCAGAGATATGCACGTTTTATGAAAGTGGGGGTACACCAAAGATACACGTATTTAAATCTTTAAAATGGCTCTCCTGAACAAAACTGGTTTTTACCCTTAGGTCCCTTTCTATTTTGCGCGTCACATATTGATTGGTCTTAGGATTTTTTGTGTTTTGTACTTTTTTTACTGGAACGATGAACGATTCTTTTAAACAGTCCGGAAAAATGCCTTTTAGCAGTGATTAATTACACGTTGTAGATACATACCCAATATGTCAATATTGTCTAATAGAATTCTAACTGAAAGCTTATTTTGACCCTTCATATTGTTTATTGATTTCATAGTACTCTTTAATTCTTCCACACTCAATAATTCAAAACTAAATTTTATTTCCGAGTCCACGCTTATAATATTTTCATATTATATATGAGTGATACTATTAGAAATTTCTTTTACACTACTTATGAAAAACAAATTTAATGTCTCAGCTATTTCCACCTCTTCGTGTATTGCTTTCCCGTTATCTTCAATTTCCCGAACTTGCACATCCTCTTTTATCTATACTAGTTTTTTTCAAGTTTTCCACATGTCCTTTTGGTTATGGCATTCATTGATCTTTCTATTGACGAATTACTTTTCTGAACGTTTAATTGTTTTCTGTATTGATTTCTCCAGACTATAATTTGTCCAAAGATAATCATTATTGAACCAAACAGCCATGTTATGCCAGTAAACTTTCTTCCGTTTCAATTGTCGCAATTCATTGTTGTAACAAGGATTTGAATAATCAATTTTAACATTTTTGTATACTATCATGGAATTTAAAATACAGTTAAATTCATTAACTAGCAGGTTTGTAAAATCGTTAACCGGAGTACTTGCTGATACATTATTGATGTTGCTCTGAAGTAGTTTGTTTCGCCAGACAGCGTTATTGAATTGTAGAATTTTTATTTTCTTCGTTTTTGCAAAATTAACTTCTTTTCTTAGTGGTATACTGATCTGCAATTTCTCATGATCACTGATTTTCAATTCGGCATTGGTTTTAACAGAAATATTCTCTATATTTGTCACGGCATAGTCAATTGTAAGTAGTGATGATGTGGTACTCGAAACTGTCTTAAAATAACAATCACTTATATTCCTCAAGTCTCTTTCTATGTGTGCTACCTCCAAACCAATCAAAGTTTAAATCTCCCATTATTAAACAATGCTGGTTTTCAATAACACTCCATTTCTGCTTCGAAAAAATTTAGAAAATACTCCTCCGGTGAATATTGTCTATGCGGCGATCACTTGGTATCATTCTCCAATCGATATAACTGTGTCCTAGTTCACTACATTTGGCACAGACTTGTTCATTCTTCCAATATTTTAAGGTATGATTAACCCCAACACTTAAAACATCTTAACGGTACAACTTTCATACACCGCACACCTGTCCCATTCAATATTAACTTACACTTCAATAAAGTACACCCTTTATAGACTGATCGAAATAAAACAACACAATTATTATTTTTTGCCAGATTTCTTTTTTTATAATGGAGTCCCAGAAAAACACCTTTTATGCACCCTGTCTGTATTCTTATTCTCAAAATTTTGTAAGGTGCACTTTTGCGTAGTACGAGGAAATTGATCATCGTTAGCAAGCGTTGCAAATTTAGCCCTTTCCGGATATATATAGCGGTTAAAGTTAATCTAGCCATTAAAAAATGGTTAGATGGAATGTAGCCGGATGATCTCCATTATTCTCCTAGCGGTTTTTAACTTGTTACAATTTAGATTTACTTTCCTTATATTTTTTTTTCAAAATTTACCTGCCAACATTTTCATACTAAATTCTAAGAGTACGATTGTACTTTGTATTTAAAAAAATACGCTTATAAATATATATTGCTGAATTCCCAATTTTTTACTATCACTACTATCACAGAATTAATTCAGGTTTAAAACCAAGAAGAACATCTATTAATCTCCAATCAGCTCATCTAAAATCAGTCTTTCGGAGCTCACGTTTAAAAGTAGGTTTATTTATTGTTATTATTTTCACAATTTAGACATTTTTAAACTTTTTGCGCTGAAAAGTTGGCAACTTGGCTTTTTAAGGCTGGCAGAACTAGTAGTTTTCGTGTTCGCTTTCACCATAAAGCCTAGTATTCACCTAAAACGAAATTTTCGCTTAGGAGTTTAGCATTTATCTATACGCCGAAGAATTGTGGTGTAAAGCAGTGTAGAAGAAGCAGCCGTTATTCATTTTCAAATAAATTATTTTATTCATATTCATTTAAGTATCCTTAAAAACGACTTCACAACATTTGTTAATTTATTTTTTCTTTAAAATGTAAAAAATTTCTTGATCAAACAATTATTAGAACATTAATTTTTGTTTGCAGATGGTGAAAAAGTTTACACTGCTCTCAAAATCATTCCTGTAATAGTCGCAAATTACGCCATTTTTTCGCTTCAGCTGAGTACTACCAAACGAAAATAGGTAAACGGAATTTACCAATGGAAAATTCCCTTTGCTTTCTTATGAGAGCGAAAATTTCGTTTTGGTGAATACTAGGCTTTAGCCTGGAAATAACATCGTCATCCATGTGAAAATGTCTTACAGTCCATATAAAAATGAAAGTGCTTTTAAAAGGGCGACACGAAAAAAGAAAAAATTTGACACAACAATAGGTGTTTCGGGAAATATAAAAAAAACAAGGCCAATTTAATTTAGGGGGCCCTCGGGACCTTGAAAATGATTTTCTAATTGAAACTTTTCGACCAGGCTCAAAGGTGTCATCTCGGAACTGGCGACTTAAAAGCCTTCTCATACGAATCACTGTGAACAAAAATCTTTAAATCGAGTTAACAAACATTTTTTATAATCAAATTTGAAATTCTTTTATTTCAGAAAGTGGGCCACTTCACGAGAATTTATAGTGAAATTGACCCATTTTGCATGTTTGCAATTCTTGTATAATTTCGTATTAATTAGGAATGTGGTTATTTTGGGAGTCTTGGCCACACCGTTGAATTATTTTTGGCATCCTTGAGAATTTTTTTTAAGGTCCCCCTTGGTCTTGAACGCCTTGGTCAGAGCAGTCAGAGATAAAGTGTAAACTTTGTTTCTCGAGAGAAGCTATGTTTTTAAGCTGTTAATCGAGCCCAAAATAATATACTTAGTAGGGACATAAATACTGTTACAACATTGAACACACCCATTTCAATAGGAGAACTGAACATACCGCGTTAATGTCATATGGGTTTTGAAAACTGACCTTAATAACGGGATTTTAAAATTTTTCAACTTTCATCATGGAGTGGTCAGATAATGAGAACCGTTTCGCTGTAATAGCGCTTTTCAAGGCGATATTTTCAAAACGCTCCGGCCACTAGGGATTAGCCGCATGTTCGTCTACCGATGCATAAAACTGTTTGAGGGGACTGGAGATGTAAACCGCCACCGGACCGCCCAAACAGAGCGTACACCGCATGCCATCAAAGCCGTTTAATCAAGAATTCACAGAAATCCGCTCCGAAAACAGAAAATTATGGCCCGTGAGATGAATATCACGCAAAAGTCCACGAGTCGAATCATTAAAAAAGACTTGGGACTTTCAAACGACGCACCGGCCACCGGGATTTTAAAATTTTTCAACTTTCATCATGGAGTGGTCAGATAATGAGAACCGTTTCGCTGTAATAGCGCTTTTCAAGGCGATATTTTCAAAACGCTCCGGCCACTAGGGATTAGCCGCATGTTCGTCTACCGATGCATAAAACTGTTTGAGGGGACTGGAGATGTAAAAGACCGCCACCGGACCGCCCAAACAGAGCGTACACCGCATGCCATCAAAGCCGTTTAATCAAGAATTCACAGAAATCCGCTCCGAAAACAGAAAATTATGGCCCGTGAGATGAATATCACGCAAAAGTATACGAGTCGAATCATTAAAAAAGACTTGGGACTTTCAAACGACGCACCGGCCATTTATTGACTGCAGCTTTAAAAAAAATAGGATTGAAAAATGCAAACGTCTTTTCGTAAAGCACGCTGATAACTTGCACAGAAAAATTTTGCTCACCGGTGAAAAAATTTTTACCGTTCAGAAAAAATTTAACAAGCAAAATGATAGAGTGTATGCGCGGTCATCTAAGGAAGCATCTGAACTGATCCCAAGGGTGCAAAAGGGTCATCACCCAGCTTCAGTCATGGTTTGGTGGGGTGTCTCTTACGATGGGGTCACTGACCTGTATTTCTGCGAACAAGGAGTCAAAACATCGGCCAAAGTTTACCAAGAAACCGTTTTGGAAGCTGTTGTGAAGCCTCTTAACAATTCCCTGTTCCAAAACCAGCCATGGACTTTCCAGCAGGATTCTGCGCCGGCCCATAAGGCTAATACGTCCCAGGCCTGGCTTCGAAACAATTTGCCAGCGTTAATTTCCTCTTAAGAATGGCCGCAGGCAGTCCAGATTTGAACCCATTGGATTACAAATTTTGGACGGTTTTAGAGGACAAGGTATGTCACAAAAGATACCCCAACATTGGATCTCTTAAGACTGCTTTGGTTTGAGCTGTTGCCAATTTTTCAATGGACGAGGTTTGTGCAGCTATTGACGATTGGCCAGTGCGACTTAAGGCGTGCGTAAAGGCAAAAGGCGGACATTTCGAATAAGTAGATTCTTTTTCGATACAATACACATCAATAAATATATTAAAAAATATTTGGTCCAAAAACATTAAGTACTTTTTATTTTACAGCATAAAACGTGTGTAACAGTATTTATGTCGCTACTAAGTAGTAACGCACAAATTCTCGGGGTTTATTTTTATCACAACCGTTTGTGCATACACAATCACTGGAACGCTAGAAAGTCATTATTGAAACACAAAAAACACAGTAAAAACACACGCACTTTAAACACAAAAAACAGTACATACTCCCAAAATGATTTTACTCAGCTTTGTTTTTAGATTTCTTGATAAATCTAAAATCGCCCATCATGCTCAATTTATCGTCTTTGGAGAAAACATTCACGAAAAATCACACAAGATTTGCCAGTTTTAAATTATTTTTATTTTAATTAAGGAAATTGTTAGTTAATTTTACTTAAACTGGTCTCAAACCGAAGATCAAACTTATTCAATATTTTACCAGCTAAAAACATTTTTGTACTCATGTAAACTTTTTTTAACCAGTCACTTGCAGCCTAATGCCTTTGTCGATTTTCGGTACTTTGCAAAATTCCAACTGATGGCGGCCTCCCTTCATAACCTTAACTTTGTCCATACAAACTAATCTAATTGTTTCGTTATTTACTTCTAGGTACCTATGGATCAGGAGAGGTTCACGAAACTGAAACTCCCTTTATTATATGGGGATCTGGTATTCATACTGAGCCCTTTGAAACAAACAAATCGTTATTCATCGATACTAATAGAACGCTGCCCCTATATCGCATCGATCAGATTCAGTTGGCACCTCTAATATCTGCTTTGCTGGGCATAGCTACACCTGTGAATAATTTAGGCATCTTACCCGGTGCTTTTTTGGATACCACGAGTGAATATAAGTATTTGGCGGCGCAAAATAATGCCTTTCAATTGGCAGAGAAATACAGAGCAGTACTCGAGCAACATGAACGTGGTTGGTTTACCCCTTGGTTGCCAAAATATCAAGCCGACATACAAGCTATAAAAGATTTACTCGAAAGTGAAGCACAATTAAGGCATTACTCACATGCCCAAGGCGTTTGTTATGCGCTAATGGAAGCATCATTAAATGGAATCGATTACTATTCCAGCTATTACCGTTGGCCTTTGTTGGGCGCAACTGCTGCAACTTTTTTGGGCTTTTTGGCACATCTACTTATGATATTCGGAGATATTATAGATTCGAAAGATAGGCCCAACCAATATGGTCTAGCTTGGGGCATATTTATAGCGTGCATAGGTTTAGTCGTGTTTGGCTTTTGCTTCCTACAGCAACTGCCTTATACAATTAGTTTGTATTTGCTACTGCCAGTTGTGGTTTGGTATACGTTTTTAAGATATAAACCGCTAAATTTAAAAATTATTTGCAATGTTAAATGGGTGTTATTGTTCATGTTTTGTTGTGGACTGCTCTTAGGTGCATTTTTCGAACGAAGAGCCGTCTCAGTGGCCTTCTTCTTACATGGCCTTTGCGAAAAGATTAGCCAAGCTCGTGGCTGTTACAAACGGAAATTCTTTAGCAATTTGTTATTTACTGTCATTTTGGCATTGTGTCCGCTACTGCCTCCAATCTCCGGCAATTTTCTGATATATATTGGCATATCTGTAATTGTTTTAAGATCATTTATGGTGAGGAAAATATTTTATGTTCAAGATAAAATTATGGTTTACTCAGCTTTAGCCAATGGCGTACTCTGCATCTATATGGACTCCCAACAATTGAGGGTATTTTTAATTTCGCACGTAATATCTTGGGTATTTCTCGGCTATGTTCTAATTGTATTGCTTCGAAGTGCGGTTGTGAACGCAGAACGTCGTATGGAGCGTCTATTTTTCCTACTAGGTTCGTTATATGCCTTACTTTGCAGTTCCTACGAACCTCTGTTCCTTGTGCTTTTACTTACTGACTTAATTTTTACGGTGAATGATGACAAAACCTCCTTCTCCCACGATTCCATGTATAGTAATCCTGTCCCATCCTTAGTAAAGCTTTATCATATGTATCGCTATGCCATCATTGTGATCGTGTATTCGTTCATGTCCTTCTTTGGTACGGGAAATTGGGCCTCTCTTAGTGCATACGATCCCAATATCATACGTTGTTTCCTTTTGAGCCTTTCACCAGTTGGCATTATGTTTTTGGTCGTACTCAAACATGCTATACCTATTATCCTTGTAATGGTCGTAACGTTCGCTTCAAGTCACTTCGTTCAGCGATACGAACGAGGAATTTTAATTTGTGTATTGATTATATGTAATGTTCTGAGTATGCATCTGCTATTTCTAGTTAAATATCAGGGCTCTTGGTTAGAAATCAGTACATCCGTATCACGCTTTGTCGTTATGCAATTGGCCACTGTGGCCATGGCAATATTTTTATATTCCTCAAAGATCATAATATATATTCCGGATTATGATAGAAAGTTTAGGAGAAATAAGTAAATTAATATAGTCAGATAATATACTTCCCTCTACATTTCAATAAGGAATAATTCTCTGGGCAATTCACTTAAATGCAACTAATTTTAAGGACCTTTTTAGACTGACAAAAACTAGTAGTTTTTGGGCATTGCTGGCAGCTCTATCTTTTGACTCATACCTAGACTAATATTTGGTGTTAAGCTTCGATAATTAAGGTAAAGTCTCGATAATTAGGACTGTTTAGAAAAACCGCAGCACAGTATTTACCCTTTGAATGCACTTCGATAGCATTTATCGCTTATATAAAGTCAAGCTGGACAATTTAAATTAAGCACTAAATTAAAGATAATTAATATTAAAGATATTATTACTATATAAGAGATAAATACTGTAGTTAAGACATTTATTAACAAAAGGTGTCAATTCTATAAAGTACAGAAACGAAAAGAAATAAAAATTATGCTTTTTTAACCGTTAAGGAAGTAGCGTTTAAGTACTTTTTGTTAACAAATGACTTCACTATTGGAATTCTGCTATCAAATCGAGGCTCAACCTAAAACACCACGCGTTTTTATGCAAACAATTTTTACATTCCACATACAGTAAAATTCTGTAAAATTGTAATAAATACCTGACGCACAGCAATCAATTGCCCATATTTTCCTCCTTTCCTAGTACATGACTATTAATATCACATTTATAATTTTTAGAAAACCGCCTTTGAGAGTAATTTTAGAGACGATTTACGGAAACAATAGCAAAAAATAATTAGGTTTTTGAGTGAATATAACACAAATTATTTTAAATTACTAAAGGGTTTGGGCACACTGAATTTTTTTACGTTACGCTGCGTATATCTCAACATCCGGCAGCCGAAAACTATTTAAATAAACGTTTAAAACCCACAAAAATGTATGTCAGGGCTATTCTAAGCCGACACTGCAATATCATTAACTATTTGTAATTTTTTCAGCATATAAAGCTTGAAGAAAAATATTAAAAAAATGTTTTCAACATGTAATTTCAGTGATTCAGAGACTACCGAAACTTAAGAAAAACGCAGCGTAAGAAATTTAGCTTCAATGTGCCCGGAACTAAAAGGGTTTTAAATTAGATCGATTTGAGAAAAGTTACTTTTACATTCCATTAATTTCAAATACTAGTAACCGAGCCTAACGTCCGTATATGCATACAAATGTAGTCACAAAAATTGTAATTTATTAAAAATTGTAATTGTAAAATTGTAATTGTAAATCGTATGGGTTTCTATTGCTACCAGTCAAATCAAATAAATACATTTTAAGCAATAAACATATGTTTTATTTATCCCTTATACAACCGAAATTAACTTCAACCGGATTTCAATGAAATTTCCATATAAATTGTAAAAGATTTCGACTTGCAATCCAATGTATCGGAATTCGTTGATATAGTCAAGTGTTCACCTAAAACGAAATTTTCGCTCCCATAAGGAATACATGTAGCAAAGCAGGCGAAATTTACCATTGGTAAATTCTGTTTACCTATTTTCGTTTGGTGGTACTCAGCTGGAACGAAAAGGTGGCGGAATTTGCAACTGTTGCAGGGATGATTATAAGAGCAGTGTAGACTTTTTCAACATCTGCAAACGAAAATTAATGTTCTGAAAATTGTTTGGTGAAGGAATTTTTGACAAATGCAAAAAACAAAAAAAAAATTAGGAAAAGTTGAGAAGTCGTTTTTGAGGGAGTTTTAATGAATATAATTAAAATAATTTATTTGAAAATAAATAACGCACTGCTCTACGCTACAATTCTTTTGTGTAGAAATAAATGCAAAACTCCTAAGCGAAAATGTCATTTTAGGAGAGTACTATAGTCTAGTAATCAAGGCCCAGAGAGCCCCCTGTATCCGAGCGCCCTAATAAATTACTTTTTCGTATTACTTTATTCTAAAGACGCGGCATAATTTTTTAAATTTCCATCACGATCCATAAACTGTCTTCAGCGCTAGTTTCCCTTGAAAGCCTTTTATTTGTCTTATTTTTACGGGAAAACTTAAAAAAACTACACCGCTAAAAATTTCTTAGTTGATTACAACTAAAATTTCAACTATCTCATTATTAGGAAAGTATCACTTAGCTGTAGTTGACTTAATTAGTTTTCTTCAACTATATTCTAGCAAAATGCACAAATTACCTTTGCTTGTAGTGATGAAACGTATTCGTAGCCAAATCAGCAACAAAATCGAATAATATAATTAATTAAAACTACGCAGATATACGAGGGCGGTTCGGAAAGTTCTTAGGCTATCAATGAAAGAGAATAGTTAGTTTTTCAAAAATATTTTTATTTTTCAATATAATCTCCTGAAACTTCAATACACTTAGTCCAACGCTTATCTAGCAATTCTATCCCTTGATTAAAATAGTTTTCCGCAAGGTCTTCAAAATAGTGGTTTACAACTGTAATTGCATCTTCATTTGAGGTAAAAAGCTTGCCAGCAAGGATTTTTTTTTAGATTTGGGAACAGGTAAAAGGGACTGGGAGCTAAATCAGGAGAATAAGGTGGGTGGTCAAGCAACTCGTACTTTAATTCGTTGATTTTAGACATTGTTAAAACACTCTTGTGCGCTGGTGCGTTGTCTTGATGAAAAACTATTTTTTTGTGTTGTAAGCCAGGACGTTTTCCTCGAATTTGTACATTTAATAGATCTAAAAGGTTACAATAGTACTCTGAATTTATTGTTTTACCCTTTTGCAGATAGTCAATCAATAAAATACCTTTGAAGTCCCGTTGAACCGTTGCCATAACCTTACCAGCCGATTGAATTAGTTTTGCCTTCTTTGGGGCACTTCCTCCAGCTTCAGTCCATTGTTTGGATTGTTCTTTTGTCTCTGGAGTATAGTGGTGGATCCATGTCTTATCAATAGTTATGAAACGACGCTTAAAATCCATTTTATTTCGCTGAAAACGATCCAAACAAGCTTGAGAAATGTTCATTCCTATGCGTTTTTGGTCGGCTGTTAACAAGTCCGGCACCCATCTTGCAGAAAGCTTTTTCATCTGTAGTTGTTAATGCAAAATGTAATGGACTCGATCATTTGAGATGCCCATGATATTAGCTATTTCACGCACTTTTATTCGTCGATCATTTAATACCATATCATGCACTTTGGCTACAATTTCTGTTGTTGTTGCTGTTTTTGTACGTCCACTACGTGGTTCATCTTCAATGCTTGTACGACCACGTTTAAATTCAGCAACCCATTTTTTTACTGTTGCATATGAAGGAGCACTTTCACCTAACACATTCACCATATCATTATGAATTTCTTGTCCCGATAAACCTTTTTTATGTAAATATTTAATGACACCACGCATTTCTAATTTTTCCATTGTAAAAAAATCGCGGATGCGTCTTTTGTGAACACCTGTTTCTATGTGAAGGAGTTGCCAGATCGAAACAAAATTTAACATGTGTTCATAGCAGAGATGGAAGTTTCCAAAACACTTAACTTTTTTCTGTTTATACCGCGCTTTTTGTGCTAGGCTAAGAAGTTTCCGAACCGCCCTCGTAGGGTGGCACACGAATCGATCTACGAAAACAAAACTAATAGTTTTTTCTGTGTGAGAAATCGGCTTATTCTTTTTTGAATTGGAAGGTTAGTATTTAGATTTATTAAAATAAATGCTTGGTATACCAAAAAGATGATTTAGATAGTGCAGCAGTACAACTGTTTTGCAGTCTGCATTTCCGACCAAAAGGAATTTAGGTGGAAATTTGGCAAAACTGCCCTGAGTAGATGGACCATTATGAGGCTGGTTGTTGTTGTTGTAGCGGCAACCGGACCGGGGTGACAGCCTTTGGCCGAAGAATTGCTGCTTCGGGTCGATCCGGTGCGTAGAACCGGCTGTCGAGGGATCGTATTTATGAGGCTGGTAAACATGTTCGGCTAATCTAAAAGCATCGCACAAAGAACGTGCCATCGAGATCCCATCGACAATTCAGGCAAATCCAAGCGTTTCGACTCAAAACTTGTCGGCGCAAATTGGAGTTAGAAGACGGCCATAACAACGGATACCTAAAGATAACATAAACTTATTTCTTTACAAAGTCCAAATTACAAGCAAGTTAAACCCAACTATGGGAATGGAATTAGTCATACAAAATTAACTTTAATTTTCTATAGCATAAAAAAATAAATGAAATACATACATCGAAAAAAGTTATTTGAATTTCTTATTGTAGCACAATTGGTGCGCCACACTGTATTTATAAAATAAAATATGTTTATTAACTCCTTTTATCATTTTCATGAATCGTTCCCGAAATTTTATTTCTTTCATATATTGTATATTAACAAAATGTGTAGGTTTCATGCTCGGTTTCTACATATAAATCAAATAGAAGGCGTGTTCTAGTGGCACTCGTTTACTAAACGAGTAAGTGGTCAGTAAGGAGATAATTTTAAAACTTTACAAGCATTTTTTGAAATTTCTTTGTATTCAAGAATCGATTGGCTTTATACATCATAAACCGTTAGATTTGAAAATAATAAACACGACTATGCCTGAATAGTCGTGTTTATTACTGCAGCTGATCATTTCTTTTTTATTTTGCTTTGTTTTTCAACCACTTTGCTTTGTTTTGTTTGCTGCTTTTTATAATTAATTATCAAGTGAATGAAATTTTATGAAGATTTTTGATAAATTTACTGGAAGTAAAATTGTTTTTTGAAACTAAAGTTGGTTGCACAATCTTTGGCTGTTATTGGTGTTGTTGCTGTTGGTGTTTGCCATTTTTAATTGTTGCTACATTTGCATTGTTGCTGTTTTGTTTGCTGCTGTTTACACAAAATGCCGGGTGCTAAAACAACCAAGTGTGGAGCTTGCAGTGACTCTATTACTAAGACTCAAGGGAGTATCCAGTGCAAGATCTGTTCACATTGGTTGCACGCTTCTTGTGCAAAGATGTCTGATAAGGAATTATTGGCACTGAAATCGCTGAAGTATTGTGCATTCATTTGTAATAATTGTGAATCTAACCTCAAAAATGGCAATAATGGCGGTGGATTTACTAATGCGATGGTGAATTTAACGAAGAAATTGGATGATTTTATGCAAAAATATCAGACTGAGCAGGAATCTATTAAATCGGCTTTGAATGATATAAAGGCTGAGGTGAGTTCCTGCTATACTGAGATGAAGGATGACATTGTTGAATGTAATACCCGGATTGATACGGTTGAGACTGCAACATCTTCGAAAATAGCTGCTCTAGAAGTTGAGAATAATATATTGCACCGTAGACTTAATCGTGCTGATGTGCTGATTGGTGGTTTGCCTGGTGGCCTTAAGGATCTGGTTGCCCCTGTGATTGCTCTTGGTGCTTTTTATGGGATTGAGGTCGTACGGCAGGATATTAATCACGTATGCTATATTAATAAACAGAAGCAGATCCTAGTGAAGCTGAACGATGTATTTATCCGCGATTCCATTATGAGAGAGTATTTTAAATCTCGAACACTGCGCATTTGTGATATTCTCGATGGTGTTGGTAGTGATCTGGTGAATAGAGTTTATCTCAATGATCATTATTCTCCTGCTGCTGGTCACCTCAATGCTGTTTGTAGAGAGCTACGTAACAAAAAGATCGTGACTAAGTTTAAGATTTTAAATGGTGACAAGCTTAGAGCTAAACTGATGCTACCTGATGGCAAGGAAGTTTTACGAGATATCAACCAATGTGTGCAGCTCCTTCATTGCTCAGATTGAATATTTAATTGTAACCTCGTCTATAGATAGTTTCTAATCTTGATTTAATAAGTTATTAATTGGATATTTGTCACATTTTAGTGGCACTGTTTGTTAAATCTTGATTGAAGCTGCCTTTCTATTGATTAACATTTTTTTAACTTTTCAAAATTTAGTTTTTTTTTATTTGAATTTTCAAATTTTTTGGCAAAGCATTAAATACTATGATCTCTTCCCGCTGAAATGATCAGCTGTGTTATTAAAAATAATGAAATTATTTTATAATATTAATTGTTTGAATAAGAGTTTTGTATCACTTTTATTTTATGTTTGGTTCCCCTCAATAATTGCATTTTTTGACATTGATGTCTTCTAATTTATGTATTGGTCCGGTGATTAGTGACAATATTTTCCTTAACTCATCTCTACGTACTTGTAACGGTAAATTAAACGTTGCTCATTTAAATTGTCGGAGCATTAGACCTTCTACAGGTTCTACGAAATTTGATGAGTTAAAATCAATATTGAGCTTTTCGCATCTAGATGTTATAGGCATTTCCGAGACATGGTTGAAATCTGATGTCTCTAGTCGTGCAGTTAACATTCCAGAGTATAGCATTCTACGGAATGACCGGCGCAACTCGAGAGGAGGTGGAGTTAGGATTTATGTTGCAAGTAAACTTAAGCATAAAGTAGTTTTTAAAACATCTATTTTGGGGAAGTGCGAATCTCTGTTTATTGAGTTATATTCTGGTAGAGCGAGTGTTTTGTTTGGCGTAGTTTATTTACCTCCCCCTGCTGACATTGCTACCTTTGAAGAACTCCATTATGAGTTATTTTTAAATTATTTGAATGTTATAGTTGTGGGAGATTTCAACTGTAATATGTTTAACTTATCCTCATCGGCACTGCTTCGTTCGTTGTCTCTTCGATTAGATTTATCTGTTTTACATAATTCTAGGCCTACTCACTATGATGTTGCGCATGGAACATCTTCATTAATTGATTTTATGTTGGTAAGTGATATCTCTATTGTTCAAATGTCCAACCAAGCACAATGCCCATCGATTTCTGATCATGCACTCATTTTTGCTTCTTTTGACATTAATATTAACCATTTTGATAAATTTCTTGAGTTCTATGATTATAGGAACATCGACTGGAATGGTTTGATGCTTTGTTTGTCTTTGTTTGATTCTTCTTTTTTGTTTACAGCTGCCGATGTTAATGTTAAATATTGTCTTATTTCTTCGCTTATTGCTGAACTATTTTCGTTTGTACCTATTGTTAGAAGAAGAATCCGTTCATGTAATGATGACTGGATGAACTCTATTGACATACGGTTTGCTAAATCTCTAAGAGATTTGTCATACTGTGCCTATCAGCAGAATAGAACCATTGAGAACTGGAGACTTTATTGCAAATACCGTAATAGAGCCAAATCAGTTATTCGACGGGAAAAGAGGAGATTTTCATCTAAACAGTTTAGCAATTTGGATTCTGATGGATTATGGCGTGTTCTCAGAGGATCAGGTTGTTTAGCAAATGACGATTTATGTTATGATTGTAATGTTGAGGATCTCAACAACTTTTTTGCAGGTGGTATATCATCTAATACACACGTTGACAACGTCAATTTAAATTTTTTTCCTGATGCTGACAATGATTTCTCTTTTTATTGTGTTTCTTATGAGGATGTGGCTGTTGCTTTAAATAAAGTGAAGTCTAAGTCTGTTGGTGTGGATGGAATTTCTGTTGAGTTTTTGAAAATCATATTTCCTCACATTTCTGATTTAATAATTCATTTAATTAACTCGATACTTACATGTTCTGTATTTCCATCGGCTTGGAAAACTGCTAGGGTTGTGCCGATTCCTAAAAGTAAAGTGGTTAACACCCAAGATGACTTAAGGCCAATATCAATACTTCCTGTTCTGTCTAAAGTATGTGAGCATATTTTGAAAGACCAGATTTTGCTACATACTAAATCAAAAATCTTTAAGGGGCAGTACGCATTTCAGAAAGGCCATAGTACTACTTCTCTACTTTTGCATCTTACTGATACTATTAGACAAGACTTAAATCGAAATAAGCTTAGTGTTTTAGTTTCTCTAGATTTGTCCAAAGCCTTTAACTCAATCTGTTATAACTCTATGATTATAAAGCTAAGGGATGAGTTTAGTTTTTCTCGATCAGCTTGTAAATTGATTATGTCTTACTTATCTGATAGATTTCAGTATGTTAATTTCAACGGAAGAACTTCTCGTATTATTCCTTTAACTTCTGGTGTTCCGCAAGGATCGGTGCTGGGACCTCTACTTTTTATATTATATGTCAATAGCCTTTCTGAGTGTCTGCGTGAGGAAATGTGTTCATTGTATCTATTTGCTGATGATGTTTTTGTTCTTTTTGGAGCTGACCGTGTTTTTTCAGATTTTTTAGAAAGCAACATTAATTTTTGCCTTAGCCGTATACTAGAATGGACGTCTCAAAATTCATTGGCTATAAACCCTGTTAAGACAAAAGCTGTTATGTTTGGTGGCAATGCACCTGAGTTGAGCATCTTTTTGGGACAGTCTAGAGTGGATTTTGTTGATCAGCATCGCTGTCTGGGTGTTATCATTGATGGAAAGTTAAATTTTGATTCGCATATTAACTCTATTCATAGCAGAATGTATAGCATATTACGTAGATTATACTCAACGAATATTTATTTACCGGCTTGGGTAAAGTATAGATTGGGATATGCTCTTCTAATGCCACTGTTTAATTATGGGCTTGAGGTGATTACTGGTACAACTGAGTACAACATATTGAAATTAAAACGGGCCATTAACATCGTGGTACGATTTGTATATAATGTTCGTAGGCGTGAGCATATTTCTCAATACGTAGAACGTTTTTTGGGGACCTCGTTTAGCAATTTTGTTAATTATAGAAACATGTTTCTGTTTTTTAAAGTGGTAAAGTCTGGTGTACCTGCTTTGTTATGTCGTATGTTTAGCTTCTCTCTCTCTAGTAGAAATATTCAAATTATTATACCTAGAATTTTTAATGCAACATTTGAAAGATCTTTTCTAGTTCGAGTTGCCCGAATCTGGAATTATCTGCCCCTAGAACTGCGTGTTTTCTCCCATTCAAATAACTCTTTTCGTTTGAAGATAATGAACCATTTTTGTCATCACTGACATATGTATGTGCTTTTTTCTAACTGCTAAATATCAATATAATGTGTAAATGTTTAATGGTTACATTTTGTCACGAATTACTAATTAGGACTAATATTCATTTCCTTTTTTGTTTGTTTTAATGTAATTATGGCTGGGGAGCCAAATATGTAAAATATATAGTGCTATTGGTTATGTTTTAGCTTAAGATTCTATTTAGGAGTATATTACCATGTAATACAAATTTTGGCCTTGAAGGCTTTAGTATTATTATATGAAATAAATAAATAAATAAATAAATAAATAAATACTTAAACCGAGAAATAACCGAACTCGCTCAATGTCATTCTTGAATATCTTTCTTCTCAAAAGTCTTAGTTATTTAAATAAACGGGGTTTAACGCAAATTTTCTATAGTTTTCTATAGTATAGAACATAAAAATAGTTTTGTTTAAAGTACTATTTTTATGTTCTGTTACAAAAGGGTAAAGTCATCGCGTTAGCGACCTCATAGCAAGTTGCCAATCGAACACGACCAGAGTTATTTATAGTATTTGTATGGGATGTCGACCTCGAAACTTGGTGATTTTGTCAGGAAAACTGAGCACGAAAAGTTGGTTTTGTGTCTGTCTGAAAAGACTATTTCTAGAACGTTCATAAAACCGGCTATTTGGAAATGTCGGTTATCGATTTATTCGAAAAATCAATTTTTCGTAAACCCGATTTTCCATTAAAACCGATTAAACCGGTTATTATAGACATGGGTATAAAAATTCATTCATCAGTACTTTAAAAATATATTTGAGCATATTAATATATTTGAGCATATTAATAAGATATTCTGCGCCGACCTAACGTGTAGAAGACTTCTCGCCAATAAGAAATTAGGGCTAGAACACATTTTGCTTATGACTTCAAGAGCGGTAGTTTCAAATCGGAATGGACATTACTTAGGCTGTACCAACAGTTGCACAGAAATAGAGGGAATTCAATGTGGATGACTCTTTTTCGATTAAAAGAAGGTGCGCTGAATTTCATCAAAATCGGACCACGTATTAAGGTCGGAAATCGGAAGAAATATTTTGTGGTTAGCTATAACGAAATATGTTCATCGAAATATATAGTTTCATATGTACAACCTGTACTTTGATTAAAGTACTGTTAAAAACGGCGCTACATTTTTTATTCTTTTTTATTAATTTTAAAACAAAAAAAATACATATTACGAAAATTGTTGTAATAATCGACCTATACTATGTCCACAGTACTGATTCAATATTCAAGCTTGAGGTCAAGTTATAGAAATTATTTCTCTTTATTTGTTTATTGCTTGATGTTCTAAATATTTCGTTTTCTTTATCAACTTCAGGTGATTTTTAACATAAAAAAATTGAAATTTTCAAATTTGACAAATATTATTGTTAAAGTTTATTTTTGGCACTATTTTTCAAGTGACTTTAACAATAAAGGGAACTATTTATTTGTTCGGGGCTAGTGGCTATACTTGGTTTTTTGTACCATGGTGTGAAGAACTACCGGCAGTCGCACGACTTTTGCAGCGGCAGCGTTATATCGTTTCCCGTCGGTCTAATTTCTACTTAGGGCAGTGAAATTAAAACTAAATTGAGATTATAGATATAGCAAGAGATTTAGCACATTCGATTATTACGTAATCAGATTATTATGTAATCTGTTGAATAATTTAAAAATAAATTTTAAACAATATTTTACTTACTTGATGTGTTATTAATTTGTTATTTTTAGCAATTATTTCAATACTTTTAAATAAAGTTTTAGGCATTTTTTGTGGAAAATTCGTAAGTTCGGTCAGGTTTTTAAGAATCGAACTCAGCTGTACAATAGGGGTGGGCTAGTGCACGAGTTTTTGATTTTGATACGGCTCACCCCCTTAATTTGTGGGGTTTGAAAAAAAAATACAAGATAGGGGGAAGTTATGTTTGAAAAAATATTGGGAGGGAAAAATTAATGGGGGTCGGTCATACATGTTACCCCTCTAGGTGCGACTCCTAGGTAGTTGCAGGGCTTTTTGTGAATATTTTCCCCCATCCCACGACCTTTGACCTCGATGCTGTCACTTGCCCCGACCCCACCTCACTACACAAAATAAGGGGGTGAGTCATACCCAAATCTTACTACTAAGAAAATCCATACAACACTATCCCACCCCTACTGTACAATTTACTTAATTATTGCGATTATGCTGCCAGACTAAAGGAACTTAGTTCGTTCATTTCAAATATAATAATTCTCCGATAGCAGTGTTATTGGGGTATAGCTTAGATTTCTAGTTTCCTAGTTTGTAATATGGTTAGTAATTTTCGATTAGTTTTACGAAACTGAAACGAAAAGATGTCGATATTAACAACTGTTACAGTGATGTTCTTCACTAGCAGTGAATTTCTTTGAAGCCTAGTATTAATTTTAAACTCGTTCAGTCTTTTTGATCCATCGTTCCTTTTGACTCCTTCGTTCAAATAATTTATTCAATTGAGTAAACGTAGTATATTTGTTTTTTTTACTGGTTCAGTATTTTTTAATGAACGTGCCAAACAATAAGATTGAAAATATATTTATAGATTAATTAAATATGTACATAGAAAGGTATAGAAAATTGGGTTTTATTAGGTATGACATTAAAGCATTTAATTAATTAATTTCATTCTATTATTCATAACATTAGAGCACCAGAGAAACAATCATTTGAAACCAACAATTATAGAGCTGTTAAGCCTAGTAACCGTAAACGAAATTTTTGCTTTCCATAAGAAATACATGCAGCTAAACAACCGCAACCAACAATTATAGAGCTGTTAAGCCTAGTATTCTCTGTAAACGAATTTTTTGCTTTCCAAAAGAAATACATGCAGCTTAACAACCGAAATTTCCGTTTTATAAACACCTATAAGGAATTTTCCTTTGTTAGTACGAAAAGGTGACGTAATTTGCAGCTGTTACATAGATATTACAGCGCAGTGTTGTCTTTTTTGAACATCTGCAAACAAAAATTAAGGTCCATATAGTCTTGAAGGTGGACGGTAGGCAATCAGCTATTTCAGGTTGCATTTTGCATGTGTTAGAGGGAATTTTTAACATTTGCAAAGAAAAAACAAATGTTTTAAATTCATTTATGAGGGTTTTTAAATGAATATGACAAAAATAATTTATTTGATAAATGAATAGCGGCTTCTTCTTTAAAAATCCTCGCCGAAAATCCTCCATCTCAAAAATCGATTATTTTCGTTTTGGTTTGATTAAGCTCGTTTTCATTTTAGTCCAATGTGGCATCTTCTGAGCTCTTAAGGAAACCACTAAGTATGGCAACACTTTATAACATTCAATTTGTTTTTCTTTATTGAGTGTGTGCAATGTTGGGTTTGACATTTTTTATAAATATTATCATTATTTTTGAGATTTTGTTAAAATGATCTGTATTTCGATACAACTTCAGAAATGAGTGGAAAGTACTTTCAAAAATAAGACCATCTGGAGCATTTTCGTTATTGCAATTTTTCGGTGGTGAAAGCAAAAGCAATCCTTTTTTGTGTGATTGGTGCTCCGAATATCCAGCTGTTGGCGTTCAGTAGTGATGACAATCTTGGCACCGCCTGATCCGAAAAAGGTGAGCATAAAAACGCAAAATGTGACAAGTTTACTATTTTTCTGTTACTTTGTTTATATTTGCAATTGTAAAATGTTTTGGAAATACCAAAACTTATGTTACTTTAAATAGCTAGTGTATAAAGTTGGTAAAATTGAAGAAAAATCTACTCAACAACTTGTGAATTAAAAGATTTGTTTACATAAATAAAAACATCATTGATGAAATCGTGCTAGGGGAAAACAAGTGAGTGAAAAAAGTTTCGCTGATGAAATCAATTGCGATTGATAGGTGAAAAGGTCACAGACGTTTTTATGTCATCGACAAGGTGTGAAAACGTTCCGTATAAGGTCCTTAACTTGTAAATACTGAAACAAAACTTTGACCCGATTGATTGGCTTGAACAACGTTGAAAAAAATTGAAACTTATTTCCAGCCAATGATGTGTGTGTAGCCCAACGCGACAGCTGGAGGCAAGTTTGCTCCATGTGTTATATGAAAAATTTCCATAGATCGTGTGACATATATGCCATGTTCAAATGCTACAGAAACACATAAACTGTCGCTATTGGTTATTGGCAAATCTACATATCCAAGAGCCTTTAAAGGTTGTTTCGATGCCACTGGCACAAGGTGGCTGATGAATATTGCTTAATTTTAAAAATAAAGGAATTTAAATACACCCTGCTCGTTGATACATGTGCGGCATCTTACAAAAAAGTTGTTCATTACTGATTGGAGAAGTGAGTTAGGAATAGCCCCAATTGTTTCTCGAATGGATTGCTTTAGATCATTAAAATGTGTTGGTGTTGCTTTGTAGACTTTCTGTTTGCAATAACACCACAAGAAAAAATCAGGTGCAGTAAGATCAGTCAACCTGAGGGGCCAACAGAATGTGGAGTTTATGGATATCAGCTTAATGGAAATTGTCGTCTCAATTCTGTCATAACTGCCGGGCTTTGTGAGGAGTTGCACCCTCTTGCTGAAACAACACAGAGTTGAACGAAATTCTTATTTGGCGTAATTCTGGATAGAAATACTCTCAACACATTCTAAAGTAACGGTCTCCAGTAACCGCAACGGTGTGACCGTTTTCTTCGAAGAAGTAGACTATGAATCTGCATACCACACTGTGACACGAAGTGGATGCAATTTCGTCTCATGGAGTATCTTTGCTTTAGAAGCACTCCATATTAGAAAATTTTGTTTGTTTTTGTTGCCGTTTACATCGAATTGGGCCTCGTCAGACGTGAAAAGACAGTTGAACATGTTTCCGTCCTCTTCCACCATTTGAAACATATTCTGGCAAAATTCCAAGCGAATCAGGAAGTCTGCTGCGTTCAGTTTGTTGGTCATTTGAATTTTTTATCTTTATGCATAATTGACTGCAATGACTGCCTGCTTATACCCATTTGAGCAGATAAGCTTCTTGTCGAAACTCAGCAGCGGGTGTTTTCTCCGTCCGAACTAAATGGTGTCGATTGTAAGGTCTTCTGTTGACTGTCCCAATTGTTTCAAGTCTCAGTGCGTGATAGCGGCGGACTATCTTCATTCTTGTTAAAGTAATCAATCTGCACAATAAAAAAAACAGATTCATTGAATAGAATTTTTTTGGTAGCGGATTTCATCAGCCACACTGATATTTTCTTTCGTGTTTCTTTAAAATCTTTTCTATTTTTTTCAGATTACCAATGGATAAACAAATAAGTGAAAAATTAGACGCTTTATTAAAGTATGTCCCATTTATCGATTTCATTGTCAGCATGGACAATGGAAAATATGTTAAGTTTATAAATATCAAGAAATGGATTGTAAGTAAGAAAAGGTAAGCACTAAAAATTAGTTGTTTTGCATTTTTATTAATTTAAATATCTACATTATTTTAGGTATCCTTTAAGTGACCTTAACAAAATAGAGCAGTCAATAATAACGCAGTACAAAAATCTTATGGTATTAGATGATAAGGTAAGATGAAATATTACATTAAGTCGTTAGAGTACGAGTAATACATATTCATAGACTATTAATTTCATAACATTATTTAAACATTTGTCCTCTATTTTAGAAAATTCCCGATGAAATATCTAAAATATTTTCTGATGATATCCAGCAACAATGCATTAATCTATGTTCCGATGACGAAGAAAGTGATACGATAATAATTCACAATGGTTTATCAGAAAAGCAGGATGTTTCGATTTCAACCCCGAAAACGCAAATGATCCAGAGCAACTCAAAATTGACTAGGTCAAAAGAAAAATCACGCTTTTATCCAAAAGAGAATGTTGAAAGCGGCAATCGCACTTTAAATGACATATCGGCCGAGTTACTGAGGCAAATAGATCAGGTTTCGGAAATGAGCAAATCTCGAAAGGATAAAGCATTTGTTCGAAGGAGTTCGGTAAATTTATCTAAAAGAAGCGATGAGCTTCAAAAGAACCTAAAACCAAATAATATCGCCGACTACAAGAACAACGAAACTAAATGTGTAATGAAAAAGCAAAACCGACGCCTTAATAAAGTTTCCACCAGTGCAGTGATTGACACTATATCACTAGATTCTAGCGATGAAGAACCTACTCCAATAACAACTGTAACTCGTAAGGAAACCTTAGGGGTAGGTGGTATCAGCAAAGATAATAAACTTTGTAATAAAAACAAAGTAACAAAATCAAATATGCATAGTGCTGCAGTAAGTAATAATAAAGACAAAAATACAAAGAATTGCAATCTGGAAAAAAAGAAAAAAGCCAACAAACATAAAGATAGTTCGACACCCAATTTTAAAGACAAATCAAATAAGGAGTCGAACACGCAAAATAATTCCTCCGACATAAGTAACATAAGAAATTTAAATTTAGAATCACTACTGGGTAAATTAATCAATATCGATATAAATAAAAATACCGATTCGGAAGACCTTATGCAGAAATCCATACAAATTGATCAGCAATGTCCATCATCAGCAGAGGAATGTAACCCAACAAAAAGCAAAACGAAAGCAGCAAGCCATAAAACAGCGACCATAAACCGAAAACCTACTTTAAATAAAAATGTTGTTTTACAAGAGACACAACACAAATCTCCCCTCAATCAACATTTACAACAAAAACTGCATGATCCCCGCATAAGAAATTTGTTTATTAAGTTTAAAAACTCTCCATTACTTACTGCAGAAGAAAGAGAAATGGCCAACAACTTGGCCAGCTTGATGTCTCAGGTTAATAAAATATGTGAAACGAACCAAGCACTTTTAGGCAATGACTTATCTGGAGATTCCCATTTACTACAACATGCACAATCAAAATCTGTGATCCAATCATCGGTAGAAGATAACCAAATTTTAAGTGGGCCCCAAAATCAGATACAAAGTAAACCCGAAACGCCAGAAATCTCATCGGCAACAAAACTCATGACCAAAGCCGATGAACGCGTAGGAGCAAAGGAACAGAAACAAAAGGAAAAAAATGAAGAAAGCACTAAACGACAAGGAACATTTGAGGTTAAAGAAATGCGCGGTATTCTCATGAACACTGACAAAACTCGTTCCATACTTTTGAGCACATTGCAACCGTACGAAGCAGAAATTGCTTCCATGTGGCAGTTACATAAAAAACCAAATATTACAGCCACCGCTTTGGCAAATGAAAATGTAGGAAAAGAGAATGCTACCATTGTTGTTGACCAAAATGCTGACTCAATAACACCAAATAATGAAAAGGACAAGGATTGCAGTAGTTTGAAGGCGGGGAAAAAAGATAACATAGTAATCGAGGAGTCCAATAAAGCCAATAAAGAGGACAATCACGTTAACAAAGCTAATAATTTTAAAGAAAGTTCGAAAAAATCGCGTGTGGATAGAGAATCGTCGAAGAAGTCCAATGAAGAAAAAAATAAAATTGACCCTATAAATCGCATTTTTAAGGAGTTGGAGTGTACAATAAAAGGCTATGATAAATTACAAAATCATACACCCCGAACTATAGGCAATAAACGACGTTCAACTGTACATGCCCGTACAGCGATAGCTGAACAATTGAATTCCCATCCAGTTAATAATACTGAAAATAGTTCTTCCCCGACATTAAAGCAATCATCCATAAAATATAAGCGTGGCTCTGGTGACTCTTTGGATGGGACTGCACATACTACACTGCAGTTATTGACTCCGCATATAATAGAACGTAAACGACGTTCTAGTGTGTATGCTCGCACGGCTACTTCCGAACAGTTAAAATCTAAACCAGGTAATTGTACGGATAATACCGATATAACATCGTCTACATTCAAACGCAAGAAGGCCATTGATGAGTTCTCAAAGTCGGTTGAGGAAATACCACCAGTAAGTGTAGACTCTCTCTCGAATATGGACGATATTCTCAACACTCCAACAGCACGTTCTTGTGTCTCCCGAAATATATTAAGAATATCCGACAGTGACTCCGTTATTGATATTGATGTTGACTCAATTACCCCAAATCAAGAAAAAGACAAAGATTGTAGTACGTTGCAGGCTAGGGAGGTGTTAAACAAATTCACCGAGAAGGAAGACTTAAATAAAGGACACAATAAATGTAGCAAAGCTAATGTATATGAAGAAGGATCAAGAAACTCTTGTAGGGAAAAGGAGACGTCAAAAAAGACCAATGAAGAAAAAAATAAAATTGATCAGCTCAATCGCGTTTTGAAGGAGTTAGAGTGTAGCTTCAAAGGTTACGATAAGCTACAAATTTATACACCCCAAACAATAGGCAATAAACGACGTTCAAGTGTATATGCCCGTACAGCGATAGCGGAACAATTTAATGTTCAGCCTGTTGATACCACTGAAATAAATTCTTCGCCGACATTGGCTGAATCATCCTTAAGCAATAAGCGCGTCCCCGCAGACAACTCGTTGAATGACATTGGATCTACTAATTTGCAATCATTGGCTCCGCGTTTTATTCAACGTAAACGACGTTCAAGTGTATACGCTCGCACGGCAATTGCCGAACAGTTAAACTCAGAACCAGGAGATTCTATGGATTACAGCGATATAACATCCTCTACATCAAAACGAAGAAAGACCATTGATGAGTTATCAACGTCTGAGGAGAAGGAAAAACGACCATCAAGCGTTAGCTCTCTTTCGGCAATGTCAGAAAAATTCAATGATGCATCATCATGTGACGATATACAAAACACTCCATCAGCACGCTCTTGTACCTTCAAAAATATTATGAGAATATACGACAGTGACTCCGAAAGCGAATTAAATGATTTTGAAAAGTTTCGTATTGCCAAAGAGGAGAGACTTAAAAAATCAATTATGCAAAACCAGCCTCGGGTGGTATTAACACGTCTCAGCGCTGATGAAATCAAGAAACACGCAAAACAAAGCGATACTCTTAAGGAAAACTGCAATGAGTCGTATAACATTTTAGATATTCATTTGGTCGAGTCGAGAAATCAACCTGATATAACAACCTATACTGCAGAGACGTCCCCTTGTTCTAAGATTTGCCCACCAAAAAAACTCAATAATGACTGTGAAATGACCGAAAATAACACTGAATTTTGCACTCTGTGTAGCTCAAGACCGTCGAACCTAACAAACCATTACATACGTAAACACAAATCGGAGTCTTATGTCTCCAGATTGACATGGACTCAATTAGAGGAACTTTCGCTGAATACGCCGTTTGCCAAACTTCTGCCCACAACAGATGGCCAATCTACTCATTATGCCGTCACCTGTCCTTTTTGTGAAAAAGAACTTGTTGAACCTTTTATGAGTTTGTACACTCATTTTTCCACACATACCGGTGAATATGCCTTTCAGTGTTCTGGTTGTCAATTGGAGAAACCCTTTAAATCCGACATCCAAACACATCAATTGAACTCCAAAAATTGTCGGACTACTCGCATACAAACAATGTATTGCTATCCGCCCAACGCAATGGTTATATATTTGCATTCCTGCACAATTTGCCATTTTGTCCAGCTAAATGAAGCCAACGTTTTGAGACATTTAAGGGATCATCATAGCCACCGACAAGCTCATGCACATAATGTTAAAAAAATTATATTGGTAGCAACCAATGATGGGCCCGACACAGACAAAGATTTTACACAAGCCAGCAAAGATAGTAACATTCAAACTCCCAAGATCCATTCAAATATAACCCAAAATATACAGGAAATCGAAAGCGCTCCCAAAGATCGCCTCAATGATGACGATATACCTGTTCGTAATGAGGCTTGTGCTGAAGAGATGATGGATTCGGCAACAAATGCTCTGGAGGAACAACTACAGCAAATGCACGAGGAAAAACCAAATGTGGTCGATTTAGAGCCTGAAGCCATCACAATAACTCCTCCACGTTTCGCATCGAGACACATTCCAAATAATATCTCACCAAAGTTAATTGAATTTAGTGATTATTGTTTGACACCGCCTAGACCTTCTTTACATAAACTTACTGCAAATCATAGTACCACGAAATCTACCTACCGTCTTTATCCATCAAATGTGAAATACTTGGGTCTGTACAAATGCATGGCTGATGATTGCTACTTTTCGACAAACTCGTCGAATGAAATGTTAAAGCATTTAGAAGATCATGGTAATGATAATTTGTCCAGCGAATATTTACATTGTGCGTACTGTAACACTTTTGAGGATACCTGCACATCCCCCCAACAACTGGTGGATCATATTGCAGAGAAGCATCTACACATGATATATCAATGTTCCATGTGTTGTTATCGTAGTTGTGATGCTTCCAATGTTTCTGTGCACCAAGAAGAGATTCATTCAGGCACATCTCAAGCGTGTTCGGTTTACAAAGTCCATGGAGATCCAAGATTATGCACCACAGAGCATTTCAATGAGAAAATTGCACAAAATGTTCGAAAACTACAATGCAAATGTAAGTACAAATATATTCACATACTTGTATATGCTAAATTAAATAATTTTTAAAAATTTCTAACCTCTTCAAAGATGGTAGAAATGAAATCACTTCTTGCCCTTTTTCTTTATAGTTCGACATATTAAATACATAGATTTTCTTAAATTAAATTTAAGCCTTCTGTAGCGTTTACACCGTATAAAGAAGTCCAAATTCGGAAAGGGAGGCTTCGCTTAACGGATTCGACGCCCTTTCCGACTTAATAACGGAAGTTTAGGAGAGTTATCCGGACAGTGAAATTGTCGTTGCTGGGGATTTCAATGTTCATTAGTCCGCCTTTCTTTCCTATTCGAACCAAACTTCTAAGGGCCAATACGCCGATCTCTTCACCGCGCAGAACGAATTGAAGCAATTAGTGAATGAACCGACACATGAATTCCATATATCCAAGGGCACCAAAACTAGTGCAAGGACATTAACTTCGTACCAACGTACTTAGTTAATGTCCTTGCACTAGGGTTCTAAAAGTCGATTATCGATAAGGGGACTTATCGACTATTTGTTTCAAAAATTGAAAATGATATACTTTTGTACCCGATTTTAATCGAATAATCGACTTTACCGTTCGACTGTTTGCTGCCAGTTAAACATATACTCATAAAGCACTACTCAGTGTTACAGAGTATTATTATAAGTTAGTTCCATATACTCATAAAGCACTACTCAGTGTTACAGAGTTTTATTATAAGTTAGTTCCATGGAAACTGTTTATAACTACTAAAACTATTAAAGCAAGACCCACATTTAAGCCTTCCAATCGACTCAGTTTTAAAGCTCGTAATTAAACTGCAGGTCGATAATTGTTGTCCGATCTTTATGTCATTTAAGCCTTCCAATCGACTCAGTTTTAAATCTCGCAATTAAACTGCAGGTCGGTCGCTATTGTTGTCCGATCTTTATGAAATTTGGCAGAAGTAAAATTTTTGGACCAAGAACAGACGTTTATTGAATTGAAGGAAATTGGTGCAGTTTTAGATAGAGCTCCACACATACATATGTTCAACCGATATATTTAGCGAGTACTTAGATTCAGAAGACATCCAATCCTGATGAAATTCGGCACAGTTCATAACGATCGATTGGTTACAAGCCCAGTACAAAGGTCTTTTCCGATATTTGGTACAAACGTTCTAGAACACTCTTGTTAGTTTCGATTTTGTGCAATTTTCGTATATGGGTGATTCAGAGATTATGGGCCAATTTCGACTTTATTTTTGGAATTCGATTTTTTTGCAGAATTTAATATTTAATTCAGGTAGATGCCTTAGTTCAAAGAAAGACTAGTCATTTTTAAAAGGTACACATAAAAATTTTAATTTTTAACGGAATCATGCAACAATTTAAAAATATGACAAATTAAAAATATGACCTTTAGGGTAATGACTCATTGAACAGAGAAATGACGAAGACAATAAAATATATAGTATTTTTTCTTTAAAGTCAACAAATTCATTTTAATTCAGTTCTTTTGTAAAAATAAATGAAAAAATCTGTTAACCGGCATTCCCCTGTGAAAAATTTAGGCAGGGAAATGATGAATTTCTACAAAACCCCCTGAAATGTTTATTTAAGTACTTACCCTTACAAAATTGACTTGAGCTGGAAGTTTATACTTGCAATAAACACAAAAAAACACTTGCAAAATTATACAAAGTATTAATTATCTTTTTAAAAACCAACACAGGGGAATGACCCACTTAAGTGTGAACGTTCGTAATGAGTGACAAAACTCGACTTACTTAATTTTAATAAGACTGTTGACGAAAAAACTATTAGATGTGCACCCACTTCAAGTAATGTTCAATAATATTTGAGTTGCTTGAAATTAGGATTGGTTTGAAATTTGAATTTTAGCGAATATTAGATTTTACAGGGGAATACTGTGTATTTTCAGGGACAGAAAATAATCATCCATAAAAATATAAATTGAATAAAAAATTATAATCATTAATAGCAACAAAATTAATTGAATATTATTCTTTACTATGGACTGGCTCTATTGAATAAATAATTAATATTTTTGTAAAAAATTTCAATTGAAAGTAGTGCTGGGACAACCAGGGTAATGATATTTAAACACTTTGGTAGGACATTTTTTAAAGAACAAATAATTTTGTTAAAAAACAATTTTAAAGACTAAATGTAATATAAAGATTTATTGTATAGGAAATAATAAAGTATAATATATTTTATTTTTCCCGCTTGAAACAACCACGGACAACAAAGTGGCCCATAATCTCAGAATTAACCATATATAAGTATTATATTATGATAGATCCAATATAAGGCTAACTTTTTTAATATAAACATCAATGTTACAAAATCCGGTTCTATAATAACCGACTCAATATCATCCGTATCATTGCAATTCATTTTGTGCATGTTCATAGTTTAATAGGTAAAGTTACCTTAAAACTTCGAGAAATTTACATCACCGATTCCTCTCTTTCCATCGCAATACGAAATAGTGTACGGCATCGAAATATTAAATCGAATGGCAGGGGTAAGCATAGGTTGTCTTAGAAAGCTAACGATATGTTTTAACAGGATCATTCGATATGTTAATGGTTTGCGCTACACTGACCACCTTTTTCCGTATGTGTTTAAATCTCTCGATTGAACGCTTCGGTCTCATAATCTAATCATAAGGTAATAATAAATATTACCTTGTTTAGCTTCTTTGTTTTATTTCGGTCTGTTGCTTTTACACATTGAACAGGGATTTAAATAGAAGACAAGTTTTTAACAAAATGGCAAAATGACATTGATTTTCGTGGCTGCACACTGCTTTTATCACAATTTCGGGTCCGTGACAGCCCTCTTCAGAAAGCTTTGCTGCAATTGTTGAAAGTAAAACCGAACACTATAAGGCCAGGCTCTCCCCAAACGAATGAGAACTACTGCTGTAAACCTTACTTTTCAAGCTCTCTTCACACAATTGCCCACGAATAAGCCTTCAAGTTCGTGTTTGGAAGTTCGCTAAGAACGCGTTTCTTATGTAAAACTCATTGATTCCATATTAGAACAGAAATTTCGCGTTGAGTGTATCCATTTCAAAAAAGAAAATAAATTTGCGATTTTCAGATGATTAGTTTCTTTTGATAATTAATTTGTTCTGTTATCCATTTTCGTTCTATAAATAAGGCTTCATATTATTTAGGTTTTTGAATTATGAAACTATACAAACTAATTGTATCAAATGCCTATTAATTTTTTCGCTTGGCTTTCGATTTATTGAATTATTGTCCGGTTACCGTATTCGCAATAATATGGCAAATTTAATTATGTAACCAGTTTCGTTCATCGCGAAATTTTAAAATAAAGTTACTGGTATTGCACAAAAAGCAAAATAACGCGTGATCCATATCGACGTTCCCTACTTTTTTTTAAAGAAAAAAACACAGAAAGTTCAAATTGAATGGGGAATGTTTATTATCATTTGAAAGAACATTCTTTGGTATTTATTTTTTGAAGATTATGTCTATCAAATGTTGGCCGCGGCTACGTCTCAGATGGTCCATCCGTTGAGTCTAATTTTCGACGACTCGTCTGATGACACGCGTGGTGTTTAGCTCCAAGGCCTGAACGAAGCGGGTTTGTCCGCATAAAAGTTTAGTCCTGACATATCCCCACAGGAAAAAGTCTAACGGCGTGATATCTGACGATCTTGGTGGCCAATCGACCGGCCCAAAACGTGAAACTATCTGCTCACCGAAGTGTTTTCTCAATAAATCCATTGGTTGATGCGATGTGTGGGAAGTGGCGCCTTGTTGATCACGAGCTTCAATTTCAGGCATCATGACACTATAATTTTTTTGAAGAAATATGGACCGATGATTCCACCGGCCCACAAACCACACCAAACCGTTGTTTTTTCTGGATGAAGTTGCAGCTATTGAACCTCTTCTGGTTGCTCTTCATCCCAAATACGGCAATTTTGCTTGTTTACATACCCATTGTGCCAGAAATGGGCCTCATCGCTGAACAAAATTTGGATCGAAAACGTCGGATCTTCTTGGAACTTTTCAAGAGCCCATAGAGCGAAGCGATGTCGCTTGGGAACGTCGGTCGCCTTCAGTTTTTTAATTTAAGATCTCGGCGCAAAATGCGCCAAGTCGTTCCATAAGTCAGTCCGAGGTCTTGGTGTACACTCTCAGCTGCGGCCGCTACATTTTCTTCACTGCGTGCTGGAATTGATCTATTCGATTTTTTTTTTTATCCTATAATGAATGCTAGGTCTCAAGATGGGTGAGGTTAACTGTATATATGTCGGGACGGCGCGAACGCCATTCCCGGCTAACAAAAATTACACGCACGAGTTATTCGCATTAGGAATAATCGCCAGGGGTCAACTCAATCGAAAGGGTCAACCTAAATCATCAAAGATGAATGACAATCACAATGAACCATGTATGGGTATCCCATGGATGGTAGACAAACTTGACGACCGAAAATTGGATACCAAGGCACGCCCTTTTTAGCACTAGTTCTGCGAATGGCATGTTAAACAGCTTCGTGGTATTTCAAATAAAATTCCACAGAAGCACATGAAATTAAACTTTGAAGGGGATATATAAGTCGACTCAACCAATTAGAAATTGCTCACTTGTTTATAGCAGCGGTTCAAATATACATATTGCAACATTTTCAATATTATGAGCCTGATGAAGATTCTCTGCAAAATTAAAAACAAGTGACGAAGTATCAGTCGGTTGATACGACTTATATATACCCTAACTCAAATGTGGATTTTAAATTTTCCGTCGTTTCGTCCTTTAATGCCTGAAGCATATCGATTTTATTGGATTCTCGTAACAAGTCGTATGTGTGGAAGGTACTAGAATACGGCGGGCATCCGCTTTGCGAATATCATACGTGGTCGGAATGGTGTTTTTGCACTGAAGGTACTATAACAGGGCGTGTCAGCCACTGTTTTTGAACATTATTAATAAATTTTATTGACTTCGGGATTTAGGCGAATTTCAGGCACTAGAGGACATGGGTTCTAGTCTGCACTAAACCAGGGTCATTTGTGTGGGAGGTGCTATTATTATTTGCCACCAAGTAAGCCTTTTAACTCTGCTCCTTAGTTTCGATTTTAAGCTAGATCTTAGGAATAGATCGTATGAATAACATAAAAGATATTACAAGAATGTCAAAAGTGGCTGAGTGGTGACCAGAATGGGGCATGTTTACCTCTTTTTTCATATGCGAGTTCAAAGACAGTTCTTAAATATTACGATTAATTATACGATTCCGAATTAAGGCCCTGATCTGCACTTAAATAGCGTCATTTGTGTCGGAGGTACCAGATGAGCGTAGCTAGAAGTCAAATTTTCTGTCACCCAGTTTGCCTTTTAACTTGATTCTTAAGAATGGATTTTTAAGAAAAACCGTGCGATAAGTATTTACGATATTTCAAGAATACCAAAAGTGGCCTTAATGGAACTTTTGTGTGGGAGGACTAGAAGGGATGGGGCGATATGGCCCCTTTTCAATCCCAAAATTTAAAACCGATTGTTAGCTTCTTTCGAGAGTCATTGTGCGAACCAGCCGCACGGTAGGGACAATCGTACATCACTAAAATGTCGATTGTTAGCTTCTTTCGAGAGTCATCGTACGAACCAGCCGCACAGTAGGGACAATCGTACATCACTAAAATGACATAAAACGGATTTGGTCAAAACGTATGTGGAGTCTAGAATGTTTTTTCGGTGCGTTACAATTTTGTTCGTACCAATTGGTACCCTCTTACCCAAAATGGTGAGGATATAATTAAACTTAAGGTACAGCGGTTTCCGTATAAAGGGTGCAACCAAAGAGAAAACAATTTCATAAAGAGGTTCCATAGCGTTCATTCTTTAAAGAATTCATTTGGGGTTCATGCGCACGAAAGGGAATCATCGTCAAAATACACCGCATTTTAAAATAAAAATCAATGAAGTGTGTTGCAGCCATTAATGACTACATTTTTGCATTTTGTGTAAAAAGTCGCGAAACTATCCGTTAAAGGTCTGTTAAAGGTCGTTAATCCCATCTCGTGCGCATGAACCCCGGATAGAACCTCTTTATGAAATTTGTTCCTCTTTAGGTGTAACATTTCCAGAATGATTTCCACAAAAAAAGTTTTTGGTACCCGTGATGCCATTCTCAAATCAATTGATTATAGGATCATTACATTTAGCGTAAATTAATTGGGGATTTCTGCGTTAGATCATCTATACGAGTAGCATAGTTTATTCATATCATTATTCTTCATTTTTCTTTTGTTTTTCAGATTGCAGCCATAACTCGTTTTACCACTCGAACCTGTTGGAGCATCACATGAAAACCGATCATAAAGTACATGTACGGGAGAGTTTGAAAAACTATTCTTGTATCTATTGTCCCCTAACTGACAATGATGACAGCGTGATAAGGAAACACTTGGCCCTTAAGCACCCAGAAGAACTCCCCTACGTTTGCAGTCATAATAATCCTGTATCTAAAACTGCGGTGGGTTTCTAAACTTGGCATATGCATACATATAATATTACATTAATTGTTCTTTTTTCAGGATTTATTGCTAAATCTTCAAGTTTACAATATAGCCCAAACTGTACCTGTTATTGAGATGGATGCTATAGACAGTGTTGCAGCTGAAAAATCCTCACAATTCGCGGAAGATGTTAAGCCCAATGCGGAACAGTTGCTTCAGGGCCAAGAAGAAACAGTTAAGGTGCGGCTACGTAAATTAACAGAAGAGACCGGCGTGGCTCCTGACACACTCTTTCGTTGTCCGGAGCCAACATGTGGTGGGTTTTTCTCAATTTATGATTTATGGTTGCGCCACATGCGATCAAAGCACAATCTCTGTGAATGTCTGTGTCCGCACTGTCCAATCGAGACAAGATCTTTAACATTCTACAAAGAACATTTCGAGGAGCACCGTCGTCACACGTACGTTTGCTATCATTGCCCTTGGACATTCGGAAATGTCGAAGATGCCAGGGAACATGCTTCTACAGCTCACGTCGCTTTGGGCTCTATACGTTTCGAGCAAATTCGTTTTAATCTTAGTTTTTCCTATTTTGTGCTCATACAAACTGATATGCTAACAAATCGGGCGGAGTTTATAGCGGAATTACTTAATGTACTCAACGGCCGCCTGCGAGAACTAGAGATCAGTGAATCTAAAAATTTGAAACGCTTGTGGTTGGTGTCGGCCCAAACATCACCCTGGTTGGAGGATTGTCAGAAATATATATCTCGGAAATCGAAAATAAAGTGTTTTAATTATAACTGCAAATTTCGCGCTGACGAAAGCGAAGAGCTCTTCGAACACGTTCGTGAAAATCATAAAATATCTGGAACCACGTTCAGATGTAGTCAGTGTGATTTTAGTTTACGCGACAGTAAAGAGTGGGATGGCATCTTGAACCACATAAAGCAACATTTAGACACTAGCTTTTATATTTGTGATGCCTGTTCCAGTTATCATAATTCACGGCGCCGATTATCTAAGCACATTAGAGAAAACCATGCCGCTCGCGACGTGCCGGTCCTAAGTCTAACCAAGATGGGCCAGAATATTTACCTACAAGTGACCATAGTATTTGCTAATGAACATTTGTCCTTTTCTACTTTACGTAATTGCTTTTGCTGCGAAGAGCGTGGCCTGAAAAGCGATGCACTGGTAATGCATCTGAAGAGATATCATAAACTCGTACTCAATTACTTTTGTGAATGGTGCAATTTGCCAATAGAATCACTGCAATCAGCAGGTGACCATTACAAACAGCTCCATACCAAAAATAAGCTAAAAATTCGTTGTGATTTGGCATCCAAGAGCGAGGTATCCGTCGTGTCGTTATGTAACTTAAAAATACATATAGATCAGGATGCAATCAAGAATCCATTGTTGGAAATTAAACCTGAACCTATTAATGACGACAGTGTAATACTGTTGGAAGATGATGATATAGTGGCCGAAAACTACGTTAAAGATCGGGAAAAGATTGAAAACCAATTGGAGAAGCCTAAATTAAAGTGCATTGCGATGTCAAACTTGCTTAATCCCACAGCAGAACGTCCGTCATTGTCAGCAACCAATCAAGCGGTAAATCAGGACGTTTGTGCAAGGCCTCGAATAAGTATTGTACTATCAAGGCAGGCGTCGGTTGACTCTATCGATTCAGTATCATGTCCAAATTGGAGAATATCTCAGCCACAAGTGGCTCTGCCGTCAACCACTACTTCCTCAGTAACCTCAGGTATATCGCAACAGCAAATGACACTAACGTCTCATAAAAATATGAGGCCATCGACATCAAATAGCATTGATGGTCAACAATATAGTAACGCATCTATAGGCGCTGGACCTAGTCTATTACAACGGCTACAGAACATGGGCTCCAACAATGCTCATCCACAAGTATCAGCTTCGCTACTTAGTGTTCAGGATAATGCACAGTTCTCTAGAACACCACATGTTACGACCACATTTCCACCTTATCCATCAATTGGTGTTCTGACTTCTGGAGTTACAAATGGTACAATGACAAATAACATAAGTCATAATCCAGTCGGGGCTGGTACTTCTGGAACCGTTTTACTGCCTACAGCACATGCACAAAGCGGGAGACCCATGTACTCTCATCGATACGTCTCGGTGCCTGCTTCTAATATAAATAAGCCTGCAAATAATATCCATGCAGCTCACGATGTAGCAGCTTCGTCCTCTAGTGGTGTGACTGATTCAAACCCAAATAACTTAAACTCTAATCAGTACAGAACTCCTTCTTCCAATGCTGCGGCAGCACCAACATCAAATACCATTATGCCTAACGAGTTCTCCATTTATTCTGCGCCGGCAGTTCAAAACACAAATATGTTCTCTGCATCTCCTACAGTTCATGCACACAATCAACAACCAGCAATAGCAACATTTGCTTCGACAGCTAATCAATACACGATTTCGCCTTCTTCGAGAACTAAAAATGCTACCAATAACATCTCTCAACGTCTGCCGCACCAAAACTATGGGTATTCTAATCCGCAAGTAGTTGCTTCCACCTCTAATATTGATAGACCTAGCCAAAATCCGCATATGTTTTCGGTCTCACCAACAGTTGTGCCTCCACACTATCCACAATACACCCAAGCTCAACCTAGTGGGCCTGTTGTTATGCCAAGACCACCATATAATAATAATGCAAATACTGCACAGCCTATTAATAATGCCTACACGCAAGTTATGTATGCGTCTACTACAGTAGCTACATGCATTCTCAACAATCCAATGAACGAAATGGCCAATCCACCCCAAAACCTATATTCGCCATCAACAAGAGATGGGCAGTCAAATCTTCAACAACACTTTCCTGCTCCCCCTACAATGGTCGGTATGATGCATCAGCCACAGCAGTTACCTGCTCCAGCACCAGCTACAACAAGTGGAGCGTGGAATGATCAGCTTCACATTTCGGAGCCTTCTGTAATGTACAGGATGTCAAATTTTAGACCACCCTTAAACACACCTGCCATGAGTAGTGGATCGTATAATCACACTCAACATTTAACAGCACCACCGTCTTCAGTGAGAGGAACGACAAATTCTACACAACGCTTTCCTACGCCGTCTACTGTGAATGCAATAATAAATCCTCTGCAACATTTCCGTGCACCCCCTACAGTGGATGGAATGACAACTTTTGGACAACACTTTACCTCAAATACACTGACTGCGAATGGCACTGTGCCAACTACAATTAGAGGTGTGCCTAACCATCAGCAAAACTGTGCTACGCAATCTACTCCAAATGGAATAACAGATTACCGCTCACATATTGCGCCATCTACAATGATTAGTGGAGCGACAAATCATATTTATCCAGCTCCTGTTCAGGCTACATCGCGTGGAGTTATAAATTACGCGCCTGCTGCATCTACAATGAGGGAATTGGCAAATCTGCAATCTAACCAACACATGGCTGTGCCATCGACAATAAGTGGAACAACAAATCATACTGGAATGACAAATAATACTCAACATATAACTGGGCTTTCTACTCCATCTTCATCGACACTATCTAGCAATAATTTTTATGCTCCAGCGGCGACTGCCACCCATTATGAGTATATTCATGCACCACGCGAGTCGACTGCAACCGAATTTTGTAACGTAGGCTCAACTTTTGCCAGGTCTCATACGAATGCTACGACATGATTTGATGGCCCAATATGCAGCTGCATAATTTGGATTTCAAATTGTTATGCCCCAAACATTGTACTGGTTCTCTATTTATGTATGTATGCACAATGAACTGGTTTTAGTGACTGTTAAGATTTTTCAGAAGTTTTCAAAGTATGTTGGAAATGTTTTGAATGAATTATTTTTTCTTTTCCCTGTGATATTGGTGGTGTTTTCTCGGTAGAAACATTTCACATACCAAAATTCAACTTTACAAAAGCTGGAGCTACACTAATGTCGATCCAGACTGCTACAAATTGGATCGACGCATACCCAAAGCTAATCTAGGTTTACGAAAACATTTACAAAACGGTTTTTTTTAGTAATTTAAAAGATAACGTACACATAATTGAAATCGGTAGGGAATTTGTCGCGCATTCAATTTCCAAGAGTTTAAGCTCGATTTTGCAATATACCTGACGATGCCCGTGTAAATAAAAGTACAGGTCGCTATAAGGCAACGATTTCAATTAGAACATTATGTATACCTGGCCCAAGGATAACCTCAGTTGGTCTAAATCGGTACATGTTCTAAAAAGCACCGATACCATTAAAAGCCCGACCACATAAAAAAACGTTAAACCCGTTTTCACTGTATTTAGCAAATTTGAGACACTTGTTTTAAAGAATTAAGATTGCAGGAAGTTAAATATTAGGCAGCTTAGGAAAGGGAACACATGCCAATTTGCTAAATACAGTAAAACTGTTTTTAAAGTTTTTTTATATCGTGGTTTGGCTTCCTTATTAAAGGACTTCACGGAAAATATTTTTTAAAAAAGCCTTGGAAATATTTTTATTATTCCACACAGAGTTTGTCGCACAGTTTTTGTTGGATTTAACAAAATAATTTTTAATAAATTTGTAAGGAGTATACACTTAAACTACTACAAAAATCAAAAGTGTATTGTAAAAATTGTTAAAAATTACACAAGGGAACGAAAATTGTTTGTGATGACTTGAACTTTGTAGGATTTTTTCCTAATTTGAGGTCGCTGATTTTAATTTCAATCTCCATTTTTTCTATCAGTTCTACTTTTTGAAATATACCATTGTGACAAGTAATGACACTTCTACTACACATGTTGGAATAACTTGAAACCTGTTTGTTTATCATATTTAGTTAACCAAAAATCGCCATCAAATTCATCTTTTAGCCATGCTTACATTGGATTTAAATATGTCCAGTAGTATGTCAGAGATATCGTTGACGTTAAAAAAAACACCATTTTCCCAAAAAAACAATGGTTTTTGTTCTTAAAAGTTTATAAAAAATAGAAATGCGACGAAAATCACAGTTTTGTTCTGAATATTAAGTTCAATTTATTTCAAATAAAATAAGCTTTATTTCATTTGAATCGGCGAACAACTTCTGATTTTGTTTACAATTTACTGAGGAAACTGAATTGATAAAAATCGCTCAAATGAAAAGTTCATCACTAAATAATATTTATTCCTGGTTTTTCGTACCTATTATAGAGCCCATACACGACGTCAGCAAGCTGGCACAATCTTCAAATTATCAAACTCTTTTTAATGGTCTACCGCAAGCACATACACGGCAATCGGCTTGCACAGCAACTTGATTGCACCAGCAAGCTGGTAGTGTGTATGGGCCCTACTCCTACTATTATGTAGTCTTAATTACAATTATGGAGTTATAAGCAATTAAACAAGATTTTTTTTTTATTTTTTCAAAATTTAAATTTTTATCACAGTTTACTCAGTCAATTGTGAAGTTGTGCACAGGTTGCAAAAATAAAATATAAGTAAAGCTCTTTATATTCGAAATATATTAAACTAAATGTTTCTAAACTAAATTGTCGATTTTTTTTATTTTTACAGAACAAAAAAAATAAATTTTTGGTAAAATTGTGTTTTATTTTTAAACTTCAACGATATCTCTGAAACTACTGGTCAAATTTAATTAAAACCAATGTAAGCACGGCTTAAAGATGATTTTGATTTTTTTTGACTAAATATGATGATGGGTTTTTAAATTATTCCAATATATGTAGTGGAAGTGCCTTAATTTTTGACATAACGTTATATCTCAAAAAGTCGAGTTGATAGATACAAAACAAGTGCAGATTTGGATTCGAATAACCTTAAAAACAACATTCAGTTCCTAATCAACAAATACCTTTTTTTCCTTGCGTTATTGCTTTTTCCTTAATTTTTCCGACTTTGTCGTCGAATGCACGAATAATGCAACTGTTGCGATTTGTCGTGTATGAACACCAGTTTCAAGATAATTTTATACAGAAAATTAGAATTTTCATTTTTGTAAACGTTTATGAAATGTTTTAAAAATGATTATGGCTTACAGTAAGTTTTTTTTTAAAAAAAAATTTAGATAGAAATTTAAAAAAAAAAAACAACTACAAAAAAACACCACTTTTTTCTTTTACTTATACGTTGTATGCATTTTAGAACATAGTCTGTATAGAGACTTTTACTCTATAGTTATCTAATCTAAGAACTTTATAAGATACACCAAATTATTTATTTAAAATTGTATTGAATTGGCAAGTACCTAAGAACGTTTTCTATTGTACAAGTATAAACAAATGTTACACTTTTCTTTAAGGTTTAAACTTTAAGTAAAGTTTTAATAATTTGTCCCTTTATCTATTGTTTTATGCTAACCAGTTGCGGGTCTCTTAGCTAATGCCCACAACATCCCATTAGGGAACAAGGGGAAACTACAGATAAGTGAGCTTATATTCAATTTGGAGATGTGTTTACATGACATAAAACTCTTGCTCGTAAAGTCACCGTCGTTTAAAACCGCCGCGGAAAATTGTTAATGTTCTTACACGGTTTTGAACCTGGGCTTACTGGCATGATAGTCGCGCAAGTAAGTAATCGCTTAAATCACAGAAAAACGCCGTCGCTGTCAATTTTAAAAAAATCAGTTTTTCCATGTTTTAACATTGAGTCTATCTAATTCTCATATTAAGTTTTCGTATCAGTTTTTTTTAAATGGAAGTTGAAAATATTATGCCATTCAGAACTCTCAACTCATTTTAGCTTTTAAGAACTCCTTTAATGTACAAATGTATTTTCTACACACACAACAAGTTAAGTGGTTATATTGTCCACTCTATCCATCGTTTGCACATTTATACCTTTCTTATTTATATTATGTATTAAACCTTTAGCGATATTAAAAAGAAAATTATTGTTAATAAAAAATTAAACTTGCAGTTTTGGTTTGTTTGAGCTTACGCATGAACGAAAACATCTCATTAGGGAACCAATGGAGTAGAACTTCTTTTAAATCTGTGATTGTTTTCTTATTAATGATTACTACGAAAGGCGAATGTATTTTATGCAGATTCTTTTACACATCCTAGAGATTTAACGTTATGTCAAGTAGGATGAAAATTAATCTGGCTTACTTGTACGATATTGGCGCACACCATGATTGATGATTAAACCTATATGATTTGGCCATTTAACATAAATTCACGTTTTACCAACAACTGTCATATTACTGAGAGTGAGGGGTGAAAATATAGGCTAAATTAGAAGACCCGTATCGCGGCGTTTGTTTATGTCAGTTCGAATATTTTTTTAATCGACCTTCGAACTTATATGGTTTTTGGCAATAACTCGTCGACTTATTGATATTTTTCAATCTGTAAAAGCTAATTATTGCTATAGACCTGTCCAACAATTACAATTTTTTAAAATTAAATCCAGACGACTATTTAAAATGTGAATCGGCTGTAAAAAAAAATACTGATAATTTTAGGTTTTATTGAAAAGATTGAACTTTTCCATTTAATAATGCAACACCATTCGATGCGTTTTCGCTTCGCCCAATGGGCCGAGAATTGTTTGGCAGGAGATGAAGAATTTTACCGAAAAATCCAGTGTTCAGATGAAGCTAATTTTCATCTTGGTGGGTATGTCAAAAAGCAAAATCGCCATATGTTTAGAGAAAAATTAGTTTTAAATAAATTTTAACTATGAATTGCTTAAGAAATAACTCATTATATACGTAATGTGCCATTGGTATGTCAATAGCTGTATATACAGATGAACGGACATATTTTTTGTACCAGATGAATTGAGGGGGTAAATGCCAAAGTGGGCTATTCCACATTGAAAACGAATAGAGATAAGGAGGTTTTTAGTTGAAGCAACTACAAGAGTAGTCTGTTTTGACTACTTTAAAGAAATTGATTGGTATTTGATTCACAGATGTAAAATAAAAATAAAATACTTCTCTGAGTCAAAGCCAGTAATCAATTTTTAATAATTCCCACGTATTTATTTTTTTTGTGGCTTGGTCCATTATGATTCTTAACAAAAATGAGTAACAAAAACATGGCCCAGATAGGAACTGTTTTTTTTTTTAAATTATATTTTTGTCATTTTACGGTGAAAACAAAAAGGGGCTTATTCAGTGCCCTCATGATCGACTTCAAAGGTGTCAACTACCTCTCATAGAAGACTTTAATAAATCATAATAACTATAAAATCTTGGTGGGATAAAGTCCTTCAATGTTATTAAATCTTTTATCTTCTCTGGACTATTTTCATGACCATTTTTATACAAAATCCCTTTTCCAATAAACACCGACTCAAACTTGCCCAACTCTTCGTTATAGGCGTACGAATATTGAAGTACAAACGGATGATCTACATCGTGGTTTACACGAAGTACTTTCATCCAATGAACTTTGTTGTCTTACATGCTCACCTTTCGGTTTGTAGCACACTGTTTCATGAACATGAACAAATCTTCAGAAGCCATTTCCGCCACAATGAAAGGTTTCCTTTTTTTGAACTTCTGATGACATCTATCCAATCGCTAGAAACAAAAAATTGGGAGTTATATCGTTGATTCTCAATCACTTCAAAATCCGCATCGCAAGGCAGAGACGAATGCCCACTAACCAAGAAATTATGTCTGAATCTGCTTATAGTGAACTGTTCAGCCTGGACCACATATTGGGAAAACAATGCCATTTTAATATTTCTATTCTGCCCTCCGTCATGCGTTACTTGTTATAACGGGTGCCAAAGTGGTCTATGACACATGACCCACTCTGGCACCAACAATTCGCATCTATAGTCCTCCAGCCCAAAATGGCTTTAAGCTCCCATATCTTAAGCTTTGCGTAAACTACTTCAAGACTAATTTGAGATTGAAAAGATTTTCACAGTGTTCCCAAAACTCGAAAAAACTCGTTTTTTTTTTAAACGTGGAATAGCCCACTCTGGCATTAACAGACTTAACAACACCTGTAAACACCGCGCAATCATTTAAAACAGGTTTTAATTGCTTATAAGAAAATAACATGCAGTTTTTCTTGATTTTCTTATATAAGTTATCTACAGTAACATAAAACACCGGTACGAACCGGTAATACTTTTTTCGGATACGGTATTACCGTTTTATAAACTCACAAAATAGCGGTAGGTAACGAATACAAGAGAGTCAATAAATACCACCCTTTTTCCATACGTTTTATCTTTTAAGCATTACAAACAGTTACAATTACTTGGTGTTTTGCAAAAATGTATTATATGGTATTTACTGTAACCGTTGTTTACTGTAACGCAATACAAATAACACAAGAAACAACAATTAAAAATGCCGTTAAGATCAACCAGGCCTAAGCTTATATACCATTGTCACTAAGCTACTTAAGTGCAAAAATGTAGTCCTTTTTTACGTTCGATCCCAATGACACCCAAAATATGTCTATATTAGTATTCGTGGCAAATTTGCTTTAACTTGAGTACCCATATAGACTAATCATCGCCTGTTTTGACCATGTGGGCCGTTTTTGGGGCCACATGAGCTTAAAAATCCAGAAACTATGTTATTTTTTGCGGTCTTAACTGCAGTATGTAACTAACAGATCCTATTTTAATCATTGTCGGTCCAAAAAATATTATTTTTTAAGCAAATACTTTAAAAAAAGTGTACTTTTACCGAGGTACCTTTAGTCCCTTAAATGCACATATTTACAATCCCAAACAGCCTATAAACGCAGGCCATCGCCATGACCGCTATGGTGCTTTCAACAGAGACACAAACGTTAGGACATGGCTAGATCGTCTTAGAATTTGAAGTCGTTTTTCTTTTCTTTTTTCGTTTCTTTGTATTCATTACTGATTCTTACTTACTAAAATAATCAATAGTTCATATAAAGTTAATCTATACAATGCTTCATGCGAAGAACTCTAGTACAATTATTTATAATGTCTTCGAAAAAATAACTTATAAACAGAAATCCATGCTAGGCTATATATCGTTTTTTTGCAATGAAAATGTAGAAAAAAACATTACTTATGTGTGTAAGTTAATATAAAAAGGGTCAAAATATAAAAAAGCAAGAAATAATCAGATTTTGCTAGCTAAGCCACCAATATTTGGTGGTGTTTAATTTGGCAACATTGTCCTTATCTTTTTTTGGTATACTAGTGTTGTGTCTTATATTGGTATCGCTACTTGTGTTGACTACAAAACTTTTTGTTGAAGCCCTTCGAAAGTGATGGTAGAAAATTAAAGTCCTATCAGTCTTCTGTATAGCTTTAAGGCTGTCTAGGAAGAGGAATGTTTCAGGAGGAACAAATCCTTTTGCTATGGTATTAGCTATATAAGCTGTGTTAGTGTAATAAGGGGCTAGACTTAAGTTATTGTCTGTGCACTGAATGTATCGTACAAATCGTTTCGGATCAAGTTTATAATGAAGTTATCAATCCTGTTTATGTTGGACTTATTATATAGCTTGGAATTGAAAATATATTTGACAAAATTACTTTCTGGAGATCTATAGGTTGAAGTGCAAACTCTAAGAATCTTTCTTTCGGTTAAACGTATTTTTTCCATGTATCCAATATTGAACCATATTGGGCTCCCGTATGTTATTACAGGTCTAATTAAGGATTAGTACATAAATATTTTTGTTCTTTGTGTCAAGTGTCTTGAGTAGAATAATGATTTATTGGCAAAAAATGCCTTCTTAGTTTTTTCTATTATTCGGTTGACATGTTCGTTAAAGTATAAAAATTTATCTAGATAAATTCCAAGGTACTTTACTGTATTTGAACTATAATTGTTTCGTTGGTCGACTTTAATGTAATTGCGAACGATTTCCATTTTTTTCTGATGTTGTTATTGCATTTGTTAACAGGTGGCCGAAACAAAATGGTTTCACATTAACTAGTATTAATTCTCATAAACCAATCTAGGGCATATTTTTCCACAGTATCAAGAAATTACCGAAGGCTGTTTGAAATTTTTGCAACTGTGTCACTCGATGTATAGATTAATGTATCATCTGCAAATGCAATAATTTGAAGCCGTATTATTGATATTTATACTTTATAGGGTCTCCGATCACATTACGTGTAGTTGCAAACCGAATGACAAAATTAGTAGTCCACCCTTCGTGGAGAGTATAATGAAACGAACATCAGTGTTAGCCACAGTGTTGCACTAACTTAACCCAATATTTATTTATTTATATCTTTTACAATTAAAAATTATAATAAATTGAAGAAGAAAAAAACACTAGCAACTAAGGGTATCGGCCTACATGTGGTCTTCATATTTTTCAGTTAGGAAAGTAAAATAAGTACAAATCATATTTCATCTTGAATTTTTAAAGTTTTGAGCAAAATATATAAATATTTCTAATATTTTCTTTAGACGGATATCTAAGTATGTCAAATGCATCGGCTGTATTGAATATTTTGCGGCTAACCCAATATTATTTTTAAGTTTTGCTATAAGCATTTCCAGAATCGTGAACGGGACACACTCACGAATTAAACTAATAACATTAAAACATAAACATTTTTTAATCAAATAATTTGAACGGCGAGAATATTGCTGCGCCGTATTTCTGGATGTTGCTCAAGCATTTGACAAAGTCTGGCACTTTGGCTTGACCTACAAAATTTGCAAATACTTACCGGAAAATACGCAATTCTTAACTCTTACTTAGAAAACCGCTGATTCAAAGTCAAATGTGGGCAACACGTCACCGATGACCGCGAAATACTAGCAGGTGTGCCCCAGGGAAGCGTCCTGGGGCCTATCCTTTACCTTCTGTTTACCGCAGATATCCCTACCAGCCGAAATGTGCTAACATCGACTTTTGCCGACGATACCGCTATAATGGCCGCACATTAAGAACAGGATTTTGCATTTATGAATCTAGGTGTACATCTCAGACGAGTAGAATATTGGCTCTCTGACTGGAGAATAAAAGTCAATGAGGCTAAATGCACACAGGTAACTTTCACACTGAATTTTAGAACTTGTCCGACATTTAAACTAAACAATATCCCTTTTTCTCAATCTGATCATGTATGTAATCATGATCACCTGGATCGCCGACTCACCTGGAGAAGTCATATCGAAACCAAGAAAACTCAACTGAAACTTAAGGTCCATCAACTTCACTGGCTCAAACATAAACCTTGAATATAAGGTCCTGCTATACAACAGTGCAATCAAACCTATCTGCTTATACGGTACCCAGCATTAGGCAAAGCAAGCTCGAGCAATCTCGACAAAATCCAAAAAGTCCAATAGAAGACATTGCGGCTCATTACCGGTGCCCCTTGGTATATGAGGAATGAAAACATCCACCGAGACTTAAAAATACCTCTCGTTAAAGAAGCAATTCAAAAAATCAATACAAAGAGAAGCTCGAACGTCATGATAACATACTTGCTAGACAATTATTGTGCAGTCCAAGCTCTTTAAGACTTCGGAGAAACGAACGCCGTGTTTTCTAATCTACACTTGTGCTTCATCCGTAACAGTAATCACGAACCATAGCGCCCGAAAGACTGTGTATTCTAGAGTTATCCGTTATATATACATAACTAGAGTTTTCACTCTACATAATATCGCGAACACTCTGTAAATGACTGTAAGGGTCATCAGGCCCTTTATTCCGAGGTTTAAGGCAAAACAGGTTTAAAATTCTCAGACATGTGATCCATACCAATTATATACATTTTTGACAAAATTAATGCAAATTCCTGCCAATAAGCAGAGATCCACATAACAAAGAGTCCATACTAGGATTCATTATTGAATTATACTTAAGATTCGTATACTTATTGTTAGGCAGATTCAATAATTCAAATACACTCATACCTCGTTATACGGCTTAGATACGTTCCGGAAAAAGTGGCCGTATAGCGAAATGCCGTATAAGGAGGTAATTCATTTCATACAAACCCATAGTAACAGTAAGAGATCGGTTCTAATTTTTTGAAAAATAAGTTTAATTCCAATTCAGTGAATAAATATAAGGCACTTACATCGTAGTCTTAAAAAATAAATAAACAATAAAACCAAATAACACATTTAAATAAAGTAATAAAAACAAAAATCCATCAATTCATGTATGTACATATAACTATTTAATATATATCTGAAAATGTTTTCACGGACCAGCTACAAAAAATTTGTCCAATGTCTGTTGTTTGGCGTTTCTTTTCATTTCTTCTTGTAGATGGGTGTAGCAAAAAATAGACTTCTCTATATTTCGTATAACATTAGCACTTCGATCTTCGTCGGGATCAGACTGCAAAAGAATTCGTGTCCCCTGCTCGAAATGAATAAGCGCTTCATTTAATTCTTTTGAAGTTAACTTCTTTTGAGTAGGTGTCAACTCTTCTGTGTCGTCAATTTCATGGGCTGACTCCAACTTTAGTAGTTCTTCGTCTGTCAGGGGCTCGCTCTCAGAATTAAGCAAATTAAAAATATCGCTTTCATCCAAATCTTCAAATCCATTATTCACCGCTATATCTAAAATATTCTGACAAATCGCAGTAACGGAATCAATATCTACCTCAGATGTTGCAACACATTCAGGCCATACTGATTTCCAAGCCCTGTTTAGTGTTGTTGATTGTATCTCGTTCCAAGACTCGCTTATATTTTTAATGGCATCCTTGACTGTATAATTTTTCCACACCTCTTTCATTGAAGATTTATCATCACTTTTATTTATCACTTGCTGCAAAGTTTTGCGTAAATAAAAGGCTTTGAAATTTGCAATGACTCCTTGATCCATGGGCTGGATCAGAGCTGTAGTATTTTTCGGAAGATACTCCACTTGTATTTCATCGCATATTTCAGATAGGTTATCAGGGTGTCCTGAAGCGTTATCCATTAGAAGTAAGGCTTTGTGGCTTAAATTTTTCCTTTGTAAATAGGCTTTTACTTTTGTACAAAAATTATTTTTGAACCAATCCTCGAAAAGATGTTTAGTCATCCAGGCTTTTTTATTGGACTTCCATATAACAGGTAACTGTTTTTTGTCTAATCCTTTGAAAGCCCTCGGATTTTCGGAAATATAAACCAGCAATGGTTTCAGTTTAAAGTCGCCAGCGGCATTACTACCAAGCAACAATGTTAGTCTTTCCTTAGACACTTTGTAACCAGGTGCACATTTTTCATCTCTTGAAATAAATGTTCGTTCTGGCATGCGCTTCCAGTACAGCCCTGTCTCGTCCACATTAAAAACCTGTTCGGGACTATATCCTCCAGCACGAATTATATTCTTTAAAACTTCTGGATAGTTCTTTGCAGCAACGGCGTCCGCGCTTGCTGATTCTCCCCTTAGTTTAACATTATGCAAATTATGACGTTTCTTAAACTTTTCAAACCAACCATTGCTTGCCATTTTGTGACGATTCATCGGAATTCTTCTTCATTACAGATTTAAAGATACTTTTAGCCTTTTGCTGAATGATGATCTGACTCATAGGAACATTTCTTTGGTTGTTATCCTCTATCCACAAATCTAATGATCTTTCCATCTGCTCCATAACGCTATTTCTTTCACGGGTCCGTTTTGAACAATGAGATGTTTTAATCGACTGAGAATATGACTCTATTTTTTGTTTATTGTCCCGTATTGTTTGAACTGTCGACTTCGGTAATCCCGATTTTTTTTTTTGCCGTATAAAGAGGTAATGTGCGCCGTAAAGGGAGGGAGTGCCACAATTGAAACAGACCGTTATAGCGAAATGCCGTAAAAAGAGGGGCCGTATAAAGAGGTATGAGTGTAAAGCATTTGTGACAGCGCATAGAGAAAGAGACCTAAGGGTAAAAAAATCAATTTTCACTTTTTTTTTTGATGTGGACAACATCTGAGCATCGATGCCCCAAAAGTGTTCCCTTCCAGAGATATGCGCGTTTTATGAAAGTGATGGTATCTTTAAAATGGCTCTCCTGAACAAAACTGGTTTTTACCCTTAGGTCCCTTTCTGTTTTGCGGCTCACATATATAAAAAATATGTACCGACACAAATGTTTACCACTTTTGATTTTTTCGTCGCGGTTGACCTTTGTGCTAAGGAATTCCAGGAAACACAAGAAGAAAATAATAAATATTTTATTGATGAATGATTTTCCGATTGAAACTCAATAATCTTTTAAGGCGAGCGAATAAAATAAGGCATAATCACACCGACACTATAACACAAAAAAAATATAAGCCGATGACATATGTACATATATTCCTGGATTTTCAAATAGTTTTAAATCATCTAACATATGCAATAAGGACGAAATCGAATTAGCACATAAAACACATAACACGACAAATCAATTTTTTAGCCAGAGAAAGTCGAAGGTGATAAAAGAAGACGAAACACATATACATTAGCCAAAATGTTTATATCGGAACAACTAAAAACAGCTTAAAACCTCGACTTTTTATCCCCACTTGAGCAAAACTTAGCCCTCACTGCCCAATGTACTACGAGTGGACATAAACCCAACTTTGACATATGTGTTAGCAGAAGAGAAAAAATTCGTTCAGACGTTATACTCTGTAAATGCTTTGCATTATCAACGTTCCTACGGAAAAGAGATTAAATTACAAAAAATGACAAGCAGGGCTGCCACCAGTCTTTAAAATGCACGTCGTTTTTAAAGAAAAAAATCGTCTTTATGAAATTGTAAATTGTCGTAAAATCGCCTCACACAAGATAGACAATTGTTAAATAATAAGTGACCTTTATTTTTTTCTGAATACTATTGAAAGCTATGAGATCACGGTTCTTGTTGTTTCTTAAATAGTATATTCAGTCAGCGAAGAATTTATACACACTACTCCACTTCTAAGACATGTTTTGTCCTACCGGCCTGCCCTACACATTTTGTTTGAGCTTAATGTACTAATTACAGTATCATTTTGAACTCGAGTAAAAGAAGAAATAACAAAATTAATCTAAGAGCTGCAAAATATTTATTTTAATAAATAAAAACATTTATAAAGAAACCAAAAAAAATAATTTTCTATTTGCCTTTCCTTGATCTGGCTAGAATGTCAATCTTTGACCACCAACTTTGTCATACTAAATTATTGCAAAAAAAACCGTGAAGCACTTACGTTTTCTTACTTCGAACTTATGAAATCCTAAGGTTAGGCATGTTAAACATTTTCAAATGGCTTTCTCCTTATTTAAATTAATTTATGAGTTTTAAAAAATCGTCCTTTTCTGCTATTTTACACTGAAATGTCGTGATTTGGTAAACATCTTCAAAATTAGCAGCCCTGCTCTCAAATGTATAGATACCCAGCAGGAAAATTGAAAATGTATTACACTGGGAATTAATTATATAATTCATTATTAATATTACATTAAATATTAAAAAGAATCGACGGCATAGTGTCACTTGACAATAATTGCACGTTGATTATCTTGTATTCCCTTGTCTGCAGAACATGGTATATATTTTTTCTGCATGTGACAATTGTTTTTCTTTCGGAATCCCGTTATCTGTCGTCGCCTTCATGTCGCGTACAAATTTTGTGTTGCATATATGGAAATTATGTAAATAACTAGGTTTGTGTTGCTACGCCTACCAGTGAAGTCAGTTGCCAAAAAAATTTATTCTAAACGTCATTGTAGAAAATATTTAGAGAAAAAAATGTGCAAGTGAATTAAGGAAATTAAGAAATTATTGATGATAATAATTCTAAAGATAATTTTTATTTAATTTTAATTACTTTTAAGTTTTGTTATTATGAATTATTTTTCTTTAATTTAAATTTAATGCTAAAATAAAAAATATTGTATTAAAAGATTCACCGAAACTAAATTTTTTTCATTTAAATAGAATATATTTTTTAATATATGTCGGTGGAATGCATTATAAGCCTAATCATAATCATTTAAATAATAGAATTCATAAAAAAGAATGAGTTATAGAATTCATTCTTAAAATACTGTCGAAGAATGCATAACGAGTTGTACAATGGACACTTTAAAAGAATTAATCTTTTCCTAGGACATCTTACATGTTAATGATAATGTATTTTGGAATCAACTATAGTACAAGCTATGAATTACTTTCTCGATTGCTATTGATTGCCTATTTATTCTGGGTACGAACATTATCAATAAACTTGGACGACAGAAACATTAGTTGAAAACTTTTGTAGAGAACAGTCGAACTTTACTTAGTTTAAGGTCCTGTTTATTAATGTCGAAAGAATGCACTCGTTCGTTTCGTAGAAATATGATTTGGATTTCTCTTATCACATTCTATGTGAACGAATGGATAGCAAAAACTTAACCTCTGTTTTTTTTGTTTGGAATAATTTGTATGTTTTGTTTCTTTGTTTGTCTTATTTTTTTTGTTCGTTGATATGTTGGCATGGTTTTATTTACGCCTTTACAATTGTTAGATTTTTTTGAAAAATGTAATCAATCTAAAAATGTGAATATGGCAAATCAATTAGGTAACATACAATAATTGTCCCACGTAAGAGCATACGAACAAAAGATTTCGCTATAGAGAACCCCGAATTGAGTCGAATTCGAGTGACTGACTTTTGTTCGCTCATGTTATCGATCGTTATAGAAAAACAGGTTATAAATGTAATTATCAAAGTTAATAAAATGTTTATGTTAATTTATTTTAATTTATGAATTTTTGTTAGATCCCCAGAAAATGAGTCGAAATATCGGGAACAAATGAATATTAGAAACAATTGTTTCTATTAAGGACTTCAAGCCGAACAATAAACAAACAAATATTCAATCAACAATTCACACAAAACCAATTTTACTGATCTGTGATTTTATTTCCCCTGAAGATGTTAACAATCATGTTATAAAACGTTGGAAAATGTCAAAGTTTATTCACTTACAACTAAAACGTAGGTCTTATTATCACAATCTAATGAAACAAGTCATAACACTTTTCTCAAAATTCGGCCAAATAAATATTAAAAGCAAAAAATCCAAAATTCATTTACCTAATTTTACCACCATCTAAAAAGAATTCATTCCGCACCTAATAAAGTTTGTACGAAGAGATCAAGCCACTCTGCCAATAATTTCGTACCGGCTTTAAAGAAGCCAACAATACAGTTTGGCAACACTGAAAATCATTCCTTCATTGTCTCACTTTGATATTAGTGACCGATTGGTACTAAACAGCAGTCACCATTTGAAGTTGATAGAAATAAGTTGGTAGCGAAAGCGTTGTGATAGTGTTAAATTTTATTTTTATTCTTTTTAATTCGAAAGAACTTTATGGTAAATGTTTTTTTTTTAATTTATTAACATTTTGTTTGTTCTGGAAAAGGGTGGTGTATGGTTTAAGTCGATTTGTGTGTATATAAGTATGTTAAAGTGGACGACTTCTGAAATGTTTACTGATTTTTTTTTTTGAAGCATGTACTATGTATTGTAAATATTATTTGTATATACAAACATTAGGTTGGGTCGTGATCATTAGGCTCCTGAACATTATTTTAAAATAAGTTATTTTCGTATGTCAATTTCCATACAAATTGTAATAGATTTCTGAACAAAATTGAGAAAACCGCAATTTCAGTAACATCTGGGATATAAAACCGATAAGATTATATACTTTACATCGACGACTTTCGTAGGTGATAGCGAGGGGGATAGAGAAGCAAGAGTGTGATTTCTCACATTTTACTTTCTTGCGGTTTCATGTTTTGACATTCAAAACTGATTTAAACACGAAATAAATGTTTAATTATAAGATACATACAAATTTATTTTTATAAATAATATAAAAAGTATGTACCTACAATTACAACAACAATTTCGAAAATATGTACCTAGCCAATTATTTGTTACGAATACACAACAAAGGACGACTCAGCAAAACGGCAGAAACAGTCACGCACGTGTTTAAATGCTGATTTTACGAAGGGCTTTAAAAGAAAATTGGAAACATCTAGTTTAGTAACAATTCTTAAAAAAAAATATGGCCTTGTAGGGCGTTAAAAACGAATAAGTTTAACATGAAAAAAATCGGCGGCAACCTATATTTTTCGATTTACGGGACCCTCAATTTCGGACCTACAACTGGATATATCTGCGATATTTGGAATCTGACTTAGGCAATATTGGAATACCTTTCAAATGGTATATAAATTTTATGAATAATTTAACCCATTGTGGGCTGGGGGGTCATTTTGTATATTTTTGACCCGATTTTCTGTAAAAAATGGAACTCGGGAAATTGCCTATTTAAAGGTAATAATTTCTTCCTAATAGTTTGATGCCAACACTATAAGCTTTTTTGGGTACTTTGGAATTTTATCCTTTAAATGCCGGAGATATTGTCATTTTAGTTTCAGTTTTAGCTCAAAATTTTCACAAAAAATTTACATATGTAGATCTTTTTTCGATATGGAATTATCAGTCTTGCCATATTCTAACCATATGGCAACACATGTAGACGAAATTACACGCTGTGGTACCATTTATTTTAATTACGGAGAAAAGTTTCATTCTAGAAAACTCGTTAGAAACGTAAAGTGTAGTAAAATGAATATAAAAAACAGTAGGAAAATTGTTCAGCAATGAAGTCAGCAGGGATGGCCCCGCTCGAGCAATAAAATATTAAGGGACTGAGGCCTAATACCAAAAATGTCGTCATCTGAGGCTTGTAACACTAGAAAAAGTTGCTGATGGATGTAGATATTGGTAATAAATTTTTGAGATTTTGAGGAAGATGATTAAACTCCGAGCAACTAATGTGCTCAATACGCTGTTAAGTGACTTCAAGACGACATCTTTTAATAAGCAAATTTGAGCCATTTCTGGTATTGAAAAAAGTTTGATTTTGAAAAACTCGATAGCATGATGACCAATATTCCTAACAGATTTAAACATGTACATCAATAGTTGCTTTTTGTAGAGTCCATATAGAGGCAAAATAGTCTTTGATATATCAATATGCAGAGATAGTGTTGAATACCTTAGTCCTAAGTTGTAAACAAGTTTCAGTGCCCTATTTTGCAATCTCTGTAATGATCTCAGCTCCGTGCTTTTCCAATAATCATATATCATAGGCAAATAATTGAAGTCGCTGTGAATAAGCGCATTGTATATCAATCATTGTCTCTCGTGGAATTTGTTTCTGAATTTGTATAGTGTTCCAATTGCTGGAGCTATTTTACGCCTTAAGTCTTGCATGTGCAAATTGCAGGATAAATTAGCCTGCAAATGTACCCCAAGTATTTCAATGAACTGCTCTCTTGTACATACATACCACAGACAGAAACGCTAAAAACTATCCCTACCAACGGAGTACTGTCGAAATCTCACTAACTAAGTTTTGCTAGCATTAAATACCAATTTGTTTACTCTTGCATATTCCATAATAATTTCCGCATCTTCTTCTATTTGTGCCCCAGGATGACGTCGTGTTTGTAGGGATAAAAGACATAATCAATTTCCCATGTAATCTCAAATTTGCAATATCATTCAGATAGATTTTAAATAATAGTGGGCCTAAAACACTTCCTTGAGGAACACCATGATCAACATGACCTATACTACTTCTACAGTCGTCAATTTCCACATACTGCTTCCTGTTACGAATGTAGCTCTCTATCAGTTCAAGGGGAGCCCCTGTAATGCCATAAAAATTAAGCTTTTGCAACAATATGTCATGATCTACTAAATCGAATGTCTTCGAAAAATCATAAAAAATGTCGACAACTCCTCCATTACATCTATCCAAACCATCGCATATAACATTCATAACGTTCACAACAGATTCTTGTGTACCACAGCCCTTTCTGAAACCGAATTGGAACTTTACAGTATATCCTGCTCATTCTCAAAAATTGTATCAATTAGTGGCAACAACGCAATTGGCCTATATTCCCCAACACTACTTGCCAGTCTTTCTTTAGGAATGGGGGTAATTTTGGAAATTGTAAGTATGTCCGAATATACTGAAGTGGCAACATTGAAAATTGTAACCAGGATCGAGTGTATAGCATCCTTGCATGTTACTAATACCTTGCCTGATATTCCGTCATGACCACAACTCTTGCCAACCTGTAAATTAGTAGTAAATTACTTCCTCATTGTCTGTATAGCCGAATGAAAATGTATTTCGGCACTGAGGCTTGGAGTTAAGACTATCATCTCCAGGTAATTGAACAATATCCTCCTTCAAACTTCTTGGCACTTGTGAAAAATATTGGTTCAGTAAATCACATGTTTCCTTATTACATACTATCAAGTCCCCATGGTGGTTTCCATGTGTTCATTTATAAATTGCCAACACTTCCTTGGATTTTGCTGAAGAGTACGGCAATTTTTGTTTTCATTCCTTTTGATTCTTGTGTGAAAAGTATTAAAATGATCTGCAGCCAACTTCACAACTTTTTTTAGATGCCGAAAGTATGTAACACTTATGCTTAAGTAAATTTGAGGTGCATTTTTTATTTAATTTAAACATATTGCACATTTTGCAAGTCACAGCATTTTCTATTTCTTTTCCGTTTTTATTTAAAATTCCTCCATATATAAGTATTGTCCGCTTAAAACTTTAGCCTTAACATCAATAATCGGCACTAAACTCGATGTTGATTCCTAATAATTAAGAAAGATTTTATTTTATGAAGCATTAATCAATATTGGTGTATCTTTAAATAAACTTACTTCAGGTGTTTCCATTATGCATTACATTACACACTGAAAGCTGAACACATTTAGCTAAAGGACAACTCTTCTTTCTATTTGGTAAACTGAACATTGTATGTACATAGGGTACCGCTATCAATTTTATTTTATCAATTTGGCTGTCGCCACATACTCGACAAGATCGCTCTCGGTATGTTCGAATAGGAGCGAAAGAGAAACATGTACACGCTGGCAGCGACTACAGTCGAGTAACAACATGTAGTTATTCAAAGATTTTTTTGTCCCTATAAATGTGTACCAGTTTTTTTGACGCTTCGAGTAAATGAACATGCTTCGGCAGTACACGCGTACGCTACGCATACAAATGGATTTATGCAGACCTCTAGTTCATATCTTGAAAATGGTTTATTCAATTTTAAAGAGATACAGAACAAAAAGTTAGCATTTTATTCATATTTTTCTTTTCCAAAACAAAAAAAAAAACGGAAAATATTCACATATTTTAGCATTCAATCAACTTTCAAAGTCAAACATATATTGGGACACCCTAATTTTTGGCAACTTATTCCCATTATTTCATAATGGGACAGCGATATTTGTTTTTACTTCTCATATTTCGTCAGTTCTGCTCGGTAGTAAAATTAGCAAGCGTCAGCGAATTAAAAGAGCTAATGGTGAAATATGAATCCGATGGCAAAAGTATAAGAGAAATCGCTGAAATTTTAAATAAGCCTGTGTGTACAGTATTTAATATATTGAAAAACTATAAAATAAACTGATATTTGCAAAGAAAAAGTGCTACTGGAAGGGTTTCCAAAATGAACTCTGGTGTGACCAAGAGAAGGATTTTACGGCTGGTAAAAGAGAAAAGAAAAATTCTTATTGCCAGCAAGGTTAACCTTCATGCACGACAACGAAAACATAAGTCGTGTGTCTTCAGAAAATGGTTACTCAGAAAATATACATATGGGTCTGATTTTATTTTTTAAGTCAATGTAGATGACGAGAATTGTCAAAAAAAAATCAGTTTTTTTTAAATTTCCTTTGGCTTAGTACAGCGGACAAAACTAAAATTCTAATTACAAATACATGTCATACATATGAAAGAAATTGCATTTAATCGAAATTGAAATGAAAGAATCATTAAACGAAAATGATCTAGGGAACTATTAGACTGAACTAGTACATTTAACTTTTCTAAACTCAAAGGGCGACCACTTCACCAAACGAAATAGCCCAAATTTACATAATGACATGTGTTAATAGAATAATTTGGTAAACTGAGAATGGTATCAAATGAGTTGCGGGATATTTTTAGGTTCTTCTGAGTTAAAAGTACTAAAATATCAACTCTGGATTAATTGAATTGCTGTAAAAAATAACATGTATATATGTATATAAAATGTATAGACATTTCTAATATAATATGTATGTATGTACACATGTGATTTTTCTATATGAATACAATATGTATGTACAGTGAAGGAAAAAAGTCAACATACACCTTACGATTTTAAGATTTTGGCCAATAGGTAACTAAAATTAAAACAATTTGTGTGTGAATATTTAAAGCATTTAAAAACAAGTTTATTTGAAGAAAAAATTATGTGAAAAAATATAAAGCATTACAAAGATTATTAATATAATGTAAAATTGGCAGGAAAAAAGTCTACATACAATGAAAATAAATCCTACGGAGAATTCGCCAAAACTTGTAATTTAAGCCGCTCAACAGTACAAACTATAATAAGAAATTATAATAACAGTGGTACAAATGAAAATAAAGCGCGATCTGGCAGACCAAAAAAGTTTTCCAGACGAGAAGTAAGCAGTATTCTCAAGAAACCAAGACAGGTTCCAAAAACAAATGCTCCAAAACTGGCGGAACAGGTGACAAAAATTTCAGACAAGATCGTTCATGCGAGAACTGTAGGAAATGTGCTACATTAGAATAGATTTAGAAGCAGAGTAGCACGTCAAAAACCGCTAATTTCGGAGAAAAATCAAAAACTTCGTCTACAGTTTGCCGACAAGGAAATTGATTTTTGGAATCGCATTTTAATCACCGACGAAAGAAAATACACAGCACTCCAAAATATAATACATACAGTTAAAGTGTAATGGTTTGGGGTGCAATTGCTGCTTCTGGAGTGGGGGATTTAGTTTTCAAAGATACCACATATAAGAGCATATTTGAAGAACATTTAAATCCATCTGTCGATAATTTGGGTCTCGGAACTCAATGGATCTTCCAACAGGACAATGATCCGAAGTATGCTGCCCATTCTTTATTATGCTCCAAGACAACTTAATTCAGCTCCCCATAGAACATGTTTTGGATATTTTAGAAAAAAAGTTTAAAAATATGACATTAGTAGCCATCTCGAACCCTTAAAACAGCCCTAATCCGAGCATGATCTGAACTAACGCCCGATATAACTGAATGTTTAGTGTCTTTGATGCCTAGACGTCTATCAGCTGTTATTGACGTTAACGGTAGACCAACAAAATATTTAGGTTCAAAAAAATAAAAGTGTAGTAAAAAATTTAATTAATATGTTCCTATTATATCTATATGTAGACTTTTTTCCAGTGAATTGTTAATTTTTTTGTTTATGAAATATAATTTCTCTATGTGAATACACACATATTTATTGATTACCTAACTATTCTCATAACCACTTTTTTCAATATTGTCACTACGCCTCAAAACAACCTAATGGTAAGCTGTATGTTGACTTTATTCCTTCACTGTACATATTTTCAATGATAAAGAAATGAGCTGTTTTTTGGTTTGTGCTGATCTTGCATATAAAAAGGCGTCAACATTTTCATTTCATTTCATTTATTGATATTCAAAAAGTAACCGAGCCTTTAGGCCTTACAAAATTACTTCAGATTTGTTTAAAATATACAAAAAAAACTTAAAGTAAGATTAAACTATTTTATATAAATAAGTATTAAGTTAAGCATACGTTTAAATAATGTTTTTTTTTTAAATTATTTTATTTTAATATCCCCAATTACGCAAAAAAAGGTATTAATGAACGACTAGTAGATAAGTTTCGTAGTGTAACAGCAGCATGAAAGTGCAACACACTAAGACTACTAGCCAATACTATTGTTTCAAATTAAATCAAAGACAAAGCAATACCCGTAGAAAACGCTTTTTTTAATTATTTACAAATGCTTATGTTTCACATGTTGACATATTTTTTTCTTATAAGTATGGCAGGAGTAATTCAATGATCTGAGCGAGACAGGCAGACTATTAAAAATGCGAGCAACTCTCACGTGAAATGATCGACCTAAATCTGAATTCAATCGGGGAATTATAAACTGTGGATTTCTTCTGGACCTTCCAAACTGAAAAAATTTTACTACAAAGATTGGTGTCTGAAGTTTGTACATCTTATAGAAGTGAAGTAAACTCATTATTTTTGTAAACTCCATAAAGCTACAATGCAAAAACCTATCGATGTACTCCGAAACGTGCCTCCGAATATTAAGAGAATAAAAATACCTCACCACATGATTGAATGCTCGAATAATCTTATCCATGACCTGAGCCACTGCTCCAGAGTTAACTTCATTACAATACAGAAATATTGGCATGACAATCGCAAGAACTATTCTAATTTTAATGTGTAGTGGAAGAGACAATTCCAAGTTGTACAACTTTCGCAAAGTAAAGTTAACTCTGGAAACCATGGAAACAGCATGGGCCTCAAACTTTAACTTATTATCAAGAGTAATACTAAGACATTGAATATTATCAACGAATTCGATTACACTATTTGATACAGACACTACAACATTGCTCTCCAAAGGACTGTCAAAGAACATTGCTTTCGTTTTATTTACATTGACTGTAAGTCCATTACTGGACAACCAAACAGCCAAATTAGATGTTACGAAATTAATATTACTCTGCAACACGTCTAAGAAGTCCGAGTTTCCCTTAAACAACAATTGAACATCATCAGCAAAAGCAAAAGGAACACAGGAGCTGGTTTCAACACTAACAAACATATCATTAATATACATTACAAACAAAAGCGGTCCAGGAACAGAACCCTGAGGAACTCCACTACTAACTGGAAGCAAATCTGAGGAACAGCCATTTAAACATACATACTGTCTTCTATCAAACAAATAAGACTGCAATAGCCTACACGCGGAACTTGAGAACCCATACGAAAAGTATAACTTCTCAATAAGCAGCACATGATCCAATCGGTCAAATCCCTTCTCTAGATCAAGCGCTAGAAGAACGCAGCAACCACGATCGACAGTAAATTTTCTTATATTGTCAGTCAGACCGATTAATGTGGAAGTTGTACTTCGATTATACCTGAAACCAGACTGACAATTATGAAGCATTGAAAAAGCGTTGATCCTGGAGACCATTTGGACTTTGAGAATATGTTCTACTATCTTTGACAAAATTGGCATAATGGAAATCGGTCTATAATCTTCAGCATGTCGAGCATTTTTCTTTCTAATAGGAATAACTTTTCCAATTTTCCATAAGGCTGGGAAGGAAGAAGTAGTGATAATTGTATTAATCAGGTGCAGCATATAATCACCAACGTACGGAAAAACAATATTTAAAAATTTGAGGGTGTAACCATCAAACCCAACAGCTTTTGACTTAATCTTACTAAAAGCTTCAGACATTTCACTAAAATTAATAGAATGAAAAGAAAATCCACTAAGATTATTACTCGGAAATAACGGGTGACTCCTATGGTTGTTCGACTGGTTAGAGGAAAAACAACAATTTAAATCAAAGACATCAACATCATGAACAACATTTTTACCTTTACCAACTCCGCTCTTGTTCAAAATTGACCATATTTCCTTACTTGACTTATTTAAGAATAGTTTGCTATGAGCGGAACGCTTATTTCTTCTAACAATACTTTTTACTTTATTACGACACCTACAATATATGCGCCAATTATCAGCATTTCTGTTATGCAAATAAGCTTTGTAGGAAAGAAATCGTAAAGATAGATGATACCTTATTTCAGCACATTTGAACCAATCGTCTCTTTTTGCGAGTGTTAGTGGACGCCTTCTTACTGGAACAATAGAATGCAAAACATCAAGACTGCTATTCAAAACAGCCAACTGCTCATTCACATTGGATGTCAAAAAAATGTCCTCGAGGCTGCAAGCAGCCAGCGTATCTAACAATGTGTTGAAATTAATAGCATCATAATCTACATACTCGTAAAATTGCTGAGACGAGGCGGCTTGCAAGCTAAAATAAGCAAATATGAAAGAATGGTGTGATATACCTGCGCAATAAAATTGAGCAGACAATTTCACAAGCTCAGACATCGACACCAGAAAATAATCCAGTAGGGACGTGGTGTTATGAAAAACGTCATTGTGCAGAAAGATTCAAACTGGCACAATAACTACGAACAGATGCAGACTCCTGCAAATTAAATAAATTTTTGTTAAAGTCTCCTATTATGACAACGTTGGAGTATCTAACAACTACATCTGAAATTTGCTCTACAAGGGCATCAAAATTGCCATGAGGAAGATATACAACCCCAACTAAAACTTTCAGATTATTAACGATTATTTCAACAAATAGACATTCAGCGATCCCAACAAAAACAATTTTATGCTTTAGATTTTTTCCAACATAAAGAGCTACTCCCCCGCCTCTCATGTCAGGACGATCATTTCGGTAAAATATGTACCCTGGAATGTCCAAAGCTGCAGTAGAAATATGTGGTTTCAGCCATGTCTCACTGACTCCAACAACGTTTAAATAACAGCCTTCTAAAATAGAAATATAAATGGAATTTAAAATAACAATTATTTGAGGAAAAATATATATATAAAAAAATAAATCTAGATTAAATTTGAAGATAATTAGCGCTTATACTTATAATATCAAATGGATAATAAAATACAAAGAAAGGAAAATAGCCGTTGAAACTGTTATCTTAATTAACCCATTGCATGTCAGTTACATTTTATGGTAAGCTTAAAAATTTAATATTTTTAGAAAATGTAATACCACCCCTTAAAATACTTTTATTTTTATAAACCTTGCAATTCAAAAGATTCAGTGTACCATTAAGAAAATGTAATACCACCTCTTAGAATACTTTTATTTTTATAAACCTTGCAGTTCAAAAGATACAGTGTACCAATTATGTCTTCGTACAGCAGCATAAAAAACCTAATTTTAAAACAACAGTCTCATGTAGGGAGATTTTTTAAATGTAATGCAGTTGTCTTTATAAAACATTTCTTCAGACAGCAACTAGAACTAACACATTATGGAAATAATGTTGGAAGTAATTAACTTAATGCTACACAAATTCGCTTATTTGCTTCCAATTAAGTCCTCGTATACTTCGGCTTACGTTTATGTTATTCGCTAATTTACTGATTTTTGTTGTTGGCCCATAACGGGTTCCTCTGAATGTAAGTAATGATTAAGTCTAGCACAGATTTTTAAAAAGGCAAGCTCATATTATGAAGTATTTTTAAAAGAAAAAGTAAAAAATGACTAGAAATTTTTTTTTCGGGTACTAGCGCAAGCTCCTTTTACATTTTCATCAAGGATAAAAAGTCCTACGCCGACGCTTTAAATATGGAGGTCGTGTTAAAAATAATCCAAAATCGGGACGGTCTGAGATTCTAGATCACGGAGATCGACTGCAAATCTAGCCGACCGACCGAGTCGGATCACTATTCAGAGCGTCTATTACACTGTGGAACATTTTTGGGGTTATTGTCGGGGGGGTGAGAAATTCCAAGTCAGGGTGATGGTACTAGGTCAGTATATTAAAACCCTCAAAGGGTTTTGCGTTCGTATGTGCTAGTTTTTTTATGACCTTTTACATTTTTTCCTTATCTTGATGTTTTTTCGCTTAGTTGTAAAATGTTGGCAAAAACGTAGTTTGACATAACTCGAGAACGACTAGTTCGATTTTGCTGAAATAAATTGAGAAAAATTAATAATTACATTTTCTTCAATCCATTAATATACTGTTTCTCTACCAAATCAACATTTTTGCAATTAGAAATAAATTTATGAAGAAAATTTTGCAAAAAATTTTTTTTTTTTTTATTATTTTTATTATTTTTTATGGCCAGAAGTCTGGAGTTATTGGGGAAAATTTATAAAAAAGGCGATAAATGACACTTTTTTGAATAAAAACATATATCAATATTCTTGTCAAAATGGGATACCTTCACTTAATTGTAAATAAAAGCAGAACGCGTTAATCGATTTCTATGATCTATGTCGCATTTTGTTTATAGGTTATGTGACTTTACGTGAAAGTTATAAGACAACACGTTTTTCCGATTGGGATTTATATGTTTTAAAAAAAAAAAATTTTTTTTTGGCAAAATTTTCTTCATAAATTTATTTCTAATTGCAAAAATGTTGATTTGGTAGAGAAGCAGTATATTAATGGATTAAAGAAAATGTAATTTTAATTTTTCTCAATTTATTTCAGCAAAATCGAACTAGTCGTTCTCGAGTTATGTCAAACTACGTTTTTGCCAACATTTTACAACTAAGCGAAAAAACATCAAGATAAGGAAAAAATGTAAAAGGTCATAAAAAAAAAATTGGCACATACGAACGCAAAACCCTTTGAGGGTTTTAATATACTGACCTAGTACTATCACCCTGACTTGGAATTTCTCACCCCCCAGATTGGCTGTTGTACTGTGTTATTAGCACAGAATTTGAATAGAACCAAACAGTTGGTCATCGCAAAACAGTAACAAGAGATTGATGCTAGGTTAAGATCTTGAAAAACACGAAGAAACCCATTTGAAAATTCCGCGATGCGTAAAAACCATTTGAAGTTCGCACGTGTATACGAAAATCCATCTCTCGAGTTCTGGAGTACTATTATATCTCCAAAAACGACATTTTTGATTCCGAAAACAGAGTTAGAGTGTGGAAAAAGCCGGAAGAAGCCTATAATCCGAAACTCCTCATAACTCCTTCTCCAATCTGCAAACAATCTAAGTAAGGTAGAGTAGAGTTCTTATAAAATAATTTTTCAAAATCACAACAAAAAACAAAGATTTAAAGTGATAACATTACAAATTTGTTTACAAAAATAAGATAATATAGTCCTAAATTAGAAAATATCATCCTGGTTTTGATGGAGGTTTTAAATTTCTCAAGAAAAATTAAATACAAGCCAAAAAAGGGGAAATGTCACCCATACGTCAAACACTGGGGGCGCCCTATGCCATTGTTAGACTTGGATGCACATTGAGTGGAACGTATAAGGCGAAAAACCAGTTCCATCTCACAAAAAAAACTAAAGAATTATTGGTCAAGGCAGTCAGCAAGTAGTCCTCGCGAAAGGCATTGCGTAGAATCAGTCTGGAATAAGCTATTCGGAAGAAAAAACCAGCATTATCGACCAAAAATATAATTATTATTATATATGTATATTATATAGAGCGTTGAGAACTGGAAGTGTGTGATTGTGTCGGACAAAGTGAAAATTAACCGATTTCAGTCTGATGGAATAAGTTATTACTGGCGCCGACCTAAAGAAAGCATCCAAAGGCATCATGTGAAGCAAAGTGTAAAAGTAGGTAGTTTGATGGTATGAAGGTGTTTCATGTGGTGCCATATTGGGTAACTTGTTAAAATAAAAGCAAAATGAAGAAGAAAAACTACCTGTACATTTTGTAGACCAAAACACACCGCCAAAATTGTTAAGGAAGGACTATCCCAGATCAGGTCATCCCCCGATCTCAATCCCATTGAGAATTTATAGTCGATACTGAAAAGACGGCTAGGAAGATATCAAAGGTTCCAGCAAACATAAACGAGCTGTGGCAACGTGTACAATATGAATGTCTCTTAATTCCTTGCAATTTTATGCAAAATCATGTTGAAAATATGCTTAAACGTATTAAAAGCGTAATAAAAACAAGAGACGGTGGACAAGATTGCGACACGTCCTGAGCAAATTAAGTTATTCTTAAGTTTCTCACTTTTTCTCTTTTTCATATTCGTTTTTAAAAGGTATTTGGAAGATGTTTCTGTCAAAATGAATTAAAGAATAAAATGCGAAAAGAATAATTGAGTTTGCTTGCGTATTTATATTTTTACAGATCATTAAAGTTGAAAGTCAAAACATGTGCTCGGTTTTGCACAGTACTGTACATCATACGTAATTGCGGACTCGGACTAGATCTTATCCTTCAAAATAGGAATTGCAACTTATAAACCTAAGCCACCAAAAGCTGAAATGTAAACACAAAAGTTAATTATTTTTTTCTTTTTTAATACAAAATTTGTAAAGTTGTACAACTCTGTGGAACAGGATATTAAAAGTTAATTTCCGGTGCGCTTTACTTCCTCACGCAGAGAAAAGATATGGTTACACTATGGTCACCGCAACAATAATATGTTCTCTACAATAAAAGCATTTTTGTCGCAACCATAGTATTGTTTTTTGAAATGGTAAATGGTTGTTGTCCATTAAAAAAACAACAACAATCGGAAGGTAGTTCGAGGGTTTTTTATTGTGTTTACTTTGTTCGGCGAAATACTCTGATACCGACTGGTTCTTGTTTATTAAAAATCTGCCTTCACTTTCGTTTCTTGGGGTCTACGGATGGTGAAGTAGCATTCACCCCAGCTGGGAACTAAAAGTATTTTCGGATGCCGTTGGAATATATATTTTTGTTTCTTGAATGAAATGTTTAAGAAAAACATGCCCTCAATTCTGGCTATTAACGGCTTTTAAAGTAATGCAATTTAATATAACTTGCTTGATAAAAATCTCTATTATTGACTAACAACATTACCCAATCCTAATAAATAATCATAGTATGGTTGACTGAATCATACTATGGTTGTAGGGATAATATAATGGTTGCGTGTGAATCATACTATGGTTGTCAATATCATACTATGGTTGTATGAGGAAAATACTATGGTTGTGAGGATCATTGTATGGTTGTGGAGATAATAGTATTGTTGAGTGTGAATCATACTATGGTTGTGTGAATCATAGTATGGTTACGTGTGAATCATACTATAGTTGTAAGGATCATACTATGGTTTTATGAGAAACACACTATGGTTGTGAGGATCATAACATGGTTTGAAGATAATAGTATGGTTGAGTGTTAATTATACAATTGTTGTGATGATCATAGTATGGTTGTGGAGATCATAGTATGGTTGAGTGTGAATCATAGTATGGTTGTGGGGATCATAGTATGGTTATGTGTGTATCACATTGTTGTTTTGAGGATCATAATATTGTTGTGCCACAACCATATACCCAACAATAGTGTGATCCTCTTCGAATATTGTCAGCCCAACCATACTTTTTTTCTGCGTGTATATGACCTAACATTTGTAAATAAAAAAATGTATTGTCACTTTTCTCAATATGTATTTACTTTTAAGATTTGTTTAAGTTTAAGTCCATAAACTAGGGGCTTTCTATGAGCCTTTCGGCCCTATTTAACAACAGACCTATGTACTATAAAAAAACATTAAAATTTTCTTCACGAATCTGACTAGCACAATGGTTCATTGTAGCGTAGTTCTGTCAAACATTTAGCAACGACCAAATATCCAATTTCTGCCAATGCCGGACTATAACGCAATCCATTGAGAATAGTATAAAAGATTCCGCCTTAAATTTAAAATGTTAAATCGACCACCCGTTTTCACCGAGCGCTTTATCCATTAAAATCGCCCGCGCAGCAAAGGCCGAAAAGTACCAAACACAATAGCAAAGCTGATGGCTTTTGGTGTCGGTACTTTCTGTACTTTCGTTCGTTTTATATCGAGCTTTCTTAGAGATCGCACTATAAGAGTTGTGGGAATGGGTTCTAATCCAACAAACATAGGCTTACTGCAGCAGTACCACAGGGCTCTGTCCTTTCTCCCTCTTTATTTCTAATTTTGATGATCTGTTGGGTCAGACCGTAAATCCAATCTAATCCTTTGCGGATGAAAGTAACCTCTGTCATTCTTATTCATTCGACCGTAGGCAGAGTCTTTGAAGACAAAAGGCGAATTATGGATGAGACACTTGGCCGGGATCTATTGGCCAATTCCGAATGGAGTCGAGTGAATAGAGTAGATTTTAATGTACGTAAGACACTGTGCTGCTTGTTGTCTCACAAGCGATTCGCTGACCCACCAATATCGTCAATTATATTGATGGTACTGATATTGAACAATCTGAAGCTCTTGATGTTCTGGGCATGAAAATGCAATGTGACGCTCGTTGGGCGAGACATGTATTCGAAGTGTCGAAAGAAGCACTCAAGTACATAGGATTTTTAGAGCGGTGCAAGAATTATTTCACTCCTTCTGATCTCTTCAATATCTATACAACTTACATCAGGCCGAAGATGGAATACAACTTCCATATATGGGCAGGTGCTCCAATATCATCCAAAGGAGAGCGATGGTGCTGATAGGCGACAGTAGGTTATCCAACTCTATTGATTCCCTTAAACATCGTCGGAATGTGGGTTGCGTGACGCTGTTCTATCGTTACTTTTATGGTGTGTGTTCATCAGACATCCGTCGCCTTTTTCCTGACGTGAGGATGTTCGGCAGGGATACGCGACTTTCTAGAAATTCACACCCGTTTGTTATCGCTTGGCCAATTGACCGCACTGTACACTACAGATCAAATTCGTTTGTCGCTCGTACATTCCGTATGTGGAATCGACTTCCGGCAAATGTGTTTCCTACTAATTGCGACATCCAAAAATTCAAGACAAGTGTCAATAAACATTACTCCCTCTTTCCCCCTTCCGATCCTTTACTTTCCACTGGCCAACGCAATGCATCGCATGTATAGGGGGCATCCCCTGAGTGTTGGTTTTTTATAAAAAAAAATTGTCGGGGAACCATACGAGTGGTATACGAGTATTAAACAAACAATGAAGTTCAATTCTGAATTATCCAATTTAAAAATGACTTTGATCTTTCAGAAAAAACTTAATAAGAAATTCGTAAATAGGACTTTAATGACCGGTCTGGTCTGGCCCCAAAATTGCTCCATAGAACTCATTTACAAAAACTTCGATTGTTGGAACACTGTAATATTTGTCGATTAATCAAAATGTAATATATTCTATATCAAGGGGTAATGACGGCGAAAGCGTCATGGTTTTACTTTATATCCTTCACCGAAAGATGCAGTGTGTTTTAAATTTATCATTCCGTTTGCTACACCTTGAAGTATTAATCGGAGACCATTTAAAGTAGATATATTACTGATCGTCGTAAAATTTTATCGAACGGACAAAAACAACATAGGGGAAAAAGTGTCCCTTTAAAATACTATAGGAACCTCGAAAAAAATACCCTTTTTTGAGTAGTTATTTTATAAATCGTAATTTTTTTGTGGACGAACAATGGTTAAAATGAGTACTATTAGTTGGGACGCACTTAATACCTCAATAAATGGCATAATTGCTGGACTTTCGGCGCATGTGACCCAAAAACGACCACATAGTCAAAACGGGCAATCAATTGACAAAATAGGCATATATGCACTCAAGTTAAAGCTAACGAAACCAAATAGTTTTAGCTTGTTTGTTTTATTTTGGTCTTTTGATTTAACACATTGAATAGGGATTAACCGGCTCGATACCTCTTGCATCTACATTTTAATAGAATGCAATTTTTTTTACAAAATGTCAAAGTGACATTGATTGGCTGCCCACTGCTTTTATCGCGATTTCGTTTCCGTCGTGACTACCTTCATTAGAAAGCTTCGCAGCAATTGTTAAAAAGCAAACTGATCTCTTTAAGTCTAGGTTCTCACCAAACGTATTAGAAAAACCGCAATTATTTTGCTCGGGCCGGCACTTGCGCTTAAAAAGCAAAATGCCGGCGCTTTTGCTTCTTGCTAAATCAGAATGATTAGATATATATTTTTTTCAAAAGTTTTTTTTTTATTCGATGGAAAATCGCATTGTACTTTAGATTCTTAAACCGAAGCCCTTAAGCTTGTTAGAATCGAGTGAGCCACAACAATTAAAAAACAGCTTTCCAATATTTATTTGAACAATTAATACAGGGTGGGTCAAAAGTTACCTTGGGGTTAAAAACTTTTATAATTTTTTCGTTTTTAATTTGTTTTTTAATTTTTTTTCTCTGATAATATAATATACAAACTGGAAACTTTTTTACACTAAGTATAAAAAATTATGTCAATTAAATGACCCCGGTTTTCAGCTTTTACATGATGGGCTTGTTTTAGAGCATTTTCCATAATATCTTTCAAAATTTGTGGCTGTAGCGTTCGAATTTCTACTACTTTGTTGGCCTTGAGTTGAAGGATTGTCTCAGGCTTGTTAACATATACTCGCTCCTTTAAATAACTCCAAAGAAAGTAGTCAGGTGCTAGCCAAATAATTTCCGAATTTCTGGAAATTACTCTATCTCCAAACTGGCACTTTTACCATTGTTTCTCGGGCAGTGACTCCATCCAGCTGAAACCACATCTCAAGTCTGTTTTCAAGATCAGGACGTATCATAATTTCTATCAAAAATCGATACCGCTCTCCATTTACGATTACAGCACTTCCATCTTCATTATCGAAGAAGTAAGGGCCAATGATATTCGCAGATGTGATTCCACACCATAATGTATTCATAATGTGGTGGAATTGTTGTTGATGAATGCCTCTTCGATTTTTAGAACACCAGATCAAATTCAAATGATCACTCATGCGTTAAAATAATTCATCGCTGATTTAAATATAAGTAATAAAATTCATTATTCTGGTTCTTTGTTCAGTTGTGAATCTCTCCATTATTTATTCTCCAAGTGTTATTTATAAAATCTGAAAAAAATATATAAACGAAAAGTTTTTAAATTTTTAAACCCCATGGTAACTTTTGGCCCACCCTATATAAAGAGAATTTTATAAAACTCTGAGTTTCACATCTGTTCACAATCTAGTATATATCATTAAATTCTTTATCATTTCATATTTATGTTACCACAAGTGCCTTTGTTGAGACAATTTGAAGGGTGAAGAACTTTTTCACTCTAACTTTTTCGCATATAATTTTCACTCATGGGTTTTTGTTGCACGATTAAACTCTCCATCAATTTTCACCTAAGTTTGCAAATGCATGCATGTATAGCAGCTTTGTATATACTTAGATTGCATATGGCTCCATTTATCAATTTTTAATTTTATTTGTAACGCAAATTTTTGGTTTTGTATTTTTGATTTTATTTTCAAATCAGAGGTAAATTGAAATAAAAAGAAAAAAATCGTCGGCGAATAACCTAAAGAGTTCCAATAACTTTTATAGGCTATATTTGGATTTTTATCATAAGTTGCATACATGGAATGATGAAAAAAATAATATAACGCAATTATAAAAATAAAGGCTGTTTTTTTTAGACGTGTGGTTTTCAATCTGGCCATACTTTTTTCGGAGTTGGTCTTTTTGACTCTGTTTGCAAATCGTGGTAAATGGGTCCAAAACGAAATGGCATTCGATCCTGATTCTCACAAGAAAATGTTGTTCAGCGAATGGGTACGTTAATAACCAAAATTCTCGCATTTGGAGCAATGAAAATATACAAGCCAATGTTGAGACGCCGTTAAGTCCACAAAAAGTCACTGTTTGGAGTGTTCCATGGGCATAGGGAATCATTGGTCCATATTTCCTTAAAAATTAAGCCAGCCATAATGTTACAGTCAATGGCGAACGCTATAGAGCCATGATTAATGACTTTTTCGTGCCTGAATTGGACGAAACAATCCATTTATTGAAGGAAACTTTTGGTGAGCGCTTTATCTCCCTTCGTGGGACTGTGGGTGGCCTTTAAGAACGTGTGATTTAACTTCGCTGGAGTATTGTTTGTGGCGTAATGTAAAGTTGCTTGTCTACACGGGTAAGCCTGACACGATTGACGCTTTGAAAGACAATATTCAGCGCGTTATTGCTACGCGTCAAATACTGCAAAAATGGTCGAAAATTGGGTTCTCGGCTGGAATTTATTCGAGCCCACTGCGGCGGACACATACTTGAAATCATTTTTAGAACATAATGACAAACCCTTACCTTTATAATAAATTCTTGGCCATAAGATTAAATCATATGCATTTTGTTTCTTCCTGAAAACAATACGCCTGGAAAAAACACCCTTTACATCAATATGGTTGTGCAAATAATAAAATTTGTAGAACACAATCCATAATAAGTGTATTAAAAATATATAGAGAGAAGCTGTTCATCGAAAACCAAATATCAACCAGCGTGAAAAAAAATTAGGTTAATCAAATAACACAGTACAACAGCCAATCTGGGAGTTTTTTTTTATGACCTTTTACATTTTTTCCTTATCTTGATGTTTTTTCGCTTAGTTGTAAAATGTTGGCAAAAACGTAGTTTTACATAACTCGAGAACGACTAGTTCGATTTTGCTGAAATAAATTGAGAAAAATTAATAATTACATTTTCTTTAATCTAATAATATACTGTTTCTCTACCAAATCAACATTTTTGCAATTAGAAATAAATTTATGAAGAAAATTTTGCCAAAAAAAAAATTTTTTTTTTTTTAAAACATATAAATCCCAAACGGAAAAACGTGTAGAGTCTTATAACTTTCACGTAAAGTCACATAACCTATATATAAACAAAATGCGACATAGATCATAGAAATCGATTAACGCGTTCTGCTTTTATTTACAATTAAGTGAAGTTACTTACAACCCTTTGAGGGTTTTAATATACTGACCTAGTACCATCACCCTGACTTGGAATTTCTCACCCCCCAGACAATAACCCCAAAAATGTTCCACAGTGTAATCGATGCCGCACAAAACAAATGTTTATACGAAGCTTATTTCTTTAAATATGATATGAACTAATATTTATTAATAGAATAAAGTTGTTTATTATATGCAAAAGAAAATCTAATACCTGAAATAACTTATATATAAGTATATACGCACAATATTAGTAAGAATTCATTTTCAAAATCAATCATAACTTATAAAAATCGATTAAAAATTTGGAAGTTACAGACAAAAGAAGTCAAGATTTTTTTGTTTTTTTTGTTGAAATATTGTTTTTAACTGCTTATTGTAACGACTCGTTTTTGTACAAAATCTTTAAAAACGTACTGAAGGGTTTCCAACGTGGTATATTCTTTGATAATCCGACAAAAAATGCCTGATTTATAGCAGATTTTATAAAAAATCATACGATATCTAACTCCCAGAGGTTTCTCCCGATTTGAGAACCTGCAGCTATAGACGCGTCAAACTAATCCGATCACGCCCAGTTTTTTTTAAAAAATCTTGATTTTTAGCTCCCAAAGGTCCCTCCCGATTTGAGGACATGCAGCTCTAGACGCCACAAATTAAATCCGATCACGCCCCGTTTAGCATGCTACGTTACGAGAGGCCATTCTGTCACATTAGGTCCAATGTGACATTATGGACACAAAGTTTTTTTCAGATTTGAAAAATTATGCCAGATCATACTTAAATTTTGTGTTTGTAACGATATGAGTGACAAAAAATTAACTTGAACATATTGAGTCCGACCTTAATCAAGCTCCAGACAGTGGTGCTTATTCCTCCTGAATTGCAAAGTGTTGTATGGTTTATCACAGTTTTCCACGGCCGACTTTAAATTTCTTACTTGTGTTTTTATTATGCAAAAAGTTTATTTCGCTGGACCGATTATGTCTCCATTATAAATTATTTTTGACAGTCTATAAAATTCTTATTTATATATCCAACTTAAGAAAAGAAATATGATGATTTCGAAATAGTTAATGTATTATTTTCAATCGCAGAATTTTTTTAGTATAAGTGTGCCGAATAAATTAATAAACTGGTTATAGTAAGGACAATGAAATGTTAAAATATTTATATTTATTTTTAAAAATATATTTATTTGTGATCGCGATTATAAAATGTTCCAATACATCAGGCTACAATAAAACGAATCAATGTTGTTCTCAATAAAATGTTCACATTCGGCTAACTAAATACTTACGAAATACTGGAGTGTCCAGATCTCAACTCAACAATTGGCTGCCATTGGTGCTACACAATAATTTCGGAATCTTTCCAAGACGAATCAATAATGTTCTCAATAAAATGTTTATCTTCGCTTGACTAAAAGCTCACGTAATACTAGAGTTTATCAAACTTGGAATAACTAGTCGATCAATGATGCTGGCCTGTTGTTCTTATGCTAGGTAAGAACGACGTAATGGAGTTCCTAATTCAAATTCAAACACTTTCTATAGAATATGTTGCAAACTGGAAATTGCAAAAGTAACTTTATACCCTACACCACTCAGTGAATCAAAAAAATTTGAACTGGACCTAACTTTAGATAGACGTATGTAAAATAATAATAACAGACGTATGTACTAGATGCAATAATAGACGTATGTAAAATCAACAGATAATTCAATTGACTGATGTCTATTCGGGCGGGTGGGCATCGCATTAAAAGCTTGTAATCAAACTAGAGGTCGCTGTTGTTTTCGATCTTCGTGAAATACGGCAGGAGAAAGTTATTTTTGGACTAACAACGGATGCTATTGAAATTGAAGAAAATAGGTTCAGGTTAAATATAGCTTCCACGCGTATATGTTCATCTGATTTTTGTGCTTTTAACTATTGAAGGCACAATTTACATCCAATCTTACTAAAATTTGACTCACGTTAGTTTTATAAACAAAGCTGCGGAAATTGAAGGAAATCGGTTTAGATTTAGATATTGCTTTACGTATGTTCATACGATTTTATTTTTTTTTGTTATGAAATTTGACAAAAAAAAATGTTTATGGACAAAGGGCGAAGGCTATTAAAATTCAGATAAAGATTTGACCATACACATATGTTACATATCCAATTTTACTTAGTAGGTACATAAATACTGTTACACACGTTTTATTCTATAAAATAACAAAATCTGAATGTTTTTAGACCAAATATTTTTTAATATATTTTTTGATGTATACTGTATCCAAAAAGAATCTACTTATTCGAAATGTCCGCCTTTTGCACACACACACGCCTTAAGTCGCACTGGCCATCGTCAATAGCTGCACGAACCTCGTCCATTGGAAAATTGGTCACAGCTCGAACCAAAGCAGTCTTAAGAGATCCAATGTTGGGGCATCTTTTGTGACCTTGTCCTCTAAAACCGTCCACAATTTGTAATCCAATGGGCTCAAATCTGGACTGCCTGAAGGCCATTCTTCAGAGAAAATGAACGCTGGCAAATTGTTTCGAAGACAGGCATGGGACGTTTTGGAAAGTCCATGGCTGCTTTTGGAACACGGAATTGTTAAGAGGCTTCACAACAGCTTCCAAAACGGTTTCTTGGTAAACTTTAGCTGATGTTTGACTCCTTGTTCGCAGAAATGCAGGTCAGTGACCTAATCGTAAGACACCCCACCAAACCATGACTAAAGCTGCGTGATGACCCTTTTCCACCCTTGGGATCAGTTCAGATGCTTCCTTAGATGACCGCGTATACACTATCATTTTGCTTGTTAAATTTTTCCCGAATGGTAAAAATTTTTTCATCGGTGAACAAAATTTTTCTGTGCAAGTTATCAGCGTGTTTCACCAAAAGAATTTGCATTTTTCAATCCTATTTATTTTTTAAAGCTGCAGTCAATAACTGTCCGCTACGTCGTTTGAAAGCCCCAAGTCTTTTTTAATGATTCGATTCATGGACTTTTGCGTGATATTCATCTCACGGGCCATGATTTTCTGTTTTCGGAGCGGATTTCTGTGAATTCTTGATTTAACAATTTTGATGACAGCGTGGGCGGCCCAAACGGTGGCGGTCTTTTACATCTCCTGTCTCCTCACACAGTTTTATACATCGGTAGACGAACATGCCGGAGCGTTTTGAAAATATCGCTTTTTTTATTTCACACTTGAAAAGCGCTATTACAGCGATACGGTTCTCATTATCTGGTCACTCCATAATGAAAGTTGAAACAATTTTAAATTACCGTGTCAGACTAACGCTATTGAGGTTAGCTTTCAAAACCCATATGGCATTAACGGGGAATGTTCAGTTCTACTATTGAAATGGGCGTGTTCAATGTTGTAACAGTATTTATGTCCCTACTAAGAATTTTTAGATCTAGATCCACATATTTAGTAATATCAAGTACGTTCATTGTGCCAAAGATGGAAGCTGTTAAAATTGCAGAAAATCGGATCAGATTTTCCTAAAAAACATGAAGTTTTCTTATAAATTAGTTGGTAATTTGGTTAAATTAAGAGCCCGTCCAAATAGCCAACAACCTATATTTATTTGGCTTCTCTAAACATTCGGAAGTGCAGAATAAATTTAGTCCGCCCAACGTCGCTTTATTTTATTCAGTTTCAACAAGTTCTTACGGTTAGTCTTGAATAATTTTCTTCCCAAAAATTTTAATTATTTAAAACAAACGCGTTTTAACGCAAATTGTTTATAGTTTTCTATAAACAAAATCATTTTTATATTTTTATACAATAGTGTGACAACTGCGTTAGCGACCTTCTAAACGAGCTATCATTAGAACGCGGCCAATATTCGTATTTCATTCCCTCATGAGACCTTTACATCGGGTGGGCGATAAATTTTAAATTTTCTGTAAAAAAATGTACTGATAATTTTTTCAAATTTCTCATTTTATTGGAATGGTTCAACTTTGTCATTTAATAATAGAACACAATCCACCCGATCAGTCCTATTTTTCAGTACATTTACAATTGTTCCGGATCGAATCTCTTCAATGACAACATCTATTTCATGCTTCAACGCTTTGCGTAACATTTATCCTTAATGGCACCCCGCAAAAAAAAATCAAAGGGCTTAAAACACAGCTCCGAGGTGGCCAATTGACATCACAACTTCGGCTGATTATATGATTTTCAAAAACAGTGCATAAAATATCGATGGTTGCGTTGGCTGTGTGGCACCTTCTTGTTGTAACCAAATATCGTCCATGTCATTCTTTTGAATTTTCGGAAACAAAAATTAGTTGAGCATGGCGCGGTGACGCTCACCGTTGACGATAATGGCGGCTCCTTCCTCATTTTCAAAAAAATGGTCCAATGATGTCGCCAGACCAAAATCCACACCAAACAGTGACTGGATGCATTGGGTTCTCTGAACCCGTGTGGGTTCTCCGAACCCCATATGCTGCAATTTTCTTTTGACTTTAAAATTGAGATTAAAATGAGCTTGAAAAAAATACTTCATCCAAAACACGAATTTTCGTAAAATTCTTCATTTTCTGCAAAAACTCTTCAGCCCATTAAGCGAAGCGAAAACACATCGGATGGTCATTAGGCTTCAGTTGTTGGATTAACTGAACTTTGTAAGCATTCATACCGACGAGGTCTTTATGCAAAATTCCTTTCAAAGAATGAATTTGCAGTTTCACTTCTCCCCGTTTTTCATCCTTTTTTTACGGGAAACATACTATTAATAGTGAACTAGTTTCATAAATAATATAAAATGTAAAATGGGCTGGCCTCAGGGCATTTAAACTTAATAGATACTATGGTATGCTAGAAGCAAGTAATAGACATAAGAAGACTAATGTAACCTATAAAAGTTAATGAGGAAATAAATAAATGAAATGCAAAAAAAAAATGCAGTTTCACTTCCTAAGAACAATGATGAGTTGATATTGATGTATGCTCTTGGACATTCTCAGCCACAGCAGAAATATTTTCGATTAAACGCACTGGAAGAGAACGTACTCGAATTGATGCAGTCCATTAAAACGATAATGGAAGCGATCCCAACTTTAACCCTTTAGACCAAAAAATAAATAAAATACATTGATTAAAAACAGAAGATGCTTAGGCTCTAATTAGACATCCAAATAGGCAATGCTTCAAAATCATAGTTAATCTTAGGTTGGTATAGCGACAATCTCATAAAATGACTTGGGTTTGACTATCCGGGTGCAAATATCGAGGATTCAAAAACACAACTATCGGGTTCCAACGATCTAGCAAAAATAATAAAAAAAAATTTGAGAAATACGGTTTAAACACAGCAACTCATCTATGTAATAATTAACATAGGAGAGTTACCAATTTCATTAAAATCTTTAGCAAATCTTTAAATAATTTGTTAAAATAGCTAAAATCAGTATAATAGATGGCAGTTTTTGATACTCACGAGTATGCGACAAAAATAAATTGCAACGCAAATCTTCTTATAAGACCCCGAACACCAATGATTTTCAATATTAATTTTTTGAGCGTCCTTAAATTTTCCTGATGCATCTTCCACTAATGCAGCAAGCTCCAGGGCGTTACATGTTCGATTTACTATGAAACTTTTTATATATCATTGCGAAATTTAGCCCATGGGTTTGACAATGTTCCAACACAAATTTTTCGGTTAGTCAAAAGCAGTTTAAACCAGGCTTTAAAAGCAGGTGTCAGCTAATCGTTGGCTTTCTTTAGATGAGCTAATATTTGCAACCTTTGTCACAAATGAAATCTAACGCTACTGTTCAGCTTTTGTTTTCAACAAATTAGCTCAGCTTATATTTGTGATATTTTTATTAGATAACGTTAGCCTTTGCCAAAAAGAGCACACACATACAGCCAACCAAAGTCAGCAGCAGCAGTAAGATATTTTTTTGGTCAGCTTAAAATACAAAATAAGTCGATTCCCTATTTTTCAGCTAACATGAGCTGACGTTGACTTAATGTCGAGCTCTTAACTTTATATCGTTTAATTTGTTTAAGTCGCCAGCAGTTATTTCACGTCGTGGCGATGTTAGTTAGCCGCCACGATTATGTGATTTGACACCGTTGGACTTCTTTGGTGACATTAAAAAAAAAAGTGTACGGCAATAAGCCAAGAACAATTCAAGATCTAAAAGATGATAACGGGTTTTCCAATAGGGACATAACAATTTCGTATCTTTATGTCAATGCACCCTCAAACATTTTTAATGATCTTTCAGTGTCCAAACGTTAGTCGAAGTCAACATTTTCATCAAGGTAAAGTTCACTTACGAGCAACGTTTGGAAATTATTAAAAATTACTACCGAAACTCTGAGTTGGTGATCGCAACTTTAAAAGCGCTTACTCAAATTTTGCTATTGTGAATAAATTTGGATCCAAATTTTCACTTTTGGATGTTCCGGCGCCAAAGAGACGCCGTACGGCTCGAAGCGACGAAAACATCGCAGCCGTAAGTGTATCCGTTCAAAATGAGTCAAACTCTCATTTTAAACTGGGCATCTCTCAAAGCACACTGTAGCGTATCATAAATAAGATCTAACTGAAACCACTTGATCATTTTAAACGCCGAAACTTCTCCTATTGGCCTCTGGCAAAATTTCACGAATATAAAGAATTTCACCGAAAAATCAACTTCATAATTTCTGTCTGTTTTGTCAATAAATAAAATATGCGTTATTGGACAGCAACAAACCCACATATGATTCAAGAGACACAGTTGCATCCGCACAAAATTACTGTGTGGTATAGTTCTCATTTTGGAGGTTGAAAACTATCGTCACGTTTCCGTCAATTGAGAGCGCTATCGTGCGATGTTAGAAAATTATTTTTGGCCTTAACTGAATGAGCTTGACATCGCCAATATGTGGTTTCGACAAGACGGTGCCACTAGCCACACAGCAGGCATTACAATCGATTTACTGAAAGACAAATTCGGAGAACGTGTTATCACGAGATAACACGGTTATACGATTTAAAGCCATTGGGTTTCTTTTTATGGGGCCACATCAAGTCATTGGTTTATGCCAACAACATCTAACGCGAAATTGCCAACGTTCCGGTCGAAATGTGTGCAAGAGTGGTGGAAAATTGGGTCCAAAGAATAGATCGCTGTACACAGGATCGTGGTGGTCATAAGACCGAAATCGAATTTCGGAATAAATTTGAACCCTATATCTTAAATATTTTATGTTTTTTTTAATCTATAAAATTGTTTTGTTCTTAATGGATAACCCTGTATAATTCGGCATATTAACGACATTGAACCTCCATTATGTCTCAGAGTCATTTAAAATATGGACCATCGAATAAAGTATGCCACCGAAGCCGTGGCAAGCACTTGGCCGATATGTTGTTCCACACATAATTGTCACAAATTCTTGCTTAGTAGGGATATAAATACTGTTAAACACGTTTTATGCTGTAAAATAAAAAGTACTGAATGTTTTTGGACCAAATATTTTTTTTGGGGAATTGTTAAGAGGCTTCACAACAGCTTCCAAAACGGTTTCTTGGTAAACTTTAGCCGATGTTTTGACTCCTTGTTCGCAGAAATGCAGGTCAGTAACCCCATCAGAAGAGACACCAAACCATGACTAAAGCTGGGTGATGACCCTTTTCCGCCCTTGGGATCAGTACGGATGCTTCCTTAGATGACCGCGCATACACTCTATCATTTTGCTTGTTAAATTTTTCATAAACGGTAAAAAAATTTTTATCGGTGAACAAAATGTTTCTGTGCAAGCTATCAGCGTGCTTCACCAAAAGACGTTTGCATTTTTCAATCCTATTTATTTTTAAAGCTGCAGTCAATAAATGTCCGGAACGTCGTTTGAATGCCCCAAGTTCCAAGTCTTTTTTAATGATTCGACTCATGGACTTTTGCGTGAAATTCATCTCACGGGCCATGATTTTCTGTTTTCGGAGCGGATTTTTGTGCATCGGTAGACGAACATGCGGCTAATCCCTAGTGGCCGGAGCGTTTTGAAAATATCGCCTTTTTTCATTTCACACTTGAAAAGCGCTATTACAGCGATACGGTTCTCATTATCTGACCACTCCGTGATGAAAGTTGAAACAATTTTAAAATCCCGTTACAGACAAAGCTATTAAGGTTAGCTTTCAAAACCCATATGACATTAACGGGGTATGTTCAGTTCTACTATTGAAATGGGTGTATGTTGTTACAGTATTTATGTCCCTACTAAGTATAATAAAATATATAAATATATGTCTCTAAAAACTTGTTGTTTTATTTAAAAATAAAATCGCGCGTTTAAGTTGGACCACTCCTCATATATTTTTTGTTGTTGTAGCGGCACGTAGTGCCGGGGTGACAGCCCTTGGCCGAAGAATTCCTCCTTCATATATTTGTAACAATAAATGGTGATTCAGTATAGAAATATTTCTTATTTTTAATGCTTGTCATATGATGTGCAACTTCGGTTAGCAAGATTGAACTCCATACAACTGATAGCCGGTTCTATAGACCGTATTGTCCTGAAGAACAATTTTTCGGACAAGGGCTGCTACTTTGAAGTAACAGCCCTTTTAAGTGACAACAATATTTCCTACGTCCAGTGCAAGCTTATATAAGAGGTCTCCCCTGGTTATTATAAAAACTAAAGCTTTTCATCTCGCTAACTTCTTTTTTAGAGCAAACCTAGAAAAACGATTATCGTCGTCTATTTAGTTTTACCCACCGGGTGTCCCGCATGTAAATTTCAGCAAGCACAGTGCACAGAGCACAATACCAACTCTAGATTTTGATTAAATTCTGAATTGTACAACATTAAATGCAACTAAACTAGTAGCAATTAAACATTTTAAGTGTTTTTTTAACTAAATATTTATTTTCTCGTTTTTGTTTTAGATTACTAATGGATAAACAAATAAGTGAAAAGCTGGATGCTTTATTGAAATATATCCCGTTTATTGATTTTATTGTTGAAATAGACAAGGAAAAATATGTTAAGTTTATAGAGATTAAGAAATGGATTATAAATAAGAAAAGGTATGCAAGTATTTATGATTCCCGGAAATACAAAGTAAGTTTATTGAAATATATTTTTTTTAGATATCCTCTAAGTGACCTTAACAAAATAGAGAAATCGCTAATAACTCAATATAAAAATCTTATTGGGCTGGATGATAAGGTAAGATTGACTTAATTTAGGTTTTCGCAATTTTATAATATTAAAATATAATTTTATAAGGGGCGCAAACGTATTATCATAATGCGAAATGCCTACCATTCTGTTAGAAATGAAGAAAATGAGTTCTGTTTTTACAAAAGTTTAAAGTGGAAAAAAACATACATACTCAATAGTCGCTTTGAGTGGGTGCAATGGCTCTTGTTGCTTTTCGTGTGGGTCCTGTGCCCCAAAAACGTATATGTGACGCGCAAAATAGAAAGGGACCTAAGGCTAAAAACCAGTTTTGTTCAGGAGAGCCATTTTAAAGATTAGGTCCCTTTCTATTTGCGCTTAGAATCGTCGACTTCACTTTCATAAAACGCGCATATCTTTGGGAGGGAACACTTTTGGGGCATGGGATCGGTCTCATTCGATGCTCAGATGTTGTCCACATCAAAAAAAAATGAAAATTGATTTTTTTACCCTTAGGAGGTCCCTTTCTCTATGCGCTGTCACATATATTATTTGTTAACATAACTACTTATGCTGGACATCGAAACATGCCGAAAATTGATCAAATAAGCAGTTACAATAAGCACTGTTCGGATTGACGCGGCACGACAAAACTCAGCTGAATGTCAAAATATGGAAGGAAGCATTCATACCAAAACGACACGACAAAAAACAATATCGCTTGTGCAGCGAAATAATTAAACTAGTAGCAAAAGTCGGACGTGGCCGACATTAAATATCGGGTGATTTATCTAAAGGTATTTTTTCAAAATAAAAAAAAAATATACAAAAATTCAAATCAATTATGGAATCTTTATTCTTCATTCGAAAGAACATTTTGTGGCATTAATTTTTTCAATATAATTTCCTTCAAATGTTGGGCGCAACTACGTCTCCGGCTGTCCATTCTGAGGGTCCAATTTTGGATGACTCGTTCGAGCATTTCGACCGGTATGGCGTTATTGACACGCGTAATGTTGGCTTCTAAAACCTGAATCGTAACTGGTATGTCAGCATAGACTTTGGACTTTACATAGCCTCCACACAAAAAGTCTAAACGTGCGGGCGCCATTCACGGTTACGTTATTGCCATCATCTATTTGGAAAAATATGGACCGATGATTCTACTAGGCCATAAACTGCACCAAAACGTGGTTTTCCCTCGGTATAATGACACCTTGTGGACCTATTCTGGTTTTTCTTTAGCCCAAATGTGGCAATTTTGTTTATTGACGTTGCTGTTGAGCCAGAAATAGGAATCATCACTGAACAAAATTTTGGCCGAAGCCAGTTTCTTACCGATCGCACATTTCCATTATACAGTTGCACAATTAGGAGTAGTTGTTGCGGTGTAAGTCTTTCCATGATGAAATGTCAAACAGTACAGAGAATAAATATAAAATAAAGTTTAATACAACTCACGCGTAATCTGTGAAGAAAACCCCTATTGAAAAAATACCTCTAAATGGATCACCCTATATTATACCCTTCGCTTCTCGATGAAATCGGTTTTTGAATCCCTTTGACGGGCTTGAAATTTAACCAGATTTTTAAAATGTCATGTTGGAATTTATGAGAAAATTAATGATTTTTTGGTGCCATATGTCTGTGTTGAAGGGGGGATTTTCGGACCTGTCACCCAACTTTTGTCAAATTGCAAAAATAATTAAATACAGGGTGGGCAATTTAACATGTTAAATTTGAGTTGGCTGTAAAAAAGTACTGATTATTATCTTTTGCTATTATTTTCGGCTTGAGGTCATGTAATAAAAAACTTGTTTTTTATAAATTATTTTAATTCCCAATATTTCGACTGACTTTGTCAATCATCTTGAGGGGTTGTCAAGCAAAGAAACACTGTCGCTTGTTTTCAACAACTGATAATTTTTTCAAATTTCTGGCTTTATTGGAAGGTGGAAATTTGTCATTTTATAATGAAACACCATCCGATGCGTTTTCGCTTCGCCCAATGGGTTGAAGATTGTTTGGCAAAACAGCAAAGCATCCAGAGACAATTGAGGCGTTGAAAGCTTAAATCTAGCTCACCCTGAAGATATCTAGACAAAATCTTGAAAAAGTCGATTTTTTTAGCATAATCGAACAGGTCATTTTATTAACTCGAAATTTTAATTGGAATTTAAATTTTAAAACATATTTTCTTCTAGAAAATCCCCCTGGAAATAATGCAAATATTCGTTAATGAATTCAAACACCAATATGTTAATCTCTGTTCCGATGATGAAGACACCCCAAAAGAAGAGACTACAACGGAAAGGAGCGATAAATTGGACACCGCACACGTAAATATTGATAGCGACGATGATTTAGAAATTATTTCTATATCGTATCCAGAAAAACAAAAGCTAGCGTGTGATTCCACGTCAACGGAGAAGAAAACTAGAGAAGAGTCATGCGATATGCCAAAAGAAAGTCCTTGTATCGTTGTCAATGCGTTGGACGAAACATCTGCCAAGCTATTGAGGCACATTGATCAGTTTTCCAATGTAGAGAGTAAATATGCTGACCCTCACAACTATCATGAACACAGCGACGAGGACGAACATTTTTTTGACAAAAGCAGTCCAATTCTATTCAAAAGAAGAGATGAATTTCAACAAGGAAAGGGAAATAATAATAGCAGCGACGAAGAACGTAAACATCGCTGTAATACAACAGTTGACACTATAGCGCTAGATTCAAGCGATGATGAAACTTTTAATACTGCAACGCATAATGACAATGTCAGGAGCAGTGTTGGACTTTTAGAAGATATGCCTCCGAATTCAAACTCTTTGAGTGCCATGGGCGACAGTGACACTTCTTATAATAATAGGATGGATGTAGATGTTAGCGCTGAATGTAATTTAAATAGTGTTTTCAAAGAAGTTAAACATTCAAAAGTTTCTGGTAAAACCATCCCCTATGAAAATCAATCCAGTGCTGATAATTCTAAAGATAGTTGTAGTCAAGGAAAGCTAATCTCGAACGTAAATGAAGATAAAAACAATGAGAATGTGGAAAAACTTCTCTTGGAAATAATTAAAAAGCTTATACGGCCATCGTTAGGAGACCAAAGCCCCCAACAGAGCCCTACTATTGACAAAAATGCATGTAACCAAAGCACAAATATCGCCCTGCCAGCCTCGCCGCAGTTCATGCCGTCTGTTAATCAGCATCATCACCAACAACCAATTTTCTATCCCGAAGCGACTTTGCCGCAATCGCCCATGTACTATCCATACGGTTGTAATAATCCTGCACCGCAAAATATCGAAGCAAATTTTGCTCCCCTACAAGTTTTGGCTAACCAACGCCGACTTAATCTTAAAGATCCTCGTATTAGAAATTGGTTGAATATATATAAAAATTCGCCGCTTCTCACCGCAACAGAACGAGACATAGCTGCGACTTTGGGAAACACAAACCCACCGGTCAGTAATGTAAATCAACCTTTCTTATCCCGACCACCTGTATACAATCCTACATCTGGAAATGCATTATCTGCACGACAATGCAACACCACATATCTTCCGCCTCAACCTAGGTTCCAACATTGTAGAATGCCTCACCGACCCCAGACTCCTATACAGAGGACTGCTGGTAGCTCCTCAACACAAAATCGTATGACATATGCGGAATATAAACGTAGAAAAGCAGAGGAACAAGAGAGAGCTGAAAGACAACGAGATGAGGAAAGGAAGCGTCAAGAGGATTCTTTAAAACAAAAGGTACAAGAAAATATTGTAAATGATCATGATATCAAAAAGAAGACAAATGAATTTCGTTCTATTCTCCTAAATACTTTGCAGCCATACTCAAAACAAATGGAATCCATTGAGGAGTTACATAGAAAGCCAAGCTCTGAGAACACAAACAAGAACAACGAAGCTAATCCAGACAAACACAGTGGAGAAAAGAACGATAACATTCTCGATGTAGGTGGAAGTAAATCCCAACCCCACTTAGGGGAAGAAAAGAAGAATTCCACAACGAACAAGGTTTCTATCGATTTGGGGGGAGAAAAGAAGACTCCTTCAACGGACGAGGTTGCGAAAAGCAACAATCAGAAGGACACATCAAACGGAGTCCATGTAGTTGAAGGCAAATCCAATAAAACCAACGAAGAGGAAGGCAAAAGAAAAAAGTCTGCAGAAGAAAACGAAACTGCTAAAAAATCAATCAAAGAAAAAGACAAACCGCGCCGAGGAAATCAGCTAAATGACGCATTTAACGGCTGTAGTATTCCCAAGGCTATAGGAGTTAAACGAAGATCGAGTGTACATGCGAGTTCCGCCATAACCGAACAATTAAATTCTGAACAAGGTTCTATGGCGGGCATTGATGATGGTTATTCCCAGAACACAAGACACTCTTCAGCATCCTGCGCACCGAAACGAAGAAAGACCATGGACGATGTGCCCAAAACTTTATTGAAAAAACGTCGATCAAGTATCAGCGCTCGTGCGGCCATAGCGCACCAATTAAATGCTAAGCCGAATGAGAATGTTAACAAACAGAAGGAAGCATCTCTCCCTCGTTCTTTCACATCAACACGAAGAAAGACCATTGATGAATTGCCCAGCATAAGAAATGGCTCTGAATTAAGCGAAAAGTGCCGCTTGGTCAAAAATCTGAAACCCAAAGAAACAATTGCCGACAAGCAGCCAAAGCTTGTCTTAAAACGCCTCACCGAGCATGAGATACAAAATTGCTCCAAGCGCCACGAAAAAATTAAGGAAAATAATAAATCAAGCAATGTTTTAAATGTACTTTTAGTCGAGTCGGTGAATCAACCTGCTATTAAGAATGTTGCCGCAAAAAAATCGTCGGCCAGCAAGAAAGCCACAGCAAAGAGATTAAACAATGATTGTCAAATGACCGAAAGTAATACTAGATTGTGTGCTTTGTGCAGTTCCCGACCATCGGACTTAACAAATCATTATGTGGGTAAACACAAAACAGAGTCGTATATATCTAGATTAACATGGTCTCAATTAGATGAGCTCTCGATAAACACACCTTTTGCCAAGGCATTACCAAGCTCAAATGGCCGGGTTCTTCGCTATTCTATTACATGCCCTTTTTGTGATGAAGAACTTGAAGAATCCTTTATGAGTCTGTACAATCATTATTCTACGCATACCGGCGAATATGCCTACCAATGTTCCGGGTGTCAATTGAATAAACCTTTTAAAGCTGACATCCAGTCACACCAATTGCACTCCAAAATATGTCGGGGTTGTCAGGTACAAACCCTGTACCGCTATCCAGACAATACCATGACAATTTACTTGCATTACTGCTCGATCTGCAATTTTGTTCAGCTGAACGAAGCTAATATTTTGAGGCACCTAAGGGATCATCATGATCCACGTCAACAGAGCCAACATAATGTGAAGAAATGTATTTTAGCTGCCATTAGTGATGGACCCGATACAAACAATGATCCACAGCAGACAGCAGCAAAACTAAATGATGCCGAAAATACAAAGGTTGTCTATCAAATTTCTCAGGATGAAGTGAAAACGGCTATAAAGTCGGAAATTGAGCTAAACATCGAGGACAATATACCCGTGCGTAATGAGGCTTGTTCGGAAGAGCCGTTTGATTCCACATTGTGTTCCTTGGAGGAAGAATTGAAACGAATGCATGAAGAGCCAGTCCTTAAAAGCACACTCCCCATGACAGTGGTCCATTTTGATTCTATAACGGGAAATATGGGATCTCCAATAACACCACCTATATTTGAGTCAATTCATATTCAATGCAAGTCCGAAATATTGGATGAAGATCAATGTTTAATAACGCCGCCCAGACCTTCATTGCAAAAACTAACTCGCAGTCCATCGATGCCTACTTATCGTTCTTATCCACCAAACGTCAATTACATGGGCCTATATAAATGCATGGCTGACGATTGTTACTACTCGTCCGACTTGCCGCTAGAGCTGTTGAAGCATTTAGAAGATCATGGTCGTGAGAATGTCTCGGAGGATTATTTGCAATGTGCATATTGTAGTATGCTCGAAGCTAGAAATACACCCCCCCAACAACTGGTGGACCATATTAAGGAAAAGCATCTTTATATGACGTATCAATGCTCCATGTGTTGTTATCGTAGTTGCGAAGCTTCCAATGTATCTGTGCACCAAAAGGAAAGCCATACTCACGCCTACCAGTCCTGTGCCGTTTTTAAGTGCTCTGGGAAGGAAAGGTTATACAACAAACAGTATATCAGTGAGGAAATAATTAAAAATGTCCGAAAACTACAGTGCCCATGTAAGTACAAAATTATTTAATTATCTAAAAATATTGTATAAATAATTTCAAAGATACTTAAACTGTTAAGTTGACACAATTTTACATCTGATGTCTGTATAACATTGCTTATGTGCATATTTTGCCCCACTTTAAATATATCTTTGGTTGGCCGACAGTTACATGCATTGTATAGGATGATCCATCAAGCGGTATTTTTCAGAGCAAAAAAAATATAAAAACCCAAATCGTGTGGAATCTTTATTGGTAATTTGAAAGGACATTTTATGGCATTTATTTTTTGAAAATAATTACCTTCAAATGTTGGCAACCGTATTATGGAAATGAGCGTTCGGTGAGAAACGGGAACATCCGCTGTTTTCGACCAAAATTTTGTTTAGTGATGAGGCCCATTTCTGCAAAGTCAATAAACAAAATTGCCGCATTTGGGCTGAAGAGCAACAAGAAGAGGGTTCAAGAGGTGCTCATATACCCAGAGAAAACCACGGTTTGGTGCGGTTTATAATCTCGTGGAATCATCGGTGCATATTGTTTCAAAAATGATGATGGCCGGAATGTAACTGTGAATGGTGCTCGCTTTCGCGCCATGATATCGATCTTTATGCTATTGGAGCCCGTACGGCACTTGGTTTCAACAGAACGGTGCCACTTGCCATACAGTGGACGGTGCCACGTGCCATACTGCGCAAACAATGGATCTATTAATAGGTCATTTTGAAAAGCAGCTAATTTCACGTTTTGGATAGGTGAGTTGGCCGCCTATATCGAGTGATATCACACCTTTAGGCATTTTCCTTTGGAGTTATGTAAAGTCCAAAGTCTATGCTGACAAACCAGCTACGATTCAGGTTTTGGAAGTCAACATTACGCGTGTCATTTAAGCCATACCGGTCAAAATGCTCGAACGACTCATCCAAAATTGGACCCTCAGAATGGAAACCCTAAGGCGTAGTTGCGGCCAACATTTGATTTGAATTTTTAAATTTTTTTTGTTCTGAAAAATACCTTTTGATGGATCACCTTATACAATAAAGAAGATAGTTGATTTACAATTTGTATACTCCCCTCCGAAGAGTTGATTTAATACTAAGTTTGTCGTTTTATTTGCAACATCACGGAACATTGATCGGAGATCCAATGAAGTATAAGTATATATAGTATTGATCGTCGTAAAATTCTAAGACGACCTAGCCATGTCCGTCCGTCTGTGTGTCTGTTGAAAGCACGATTGCGGTCAAACAAATTTAAATGATGATGGTCATAAGCTGTTTGGGATTGTAAACGGTCGAAATCGGTCCAGGGAGAAAAACGGTTCGCTTTTAAGGGAGGTACATCGATAAAAAGTTCACTTCTTTGAGCTGCTATTTATATTTTTGGCCTAAAAAGGAAAATGCGAATATTTATCATTGGAAATGGTTTTATTGTTTTTCAAAATATTCTCCATTAAGATCAATACACTTTTGCATGCGCATAAACCAATTTTCGAAGCACGTTTTCCTCTCGGATTGGGACACTTCCAAAACATGGTTTTTGAACTCTTCAACAGCATCTTCTGGCGACGAAAATCGTTGAGTACCCATTTTATTTTCTTGATGTGCGGGAATAAAAAGAAGTCATTGGGTGCAAAGTTAGGGCTATACGGTGGATGGCCCATCAATTCGACATTTTGGCCGGTCAAAAAGGCTCTGGTTTTGCTCGCATTGTCATGGTGCACAATGATTCGTCTTCTTTTGTTCGTTTTTCGAATTTCTCCGAAGTCTTCAGGCAAACAAATTGTGATGTACCACTCAGAATTGACCGTCCTACGTTGCTGAAGCGGAGCAGTCGCCACATGACCAGTTTTGCTGAAGAAACAGACGACCATTTGCTTCGAAGTGTTTCTTCCACAAACAACTTTCGTTGGATTTGGCTCGTCTTCGAAGACCCACACGGTCGATTGCTTATTTTTTTCGGGCTCATACGCATAGATCCATGATTCTTCACCTGTGACGATCTTATTAACTTCTTTTAAAGCACCGTGATCGTATTTTTTTCAAAATTTCTTTGCACCAATCGACACGAGCTTTTTTGAGCGATTGTCAAATTGTGCGGGATCCAACGAGAACAAACCTTTTTTATGGTCAGGTGTTCATGCAATATCGAATGTATGCTGGTTGAAGAAATTCCCAAGGATGCCTCTATCTCACGGTATGTCACATGACGATCTTGCATTATCAGTTCACGCACTTCATCAGTGTTCTCTGGTACAACAGCCGTTTTTGGACGACCTTCGTCTTTAAGCGACCTTCGTTTAAACGACCTTCGTCGATTGAATTCATTAAACCAGTTTTTCACAGTGCTATAGGATAGTGCTTCATGTTCATACAAATATTTAAGTTCATCGATGCACTCTTGTCGTGATAATCCACGTCGAAAGTTGTAAACAAGATCGCACGAAAATGTTCATGAGTTAATTCCATTTTTTTTTTGCCAAATTGATTTTTTCAACAACACAAACGATGTAAACAACACAAACGATGGTCGTACGTCAAAATGTTCTGATTACGTTGTAATAAAAAATGTCAAACTTTCCAATGAAAATGTCAGATGGCGCCAGGCAGCTCTTCGTGTTGCTTAGGCCAGAAATATATTTAGCAACCCTCGTATTTGCTTAAGAAAAAACAACTTTTCGTCTTGCTTTTACTTGTTTCGCATAGTAATTTAAATTCCGGCGACTTTACGAGTTAGTAGTAGGTCCTGGTCATTGAGTAACTGAATTCTTTCGTGCACAGATTACTGATTTTAATGCAATGTTTGGCATTACCTCAAATTAAATGGGACATTTTGCATATAGGGAAAACATGGTCACATTTTACCAGATGCTGTCACCTGGTACGGTTTGCCGCTACAACAACAACATACATTACACAAGATGGGCGTTGTGAGCTTTAGCAAGAAATCAAAAAACAGATGAGTAAAAATCATTTTGGGAATGCCGTTTTTTTGTGTTTAAAGTGTGTGTTCATGTGGGGGCCTAACAAGTCGAAATTGACACAGTGCCATAACTTTCGGATGTTTGGCCACTGCTCCAGCCGATGTAAAATGTACAAACGCAACGGGGCCTTATAAATCGACCAACTGTCCAAGTAGAATTCACTATGTACTTACAAATACGTGAGCGCGCCCAACCTTACACAGATCCAAAGACGTGGACAACAAAAAAATAAAATAACCAGAATATAAATGTACTACATTTCCCTATTTCTCTTAACCAGAGATTTGTTCTAAACACTAGCAGTTGGAAAATACACAACTGACCTTTTGAAGAAATACAAGTTTTAACATTCGAATTGATCACGGGCTTAAGCAAGTTCGGCGTTTTAACGAACTTGACATGCAAATCTATATCAATATTATAAAACTCACGGTCTTTTTGAAGCTACATCACGCCTTAATGAAAGTGTTTTAAGAGGTCAAACTTCAAATTTGAGTAATTTTATTTATAAACCTTTGAAAAAAATGTTGACTCAAATTTGAAGTTTGACCTCTGAAAACACCATTAAGGGTCATAGCTAGGTCAATAATTGTCTGAGAGAAAAATGTGTATTTTCCGAAAGTCGTCTGGCTTACGAGTTATAGCTCATCAAAGCTTGCAACTAGTTTTACTCCATTTTTAGGGCTAAAAGTCGTGACGGACAGGCCGGTATCCATCCGATTGAAACAATTTTGGCACGTATATTATTTTTGACGGCCAATATACTAGAAAATAAGCGGGGAGCGGAATAAATAACACTTTTTGTTTTGTGGGCGCTCCAATGTACATACATACAACTTTTTAAACAACCTTTGGCTAACAAAACGAATGAATAGAGACAGTACAACTCTTTATTTTAAAAGGCATCTTTTGGGGCGGATAAAGAGCCCAATTATACCACAGAATTTGTTCATGCAAATACACTTGTCTTGTATGAGAAATGACAACGCCGAAGCTCATAGAAGATGCGAAGTCATACCTAGCGTTTAAAGAATAATTGTAAACGATCTGCAATAATTTCTCCACGCCCACAATCAGCTGTAAAAATCTTTGAAAATATGCCCGCTGAGAATTGTAATTCACTCTAATCGTACTTCTCGGGGGGGCCACGTACGGCCTTTCAATGCACCTGCCACAAATAAAATTGCTACGTTGATAGCTACAGGGTTGGCGATTTAACATTTTAAATTTAAATCGGCTGTAAAAAAGGACAGGTAATTTCGGTTGAACGCACTGGAAATGGTACTCGGGTTGGTTTGTCCAATAACGATCCATTTTCATGAACTCGCTTCACAAATTGACGCACAAACTGGACTGAGGGTTGATCTCTTCTTGAAATTTGTCCACGTAAATTTGTTACAGTCTGCGTTAAAGACTAACTACTTTGGAAGTAAGTTTTTTTTATAATTGCAGATGTCAAACATAAATCTAAAAATAAATATGAATGTTATTCTACCTTTTAAAGTCAAAGTAATCGTTAATTTTAAATTTTAAATGACCCACCCGTTATATGCAAGAGCATTAATAAAGACAGCAATCAAGCTATTTTTAATTTATAACAAAGTCGTGGTACCACTGACATTAGAAATGTCAGTACAAACTTATCAAGCGGGACGATTTTTGGCATCAATGAACGATATCGCACTGTAACACATTAAGCTGTTCACATTTATTGTTAATTTAATATAGCCCCACTACTTATGCTTAAAACAATTTGGCTCTATTAAAAAGTATCTTTTTAATTGAAGAAATAAACTAAAATTTCGTCAAAATGTTGTCTTTCCTGAAAAAGAAATTGGTTCGATTGTTGGTAGTAAAAGTGTGACATTATGACAAGGTTGAGACAAGTTCTTTTAATGTTGCGCGAGTGTAGTCAGTAAAAAAAAACGAAAAACCGAGCAATTTATATCGGCGCACGGCAATTTGGCTTAAGTACATTATTTTTTTACATTTTAATATATTTTGCAGATTGCAGTTACAAATCGTTTTATCATTCAAATCTTTTGGAGGACCATATAAAAGTCGACCATAAAATCCAAGCTCGGGAAAATGTATATTACTTTTCTTGCATTTATTGTCATTTAACCGACAATGATGAAAATGTTATAAGAAAACACATAGCCCTTAAGCATCCACAGGAATTGCCATATGCTTGCGATCACAATAATTTCGTATCCGAAAATGAGGTATGCTTACCAACTCTGACTTTGCCAATAAATAAAAACTAATGCGTTTTTTCATTCTTTTTAAGGATTTATTGGAAAATCTACCAGCGTACAACATGGCCCAATTGGTACCTGTTACAGAGATTAATGTTACTTCAGATTCAATTGCAGAGGAAGAGTTTGAAGGTACCATGGAAGATGTTAAACCCAACGTGCGAGACTTGCTTAAATGCCATGAAGAAACTGTTAAATGTCGGCTACGTAAATTGACCGAACAAAGGGGTGTTGCACCCGACATTCTATACCATTGCCCAGATCAGTCGTGTGGTGGTTTCTTTTCCGTTTTTGACTTATGGTTGCGCCACATGCGAGTAAAGCATACTTGTTGGGAATGTCAGTGTCCACATTGTCCACAGCGGACCACAAGACCTTTGCAAGACTATAGAGTTCACTTCGAAGTACATCGTCGCCACACCTACATTTGTTTTCATTGCTCTCTAACTTTCGCAAATCGTGAACTCGCCATCCAACATGCTTCCAGTAATCATCTGACTCTAGGACAAATGCGTTTTGAACAAATTCGATATAATCTCAGTTATTCATACTTCGTAATGATACAAAGGGAAATGTTAACCAGTCATTCGGATCTAATATTGGCCTTACTGAATAACTTGGAACATAGCCTTAAAGACATGGAATATAATGAATCAAAGAATTTAAAACATAGCTGGTTAGTAACGAACCAATCATGGTTAGATGATTATTCGGCCGATATAACTTTTCGCACGTCCTTTATCTGCGTTGCGTGTTGCAGCCATTATTACAGTCGTCTTCAATTGACCAACCACATCGGAGAGCAGCATTCAGCTCGTGATGTAGTAATTATAAATGTGATTCGTAGGGGCCACAGTATTTATTTCGGTTTGGGAGTGGCATTTGCCAATGAACGTCTGTCTTTTTCCACAATGCGAAATTGTTTTTGTTGCGAAGAACGCAATATGAAAGGCGACTCGTTTGTTTTACACTTGAAAAGATATCACAATTTCTGTTTAACTTATTTTTGTGAATGGTGCAATTTGCCAATTGAATCACTGCAAGTGGTAGAGAAACACTTTCAACTTGATCATACAGGAAATAAGTTAAAAATCCGATGTGAATTAGCATCCAAGAGCGACATATCTATTGCATCTGTACGAGAATTCCAAGTTTGTATGGAAAGTGGCATAGCAGACGAACATAAGACAGTTGTGGTAAAACAAGAGCCCTTCGATGATCCGAAGAATGAGGAAAGCGTTATACTTCTGGAAGAAGATGATGTAGTTTTAGAAAATTACATAAAAGAACAGGAGAAGATAAGAATTAATGAAGAAAAACCTAAATTAATGTGCATCGCTACCGAAAACTTATTGGCGCCAACAACGAATTCATCAGCTCAAGTTTTTACAAACCACCTACCGCTTCCCCGTATTAAAATTGTGCCAGCTAGACACAACGCGGCAATAGGGTATAATCTTACATCAATAAGTACGAAGCCTGGACTCTCCAATCAGCAAGTAACAGTGCCATCAAACACAAATTCAACAGCTACTAAAATGAATTCATTTACTTGGCAAGCACCAATGACCGGAAATACATACGAGTATGTTCCAACACATAGCACAATGTCTTCTAATCCAAACAGTAGCAATTCTTCTGGATCTGTTTCCTCAATGCCTTTGTCATGTATGCAAGCTCCTCTAAACTATTCTTCGCCTACAAGCAACCCCCCAACACCGTCGGCTATTGCTACACTGCGCCAGGAAACCCCTCTTCAACAAAATGCTATATCATTAGAAGTGCGTAATAGACCGTCTCCTAACCGAAAAAGCATAAAAGGCATAAATAACCAACACACGTATTCGTCATCTACAATCGCTACTTGTTTTCTTAACTCTCATGTGGTGAGTAGTCAGACCAATGCTAATAACGAAGTGACAAACGCTGGCCCAAATACTTTAAACGTGCCATCAACATTGAACCGTATAACTCATCATCCAACTGCAACCGTTTGTCCACCTACCAATGGGTTTCGACAGTAAGTAGACTGAACCTCATCCACTAATGTCATTTATAGTAATATGGTTACATAGTATATTACAAGCTTTAATTTGTCTGTGGTTATATTTAATAATAGTCCATTTACGTATGATATTTTATTAAAGTAAAATTGTAAATTGTTCTATTATTTCATTGTCCAATGTGGAATATATTTCAATATATCCATTGTATTTTCCATATTTATTTTTATTTAATCTTAAAATTAAAAAGAACCTGAATTTTTTTTTATTAATACAAAAGTTGTATATTATTACCGTCCAATTGTTAGCATTCAAGTTCTCTAGGAGTTGACATAATCTTTGAAATGCTCAACTAAAATGAAAAACGGGCAAAAATTTAAGCTAGTACTGCAGCGAAGTTGCTAACAAATGGGTCAGAAAATCTAATCCGTAGCCAACAATTTGTTTGCTCAAAAATTAAGCATAACGCTTAATAATCGTGCTTTCAATTTTTTTGTTTTTCTTTTGGAAGTTTAAGAAATTTGAAATGGCTAAATCGTGCATTACTTAAAATATTGCTGTTCTGGAATGGAAACACGTGTAAAGAATAATTTTTTAAGATTTCATATTTGAAGGAAGAACGTTATTTTACAAAAATTCTAAGCGGCCTCCTATAATCCGCTAAAGTCCGCTTAACGTTATGTATTTTATATTTATAGCTTTTTTCTATAAATCAAAAATTTTCAAAACAAACGAATTCAACATATTCAGGGGTGTTACAGAAACCGAGTCAGAATTTCTTACTATCAGAATTGAAAACGGATATCGATTTTAACTGTTGTCATGAAACCGTCTTGGTTTCGTCTTGTTCCGGGGAAAAAATACAAGATGTGTTCATTGTGTTTTGAAGTTTTCACAATTTAAAGCTTTTGTATACAAAGAATTCTAAACAAATAATGTGACATGTTTAGATGTTAAGGTTAAAAAAATAATTAAACAATAAATTAAATTAGTAGAGGCTGAAATATCGTTTTTACATCGTATTAATGAATGAAGATAGTTGTGACGGGTGAAGCGGAGAACTTTAAGGGATCATAGCAATCCATTGGAACTGCCAGAGTCGGCGTACGTAAAAATTTTGAGTTAAAACAATTATTGGCTGTTGAATATACTTAGTAGGGACATAAATACTGTTACAACATTTAACACACCCATTTCAATAGTAGAACTGAACATACCCCTTTAATGACATATGGGTTTTGAAAGCTAACCTCAATAGCGTTAGTCTGTAACGGGATTTTAAAATCGCTGTAATAGCGCTTTTCAAGTGTGAAATGAAAAAAAGCGGTATTTTCAAAACGCTCCGGCCACTAGGGAGACTGGAGATGTAAATGACCGCTACCGGTCGAGCCGCCCACGCTCTGTTCGAACACCGCATGTCATCAAAGCCTTTAAATCAAGAATTCACAGAAATCCGCTCCGAAAACAGAAAATCATGGCCCATGTAATGCATATCACGCAAAAGTCCATGAGTCAAGACTTGGGGCATTCAAACGACGACACGGACATTTATTGACTTCAGCTTTAAAAAAATAGGATTGAAAAATGCAAACGTCTTTTGGTGAAGCACGCTGATAACTTGCACAGAAAAATTTTGTTCACCGATGAAAAAAATTTTACCATTCAGGAAAAGTTTTACAAGCAAAATGATAGAGTGTATGCGCGGTCATCTAAAGAAGCTCTGAACTGATCCCAAGGATGGAAAAGGGTCATCACCCAGCTTCATTCATGGTTTGGTGGGGTGTCTCTTACGATAGGGTCGCTGACCTGCAAGGAGTCGGCCAAAGTTTACCAAGAAACCGTTTTGGAAGCTGTTGTGAAGCCTCTTAACAATTCCCTGTTCCAAAACCAGCCATGGACTTTCCAGCAGGATTCTGCGCCGGCCCATAAGGCTTAAACACGTCCCAGGCCTGGCCTCGAAACAATTTGCCAGCGTTCATTTCCTCTGAAGAATGGGCCTCAGGCAGTCCAGATTTGAACCCATTGGATTACAAATTGTTGACGGTTTTAGAGGACAGGGTATGTCACAAAAGATACCCCAACATTGGATCTCTTAAGACTGCTTTGGTTCGAGCTGTGGCCAATTTTCCAATAGACGAGGTCCGTGCAGCTATTGACGATTGGCCAGTGCGACTTAAGGCGTGTGTAAAAAAAAGGCGGACATTTCGAATAAGTACGAGGGCGGTTCGGGAACTTCTTAGCCTAGCACAAAAGCGCGGTATAAACAGAAAAAAGTTAAGTGTTTTGGAACACATGTTAAATTTTGTTTCGATCTGGCAACTCCTTCATATAGAAACAGTTGTTCACAAAAGACGCATCCGCGATTTTTTTACAATGGAAAAATTAGAAATGCATGGTGTCATTAAATATTTACATAAAAAAGGTTATTGGGACAAGAAATTCATAATGATATGGTGAATGTGTTAGGTGAAAGTGCTCCTTCATATGCAACAAAATTGGGATGCTGAATTTAAACGTGGTCGTACAAGCATTTAAGATGAACCACGTAGTGGACGTCCAAAAACAGCAACAACAACAGAAATTGTAGCCAAAGTGCATGATATGGTATTAAATGATCGACGAATAAAAGTGCGTGAAATGGCTAATATCATGGGCATCTCAAATGATCGAGTCCATTTAATTTTGCATGAAGAACTACAGATGAAAAAGCTTTCTTCAAGAGGTGTGCCGGACTTGTTTACAGTCGACCAAAAACGCATAAGAATGAACATTTCTCAAGCTTGTTTGGATCGTTTTCAGCGAAATAAAATGGATTTTAAGCGTCGTTTCATAACTGTTGATGAGACATGGATCCACCACTATACTCCAGAGACAAAAAACAATCCAAACAATGGACTGAAGCTGGAGGAAGTGCCCCAAAGAAGGCAAAAACAATTCAATCGGCTGGTAAGGTTATGGCAACGGTTTTTTGGGACTTCAAAGGTATTTTATTGATTGACTATCTGCAAAAGGGTAAAACAATAAATTCAGAGTACTATTGCAACCTTTTAGATCAATTAAATGTACAAATTCGAGAAAAACGTCCTGGCTTACAACACAAAAAATAATTTTTCATCAAGACAACGCACCAGCGCACAAGTGTTTAAACAATGGCTTAAATCAACGAATTAAAGTACGAGTTGCTTGACCACCCGCCTTATTCTCCTGATTTAGCTCCCAGTGACTTTTACCTGTTCCCAAATCTAAAAAAATTCCTTGCTGGCAAGCGTTTTACCTCAAATGAAGATGAAATTACAGTTGTAAACCACTATTTTTAAGACCTTAAGGAAAACTTTTTTCATCAAGGGATAGAATTGCTAGATAAGCGTTGGACTAAGTGTATTAAAGTTTCAGTAGATTATATTGAAAAATAAAAATATTTTTGAAAAACTAACTATTCTCTTTCATTGATAGGCTAAGAACTTTCCGAACCGCCCTCGTAGATTCTTTTTGGATAAAATATACATCAATAAATATATTAAAAAATATTTGATCCAAAAACATTCAGTACTTTATATTTTACAGCATAAAACGTGTGTTACAGTATTTATGTCCCTACTACAGCATTGCAATTTTTGGGGACGGGGTTATTTCCAAAGGTTACTTAAAATGATTACGCCATCAGTTTAGCCAGAAGTACTGCGTCAGTTGTTTTTGGGCAGTGTACTAAAAGTGGTGCAGAGACATGTATGTCAACAATGGTTCGAACTGAATATGGATGACATCGATGAAACCCACATTAAAATAACAAAGCCTGCCATCGACTTTTACTTGCATGACATGAAAGCAAATATGTTTTAGTAAATTTAGTAAATTGTTTTTGTATTGGAAGGTATGTAACAGCGACATGATAACACGAGCAGTAAACACACGGTTTTCCGTTTTTCTTTGTTGGAGCTTTGTTGTGACCAAGTTTTTTTCACTTTTCCATTCTGTCGATATCTGTGCATAAATACAAGAGTCAGTTAAGAAAACATATTTATAATATTTAAATAAATACTTTACCTTTTCCAGCCTTTGACATCTCTTTGCGGAGGACCACCATTCAGAGAGTCGGATAATTACTGCCAAAGAGATTCCAATAGAACCCTGCCTCGTTTTGTGTAACCCTTTGCAGTATCGGGGTTCTTTTTCATGAAACCAACAAACAAATGATTTTGCGTTTGATTCCCAAGTTTTTTTCTCTATTTTTTTCAAGAACAAAAACTTAACATTTTGTTTAACAATTTCATATTTTACTTACGTTGTATGCCAATTGTTAAGTGCTAAAGGAAAAAGCAAAGGAAAACTGCAATATTGACAGCTGATCGGATTGATTTCTTTGACAACTAATTCTGATATCAATTCTGATTCGAACATGAAATCCACAATAATGGTTTCTGTGACAACAAAGTAATTTTTTTGTCGATTTCAATTCTGAGTACACGAACAATCAGATTCCATTACACCCATAATTTATATGGAGGGTGGCGCACTTATTGTGCTACACTAAAAAATTCAAATAACATTTTTAATCAGTGTATTTATTTCATTTTTTTATTGTATGGAAAATACAATTTTATTTTTTAATAGCTAACTGTTTTGAAAGATGGTAGACCGTTAATGACCTCCATGCCCATCCACGTATGTGCGACACCTGTTTAGAAAATTATTCATTGCGACCTGATAGGGTTGAGGTTGGAATCGCTTCAATTATTGAACTGCTTAAATTCTTTCAAATTCCTTGGTTTCGTTTTGTACACCTATTGCTTGACATAGCCGCATAAAAATGTGGCTATATGTGCAGTTGTTCCATCCTGTTGAATCGGATACGTCTTCGGCGCAGTTCTGGGTACAAAAACTCCTTTAATTTGATTAAAATGCCCATTTGAATAACGATCTCCATTGGCAGTTACTGTTACACCGTTTTCTTCGAAGAAGTATGGCCCCATGCAGCTTGATGAAACTGCGCACGACACAGTAGCTCGTTCTGGACGAAGTTCCGTCTCATGGATTATTTGTGGATTAGATTTTCTTCATATACGGCAATTTAACCGTTTAGATCAAAATCGGCCTCATCAGACATAAACAAGCAATTTATTAAGCTGATGTCTTCATTCAACAATTTGTTTGCAAAATTCCTTTTAATAGCCAAATACTCGTACAGAGGGTTTAAGAGGGTAATTTTGGACTTTGTAAGTCATCATGAAAGTCATGCTTAAGTCATCATGAATTATCCTTTGTAATGACCGTCTGGTAACTGCAATTTGCGCCGATAAGTTTCAAACCGAAGCGCTTGGATTTGCATGAATTGACAACGCTACAGCGATGGTGTCATGAACCCGAACGTAGGGATCTCGATGGTTCGGTCCTCTATCGATGCTTCCAGATTCGGAAAACATGTTTACCAGCCTCATAATAGTGCATCTAGTCGGGGGAGTTCCGCCAAACTCCCGCCTTAATTCCCTTTGGACGGAAATGCAGCACTGCAAAGCAGGGCACCGCTGCACTACCCAATCCTTTTTTCGGTATTCCAAGCAATAATTTTAATAAATCTGAATATTCGCCTTTCAAATATAATAAAGAATAAGCCGATGGTTCACAAAAAAAAGTTATTACGTTTTGTTTTTGTAGCACGATTCGTGCGCCGCCATGCAGTTATACTCGTATTCATTTCATTTCATTTTCATTTATTGATATTCAAAAAGTAACCGAGCCTTTAGGCCTTATATAGTTACAAAATTACTTCAAATTTGTTTAAAATATACAAAATAACTTAAAGTAAGATTAATCTATTTTATATAAATAAGTATTAAGTTAAGCATACGTTAAATAATGTTTTTTTTTTTTAATTATTTTATTTTATTTTGATATCCCAAATTACGCAAAAAAAAGGTATTAATGAACGACTACTAGATAAGTTTCGTAGTGTAACAGCAGCATGAAAGTGCAACACACTAAGACTACTAGCCAATACTATTGTTTCAAATTTCATACATGTTTTTTGATAACGACTTCAAATTATCTTCTTTGCGGAGTCTAATATATCCTCGACTTAATCATGTGAAATTTATGTATAGAATATTCCCAAAAAAATTATTGACAAGTTGCACTCACCTAGTTGACCTTTGTCTAATTTAAATCAAACATTCGGCTTTCGACCAAAAAATATTACCGAAGCTGAATTTTGGCCGATTATACGTTACCGAAACCGATGCCGATTAATCGGTCGGGCTCTACTCTACTGTCACCCTGACAAAGCCGTTATTGTCACAAACGACTTTGATATTATCTGTAAAAGGGCTCAACCTAAATAAAATGCAAAACGTAATCCGACTGAAAAATATATGTTGATTTCGGGTATTCGTTGTCAGTGTAACACCTTACGCACGAAAATCAAAATGGAACCAATATAGCTTAGACATATTAAACAAAGTTACTGATGTCGTTGTAGAATTACAACATGTGTTATTTTTGTCGAATTTCAACCAAATTAACACTAGTTGTATTTCGGCAACAACAACCGTAAATTTAAATGCTCTTTATACATGGGTCTCTAATAATCTTGAAAATGTTTCAAGAAATGACTGCAGATTAGAAAAATTAATAATAATCGAAAGCGACAATAATGCCACATTTGTATATACAATTGATACACACACTCAACGGATTTCGTGCTGAATCTTTTGCAATTTGTATGGAAGTTGACATTTTTGTGTTTAAAGAACTTTTCAGACCGACGCAACTAAATGTCAAATTCTACTTACATACGCCCTTATAGAAGCATTGATACCAAAACGCCAAAAAAAACTACATCGGCTAAGCGGCAATAAAATAAAAAAAACGGAGCTGGCAGCGTTTTCCAATTTGTATCAAATAAATTCAATCAAGTGAATGATTTTCAAAATACCTCTTTCTATTCTCCCTTTTTTTTAAAAGTAAACAACATCAAATACAATTGTAAAAATTATCATTAATTCCAATGCTTCACATTATTTTTATAGAAAAGTGACAGCGACAAAATATTGTTGGTGTAAATGTACTAGCATGGCTGACAATTTCATTTTGACGATTTGTAAACTAAAATTTGAAGATTGACGATTTTAAAATTTCAAATAAAGAGGATGGCACATAAACTTGGGAATTGTTTTACATGCAAACTTTAGGATTCGACAAGTCCGTAACAAGAAAATGGAAATGCTTTACGTGATTTTGTAATAATTTATTATGTCAAAAGATTTTGGCAAAGATTGACTTTCCTTCCAGGTCAGGGAAGGAAAGTCAATTTTGGTTTTTGTAATTAAAATAAACATTCCGAAGATCACAGACCACAGCGGTTTTAATTTGCAGTTATTTTTTCTTTTATACACATTCAAAATAATGCAATAATACATATAGCTCGGCATAGAAGCACAACATAGGTATTATAAGTTGTCTTTTAATAAGACAAAACAGATCTAACAAGTGGTGTGTGTTTATAAATTTTTTGCTATTTGAATTCCCCAGAACTGAGATTATATGGCTTGCGAAAGTCAACTTCTCATGGTTTTTAAAAATGACTTTTTTTTAAAACAACGATTTTTAAAAAAAAAAATCTAGTATATTTTATTGATTTCCGTTTGCAGCCCTAATGTACCGGTGGCTATTGTTTGGATGGCACGACTTTCGCCGCCGTAACGTCAAAACTCTGCTTAAAAATATTTTATTTAGCTTATTTGTCAACCATCTTAAAAAGTTTTTCACGCAGAACAATGGTGATATTCTCTTGCTGTTATATTGCATGACACAATTTTTTTAAATTTTAAAGAAGTTGTACTCAGTACTGCTTTTTTTAAAGCTTTTCAGCAGCGGGATCATGTAATTTGTTTTATATGGAGCTTGACACAGCATCGAACTATGTTACTTAGTACCTTAATACGACATTCGAATATACGAACGAAATTCTTCGGGTTTTGTCTGACAATATCCAAGTAGTCATTTTAATAAAGTTTATACAACAAAACCCCTGAGAAAATTTTCAATCTTTTACATCTCCCCGTATTCTTTGATGACTTTGTTACATTCTTTTCTCAAGTTTATTAGTGATTTATGCGCGCCGTACATACGCCGGCAAACCATACGAACAATACGGCGTGAGATATGTCAGAGAAGTACGGCGCGCATTTTGATTAGGTAGAGCCGAAACAATTGAATTAGTTCTGATAAAAAAAATTCCTACAAAGAAGATGAAGAGATGAAGTAAAGTTTTAAAGGAATTTTTATTTTATCTAAAAAAATAAAAAAAAAACATTTTCACTGGTAAAGTTAAGAAAAGAATGCAACAAAGTCAACAAACAAAACGGTGATGTAAAAGATTAGAAAATTTCCCAAGTGTTTTGTGAAAATTGTTGTTAGTAAGGGAGTGACAAAGAATACAAATGAGCATGAACAAATGAAAGACGGAAAAAGTTTCAAACAATTCAAGGTGTAGCAGCGAGCATCGCTTATATTGCTTTTATTGGTGGTCAACTCTAGCTAAATCGAGGAAGTGAGAAAAGTGACAAGGAGGAATATTGGAGCATAAAACTTTTATATGTGAGATTTGATTTGAAGGTTAAGAAGTTGAAGTTTTTCTTAATCCAAAGTTGAATCATCGGCGACGATTGTTCTTTTGCGCTCTCGTGAAACAAGAAGAACTTGTTTAACTGCAAGAACTACATTTTGTTCCTGTCTTCCTTCGAGTGTTATTCGTTCATGTCTTCTTCTGCTCAACTGTCAAGGACATTGTACAATTTGTAATTTGTGTTTTTGTTGTAAATCAGCCCTTGGTCTAACCTGCTAACTAGACAGTCTAGAACGAACATATGTGTGTCGGAGTGTGTGTTTTTTGTGTTTAAGTTGCCATGGAGGAGAAACGTATCGCCGATTATTTCGTAGTGGCCGGTATGCCAGAAAAGCCACAGTTGTTGCAGGAGAGTAATTTTAAAGAGTCCGGCCATTTAAGAGCTGCCAGTTCCATTGACCCCATCACTGATATTGGTGTATTCTTCCCTCTATTGGGTGAAGAAGTGCCCGAGGAGTATATAGTGTTGGAATCAACACCGACCGGATTGCCAGCCAATTTAAATTTCGGTTCATTGAGATCCACGGAATGTTTTATATACTACAGGCGGGGCAAGGATCGCCCACCATTAGTGGACATAGGTATGATGCATGTGACAAAATCTGAAGAATTTTACGACATTTTATCATTTTAGGAGTTCTTTACGAGGGTCATGAGCGTATAATGTCAGATGCTGAAATTGTGACGGAGACCCCGGGTGGCCGCGTTGCAAATGTCAACAATTCATCGGCCAAAACATTTCTAACATTTCGCCGAGCTCCATCTGAAATGCCGTGTAATGAGCTGGTGGTTACCGATTTGTGCGTCATCGTTCGCAATAAGGGCGAGAAGCCACCGCATGCCTTTTGTTTAATTTATAAGTCCCTCAACAAGGCCTTTACTGGTAGCGACGTTTATTTATGCTACAAAAAATCCATGTACCGTCCAAAGCACATCAGTTATCAACCAGAAATCTTACTCCGCTACCCTACGGTTGATCATAATGACTTTCCACTGAACTTATGTCCAAGCGTGCCATTGTTTTGTCTACCAATGGGCGCCTCATTGGAGGCTTGGCCACATGTCTCTGAAAACAAGAAGCGAAAACCAACTGCACCAGTATTCAGCACATTTGTATTGACGGTTAATGATGGCACGTACAAAGTCTATGGTTCAGCTTTAACGTTCTATGAAGATTTCGAGTGAGTATAGAAAATATTTGTAAACCTTCACCTGCTATCCAAACTTTTGTAAATTCTTGTGTGTGCAGTGAGTCTCAACTATCGGAACAACAGCGTGACTTACTTGGTTGGAATGAGGAATTTGCTCAAGGCCATTCATTACATATCATTAAATCCATCTGTCTGCTATCCCATTATCCCTTTGGTGACACATTCGACAAATGGCTGAAATATTTACATGTAAGTATCAACGAACAAAGCGATTAATTTTTAAGCGAAATAAAAGTATGTTTAATTTGTCTCTCAGCGCATGGTGGTGTTTGCCGAAAATTTGCCTATTCCAATTGAACGCTACATAACACAACTATTGGACGAGGTGCCTTTTCCTGCGCCCAGTATACATTTACAGGTAAATAAGTCCACATTTCGTGCTATACCTAACGGGCCTAATAAAACATCGACTTTCTGTAGTTGTCAAGTGAATCGAACGATCGTATTTTGTTGACACAACCCGAGGATTCACCTTTGCCACGTAGTGGTGCAGGATTTCATATTTTGCTACAGAATTTGGGAACAGACAATTGTTTGCACGTGTTGTTATTGGCGTTAACGGAACAGAAAATACTCATTCATTCTTTAAGGTAAGTGATTTTAAGCAATGCTCTACACAATGCTCCATTTTACTTTGTGCAGACCGGCGACGCTAACGGCTGTGGCTGAGGCCATCGTTTCTTTGTTGTTCCCTTTCAAGTGGCAATGTCCCTACATTCCCTTGTGTCCCCTTGGATTGGCTGAGGTTTTGCATGCTCCCGTACCCTATTTAATAGGCGTTGATTCGCGTTTCTTTGATTTGTATGAACCGCCCACGGATGTTACTTGTATAGATTTGGACACAAACACTATAAGTGTGAGTAGTGCACTAAGCGTAGTTAAAAAATCATTTTTTTTTAAAAACGATGATTTTCCTTTTATATTTTGCAGCTTTGTGATTCGCAAAAGCACCTGACTGTAAAGCTTTTGCCAAAACGAGCAGCTCGTATTTTGAGCCAAACTCTAGACAGCCTCGAAGCAATGAAGCCTCTGAATATTGATAGTAATAATAGCTTGGATCGTGACCTACGGAGACGTAGACGTGAAGTAAAATAAAAATGCTATTGTATAGCAAAATATGCCTGTTCACTCATTGGAATGTACGTTTCTGTTACAGCAACATTTGGAACAACGTATACAGGAAGCTTTTTTACTGTTTATGGCTTCCATTTTACGTGGATACCGTGATTATTTAGTACCCATTTCAAAAGCACCTTCGGTAGGTGCCACCGACCCCAGTGCCTTATTTCAGCTCAAAGCTTTTTTACGCTCAAGAGATAAGGTTGGTTTTCATTACATTACTTTAATTCACTGATTGAGATTCACCAATTGTATTTTCTATTTATAGGCTTATCAAAAATTCTTTGAATTGCTGATGAAAACACAAATGTTCATACGTTTCATTGAAGAAAGATCATTTGTTTCCGATGGCGATCATGGTTTAACTTTCTTCGATGAATGTGCAGAAAAAGTGGGTTCGTACGATGAGACACCCTCCGATGTGCGATTAGTAGATTGGGAAACTGGACAAAGCAGCGAACGAACAAAATATATATTTCCTCCAGATAGTGTAGGCCCCACCAAAGGTATCGCACACGTATTATTTGGCATAACTATAGCTAACTATTGTTTTTGTATTGCAGATAACAGCGTTCCCGAGCCAGTTTACAATTATGAAAATTTTACCTTAGATCCAAATCTATTGAAAACGTCCAAAAAGACCTCTTTAACAAGTTTAATACAGCAACAGATTAACGGCTGTCTAGCACCCGGTTCACCAATTGCCCGTCGAACAAAACATGAAATTAAATTATCCCAGAAAATGGCAAGGCGCTGTCAAAGCCATCCGGAATTGTGGTCAAAATATCTTCTGGCCACCTGTTATTCGTTGTATTTCTTAATATTACCAGCCATGGTACTAGACACGCGAAGGTCGGGTAAGGAGCACGAGACCCTAAGGGCCGCGTACAACATGCTGGTAAAGGCCAGCAAGATAAAAATAAGTTGCGATGAGTTTTGCTACCGCATCATGATGCAATTGTGTGGTACTTATAATATGCCAGTATTGGCTGTACGCCTGCATTATCTCATGAAGAGATCCGGCGTGCAACCGAATGCACTCACATATGGTTTCTATAATCGTTGTGTTCTGGAATCTGAATGGCCAAGTGATACCACAACTCAGAGCCAGCTGCGCTGGAATCGCATTAAAAATGTTGTCTTGGGTACTGCCCATTTCAAGCTAGCTGGAAAACTAAGAGCTTCAAAGAAGCCACTGTCAGCTTCTTACGATAATAATTTAAGTACTTTGGAAACGGTGGATGGTACCTCCCGCACTAGTTTGGAGTCGTCAAATTCTTCACAACTTATTGGTGCAACTGGCGCTGGTGATACTTATGGTGTTAACATTTTAGACTTTTCAGCGTTTGATAAGCTAAGGACAAAGTTGGGAAGCATTGTCCGCCAATCAATTGGCTCTCAGGATGCGACAGACGATGTCATATCTAGTGCCGGTCTGTTGATACCCGGGGACTCTAAACTTTCTACTGAAATTGGACCATCCAGTGTGAAATCACATGTTAAGCCGCCCAGTCCTCAGCCTACCTCTGGCGAAATAACGAAAAGACAATTGTCAAACCGAGAAAGCTTCGGAGGCGATGCAGAGCTTTTGAATAAATTGCAACGACAGCACACAATAACAGAATCAATCAATAAGAAAATAATGAACATTGGCGACGAAGAGGAAGAAGATAATCATATTAAGGGTACGTTCAACGACTTTGGAAGTTCTCAGGAGGAGTTAGACGATAACCTTGATCACGAGGCACATTCTTTGGCCAGAGATATTCAAAGTCCCACAAAGTAAGTGAAAAACTGAACTGAGATTTCACTTACAAACACTATGTACATCAATATCTATTTTTAGAATATCGCCCAGAACGCCGGTCACTCAAAATGACCCATTGGGCGCTTTGAATGAAGATGAACAGTCACCGTCCATTCCTATGCCGCCCTCGACGTCCATAGCAGATCAAACATCTGGTTGTGCTTCGTCTTATAACAACAACACCATGTACAGCGATAAACCTATTTTATTTAAAGGACAACGAAGTGCTACATTCGACGAATCCACACAGCTGAGCAGAAATATGCATCGTTCCGAAACGATGCCAGGTTCAAGCGTTGCCTCCAGTCTGGCCAACCTGGGTTCATCCTTTAAACTGAACTTTGGGTAAGTTTAATAGTTTGCTATTGCAAATATTTTTAGCGACATAATTCGGGTATAAGCTAAACGATTGACGTGGCCAGCTTTTGCGGACAGATTATGTAGAAAGTTTTCCGTTTTATGGTTCGGTGTAATTTATCATGGAAATTCGCCAGTGCTCCCTTCCCGCGAATCGGCCAGGTCATTTAAAAAAGCTATTATACACACAGATTTCCGCGATGGGTTGATCTGTGCCCAGATAATTGATGTGATGACTTTGTACAGAAGTTTTATTTTAAGCCTATTTTGAGTTTCCTTGATTTCTTAAAAGAGCACATTTTACATGTATTTTTTTCGGTCGACTGTTCTTTAGTTCCCTTATTTGGCCATTGTTGTTTATTAAACATACAAACTATTTTTTTCTGTTTTGCATTATTTTTAATAATTTTGTTTTTATCATTCAACATCCATGTATTTTGTTTTTCTATAAAAAAAAAAAACAAAATTGTAAAATGTTTTCGTAGACGTAATTCACCTGCACGTTTGTCCTTTAAGAAAGACTTGAAATTGCCCACCAATATTATTGAAAATATTACTCAAAACATGAGGTAAGTCCAGCAGAATACAACCAAATACTATGGTCGATCCTCCTTTTCAAAAAGAGGGTGGTCCTTTGTTAAGAGCTTCCGTTACTGTTTTTAATTTTTATTAATAAAAATGTCAATACAAGGTGATAGTTTTTAAATAAAAAGGTGGTGGGTAAAACAAAAAACCTTGAAAGTTAATGTGAAAATTGTAAAGTCACTAATATTTGACAACACTTAACATTCTGCCCGTGCATATTATCATTTGTTTGCATTTATCATTTATATTTTAATAGTATTTTATGTTATAGATTATTACTCTATACATTTTTAACAATTGTGTTCTTTTTAATTGGAATTTTTCTTTAGTCCCAGTTTCACGGGCAAAAAGTCCAATGAAATTATTCAGGGAAGTTTAAGTAGCATTAAACATGCTGCCACTTCGATCACCCGAAAGTTTGATGAGATTAAAGGTGCCATTTCGGCCAATACTACGCCGGTGAAGTCTAGTTTTCCAACGACACAAAGCTATAATGACGGAGGCGTAACGGAGGAGGATATGATTGCCCATGAAGATGGCACCCTGAAGATACGAAGAGTCTCAAGTGATTTGGAACATCCTTGGGGACGCTTAAGCGAATCTCGCAAATCAAGCTACAATAATTTAGTACCACTGGGAGAAAATACTTCGACAATGAATTTGAACACAGCACTCTTATCGTTACCCGAACATCTCTATACCACACCTCAAGATGTAAGAAAATGTACACTTAGCACGTTGAAGTCGAATTAACCTTTTACTATTTTTAAAATGCTATTCTATTATTAGGGTATGGACGACAATAGCAGCGAGTGTGATGTTCTTATAAAAATGACATCATGTTCCAAATGCCACAACTGTTCGGTGTTACTTTACGATGAGGAAATTATGTCTGGCTGGTCGGCCGAAGATTCCAACTTAAATACATCGTGTCATGCCTGCAATAAATTTACCGTCCCTGTCTTGAGCGTTCGCCTTATTGTCAACGATGCCAAGGAACCGGAAAACAATAAAAAATCAGATAATTTAACAATACCCTATTTAAACCCATTGGTTCTACGCAAAGAACTGGAAAATATTCTAACGCAAGAAGGCGATTTGGCTCTACTAAAACCTAATTTTGTTGAAGAGCATCCTATAATATACTGGAATCTATTGTGGATAATGGAACGCATCGAAAGTAGAACACATTTGCCCGATTTGTGTGCCCCGTCTTTGGTAAGTTGGACACCACAACGTCAGTTTCTATTAATAACTTTATTGTGTCTATTGTTATTTTTAGGATGACAACGACACCGATCCTCTGAGCAAAATGAAACACGTTAAAATCCAATGTTTGTGGGACAATTTACAACAACATAGTGAGGCTGGCTTGCCCATGTATATTTTGCATAGGCAGACACAAACCACAAGTCCGCTTATCAAAGCATTACTCACGGATCAAGCTCAATTAAACAAGAAGTAAGTTTATATATTTTATTTATATTAATATACGCATTTGGACATTAGAATGAATACTTGAAAAATAACACCAGTAAAAAAACCACACGCTGTTGCAGGCAGACGAGCCTAGCTTTAAGAAACATCACAGACTTGTTCATAATTTGTATCGTAGATACCGGCTTTTTATTATAAAAACAACAACATAATTGTTGGCGTCGAGCTATATCACCCGATTAAAGGGCTCTCGTACAGAAGTAAACTCAGTATGACAGTCTGTCATTATGAATGGAATTGTTCAGTTAGTTATTTTGTCCTCCCTTTTCATATGAAAATATGAGTAGAGGTAGGTCTGCCTCATATACAGTCTTTACGACGGTGTTGTGTTCACCCTATCTTTGATGGCTTACTTTTCCTCCCCCGTTTGACAAACAACAACAAATCCGACTTAATAAGATTATGAGTAATTGAAACACTTTAAAAAGCAATAAATATCGTCATACGAGGGCAGATCAATAGTTCCGTGACTTTTCGAATAAAATACAGTTTTTTTTTGCAAAAAAAAAATATTTTTCAACATAAAGGAGTTAAGCTCAATATACTTAGTCCAACGTTTCTCCAATTTTTGTATCCCTTCCAAAAAAATAGGATTTTCAAGGTCCTTAAAATAGGTATTTGTTTGATCAATAATTTCATCGTTGAAGCTGAATCTCTTTTCACCGAGTCATTTCTTTAGGTTTGTAAAAAAGACAAAGTAACTGGGGGCTTAATCCGGAAAATATGGCGGATTGCAATTTTGCCATTGTGACTGCACACGTGTGCACCCGTGCATTATTTTGATGAAATGGTAATCGCGGTACGCATCTTGCAGACAGCTTTCTTAAACCCAACTGATCATGTAAAATCGAAACCTCACTGCCATATGATATGCGTATGACATCAACAATCTCACGCACTTGGTTTGATTGACGGTTTGTTCCCCCCAAAAAATAATGTTTAATCAGTACTCGAAATTCACTTTTTTTCCATTTTTAACATAATCCACGCGGTTGTATGTTTTGAACAGCTGTTAAACACAAACTAAAAGACGGAACTCTCTCAAAATTTGACAGATGGTACTTGATGAGAGCAGTGTTGCATTTCATATAACTACGAGGAAAGTTGGAAAAGTCACGGCACTATTGATCTGCCCTCGTATTGAAAATGGTGATCTGCCCTCGTCCTAGAGGTAAAAAATATTCCTCTCACAATAATTCGGTCAAACACTGAAAAAAATTAACAAATCTGAACTTAAAAAGACAATATCTCATGAACTATTAGACTTACGACGATAATTTCGGAATATATTATGTTGGCATGGATCGAAACATACCCTGGAGAAAAAGTTTGCGGTGCCAGGCCTCCCATTAAAAATCTCAAAGTACCTTAAAAGACAATATCTCATGAAATGTTGGAGATATGACGATGATATTTGGAACATATGATGAAAGAAAAGTTGTCAAAGGCTATTTCAAAAGTAAAACAAATTGTTCTTTTTTTTATTGTTGCTTTAAAAATGAGATTGAGTTTTTTTTATATGACCAACACTTAGGTCATGCCCCAATACATGCGGTGCATTGCGTTGGCGAGTAGAAGATAAAGGATCGGAGGGGGGGAAAGAGGAAGTAATGTTTGTTGACACTTGTCTTGAACTTCTGGATGTCGCAATTAGTGGGAAATACATTTGACGGAAGTCGATTCCACATACGGACTGTCCAATCGATAACAAAAGGGTGTGAATTACTAGAAAGTAGCGTATCACTGCCGAACATCCTCACGTCAGGAATAAGGCGACGGATGTCTGATAAACACACACCATGAAAGTAACGATAAAACAGCGTCACGCACAGTTGCCGCTACAACAACAACCATTTTAATTTCAAAACACTTTTTTAGCTTATCACGCTTTAATAATTTTTAAACAGTGCTTGTGGTCGTTATCAAGCTAAAATACTAATCGCAAGGACATCTCAACCTCTGTATGCAAAATCATTACTCGTTACAAAATATCAATATACAGGGTGAATGTGAATGAATATTGCTACATTAAGAAACTCAAATAAATTGTTTCAGTGTATGGAATTCATTTTTCTTTTATTTATGTTAAAGATTATTTAGTTTTTTTGAATATAAGTTGTTCATTACTGCTGAGTTGAAAGTCATAACGCCTTTTATGTTGCGCTTAGAAGTCTACGAATAGTTCAAGTCGAAATTGGTTCGGGCGTGCTTAAAACAATCTTTTCCGAAGTAGCAAATCGATATTTTTCTCCAGCTGGATTATCAAAATTATCCGTCAGATGTGTTGTTTTAGTGCTCGGCCTTCCTGTTGGGGAAATAGGGTAATTGCATTTTTGATATATCGAGTGGGCGTAGCACGGCCCACACAAGTTTAGAAAAGGGACGTGACGCCTACCGCACACCTCAAAATTTGAAACGACCATGTCTAAAAGATTATATCGTAAGAGATAGCGAGCTTGATTTTCCTTTACTTACCACTCATGCCTTGAAAAATATTTTTTTTAAAGATATCTTAAATTATCGAGGATATAATCCAGGACAAATTTAGCCCGTGCCAAACAAAATATGTCGTCCCGCTGAGAGAAGAAAAATAAAAGCGATGATTATTTTATTACTAAATTAAACAAACGGTTGAGCCTGACGTAACATAAACGAGGACGGTACAGAAAACACAAACGACAGACGGACAGATTGGAAAGCATTACGAGGTCCCCTGTAGATAGTATATGGGCTGAATAAGAAGTTTAAAGTACATGCGAACAATTAAAAAATGGAGGGCTAAGAAAGTAAACTTTGCAGTGGGAAACAGGTGGGGAAATTCTGGGTTAACCAAGACATCGGGACGAGTGTACTATGGTTTGGCCAAGGCACTCTGAATGGGAACGTACCTAAGGTGAGGTACGAGATAGGGGTTATGCCATCAGAATAGTCTATCTATAGCTTGCAAATAAGTACCTTTTTTGTCAACTGTCTGGGTGGATGTGTTGGAACGAATCGCGGCCGTACGGCTGAGCCCTAGTCGGAGTCTTACCAACAAACAGAAATTTTTTTTTATCAAATTATTAACTATAGTGATGAAGCTCATTTCTGGTTAAATGGCTACGCCAATAAGCAATACTGCCGTATTTGGAGCGAAGTCAATCACCTTTTTATGTTTGGTGCGGCGTCTTCGTTTCTTATTTCTTTCTAAATAAAGAAGGAGCTGCTGTTACGAAGAGAGCTATCAAGCCATGCTGACGGATTTTTTGTTTTCAAAAATTAATCAGCTTAACATAAACGACATTAGGTTCCAACAAGACGGCGGAACTTGCCATATAGCGCGCTTAACAATCTATTTATTGCATAATCCATTTGAGGCAACTTATGGCGATTTCGTTTTTCAAAAATAATGTTATCTTATACTCGTACTAGTGCAACCGCCTGTCCAAATATCACACTTGTACTGCTAACATTCGAACAAATATAAGTGCAACACTTAATGTTGAAAAAATACATACTATTGTAAAAAAAAACCGTGTTCATTTATGGTTACTAAACAACATTCTAACATTCGAACAAATATAAGTGCAACACTTAATGTTGAAAAAATACATACTATTGTAAACAAATGCCGTGTTCATTTATAGTTACTAAACAAGCATTTGTATGGAAGTTACTCGGTAAGCAAGCGAGTTGGCTGATACTCGGTAACGAAACGAGTTAGAGTTACCTGACTTATTATTTTATCAAAAAAAATTATTATGACACAACCGGCTTGTATAACAAAATCAAAAACATATGTATGTTTTTTGTTATTGATACAGAAAGAAAATTAAATAAAATAAAAAGAAAAGAAAATAGTAAAAGGCGCAATAAAACTATTTCCATAAATTGAATTGAGTCTTACGAATGAGCTGAAGATGAGCTGGAAGAGAATATAACACATTCGTATAAATAACTCCAGTATCTGTATTAAATAATGAGTGTTAAAAAAATGTATACTCTTAAGCCCGCTACTAAGTTCGCCTTTTCATGTGAAGAATTGTCAAACTTTAACAATAAAGTTCTGTGAAATTGGAGTGAAAATTGAAAAAAATCTTGATAAACCCTCATTTTTGAGTCATTTCCTAAGTGATATACATATCTAAGTTTTTAAAGATATTAGTACCAGGCTTTACATACATATAAAATAATTATGGTTCTTACTTGTCCTTGTCAGGAGTTCATGTTTAATGCTGTACTGAACGAAATTAAATTTGTCAAAAAAATGTTTACAAAACAAGAAACTATACGAAGTAACAAAATTGTTTTTTCGTAATTTGCTCAACCTAAACAACTGTGACGTCTTTTTTGTTCCAATTTTGAGTGTACGCTTTTATTTAGGTTTGTGTTCGTTGAAAATCAACACTGTAGACCATAGCTGTTTTATGGTGTTACATTCTACACCGCAGACTGGTGCAGTTTTGCCACTGACAAAAAATTTTTTCCTACCAATTTTTTTTTTGAAATCCTACCAAATTGAGTCCAATCCTACCAAAACTTTACAAATGGTTATACCCTGCACCGTAGAACAAGGTTTTAGATGTTAGCTTAATGGCAAATATTTGTACTTATATTTCATATACTTAAATATTTGATCTAGATCCTCCTTAAAGTTTACCGATCAACTTAAAATAAAGATCTGAATAAATTTTAAGATTTCTGTCTGTTAGTCCGCCAGCTCCTATCTTAAGTTTGTAATATAAATAAAGTTCGAAATTGTGGTCAGATCTTTATAAAATAGGACAGAAGATATTTTCGAAACAAGGGCGGAAGCTATTGGCATTGAAAAAACGGTATAAGGGATATATATGTTCAACCGATTTTATGAGAATCCATAAATTATTTTTAAATTATTTAGAATAATAGATAAGTAACGAACTCGGATAAATTAAAATGCAATTATCTTGTGTAGAAATTAAATCTTTCAAAAATAATTACAACAAGTGATCAAACCAAAATGTATATCACGTTTTGATGTAGCCCCAGGAAGCCACCCGATTTAAGATACAACCAAGTGCCCAAAAAAGCGGCTCGCACACCGGTACATATGGGTACCAAAAAAAATTTTAACTATTTGGAAGACTCGGAGTGTCAAAACATGGGTATATGGGTAATTAAATACCAAAGTAATTTCTTGAAGAATTAGAATATATCATCGTTTATAGGACTTGGCTTAATTTGATGCCATCTGCAAATATGGGATAAGGCATACGCAATATCACAGAATTGTCCTCATCTACTTTATACAAGTATGTACTTATACTTACTTTTAAGATTTTCCTATATTTGGTCTGAATTCATAAGCCCTATGGCCTAACCACCATCGATAAATAGGTGAATGCGATAATACTGTTAATTAATTAATCCTTTTTTGCAAAGCCCAAATGTTGGCAGAAAATAATTTAATTTAACTTAAAGCTTAATTTACGTATAGTATGTATGTTATATATTCCGCTAAACCTACCAAAATATGACAGCCTACCATACTACCAAGTTTGGAATATTATAAAGACAGTGCTTCATAGACTTATGCGCTATGTATATTCTGTTAAACCGTATGCTCACATATCGCCGTTTGTGAATGACTTTTTAGGCTGTTCCTTTGTGGAATTTGTGCACCTTCGGTTGCTATAATTTTTTTTACAAGATATACAAACTTCAATCTCCTTTGTTCCTAGCAAATTCATTTGTCTTCAGTCACTCAATTCGCAACAGACAGTTAATTATTCCAAAGGTAACACCGCTTATGGATCGACCATTCCTCGTAAGAGTAGCCCGACAATTTATCATTTTGCCAAGCAGTTTAAAAACGTTTAACTTGTCTTCCATGACATTTCGTAAACATTTAATGGAACATTTTCGTTCAAGTACAGAGTAATGCTTTTATTTATATGTTTTTTTCTTCGGTTTCTTGATTATTACTTATATGCTTTCATCAGGTTTTTTTTCTTTTTTATTAGGAAATATTAGGACTATTTTAATCTATATTATTTTTTTGATTTTATACTAAATTTTTAATAGTAGTTTATGATGTTCTATTTAACATTTTGATGCATATTGTAATTTAGCTTTAATAGGCCCCAATGGGCTTCGAATTACATGTCAATTAAGAAATGAAATGTTGCCAAAACGGCAACACTAGACTGGAATGAGTGCAGGAAATGCGACATTTTCCATGAAGTGCTGTTTACAGGAGCCCTCCATGCGATTTAACGCCTTTTCTTTTTATGGAGTTATGTTAAGGTTTTGGTCTATGCCGACGGACCAAAAACTCTTGAAGCATAGGAAAATTAATTTTTAAGCCACCATTAACGCCATACGGTCCGATTTATTGGACAACATAGTCAAAAATTGGACTGATCAAATTGACCATGTTACTCGTAGCCGCGTCGAAAATCATATTTACAAAATAATTGCCAAAAAATTATTTGATTGTTGTAAATAATATTTCATTACAACAATAGCTCTTTCTAGTATGTATTATCAAAAGTTCTTAAGATCCACAAAGAAACATCCTTTACCTATTTTAATATTAAAAATAAAAAAAGTCTAAACTCACCATTTTATCAATTGCTTTACTTTCAGCGTTATACAACAGATTGTTTCAGCCATTCGATGCAATGACCTTTTAATGCCCGTTAAGAAGTTGGCCAATGAGCGCCATAAACTTAAACATAGTGGCGTGGATCGTTCTCACTCCATATACCGTGATATACTTTTTCTGGCTTTGACCGCTATCGGGCGTTCTAATGTGGATCTGGCCACATTCCATCGCGAATATGCAGCGGTATTCGATAAACTAACCGAAAAGGAATGCAATATGTATTATCGCAATCAGGATTTGCCCCCGTCAGCGGCGACGATTTTCTGTCGTGCCTATTTTAAGCCTCTACTGTTGCTTCCTTGACGAGAACAGAACCTGATGCAGCAACATTTTTCCAGAGATCAAATAAAATTTAACAAGACATAATGCAATACAACAACACCATTAGCAGCACACAAACAACAAAACATAAAGAAATGTGGCAATCATCAAACGATACTTGAAAAGATTTAATAAATAGTACTAAATTTTAGATTAGTCTTTAGTGAGAGGAATATAAATCTATTATATATATTTATATATATGTGTGTCTATATATGTATACATATATATATTTATAAATATATATATATATGTATGTTTTTGTTAATATAACTATAGGGTTAGTGTTTTTTGTTTGTTTTTTTTGAAATCGTTGATAGAAGAAGAAAGACATAAGCAACGAGCACATTACCTTCTTTAAATTACTACTCTACATTTTCGATTTCATCTAATTCTTCTGTCTTGTCGAAATCACAGACCTACTTGATAACATAATATTTTCTTATACATAACGACTGGTTTTTGTGACAATATGTATAATAAACAAAAATAAATAAAAGAGATAAATTGACATTCATAACTTTTTGATATGTAGAAAAGAAATCGTGTAGTGTTTTGCCGTACAGAACATAACACAACAAAAGAACGACAACAACCACAATAAGAACATTATATATTTATGTACGTATGTATTTTTTAACTCTTTAATCATGCCTTATTAATGTTAATTATAAAGTTATCGATCGTACCCATTAACTTTTTTAGAGTTTTTATAACAAGCTAAAAAAAACAGTTTCATGTACATTTCATACTAAACACACACACACATACATGCACACACACACTACCACAAACAATGTTACCATTATTTGTCTATTTCATTTGGATATTTTTAATTTTATGTGTACGTTTCGTTTTTCGAAAATTAATTATTATGTTTGGCACACACACTTGATGATAATGGGTGATGAAGGACAACAATATTCTTGTATTGGAAATTCTAAAAAGAAGCGTTACTATAATAAAAGAAATATGTTTTAAATGTTTATGAAACTAAATTCAGAAGCCTATTATTATATACTTTTGTAATTTTATTTTAATTTAACTTACTATGGGTGTCAAAAGTAAGTCAACACCCACCCAAGAAGTTTTAGGTTCTCGTCAGATTATTGGAAAAAAAATTATATAGGTATACGATTTTATCAACAAAACTTAAAGTTGTATTCAACCTTAAGAAATAAAGTGAACAAGCAACAATAAATATGCAGCATACATTCATAAGCACATCGAGCCTTTACCACAAAAAAGACGTAAGCGCCATTTTTTCAAATCTTTTTTAATGAAATTTAATAGAATTTTCTATTACAACGCTTTCTAGTACAACGCTTGTAATTCCTAAATATTAAAAATTAAACATTTATACATACATATTAACAAATTCAATCGTGTCTATTATGCACGCCAACGGATGGCTGCGGATCGGATTTTTTCCGCAGTTGACTATTTTGATATTATATAAGCCGTCGGTAAGGCCGCTTTCGAAAAATACGTATTATGGATGACTTTATTATCGACATGCAGTAAAAGGTCAAATTACCATTTTGACGGCAATTTTGCAAAACAAAACACACAAAAGTTGAGAGCGCTTAATGAATTCATCAATTAGCTTTTTATTAATATGGAAGAAAATCGTTGTACACGAAAATAGTTCGAAAGAGGGCTGTTAGTGTTTTCAATTTAGCCGGTGCAATGTGAGTAGCAAGATTAATTTTTATTCAAATGGAATAAATTTTAATTATTTTCACTGGTTTCACATCTTACCTTTTAGCTTCCATAGCAAGATACAAAAAAACAAAGCAGTTCACTCGCAAACAAGTTCAACAAATTACTTGATCTGCAGCTACGAGGACACCTATATATTTCTGGCCTTATAATGAAAATGCGAATATTTATCATCAAAAATGGTTTTATTGTCTTTCAAAGTATCCTCCTGCATGATTTAAACACTTGCAAGCGCTCAAACCAATTGTCGAAGGCTTCGACTCGAAGCACTTTTCCTCTCCGATTGAGACACCTCCAAAACATGGTTTTTGAACGCTTCAACAGCATCTTCTGGCGACGAAAATCGTTGACCACGCATTTTTTTCTTGATGTGCGGGAATATAAAGAAGTCATTGGGTGACAATCATTGGTCGGGTAAAAATGCGCTGGTTTGAGTCGATGTGTGAGAGCTCGCATTGTCATGGTGCACAATGATTCGTCTTCTCTTGTTCGCTTTTCGAATATCTTCGAAGACTTCATGCAAACAAATTGTGGTGTACCACTCAGAATTGACCGTCCTACGTTGCTCAAGCGGACCAGTCGCCACATGATCAGTTTTGTCGAAGAAGTAGGCGATCATTTGCTTCGAAGCGCTTCTTCCACGAACAATTTTCGTTGGATTTGCCTCGTCTTTGAAGACCCACACGGTCGATTGCTGTTTTGTTTCGGGCTCATGGCCATAGATCCATGATTCGTCACCTTGTGACGATTTTATAAACATCTTTGGAAGCACCGCGATCGTATTTTTTTCAAAATTTCTTTGCACGAGCCTTTTTTTGAGCGATTGTCAAATTGTGCGGGATCCAACGAGAACAAACCTATTTTACGGCCAGGTGTTTATGCAATATCGAATGTATGCTGGTAGAAGAAATGCCCAAGGATGCCTCTATCTCACGGTATGTCACATGACGATCTTGTATTATCAGTTCACGCACTGCATCAATGTTCTCTGGCACAACGGCCGTTTTTGGACGACCTTCGTCTTTTAGCGAGTGTCGGCCACGATTGATTTCATTAAACCAGTTTTTCACAGTGCTATAGGATGGTGCTGCATCGCCATACAAATATATAAGTTCATCGATGCACTCTTGTCGTGATAGTCCACTTCAAAAGTTGTGTAAAATGATCACAAGAAAATGTTCTCGAGTCAATTCCGTTTTTTGCCAAATTGATTTTTTCAAGTCACTGTAAACAACACAAATGATGGTCGCACGTCAAAAAGTTCAGAGTACGATTATGCTAAACAATATCAAACTTTCCAATGGAAATTTTAGAAGGCGTCAGGCAGGCAACACTTAGTGTTGCCAAGGCCAGAAATATATATAGCAACCCTTGTAATCCGCAACATTTTTTTGTCGGAAATTAACGGATATATTTGCATGAGAAGCTAATCACCTGCGGTCTACACAATACTCATTTTCCGAACGCGGCCCTACCGACGACTTACATAATACCAAAATAGTCAACTGCGGAAAAAACCGATCCGCAGTCATCCGTCGGCGTGCATAATAGACACGACTGTCGTTTTATGCGTTAAAAGCGAGTCAACACGTTATGCGTTATGTTTTCCATTACTCGTACTTTTGTGCGAAGCTAAGCTCGAAAATGAAAATTAGCATTGTATTTAATCATTTGATATTGTTATTTGAAGTGAAAAGATGAATTAAATAGAGAAAAAGTATTCGGAACCATAAAAACCGAAATCTCCTTTGAAACCAAAAAAAAATCATCGATTTTAAGGAGTAAGAAAAAATGGTAAAAATAAGGATAAATGGTAAATCTATTCGCGAAATTTCGAAAATTGTTGGAATACACCACATCTATATAAACAAATCGTGAATAAATTAAAAAACTGTAACCTATTAGAAAATTTCAAGGTATCAGGTCGCCTAAAACGTTCATATGAAAGGGAAGCTAGACAAATTGTTTAAAAACATCACAACAGAGACCGAGAAGGCCGTAAGCGCTAGTACCGTAATAAGAATTTAGCATAAGAGTGAATTTCATGGCCTCCGTCCCCGAAAGAAAGTATATAAACAGAAAGGCTAAATTATGCTCAAAAATATAAAAACAAGGACAATTCGTTTTGGAATACTGTTCTTTTTAGTAATGAGAGTAAGTTAGAGATACTTGCGTGAGAATAGCACAGGAAAACTAATGAAGAATTCATGGAACAAAACCTTCAAACAACGGTAAAGTATGGTGGAGGCCCGGTTATGGTCTGGAGATGTTTTGCAGCTTCTGGGGTTGGAGAACTTGCTTTTATTGCATTTATTGTTGTTTAAATAAAAGCATTGGGGTTTCATTGCCTGGTAAATGGATCATCTGACAGGATAACGATCCTAAGCATACCTCACGCTTGGCATAGGAATGCCTTCTATATCAAACACCAAATGTAATAGAGCGTCCCCCGCAATCCCCAGACCTCAACCCAATTGAGCATATTTAAGACTACTTGAACCGAAAAATTCGGAAAATGAGAACCATATTCAATAAAAAGTCCCTAAATGCTGTGATTCAAGAGGAGTGGAAACAAATACCTGTAGAGTACACAAAAAGAGCGGAATCGAATCCACGGTGGCTAGAAGAGTTTATTAAGGACAAGGAAGGCGGAACAAAGTACTAACTTACTTAACATTAAGATTTTGTGCTAAATTTAAACATAATTTAAAGTTAAATTTAAGGTGCTGACTCACTTTGACGCGTAAGATCTTCACTGTTTTTATATAAGTAAAAATGTAAATAAGAATATATCCTCCATAGTTTTGGTTTAATTTTCTTAATAAAAAAACGTTATCTTTTTCTTTTTTACAAGAACCAAAATCATAATGGGTGTTGACTCAATTTGACACCCGTTGTACGTATTAAGGCCCATTTAGTCTCGACGGTTGACGGTAGATTCTGCAACCTGCAGAAGTCTACCGTCGTCAACCGTCAAACTGTAGTTATCTCCCTCTAACACATGCAAAATGCAACCCTCAACTGAAATAGCTGATTGCCTACCGTCAACCGTCGAGACTAAATGGGCCTTTAAGTGTTAATCTAGGGGTGGTTGAGTAGCACTTGACTATGCGCTAGTACGAATGACATTAATCGTTTTTCGAAGTTTACTGTTATTGCAAATCTAGGGTGATCCGTTAACTCCCCGTTTTCAACAACTCTTTTTCGGTTTATCCGCAAAATTACGATTTTTAATTTTTGATTTTTTTATAAAACCGTTTAAATTGAATTTTCCTAAAATAAAAAGTTTCCTCGAATGTGAAACATTTTCCCATAACACTAGTTTACAAATTATGATTTTTTTCCTCCAGAGCTCTAAATATTTTTTTTTTTCCTATAGGTTTTGGCCTCCAAAAAAACACGAAAATGAATTTTAAAACATTTTCCTCTGATTAGTTTTTAAGATAAAATTTTCTGAATTTTTTTTACGATTCTGTATGAGATGTCTCAGCTAGTTGGACCATAACTCCCAAACGCTATAACCGATTTCATCAAGAGTTGTCTTAAATGAAAGGCATCAGTTCAATTGTTTTGACGTTGGGAGCATTTAAAATTAAAAAAATATTTTCTTTGCAAAAAACACATTTTTAAACTAAAAAAAATATATAAACAATAACATAAAAATATATATAGGTAAATAAATTGAGCATTGGACAAACAAGCCATGGTTTGTTAAATTGGCTGAGAAATAGTAGAGCTACACGTTGTTTAGTGGGACAGTATGACGTGATTATATAGCGTGATCCATAAAGAGGTATTTTTTTAGAACAAAAAAAAATTCAAATCAAGTGTGGAATCTTTATTGGTAATTTGTAAGGCATTTAATAGCATTTATTTTTTAAATATAATAACCTTCAAATGTTGGCCGCAGCTACGCCTCTTGCTTTACCTTCTGAGGGTCCAATTTTGGATGACTCGTTCGAGCATCATAAAGATCAATATGATGGAGCGATAGCGAGCACCATTCACGGTTACGTTCCGGCCATCATCATTTTTGAAGAAATATGCAAGCCAAATCCAATAAAAGTTGTTCGTGGAAGAAGCACCTCGAAGAAAATGGTTACCTGTTTCTTTGGCAAAGCTGGTCATGTGGCGACTGTTCCGCTTGAGCAAGTCTTCGGAGAAATTCGAAAAACGAACAAGAGAAGACAAATTATTGTGCACAATGACAATGCAAGCTCTCACACATCGGCTCAAACCAACGCCTTTTTGACCTGCCAAAACGTCGAATTGATGGGTCATCCGCCGTACAGCCCTGACTTGGCGCTCAATGCCTTCTTTTTATTCCCGCACATCAAGAAAAAAATGGGTGGTTAACGATTTTCGTCGCCAGAGATGCTGTTGAAACGTTCAAAAACCATGTTTTGGAGGTGTCTCAATCGGAGTGGAAAAAGTGCTTCGAAAATTGGTTTATGCGCATGCAAAAGTGTATTGATCTTAAAGGAGAATATTTTGAAAAACATATAACCATTTCCAATGATAAATATTCGCATTTTCATTGTTAGGCCAAAAATATAAATAGCAGCTCAAAGAAGTGAACTTTTTATCGAGGTACATCCCTTAAAAGCGAACCGTTTTTCTCCCTGGACCGATTTCGACCGTTTACAATCCCAAACAGCTTATGACTATCATAATTAAAATTTGTTTGACCGCAATCGTGCTCTCAACAGACACACACACGGACGGACATGGCTAGATCGTCTTAGAACTTTACGACGATCAATAATATATGTGACGCGCAAAATAGAAAGGGACCTAAGGGTAAAAAACAGTTTTGTTCAGGAGAGCCATTTTAAAGATTTAAATACGTGTATCTTTGGTGTACCATCACTTTCATAAAACGCCCATATCTCTGGGAGGGAACACTTTTGGGGCATGGGATCGGTCTAATTCGATGCTCAGATGTTGTCCACATCAAAAAAAGAAAAAAATGAAAATTGATTTTTTTACCCTTAGGTCCCTTTTTCTATGCGCTGTCACATATATACTTGTACTTCATAGGATCTCCGATCAATGTTCCGTGATGTTGCAAATAAAATGACAAATTTAGTATTAAATCAACACTTCGGAGGGGAGTATACAAATTGTAAATCAACTACCTTCTTTATTGTATAAGGTGATCCATCTAGAGGTATTATTCAGAATGAGCACCATTCCCGGTTGAGTTCCGGCCATCATCATTTTTGAAAAAATATGCACCGTGTTTTTCTCTGGGTATAATGACACCTCTAATACCTCTTCTGGTTGCTCTTCAGCCCAAATGCGGCAATTTTGTTTATTACATTGCCGTTGAGCCAGAAATGGGCCTTAACACTGAACAAAATTTTGGCGGATCTTCCCGTTCCTCACCGAACGCTCATTTCCATAATACAGTTGCCAACATTTAAAGGTAATTATTTTGAAAAAATAAATGCCATAAAATGTCCTTTTAAATTACCAATAAAGATTGCATAATTGATTTGAATTTTTATATTTTTTTTGTTCTGAAAAAATACCTCTTTATGGATCACCTTATACATAATGCTTTACAAAAAACAATCGGCCGTAGGCACCCCTGCTCTACGGTAAACCTTAGGTTAGTAAAGATGTAACTAAAATGCTAAAAATGTACCAGGACGTGTAACTCTATTATTTGTCGCCCGATTTTTATAAACGATAGCTTGTTTTGCTTTTTATTTTATAGTTTTTATAATTTTTTTTAATTTGAAATCATAATTTTTGCTAAAAAATTTTTAAATTTTAAATGCCTCTAATGTCAAAACTTTTAAACTGATTTTAATACCTTGTATGAAACAGTTTTAGAAAAGCTAATTTCCTTTCATTTGAGACCACTCTTGATCAATAGCGTTTAGGAGTTAGCGTTTGGGAGTTATGGTCCAAAATGCTGAGACATCTCATAAAGACCCCTTAAAAAAATTCCACAAATTCTCTTGAAAACACATCAAAGGAAAATTTTTTAAAATTCATTTTCGTGTTTAGTTAGGCAAAATCTACAGGAAAAAAAATATTTAGAACTCTGGACCAAAATTAATGTAAACTAGTGTAATTGGTGTGCGCTATTTCGAACAACATTGGCGTTTCAAATCGACCAAATGTACCCAAATGTATCGAATTAGAAATGGGGTTTTGGTCCTTTATTAGCACACATACTTTTAAATTGACCACATGTATCCTCGGGAATCGAATTAGAAATGGGATTTTGGTCCTTTATTAGCACATATACTTTAAAGTTAAAGCGCATTTACAATAACCGTTCACGGTAACGGCATGACAATGTTCAACCTTTCTAATATTTTTATTTTTACAGCCGATTCAAATTTAAGACCGACTGACATTTTTTCAGTACGAGAATATTTTTATACTTTCGGTTAAATAAACGTTTATAAGTTCGGTTAAATAAATGGTCACGATGTTAATTATAAATAAAACAAAAAGTTTTCAGAGAATTATCTTAATATGTTTTATTATGATAGTAGGATATTATATGACAATTATGTGTGAAACAAAATACCGGCCAAATGCTCGCACGGCTTCGGTGGCATTCCTATCCGATGGTCCATATTTTCAATGACTGAGACAAAATGGAGATTCAATGTCGTTAATGTGCCGAATTATCTCATCCTTTATCTCTTGAATTATCGTCCAGGCCCATATCCCCAATTTCTGGCCACAAGAAGACCGTTATCATCCTGCGATAGCAAACACAAATTTCGTGTGAAGGTTGACGTCTCTTCTGCCGCGAACTGGGCGCAGGCGTTTTCACATTACCTACAGATCCGGTTTGCTAAAATGTGCTCACAGTTCTCCTGATTGTACACACATTTAGTCGATTATGCAGACTTAAAAGAAATCACGAATCATTTTTAATTGAACACCCATTTACGTAAAAGGCTTCAACAATCGTTTTGTAAATTATTGTAGATCGCAATAGAATGACTGCGAAGATAAGTTTTGGAAAGCAACAGTCTGGCGACGACCTTAATTCGACCGGGAGCTTATTTAAAATACCAGCATGACTATCTTTCCAAAGCCCATATTCCCGTGAAATCTAAACCTTCAGCTCTACAATGTGTCATTGCTTCAATAAGTACAGGGTGTTGCGCGGTAATTTGCCTATTTGGGAATGAAATATAAAAATTATAAAACTTAGAAAATTTTATTTTATATTAAAATTATACTTTATTGAATAATAAGGGAATTTTAAATTACGTAGTGTATCTGGCAAATGTCGACCTTCGCTATTCACACACTGCAGCATACGTTTTCTGAAGTTTTCATGAACTCTAACAAGCATGTCGTCTGGTATTCTGTCAATTTCAGCCTCAATATTGTTAATTAGGTCTTCCAAGGTGTTGGGACGGTTGATATACACCTTCGACTGGAATTCTATTGCCTCAAGAGCCGGCTGAAAAAAACTTCTGGAAGTGCTAAGAGCAAGTGATTGCTTCCGAGCAGAGCGTTTCGGAGATTGCAGTACTGCTGCTCTAACTCTCTCAATGTTGTGTGGTGTTGTAATCCTTCTCTCAGGTCCCCTTCGTACACATGACACATTCCCTGGTGTTCTCAACGAAATTACCCAATTTACAATTGATTGCCGTCCAGAAACACGTCAGCGTGGGAAACAGCGAATTGTAAACGAAAAGCACCCTGCACTGCAATGATAAAGTGCGCATTTTAAAAATATGCTTCAACACAAAATGACCTCTCCCCCGTGTCCAATGCATAAAGGCAATTGAAAAGTAGACGAATACAAATCTCCCGCCAACCACTATAAGTCATGCACACTCTCCACTCTCTTCGACCAACAGTGCCGCCACAGCCTACAGTACAAAAAAGTAAATTTCCGCGCCCTGGATGTCGTTTGGGAGCGTGTTGAGGACGTCACTAGGGCAGGCACGTACTCGTATTTCCCTTGTAAATCCGATGCAGGTAGATCTCTGCGTCTTGTGTAGGAATTTATTAATGGTCTTCTCCGTTACAGGCCACCCTACAACCGATCCTTATGTGAGTATCAGTGTTATTATGACAGCGTGTATCCACTATTTTCCGATTGAGACCCCAACGGGTAATACTCATTGATTAGCAATATGAAAACTGTCAAAGTACAAACATATATGAAGAAATTCAAAGCATAGAAAACAATTTTCAAAAAAATCTGTAATTATTACAATAAAAAATAATGCAAACTGGTCGTTTCTTTTTCAAATTATTAGAGGCTGGTCCTGGCCTTTTCTGCTAAGGTCAACACACACGTGGATTCCTAAACGTTGATACGGAACAAAGCCACTGCGCGTGTTGTGCTCTATTCAATGGGTTCACTTTAATAACCATGTGCCGACTACCGCAGCGTACGGAGACACGAAGAAAACACTACATGCCCTGTTGAAAGCAGCTTCGGATATATTGGCCGCAATATCACTGATTGGACAAAATTTTTCATGCTGAAAAGGAATTTACCTTATAAACTTGGCGGCATGGGACAGCGCCAAAAATGATAAGCAACCACAAACAAACATTCGTAGGCACAAAGTGTTGCTGCGTTATGCTGTTTATTTATGTTGCACTCTGTATTAGCATTCGCTCTTGCTCTAGCAGAAGCCACGAACGATGAATCAGAAAGCCATAATGAAGATGACGAGTCATCATGAAATGCTCGTCGCCTAAACTTATATGTTTGCTGTTCATTGCATCAATGGCTGGAATGGTTGGTTCTCTAGGTTGAACGATGGCCATGTCGAAATAGTTGCAGAAGAAAACAGAAAATGAAACTGTCTAACGCGTAAATTAATATTGTTGCGTGTGGTTACTGAAAAATGGTTTTCAAAATGATGTTTATTTCTTTGTTTGAAATTGTGAAACACACTTATAAGAGAAGTAAATCGTTCAACACTAATACAAAATGTATACTCTATTGTTCTTGTGTATGTATATAGATGTATGCAGTTTGTTACTATGATATTTAAAATTATATTAAAATTATAACTAGGGGTAAACTAAAAAAAAAAGAGAAAGTTATAGGGGCAGGCTGCTTACAACACTAACATATATAAAGAATATAACATATCTAAGAACCTAATAATGCCAACAAACCAACTGCGTTTTGTTATTGTGGTAATGGGACACATCAAGGGACAACAGCAAACAGCGATATATTAACATCAAGATGTAAAAGGCGGTTTTCATGATGATAGCTGGCACCATTGCCAAGAATAAGGTCGCTATTCATCAATCCAAGATCACAATATCATCGTCATCTGCTATATGCGACGTTGAAGCATTTGTTCTTGTCGCTGGAGATTTATTTTTATCCTTATTGCCTTTTTGCAAGAACTGACTGATCAATTTGTTTTTAGCCGGTGTAGAAATTTGCTGGCCACGACCAACGGACATTAGTAATGGCACTCGTTTCTTTTCCTTTGGTTGATGAGAGTTAGGAACAGTTGGCGATTTCGTTTTATTATTATCTGTACTCTTTTTACTCTCTTTAGGGGATGTATTGGGAGAAGTAGAGTTTGCAGATTTCTCCAATTTACTGGCCATTTCCTCTGCCGTTAGAACTTTTGTAAACTTTGTTATTTGCGCCCTTGTATTCTTGCCTTTATCATCTATCTTGTTGACGGTTTTACTATCGCTACTGTCCTTTGCAGGTTCTTGTTCTATCGTTTCTGTCACTTCTTCGGCATTTGCAGACTTCTTCTCTGGCTTTTGTCTTGGCGTCAGAGTGTATTCCCATGTGTTTTGCAAATGCAGTGCTGACATATCCATTTTCTTAAGCGTATCCTGGTTGACCACCCAACATAAGCGTTTTTTTATTTTTTTCTTTGATTTCTTCGTACTGTCATTTGTCGTATCGCTATTGTCTGTTTGTGCGATCGATGCTGCAGATGCTTCAACCACTTGCCATTCCGCTATAGCATCAATTTTCTCGCGCACAGCGGCTTTAAGCGGATTTCCGAATTCACCGTTTTTAACAGTTTCTTCGGTCTTTTCAACATATGCAATGTATTCTTTGATCAAGAAATTCTTTGAGTGGTTATTGCCGTGTAACAATCGTACCAAGTCTTTTAACATACCGTCCGTTACTGTTAACGGTTTGATTTTATCATTGGCGGATTTTTCCGAGTTACCAGCATTTGATGCAGATGGCGAAGAGAGTTCATCAGCTTCTGGTTCATCCAGCAACGGAGGATCGGTGTACAGCATTGCTCTCATATTTAACGTATCCCATATTATCTTTGGACACTCGGTTGGCTGGTTACCATTCGCATCGACCCAAATGCAGCCAATCAGGCGAGGTTTGATTTTTTCTGTTTTCTTTTTCATTTCTTGAGCGAACTCTTGTTGGAGTATTTGCAATTTGGCCTTTTGAGCTTCTCGCGTATTGTCATCGCCGTTGCCAAGTTCATCTTCATTCTGCATTTCTTCATCGCTTAAATGACCGTGAGGCACAAACCAATCATTATCCACCTCATAATCATCGTCTTCGGATTCTTTTTCTTTGTCATCATCACTGCCATCTTCCAACGATTCTCCGGGTTCCTCTTCCTCCCACTCGTCATCTGAATCAACTTCGTAGTCAAAGAATTTCTAAAACGAATCAATGCGTCAAAAGTTTTATAAATAGTCGCTAGAGTTAATTAACTTACCTTGTCCTGCGCAAAGGGCTTCTTTGCATTTATGACTGAGGACTTTTTGCGCCATGTGCCATAGTAAGGCGGGCGACGATTGTCATGGAATTTATAGAATTTGACACGCATTTCTTCACGAACGTACGCAGGTGTATCCTCCACAATGGCCTCGCCAACCCGTTCTAACTCGTCTTCTATTGGATAGAAACGAAAATCTATTTAATATTTATAATGAGTTTAATAAAGTTGTTCGTAAAATACCTATAATAACAACATCATCTTTGGATTCTGTTGAAGGACGCCTCCATTTACCCGGCAAAATTTTGCCACCACGTAGTTCCGAAACGTACAATTTTGATTTTGGCAGAGGTTTTATTCGCACAATCTCTTCTTCGTCACTGTCGCCGCTACCATCAACGTCCATTTTATCGCTTTTGCCGCTTTTCTTTGCCTGCTTGAAACCTAAGAAGGAGTCGAGCCTATGTCGAGCTTCGTTTGTGAAAACTTTACGGCATAGAGGCGCTAGTTTCATATCACCCTTGATCTGGAATGGCCGAAAGGCCAAGGCCTTGGTGCCGTCGCCTGTATTCTCATCATCCTCGATATTCTGTTGGGCATTCGAAGGAGCTTTGGCGACAAAGAATTTTGTAAATGCTTCGGCGGCCTTTTTCTTTTTAAGGTCCGCTTCTTCTTTCTCCTGTTCTTTACGTTTACGCTCCTCCTCTTTCTTGCGTATCTCTTCCTCTTTTGCTTCATTTCGTTTGCGCTTCTCCTCGTTTTTGGCTTCGACTTCAGCTAGACGCTTACGCTCTTTTTCTTCGCGTTCTTTGCGTTTCAAATCGTCTTTCTCTTCACGCTCCTTGCGCTTTTGCTCCTCTTTCTCCTCGCGCTCACGCTTTTTCGCCTGCTCTTTTTCCTCCTTTTCTTGTTGCTTTTTCCGCTTTTCCTCCTGTAGTATACGTTCTTTCTCCTCCCGAGCTCTCTGTCGCCGTTCAATCAACTTCATTTGCTTCGGTGTCAAACTTTTGTTCTTAAGGCCTCCACTTTCCGCATTTTTTATGGACTCTATGGTGGCATTGTGTCTAGATTTAGAATCTTCACTTATATCCGAGGAACCATTAGCATTTTTGATGGAGGTGTTCTCCGTTTCATCGTCCGCATCATCATCATCTTCATTGTCGTCCTCATTATCATCATCACTACACATAAGGACACTGTCTTCCGGATCTTGCTCTTTATTTTCGACTTCTCCGTAACTAGTTTTTTCCGGAGAGGTTTTTGTGGTATTTGTTTCGGACTTGTCGCCGCCAGTTTTAGCAGCACCGTTCTGTGGAGGTACGATCCGCTTTTCTTGGCTCTTATCTTCTGAACCAGAATCAGAATCTAAGCAAATAGCTTCCACTTTCTGAAAAATAAACTTTGCTTAGAAAAAAAAAACAATAAAAAAGACCACTTTTTTATAAGTGGTACTGTACCCGCCATATGTGCGATAATTTGGAAAAGTAGAAGCACACAACCTTGAACGATTTCCAGGTAGGCAAATCCAAATAAATTGTACTCACTTTTGTTGTTGTTTCCTCAACATCCTTTTCGGATGCCTCCTCATAGTCCAACTTGGTACGTTTTTGAGGATTGAGTTTGCTCGAAACTTCTTCAATGTCATCACTTGAATCGGCACACGAGTTATTTTGTGGAGATGTATCATGGGTTAATGAAGTGTTCGTCAGTATACTGTTTATCTTCGACTTCCGCCGCTTGCTCTTTTTGCCAGCGCTGTGAGGTAGTTTGATTTGCAATTTCGAGGCACTGCCACATTTGTCTTTCTTATCCTTTTGCGCACTTGACTTTGACGATGACTGAGGTGTTCCAGCACCTTTACCCCGTTTCGCTTTGGCTGCAGTTGTCTTGGGTGTTTTAAGCGTGGCGACCAACGCCTTTCCTTTAGATGCGGCCGCCTCCGTTGTTGTGTCACTGACAGCATCATCTTCATCATCCGAGAGGGTGACAACTTCAACCTCGCTACTTGTGGCAGAAATTTTCTTCTTTTTACTGACTGCCGCAATTACTCCAACATTTTCCTTGCTTGTATTATCCGCATCTTGGTCCGTTCTGTCATCATTATCGGATTCGTAGGACAGTTTGCGTTTACGAGCATCGGAGGCATCTTTTTGTCCACCTTTTTGGGCCGCCGACTTAGATTCTTTTTTAGAATCGTTTTCAGTGGTTGTAGTTGAAACGGTTGCAACGGGCGATGATCCAGGAGCAATAACTTTGAATGGTAAACGCGCCTGAACTAATTTTTTTGCACTGTTCTTTTCGTCATTGCTCGCAGCAATATTTTGTTGACTCCTTCTGGCCGACGATGTACCACCACCTGTAGAATTGCGCATTATTCGCAAATCGTTGTTAGCAAATTTATTGTACGTTCCAAGTAAACAATTACGATTAAAAACTAAACTCTTAATTAAGCACTACCAAATATTTTCACAAATATAAAAATAAGACAAAGCTAGACTACAGCAAATAAAAGTGTTTTGTGAAAATGACAGAAAAACGCGCGAACTTCAGACTGACACGGCACTGCCAACATTAAAAACTAGAAACAGCTGCGGGGATCTTGGGGATTCTCAGAAAATACTATTTGTCATTTTTTCGTATTACGATATTCAGTATTCATTATGTCCAAGATATCTTTCAAATCGACAATAAAGAAAAATTGTTTATTTTTTAAATCCATTGTATTCTACAAATCGAAATAAATCAATTGCAATGCGTGTTTTATTTTGATCAAACTGACATCTCTGCAGTTGGCCACAATCGTTATTAAAAAACAACACTGCATACAAGTTTTCATAGTTTTCAGCAGAGAAATGACAAATTGTTCATATCATTTTCTACGTTTATACAATAGCTTTAGGATATGCTCAATGCAGTAGCATAATTGTCGTCCTCGTAATGAAATACAGGGTGGCGCATTGTTCTACAAAAACAAAACGTATTTCTGTAATATTTATTTTTATTTTGGAAGGTTTGTATTTAGATTTATTTAAATGAATGCTTGGGATAACGGAAAGAGGATTTGGATAGTGCAGTGGTACCATGCTTTGCAGTCCTGCATTTTCTGTCCAAAGGGAATTTAGGCGGGAGTTTGGCGGAAATCCCACAAGTAGATAGGACATTAAGAGGCTGATTGTTGTTGTTGTAACAACAATATATTTATTTTGAAGTCTTGGTCGTCTATGGGGGATCTGCTTCGGTATCCAAGTGGAGGAAACGCGACATTTGAACTGAGTGGGCTTGGCCGGACAATTGAAGAGGTGCAGCACATCATGTGGTCCCTGATGACAGGCGGGACAGATGTCCGGAACGTTAGCATCAATTCGTGTCCAGTAAGAATTGAGGCGGCTACACCATCCAGATCTCAGCTGTGCCAGAACCACGCGCGTCTGCCAAGGTAGTACCTTCTCCTCAGGTGAAATCTCCGGGGGATGCCCTAGCACTACATTCACACGGTAGCTGGATACTGCTGCTGCCACTTCATCGGCGGGAATGTTGTTCAGACCTGCCTGATAGTTTCGACGATCTAAAGGTTGTCTCTTATACAGCTGGACCTCTCTCTCTCTAGATCATGAAGATAGTACCTGATCTATCTGGGCGGAGGCATCCTGTCCAAGAGACGGTGGTTAGGATTACTGCTGCGAAAACACCATTGCATGTATTGCTTAGACAGCAGGAAATTGTGTCTGTGCATGGTAAGAACCTTTGTCTCCTCATGTAAATGGTCCTCAGAAGGCACCCTGTTGATGTTTTGATGGCGGCATTCTGGCAAGTCTGAATTTTCTTCCACTGCGTCGTACTCACCTTCGCCGACCATACAGGTGCTGCGTAGTTTGCTACAGACCGACATATCGCTTTGTAAGAGGCCAACAAGGTTTCTTTGTCGGCTCTCCAAGTACTGCCGGCAAGTGACTTGAGGACCTTGTTCCATCTTTTGAGTTTATCGCAGTTAGCTGTAGATGTGCAGAGGATCGAAAAAGGCTGTCCAATGTGACCCCAAGGATTTTGGGGTAGTTGGTAGTCGGGATGTTGACGTCATCGACTTTCACATTGAGTGACAACCGCACCTCTGCGGTCCATGCAGTAAACAGTGTGGCTGATGATTTGGAGGCGGATATTTTCATCTTCCTCGCAGTGAAAAAGCGTGCTAAGTCAGTGAGGTAAGAGTTTATTTTCTCGCAGGCTGGTAAACTTGTTTGCCGAATGTGGAAGTATTGCGCAAAGACCGTACTGTCGAGATCCACATGTTCGAATTCAAGACACCATCGTCCGTTTAGGCAAATCCAAGCGCTTCGACTCGAAACTTACCGGCGCAAATTACTGTTAGCGGACGGTTATTACAACGGGTAATTCATGATTAACTTAAACTTGTTTCCGTACAAAGTCCAAATTACAGGCAAGTTAAACTGGCCTGTATCTGCCTATTTGAATGGAATTTTGACAAAAAAATATTGAATAAAGATATGAGCTTGATTGTTACATTGCTGGTTTATGTCCATTTTCATGTAAACGGCTATGCAAACCAACAAAATTTCCGTATATGGAGTTCATCTTATTCACAAATACTCCATGAGATGGAACAGCACCCAGAACGAGTTACTGTGTGATGCGCAGTTTCAACTAGCTCCAAAAAACAGCCAAATTTCTATGGTTTAACTGTAACTGTCAATGGGGATCGTTATTTAATGATGTTAAAGGAGTATTTTTTACCCAGAACTGCGCCAAAGACCTATCTGATTCAACAGCATTTGGTAACAGCAAGATGGAGCAACTGCACATATAACCAGACCAATATCGATGGTTGCGTTGGCTGAGTGACATGTGGCTCCGTCTTGTTGAAACCAACTGTCGTCCATGTCATTCTCTTGAATTTTTAGAAGCAAAAATCGTGGTAACGCTCGACAAATGACCCAATGATGCCGCCAGCCCAAAATCCACACCAAACAGTGACTTGTTGTGTATGCATTGGCTTCTCAATAGTCACGTGTGGGTTCTCTGAACCCGATATGCGGCAATTATGCTTACTGACATAGCCACCGATATGAAAATGAGCTTCATCTGAGAAAACGATTTTTCGGTAAAATTTTTCGTCTTGTTTAATTACTAAGTGACAAAGTTCAACCTTCAAATTATCGGTACTTTTTTTACAGCCGATTCAAATTTTAAATGGCCCATCCTATATTTGTCCGAAAATATTTAAATTAACTAGGCTGAGTTACCGTGAATGGTGTTCGCTCTCTCGAAATTATAACTTCTTGTGGCCAGAAACTAAGGATATGTACCTGGACACTTGCCGCACAGCCAACGAAACAATGGCTCTTTTGCGTGAGAAATTGAATGGCCGTGTTATCTCAGGTGTTGGCGATGGTAATTAGCTGCCACGATCATGTGACTTGGCACTGTTGGACTTCTTTTTTTCGGGAGTAAAAAAAGTGTACGTTAATAAGCCAAGAACAATTCAAGAAGGAAAGATGTGATAATTCGCCACATTAACGACATTGAACCTCCATTATCTATCAGAGTCATTGAAAAAATGGACCACCGGTTAGAGGTATGCCACCAGTGCTGGATTACCCATTAGGCCGGACTAGGCCATGGCCTAGGGCTCCCGACAAGCAGGTATGATATGATTTTTTTCAAAGCAATTTTTAATTTCAAGTTATTTTTCCTTTTTTTAATATTAATTTTTTTCCAAACAATTTATTTATTACAACGAAGTTCTTTACCGCGCGGTTTGGCATGAGGGTAGAATAAAATTCTCACATTATTCTCCCCCACCCCCTCAGTATACTCAAAAACAGTATTTCAGTATTCTCAAAACAGTATTTTGTCTTATTTATCAAAAACGATTTTTGATGAGTTGATTGACATTATGGGAGCAAAAGTTTGATATCAAATTTTTCAGTATTTAGTATTTCAGTCGATTCAACTCCAGATATAGCTCACGTTGATCAACTCAGTATAGTAGTCCAATATGTCGCTAAGAATGAAAAGCCTGTTGAAAGATTTTAACCTTTTTAAACTTTAATGGTCATAAAGGTGTTGAGATAGTTGAACATGTTTCAGAATTTCTTGCGATTTGCGGCTTAGATTTTAAAAATTGCAGGGGCCAATCTTATGATAATGCCCCGAACATGTCCGGTATTTACTCAGGTGCTCAGACGATTTTGTTAAATCTCAACAAAATCCCGATTTATTTACCGTGCGCAGCGCATTCGCTTAACCTAGTTGTAGAAACCGCTGTGAAGTGTTGCTTGTTCTCAGTGAATTTTTTTCTATCGTACAATTACTGTACACTTTTTTCTCAGGCTCGAGACACCGGTGGCACGTTTTAAAGAAACATATAAAAAAAGAAAAGGCACTGAAATCGTTAATCGAAACTCGTTGGGAAGCTCATGATAACGCCACTGAGGCAGCTCTTAAATCTTTTAAAGAAATCCTATCGGCATTACTTATATGTGTATGCAATTGCTGATGATTCGTCACAAAAAAGTGACTTTTTCGTATCTAAATCCGCTGAATGTATCGCGGATAGAATTCAAACCTTCGAATACGTTTTTATGCTTGTTTTGTGGAGCGATATTTTGAATAACTTTCAGGCAACGAGCAAAGCATTGCAGTCTGAAGAGATTGATCTGGAAACCTATGCGCGTTGATGTACTCGTCACTAGAAAATTTGTTAGATGAGAGATAAATTCGAGGTGTTTGAAAACAAAGCCAGATCAATTTTACCTGAGACGGATTATGTGAATGTTGCATCGCGAGTTCGACGAAAAACAAGACAACGAAACGATGGGAATGCTCCAGAAGTTGTATTAAATCCGCGAGACTGTTTTCGTGTCAACGGTTTTCTTGTAATTATCGATATTTTCAATTTTGGCTGACTTTAGTTTGACAGAAAATGAGTACAGCGAAAAAAATTGATGGTTTAGTTGACTTTTACCCTGACGATTTGGAAGATTTTTATCTTGAACTTAAACAGTTTCACGATTTTATCAAATCAAAATTTCCATCAAAACCTAAGTTCACTGACTCTGAACTCTACAAAAATTTGATTCGAGATAATCTTGAAACTGTTTTCCCAAACGTTGACATCTTCGCATTTTTTTTTTAACTCTTATGATTACAAATTGTACAACAGAGCGCTCTTTTTCAAAGTTCAAACGCATAAAAAACGAGCAAAGAAGTGTTATGCGTCAAGAACGGTTGGACATGCTAAGTCTGATGTCCATTGAATCGGATGTTCTTCCTCAAATTGATTTTGATGATGTCATTAATGATTTTAGTGATCAAAAATGTAGGAGAAACGTTTTTTAAAGATGAACGTCGTTTTCATATTTAAACGAGATGTCCAAAGATTATTTTATGAATTACTATACTGTAAGAGACATAAATACTGTTACAACATTGAACACACCCATTTCAATAGTAGAACTGAACATACCCCGTTTATGTCATATGGGGTTTGAAAGCTAACCTCAATAGCGTTAGTCTGTAACGGGATTTAATTATTGTTTCAAATTTCATTATGGAGTGGTCAGATAATGAGAACCGTATCGCTGTAATAGCGCTTTTCAAGTGTGAAATGAAAAAAATCGATATTTTCAAAACGCTCCGGCCACTAGGGATTAGCCGCATGTTCGTCTACCGATGCATAAAACTGTTTGAGGAGACTGGAGATGTAAAAGACCGCCACCGGTCGGGCCGCCCACGCTCTGTTCGAACACCGCATGTCATCAAAGCCGTTAAATCAAGTATTCACAGAAATCCGCTCTGAAAACAGAAAATCATGGCCCGTGAGATGAATATCACGCAAAAGTCCATGAGTCGAATTACTAAAAAAGACTTGGGACTTTCAAACGACGTACCGGTCATTTATTGATTGCATCTTTAAAAGAATAGGATTGTAAAATGCAAACGTCTTTTGATGAAGCACGCTGATAACTTGCACAGAAGAATTATGTTCACCGATGAAAAAATTTTTACCATTCAGGAAAAATTTAACAAGCAAAATGACAGAGTGTATGCGCGGTCATTTAAGGATGCATCTGAACTGATCCCAAGGGTGGAAAAGGGTCATCACCCAGCTTCAGTCATGGTTTGGTGGGTTGTCTCTTACGATGGGGTCACTGACCTGCATTTCTGCGAACAAAAAGTCAAAACATCGGCCAAAGTTTACTAACAAACCGTTTTAGAAGCTGTTGTGAAGCCTCTTAACAATTCCCTGTTCCAAAACCAGCCATGGACTTTTCAGCAGGGTTCTGCACCGGCCCATAAGGCTAAAACGTCAAAGGCCTGGCTTCGAAACAATTTGCCAGCGTTCATTTCCTCTAAAGAATGGCAATCAGGCTCCAGATTTGAACCCATTGGATTACAAATTGTGGACGGCTTTAGACGACAAGGATTGTCACAAGAGATAACCCAACATTGGATCTCTTAAGACTGCTTTGGTTCGAGCTGTGGCCTATTTTCCAATTGGTCCAAAAACATTCAGTACTTTTTATTTTACAGCATAAAACGTGTGTAACCGTATTTATGTCCCTACTAAATAAAATCAAAATATATATTATTTGTCAGAAAAAAAAACTATTTTGATTGTTTTATTGTTTTATTTATTTACAACCTTTAAATGATATTAGTAAGCTGATTAAATTATATAAATGCATAAATAAAGAATAATTTGACATTAATTAAAAAAGGGGAGCCCACAATTTGAATGGCCTATGGCCCCCATTTGGGTTAATCCGGCACTGTATGCCACCAAAGCCGTGGCAGGCATTTTGCCGATATTTCCATAGATCTTTTTATAATAATAAAAAATATTAAGAGAATTCTCTGAAAACTTTTTGTTTTATTTACAATTAACATAGTGAATTTTAGTTGGGCCACACTTTATTAACTGTAGTGACATATTGTCACAAGAGAGATCCGCCAATATGCCATATATTTTAAATTTTCAACAATTTTTTGAACATTATTCTTAAGGATTTATTAACAATAGTGTTCAGTTCAAGATTACAATACATTAATATCTTATTTTGTTTCCCCTATATAGAGGGCAATTTAAGAAAATGTCTGTAAATATTTAAAAAATCCAGGCAGAAATCTTTCTCAAATTAAAGGACCTGATAAATATTGCACAATATATCAACGAAACTTATTCTCAAGGACTAAAGAAATGTAATTTTTCCGCTAATCTTTTCAGTTGTCTAGCAACCTTACTGTTATAATTTTCTTTTAAACACAATTTTCGTTTTGACATTTTTCTTTTATGAATATGAAGAAATAAACTTACATAAAACAAGTAAAAAAAATTAAGTCGAGCGGGGCCCTACACCAATCCATTGTTCAGAAGATTCCGCGCTCTATCAGGAGGACATATGTTCTAGTTTTACTACAGGTTATTGTTTGTCGCTCATAGCGTATCATGCAGCACCTTATATCGGAGGGGACCTTTGTGTGGGAGCTATTCGAAAACGTGGACCAGTATTGCCAAATTTTTGCCAGAGATATGTGTTCGTCAACCTAATGCCCTGTGTTAAACTTGGTAGAAATCAGATGTTATATGTGACTTTTAGAGCTTTAGGCTATAAAATGGGGTGAACCTAAAATAAATAGGTGGAATCAGATAGTGATTCGATACAGGTCGTCAAACTTAACATAGTGCCTTCAAGGTGTAGAAAAAATCAGCACCATGTCAAACCGTTTCCATTGAAACGGAAGTTTTAAACTACTTGATTTCTTCGCGTTACGATCCGACCTCAAACGAAGGAACTGTACAATAAAATCCATTTGACGGTATTTAATTTTCGCAGTAATTTATTCCCCCATTTCTGAAATACTCTTTCTATGGGCTTCAAAACTAGGGAGCTTTCTCGTACAACGTTTTTTTTTAATCCTAGCATCGACCCGCGATAATGTGCAGCAAGTTCTAAATTACTTGATTCCATATATGTATCCTTAAAAGCAACTATGCAATTAGAAAATTTTGTCGGTGTGACGTTCATAGGGCGTGACTAGTTTAAAAAAAAACTAAAAGTAGTTAAGTTCAGCCAGGCCGAATCGTACATACCCTGCACTGTGGATCCGCTGTTGAAATCACAGAAACAACAATCATCTTCCACAACGGGTCACTGTTTGGTGTGGATTTTGGGCTGGCGGCAAGGAGCCGTCGTTACCGTCAACAATGAGCGTTACTGCGCCATGCTCGACGAATTTTTGTTTCCAAAAAATAATTTAATATAAATGTTACGCAAAACATCTAGAGACAATTGAAGCATTGAAACACGAAATTGAAGTCGCCATTGAAGAGATTCGAACCGAAATTATCAATAATGAAGAATGAAGTAGTCACATGAATGATACGATATTTTGTTCTATAATCAATTGACAATGTTCAATTTTGCAATAAAACCAGAAATTTTAAAAAAAATATCAGGGCTGCTATATATATTTCTGGCCTAGGCAACACTAAGTGTTGCCCGGCGCCACCAAACATTTCCATTGGAATGTCTGACATTTTTTAGCATAAACGTACTCAGAACGTTTTGACGTACGACCATCATTTGTGTTGTTTAGTTACTTGAAAAAATCAATTTGGCTACAAAAATGGAATTAACTCGTGAACATTTGTGTGCGATCATTTTTCACAACTTTCGACGTGGATTATCACGACAAGAGTGCATCGATGAACTTCAATCTTTGTATGGCGATGAAGCACCATCCAATAGCACTGTGAAAAACTGTTTTAATGAATTCAATCGTGGCCGACGCTCGCTCATAGACGTAGGTCGTCCAAAAACGGCCGTTGTGCCAAAGAACATTGATGCCGTGCGTGAACTGATAGTGCAAGATTGTCATGTGATATACCGTGAGATAGAGGTATCCTTGGGCATTTCCTCCACCAGCATATATTTGATATTGCATGAACACCTGGCCGAAAAAAAGGTTTGTTCTCGTTGGATCACGCACAATTTGACAATCGCTCAAAAAAAAAGCTTGTGTCGATTGGTGCAAAGAAATTTTGCAAAAATACGCGGTGCTTCAAAAGACGCCGAGTCTTCAAGATATTGAAGACAAAAGGCGAATTATGGATGAGACACTTGGCCGGGATCTACTGGCCATTTCCGAATGGGGTCGAGTGAATAGAGTAGATTTTAATGCACGTAAGACACAGTGCTGCTTGTTGTCTCACAAGCGATTCGCTGACCCAACATTATCGTCAATTTCTATCGATGGTACGGATATTGAACAATCAGAAGCTCTCGATGTTCTGGGCATGAAAATAGAATGTGACGCTCGTTGGGCGAGACATGTATTCGAATTGTCGAAAGAAGCACTCAAGTACATAGGCTTTTTTTTATAGCGGTGCAAGAAATATTTCACTCCTTCTGATCTTTTCAATATCTATACAACTTACATCAGGCCAAAGATGGAATACAACTCCCATATATGGGCAGGTACTCCAAAATCATCCTTGGAGCTACTTGACCGTGTTCAAAGGAGAGCGATGGAGCTGATAGGTGACAGTAGGGTATCCAACTCTATTGTCGGAATGTGGGTTGCGTGACGCTGTTCTATCGTTACTTTTATGGTGTGTGTTCATCAGACATCCGTCGCCTTATTCCTGACGTGAGGATGTTCGGCAGGGATACGCGACTTTCTAGGAATTCACACCCGTTTGTTATCGATTAGCCAGTTGACCGCACTATACACTACAGATCAAATTCGTTTTTCGCTCGTACAGTCCGTATGTGGAATCGACTTCCGGCAAATGTATTTCCCACTAATTGCGACATCCAGAAGTTCAAGGCAAGCGTCAATAATCATTACTCCCTCTTTCCCCCTCCGATCCATTACTTTCCACTCGCCAACGCAATGCACCGCATGTATAGGGGGCATCCCCTGAGTGTTGGTAATTTGAAAAAAAAATGGTCGCATGTTTCTTTGGCAAAACTGGTCATGTGGCGACTGTTCCGCCTGAAAAACGTCGTACGGTCAATTCTGAGGGGTATACCACAATATGCCCGAAGTCTTCGGAGAAATTCGAAAAACGAACTAGAGCTCGCATGACAATGCGAGCTGTCACACATCGGCTCAAATCAGCGCCTTTTTGACTGGCCAAAACGTCGAATTGATAAGTCATCCGCCGTACAGCCCTGACTTGGCACCCAATGATTTATTTTTATTCCCGCACATCAAGATAAAATGCGTGGTCAACGATCGCCAGAAGATGCTATTGAAGCGTTCAAAAACAGTAAATCCATTTTTGATGATAAATATTCGCATTGTCATTATTAGGCCAGAAATATATTTAGCAGCCTCGTACAAAACTCTAAAATAAAAACCTTCAAAGAAAATGGTTATTACAAGAGGCGGCAAAGAAACCAATGGTCCTGCAGGCTTGTTAATATACCTACGTTTTTCAAATCCAGAAACCCTTTTTAACTAAACTTTTAATATTTCTGAAATTATCTCACAATTGTAAAGTCCAAAATAAATAATAAGTAATAATGGGTTTTCAAATTCTTAACATGCAGCCCTGTCACTTAACGCAATTTCGAATCGAATGTGCAACAATTTTGATTTCTCCTACCAAAGGCTGGTTCAAATCCAACTTTCTTTTAAAAAATTAACAAAAAATATTTTTTTCAAACATTTCTATTACTTATGGAACACTATTTCGTTTTTGTGATTGTCTCGGTCTTATAATAGTTTGCAGCTGTATTTCAAGAGTGGGTTGCTTGATTCCCGCCTTAAGGGTCAGCATCGTTAATGGATTAATCGCATAACATTGGTCCCTTAACCCACAAACAAAGTCTAACGGCTCAAGGAGGCCATCTTATATAGCCGAGGCGGCTGATTACCGAACTTGGAGCTCAAAAGAGTGAAAATTCTGCGTCTCCAGCAGAATTTTTAGATAAAAGACATTTTGGCTTCTCGACAATCGTGTGCGGGTTTCCCGATCCCAAGATGGAGCAGTTTGGTTATTAACGTAGACCAGGACGAGTTTAAAATATGCATCTTCAGAAAAGATGATTTTGCGGACGAAATCTTTGACTATATCGAGCTTCTTAAGATCCGAACTTAGAAGCGATAACAAAGCGGACGGTGGTGTGCCCTAATTGAAAGGTCAAATGGATAAGCGATTAAAGCGAGGTATTCGTGAAATGTTCAGCAGTTGAGATCGATGGAGTCGATATTTCAGTGAAGACGATAACCGTGAGTACTATCCACAAGCATGTCATTTTCCTAAACTTGTAGCACAAACTTGCGTACAGAAGGCGTATTGGTTTCGCACTGTTTTGGCCATACAGCATTGCATTTAGTAATAAGTTAGATTACATCAGACAAGTGGCCGCACCCTTAAATAAAAGTATAAAATTACAGAGTTTACATTTTTGGATTGTGATTATATAAGTACGCACCTATTGTATAAGTATTGCATTGACATGGAAATCTTCCTCCAAAAAAAAAACCTTATTCTAGCATTTCTAAGCAGAAGTAAATGAGTAACCTCTAAGCAAAAGCTTCTTGATAAAAATGCATTAGCCGTTCGGAGCCGGCTTTATACAGTTGTTTCCTAATGGAAAACAATAAACATTTTGGATGGAATTTAGGTTGATTGGAAAAGCATTTGAAAATAACTTGAATTCCAATCATATTTTCCCATTTCAAGTGTTGAGATATGCTTGAATTATACTTTTGTTCAATAGCAGTTTTTAACCCTTTAACTAATGTCGAATTAGGGTTTTATTAACAACAGTGATAGTCGTACACTATTTTTCAAGAATAAACATACAGGGTGGCTGATGAAAGCCGCTACAAAAAAAAATAATAAATTTTTTTTCTATTTAATGAATCTGGATATTTTTTTTATTTTAAGATTGATTGTTAGATTTAACAAAAATGGATAACTGGGACCCTGAAACAAGAATTTGGTTTGTACGCCGCTTTTACGCACTGGAGTCCGTAGATTCGATTGAAAGAGAGTATAGGCTCATGTTTGGCGGCAATCCTGCGAGCAGATGGACCATAATGAGACTTGTTGACAATTTTACCGAGCATGGGACAGTCAACAGAATACCTTACCATCGAAACCCTTCTGTTCGGGCGGAGGAAACAATCGCTGCTGCCATACAAAACAATCCAAGAGTTTCGACAAGAGGCTTATCTGATTAAATGGTTATAAACAGACAGTCATTGCAGTCAATTATGCACAAAAATTTGGACTTATTCCCATATAAAAATCAAATGGCCTACAAACTGAACGCAGCAGACTTCCCGATTCGCTTGGAATTTTGCCAAAACATGCTTCAAATGGTAGAAGAGGCAGAAACATGTTGAACTGTCTTTCGATCATGTCTGACGGTGCCCATTTCGATTAAACTGCAACATAAACAAACAAAATTGTCCAATATGGAGTGCTTCCAACCCACAGATATTCCATGAGACGCAATTGCATCCACTTCGCGTCGCAGTGTGGTGTTCAGTTTTATCACGCTGCATTGTCGGGCCCTACTTCTTCTTCTACTGAAGACCGTTACTTGAACATGTTGAGAGTTTTTCTATCCAGAATTACGCCGAATGAGAATTTCTTTCATCTCTCTGTGGTTTTAGCAAGATGGTGCAACTCCTCACATAGCCCGGTCTGTTATAAAAGAATTGCGACGAAAATTTCCCATGAGCTGATATCCACAAACTCCACATTCCGTTGGATCCCCAGGTCGCCTGACCTTACTGTATCTGTCTTTTTCTTGTGGGGTTATTGCAAACAGGAAGTCTACAAAGCAAAACCAACAAATTTGAATAAACTAAAGCATTTCATTCGAGAAAAAATTTCGGCTATTCCTGTCTCAACTCTCCAAGCAGTAATGAACAACTTTTTGGTAAGATGCAGCACATGCCTCAACGAGCAGGGGGCATTTAAATTCCATTATTTAAATGAGCTTTAACTGGAATAAAAGAAAACCAAATTCAATACACTAAAATAAAAAGTTATTTGAGTTTCTTAATGTTGCAATATTCACCAGCCACCCTGTATGTATGGCCGTATTAACTACTGACATACATATGTGACGCGCAAAATAGAAAGGGACCTAAGGCTAAAAACCAGTTTTCTTTAGGAGAGCCATTTTAAAGATTAGGTCCCTTTCTATTTGCGCTTAGAATCGTCGACTTCACTTTCATAAAACGCGCATATCTCTGGGAGCGAACACTTTTGGGGCATGGGATCGGTCTCATTCGATGCTCAGATGTTGTCCACATCAAAAAAAAAGTGAAAAGTTGATGAAAAGTTTTGTTCAGGAGAGCCATTTTAAAGATTAGGTCCCTTTCTATTTGCGCTTAGAATCGGTACTTCACTTTCATAAAACGCGCATATCTCTGGGAGGGAACACTTTTGGGGCATGGGATCGGTCTCATTCGATGCACAGATGTTGTCCACATCAAAAAAAAAGTGAAAATTGATTTTTTACCCTTTCTCTATGCGCTGTCACATATGTATTCAAATTATTATGGGTCACAAAAATCGAAACATCCAGCAACTATGTTATTTTTAAGGTATTAACAGACCCTATTTCAACCATTGTCCTTCCACAAAAATTTATGATATGTGCATTAGTCCCTTATAAATTAACTTTTCCCCCTAGGCCGATTTCGCCTTTTTACAATCACAGAGCTTATAACGTTTTGCCGTTGTCATGCAATTTTTTAGGGTCCCTGGTTAATTTCTTTTTCGCTTTGGTGCTTTCAACAGGCACATGAATGGACGGACAGGTTTAAATCGTCTTAAATTTACGATGATCAATAATTATAATAGTTTTTAACAAAACTTGTCTTCTATTTAAATATAGAAGCAAGAGGTCTTGAGCCGGTTTAATCCCTGTCCAATGTGTAAAAGCAACAGATCGAAATAAAACAAACAAGCTAAACATAAAAATAATTATAATATTTTATAGAGTATCCTGTCAATATTTCGTGGTGTTGCAAACGGAATGACAACTTTATAAGTAGTTTATCATCCACCCATCGTTGCATGGTATACGACTTGTGTTAGGATGGTAATGCAATTTCATGAAGGAAAAGTCGGAAAAAATCGATTAATGGACGTTTTTTCTCCAAAAAGTCGGAAGTAGACTTTAACATATTTATTTTAGAAAGTCTACTTTTTGCTTTGGCTATGTAACCATACCCTAGAACGCCCTCCGATTGCGATCAACTTGGACCAAATCGAAACGCATGGGCCGAATTTCTCGTAAAGACCATTTAAATGGTTTGGGGCCCAAATACGACTGCCACTTTACACATTGGTGTATGTCTATGGAATATGTGTATCAAATAACAAAATTTCTTACGAAGCTAAAAGCAAACTTGTTTCCCCAAGTTTTAGTAACGGCCCTATTTAAACATGGAAATACAGAGTGGAGCGCGATAATTTGCTTTTTTTGCACTACAGGCTGTGGCGGCACTGGCGATCGAAGAGAGTGGAGAGTGTGCGTGACTTATACTGGCTGAAGGAGATTTGTATTCGTCTGCCATTCAGTTGTCATCATGCACTGGACACGTGAGGAGAGGACATTTTGTGTTATAGTGTATTTTTCAAACGCGCACTCGATCGTTGCAGTACAGCCTGCTTCTCGTTTACGATTCGCTGTTCTCCCACACGGAAGTGTTCCTGGACGACAATCTATTGTAAATTGGGTACGAGGATTGCTATATATATTTCTGGCCTAGGCGATACTTAGTGTTGCCTGGCGCCATCTGGCATTTCCATTGGAAAGTTTGACATTTTTTAGCATCAACGTAATCAGAACTTTTTGACGTACGACCATAATTTGTGTTGTTGAAAAAATCAATTTGGCAAAAAAATGGAATTAACTAGTGAACATTTTCGTGCGATCATTTTTTTACAACTTTCGACGTGGATGATCACGACAAGAGTGCATCGATGAACTTAAATCTTTGTATTATGATGAATCACCATCCTATAGCACTGTGAAAAACTGGTTTAATGAATTCAATCGTGGCCGACGCTCGCTCAAAGACGATGTCGCTGTGCCAGAGGACATTGATGCAGTTGGTGAACTGATAATGCAAGATCGTTATGTGACATACCGTGAGATAGAGGCATCCTTGGACATTTCTTCCACTAACGTACATTCGATATTGCTTGAACACCTGGCCTTAAAAAGGTTTGTTTTGACAATCGCTCAAAAAAAGGATCGTATCGATTGGCAAGAAATTTTAAAAAAAAATTCGATCACGGTGCTTCAAAAGACGTTTAAAAGATTGTCACAGGTGATGAATCATGGATCTATGCGCATGAGCCCGAAACAAAACAACAATCGACCGTGTGGGGTCTTCGAAGACGAACCAAATTCAACGAAAGTTGTTCGTGGAAGAAGCACTTCGAAGCAAATGTGGCGACTGTTCCGCTTGAGCAACCTAGGACGCTCAATTCTGAGTGGTACACCACATTTTGTTTGCCTGAAGTCTTCGGAGAAATTCAAAAAACGAACAAGAGAAGACGAATTAAATTAAATCATTGTACACCATGACAATGACCGGCCATAACTTGGGATTAGATGGCATCCGCCGTACAGTCCTGACATGACTTCTTTTTATTCCCGCACATCAAGATAAAAATGGCCGGACAACTATTTTCGTCGCCAGAAGATGCTGTTGAAGCGTTCAAAAACAATATTTTGGAGGTGTCTCAATCGGAGTGGAAAAAGTGCTTCATTTGGTTTGAGCGCATCCAAAAGTGTATCAATCATGGTGGAGAATACTTTGAAAAACAATAAAACCATTTTTAATGATAAACATTCCCATTTTCATTTATAGGCCAGAAATATATATATATATAGCAGCCCTCGTAATTTCATTGAGAACTCCAGGGAATGAGTCATGTGTACGAAGGGGACCTGTGAGAAGGATTACAACACCACAAAACATCGAGAGAGTTAGAGCAGCAGTACTGCAATCTCCAAAACGCTCTGCTCGGAAGCAATCACTTGCTCTTGGCATTTTCAGACGTTCTCTCCACCAGATTATTCATGATGAACTGAATTTTCAGCCGTATAAAACGTGCGTGGTCCAACAATTGTCAGCCACTGCACACACAGCGAGGGTTACGTGAACTGCTTAAGGCAAATGTTTCCTGGACGGCTTTTCTCTTTGAGGGGTGATGTGAACTGGCCGGCACGCTCGCCAGACATAGCCCCATGCGGTTTTTTCCTTTGGGGTTACCTGAAGTCGAAAGTGTATATCAACCGTCCCAACACCTTGGAATACCCAATTAACAATATTGAGGCTGTAATTGGAAGAATACCAGTCGACATGCTAGTTAGAGTTCATGAAAACTTCAGAAAACGTATGCAGCAGTGTGTGAATAGCGAAGCTCGACATTTGCCAGAGACACTATTTAACCCGTTACTGCCTGCCCATAGATCGGCTCGTACAATTTTTAAGAAATTTGGAAATTTATGTCCAAAAGTACATAGAAGTTGAAAGAAAAAAATGAGTATAGCCCAATCTTTCCTCTTTTCTATAAAAAAAATTACCGCGATATCGCTCACCAGGCCCATGCTAAAATTATTTATGTATCAACACTTTCGTGGGTATTTAAGTACCCAATAGGCAGGTATGGGTTAAAACCATGTAATTTAAAAATTCCCTTACTGTTCAATATAATTAAAATATAAAATAAGTTTTTCTAAGGTACATAACTTTTATTTCATTCCCAAATAAGCAAATTACCGCGCTCCACCCAGTATAAATTCGAATTTGACATTATTTTTAAAACATGGGTAAATTAAGAGCCCGTCCAAAACCACTTTTTCATTTAGCTTTTTAGCCCATCTAGAAGTGCAGGGTACAATATGGTCGACCACGTCCGACTTGCGTTTTTTCAGGTTTTTTTGTTGAAAATATTTTCACAGGGACTGCAACTGGGAGAATCCAACCCCTAGTTTCTCAGGTGAAGATGCGACAATGAATTGAAAAAGTCATTTACACTAACTAAGCAAATGTATTTTTATTTAAATTTTTATTTTTAATTTTATAATTACAGATTTTTAAATATGAGTTTCCTTTTTAGATGTATTATTTTCCATTTTTGTTACTTTTATCGTTATTGAATATTTTTAATTTTTTGGGTTGTATTTTCCATTCTTTTTTGTTTTTCTTTTTGTTTGTTCATTATTTTGTTCCACATATTTATTTTGTTGGGTTTTTATGTTTCCTTTCAAAAAAGTATGTATGTATGTGTGTTGCTTTTTATTTAGTTTATTTATTTAATATTAAATCTTATATGACCCTTTGAAATTTTATTTTCTATATGTGTATATGTGTGTCGTCGGTCTGTACGTCGGTCGGTATGCGTGAGATAGTGAATCTTATGGTCGGTCGGTCGCTCTGTTGTTGGGTTGGTTGGTTGGTATGCACTGCTTTGTTGTGGTTACTACTGTTGCTGCTGCGGCGGTAGTTCTGGGGTGTTCCTCTATGAGTTGCAATATTATATATGTACGAACGAATGGATAGCATCATCGTCATCGTGAATAATCCCAAAGTGTGTGATGTTTCATCTTACTTCAAATGCATCAACAGAAAAAAACAAAACAAAACAAAGAAGCCAACAAGAGAATGGTAGCAACGAAAAAACGAACTAAAATTAAAGCTAAACTACTATGAGGGAGAAGGTGAGACATGAGTGTACATAAACTGACTGACTCCAGTCCAAAGGTTTAAAACAAATATTTTTAAAAAATAGTTGTACAATTTAAATCTCTAAAAATGCAAAAAAAATACATAAAAAAGTTCATGAATCTACTGCATTTGTTGCGGTATGCCATTTATATTTACACATGTCCTATTCGCATAAAAGTGTGTTTTAAAATCTGTAAAGATTTTCCGTGCATAAAGAATCCTTCACCAAAAATCTAGGTTAGTTAGTTAAAATAACTCTCAGATAGAAAAGATCTATGTTAAATATGATATTTTATATACGTCTGTTGCCAGGCAAGGCAATTTTTCTTTAGAGAATCATTAAAATTGCTCTCCCTAGAACGAACCATGTCTTTAGCGGACGGAAATATACAATTCACCTAAAAGGCTTTCCGGTATGCACCCATCGATTTAAACGATATCGATTTGCTAGTGATGTTTTGAATAAACCCTTGCATTTTTTTTAAATTGACATCCCTTCTTATGCGATAAATCTATATGGAATTACCAAAAAAGGTGTGTTTTTTCAAGTCATTTAAAAAATATTCGTTTGAATTGTCAAATCGTCAGCAAAACGATTCTGATCGATTTCAATTGCATGTCAAATAGTGTCCGTTATTTTTCGCTTACGCCGTTTAGGAGATTCCCTTAATTATAGGCTAGATGCGCAAGATTTAAAAATAGTTTTAAAAAGCAGCATTCATTTGCTTGTACATTTTCTTGTTTAAAATCTGTAATCTTAAAACACTTGGTTGCAGTTTTTCAGTGAAACGTTTAAGGCTCAGACACACTGAAATTTTTTTATACGCTGCTTATTTTATAACTTTTAAATAAGCGTCCAAATCAAACAAAAAATAATGGAAGGGCTTTGTTATGCTGGCAATGCAATATCATAAGCTTTTTGTACATTTTTAATATATATTTCAGTGGTTTTCAGACAACCGGAAGTTAAGAAAAATGCAGCATAACAAAAAAAAGCTTCAGTGTGCCCGGCCTTTATCCAGGTTTCACCTTAATCAGAGTTTAGTCTAAAAAATTTTTTACAAATAAAACTTGGGTGTTTATGGTTGAAATTTACATTAATCGAATTTCGACGACAGCCGTATTGAGGGCGATTAGTTTAGATCTGAAAGTTGAAAAACTAAGCCTTAGCAGTAAACATAAAAATATCCGATATAGTCCACAGTTAAGTAAAACGTACAAACAGCTTATTTACCTTCAAATGGCATGGATAAAAGTTACTTTTTAATGGATCCAAACTATTTTGCATCGTAGAATTAACGTTTGATAGACATGAATGTCGGATAACATTTAGTTCCGGATTTGAACCTGAAGCAAATACTTCACAAGATTCTTTTTACTAGAATCTCAGAAAGAAAGATCTTGTTAGCGATTGGTGTGCATAGCTTAAGTGATTTTTTATCAAGCCAATAAAGATTTATCGGAAGGTTAATTAAAAACGTATTGTATTCTGCATTCGCATGAACAAATAAAAACCATATTTACCATAATTCGTGTCGAAAACTATTAAAATCCGGTATCTAAAGGAAATCGATCGAAATCGTTATGTTTTCGATACAAGAATTTTATAAGAACCACATTGATTTATTGTAATTAATCAATTAAAATCCAATATATCACGATATATTTAAATACCAAATGAAATTCTATTTAAATTTATCGGTTTCCATCGTATACGTTTCTGCATATTCAAGGGAAATGCAAGTTGACAGGTTGGTCTTAAAATCCATAACAAATTGTATGGAATTGGCAGCCGAAATCCGTGGAAATGAAATCCGCTGTATTTCGTACGTTAAAGCATATGGCGTATCATAACTTGATCGCATATTCAATTGAAATTCAAGTTGATAAGTTCGATTTCGTCTTGAAATCCATAACAAATTGTATGGAAAATGTCAGACAAAAACCGAAAACATGTGAAATTTTAAGGATTTATACTTGCAGTTCTTTGTTAAGGAAAACGCTCAAAAGAGACTTTATTGTTTATTGCATGTTGTTATCAAACAAGTAGACGAAATGAATTAAAGTTTTTTTTAATCAAAAATTGTTCATTTGAATTTTAAAAGTTTATAATTATTTCGCCGTACAAAGACCCAAATTTACTTTAGTGAATTATCATTTAATGTTTGAACAAAACGTTCGAGTTGTAAAAACCGATGGTAAATAAAGCCAACATTAGGTTTGTTTTTTAGGAAGTCTATAACAAAAACATAATAGATACGCGACTTGCTAACAAAGTCTAATTATGTTAATGTATATAGGAAATGCTCTGCAGTAATTGACTCAGAAAACCTATTTGTTGTAGCCTTTTTGCGATTTGCCTGGATAGTCTTAAACCTGGTGTTATCGAGATCAATACTCAATACTTTAACATCTTCAACAAATTGTTTTTCTAAATATATTTTTGAAAAATTAAATACTGCTATTAGTCGTTTCCTTTATACATTAAACAATTAAGAAATTTTCTACCTTCTAAGTCTTATTTATTGACTTTTTAAAAAACACTGCCAGTATGGTTTTTAAAAGTATATCAAAACAATACTGACACTTTCGAAAAGGTTTCTCGATAGACTTGTTTTTAACTACCACAATATAAATCGTTTAGCAAAATTGTTTATCTTTCTTGTGTGATGGTGAAGCTTGTAACCATTGACTGAGACTACGAACACTTAGTGGCAATGGAGTTAACATTTCCATAATAATCATACGATAATACTTTAATCTTGTGTTCGAAATACTGTTAATTTCGGTCTTCTTGTAAAAAAACAAATTGAAGAATTCGCTGCTATTTGCGATTCATTTATGATTACCATGACTTTTTTTAAACAAATTTCAAATTTTCTTTAGTTATTTAATAATCCTGTTCAAGGAACAGTAAAAAATTATTTTGATTAAAGCGACATGTGACGTTTGACTTCGTCAACAGGGACTTGTGTTAAGTAGTAAGCTTTGGCTATAAATCCAAATTTTAGATGAAAGATTCTTTTTATGACATTCAATTTACATTACGTAAATTATAAATTTTTGTTTTATTCGAACAAGGCATAGATTGATTATTAATTGTGTTACACTTGTTGTATGTTGTTGATCTGATTCGCATTTTGGGATTATACTAAAGCATACATACTAGACTCTTAGTAAGAAAAAACAAAGTAAAATAAATAAGCATAAAAGTAGTTATTAAGGTAATGATTTCATTTCGAATGTGATTAAAGGAATATATCCTTCAAGCACAAACGAACAAACATAAAAACACAACAACAATGATCAAATAATAAAAAGTAATAGTATATAAAAGTAGAGTAATACTCTAGAAAATAAAAATTATTACTATAAAAATCAAGATAATAATACATTTACATAATAATGATTGACTTTTTATCATCATCATTTTCTTCATGTTCTCAATTGATACACGTTATTTATTGTATGTATATTGTGATATATGCGTATAATATAGGTATTTATGTATATAAAACAATTAAAAACGTTTACAATAATAGTTTCGTATTTATTTGTAAAAAAAACAAACAAACAAACAAAATACAAGACTCTAAATGCAAATTATTAAGAAATGAATAGTATTACAAATACCTCTATCGTTCGGTCCTGGGTTTTTTTAAGTTTTGCGCAAAATTTTTGTGTTATAAAAAAACCGATAAAAAAAAAACGAAAATAGAGTGTGCGTTGGTTGTTACGTTTACGTTTGGACTTAAAATAATATGGCTAAACTTGATGTGGTTTTGATTATTTTGTGCTTAAATTTAATGGCTGAAAATAAAAAAACTCAAAAAGGAACTGCATAACAAGGACTGACTGAATGGCTGGCTGGCTGTTTTTTAGTTATTTGTTTTTTGGTGACAGTAGAAGGAAGAGGTACTTGGTGCCCTTATACAATTTTTCTTAAAACCGGCATACCATAGAAATTCAATTACTGAAAGAGATTCACGTTCATTTGTACACAATCCATTAAACTCAATGAAAAGCTTTAAGAAATTGTGTAAAAAAAACATCAATCGTTCTGATCCAAATGTACTTATTATCATCTTCAAACATTGATTTGTTTAAACCAATTTTCAGTCAACACCTGCCAAGGTTCCGAGGTCTTGGATATATTAATGACCCATGTACACCACCTCCTCTTTGCTTAAAACATTTCATTTTTTGCTCTATCTACAATAAGAAACCCATACGAAAGGTTCAATAAAATACTATATTCGCATACACGAACGAAATTTGATTTAATTTTCATTGAATGTCGGCTGTTAATGCCCATACAAACTGTAAGAGAATTTAACACGAAATCCAACGAATGATAATCCCGCGACTGCGGTTCTATGTACAGGATTGACCCGAAACAAAGTCACCTCAACAATATGTGTTTTTTGGTATAACAATGATAATTTTATTTGTACATGCGAAAGGGTACATAGACATGTTCCTTATGCCCTATTCGAATATGCTAAAGATCTATTACAATGTGTACAATTTAGCAGGTATGTCATGGAAATCGATTAAAATCGTTTTGCCGTCGATTTGAGATTTTAAGCGAATATTTTTGAAATATAGCGTGATAGACACCCACTTATTTCACATTCTTATTGATTAATTACAACTGAAGTGAAATCAATTAATTAAAATTCAATTCAATTTATTCAAAATTGAAGTACCAAATCGATATCGATTTTAATCAATCTGTTTCCATCACATACCAGTAAGAAGACACGATATGAGATGAATTGGAAATTCTGTTGGGCATTTTAAACCTATTGAGCATTTTTATAAATACGAGGGCTATAATATATGCTGTATTTTGTGCATCACCAGCAAACTGTTATTTCCTTCTCCTGCTTTCTTGATGTACACAATGGGTTATTGCCTTTAAAGGCAACCGTTGGTTTTAATTGAAATTTTCAAGACGTTCGGCAATTTCTCTTCTTTGTGTTGACTATTCTTTTTAGATTAGTAGTTAACTTTATGAACCTTTAAAAAAAAAATTGTGCAAAAAATACATTTACAAATCACAGCAAGCCATACATTAACTAAAGCATAAAACAAACTATTTATAAATAATTATAATAATAACAGTATAAAACGTATGATTGTTCATACCAAACTGACCACGGTGAGAATTTACTTGTTTTTTTAATTCATTTACTACATGATTTTAAGGGACTTTGTCGTGAGGTAAGAGGAAAAATAGTATCGTTTTGAGAAATTAACCCATTTCGGAAAAATGTTTATCGTTTCATCAAACATGATGAATTTTGATTATTTACCTAAAAACCTATGGTTCTTTTTTAGTTGCTGAAAAAAGCAAAAAAAAAGTTGGGCCTTTTAGAAGCGAGGACTAATTTGAAAATATGTGCCCGTAATTCCCGTTGTTAGTATGAGAAAATGGCGGGTAATTTAGAAAAGAGCAATACTTTTGGAAACAAAATAAAACAAAAGGAATTGCCTTCAAATACAAAATTAGATTTTTTCCATTTTAAACATTCAGAGCTTTTAAAAGAATTACTAAACCAAAATATAGTTAGTTATATTGTTACGAACGAACAGCCTTAATCGCATAAATCGATTTTGTTTTTTGCATCTCTTGTCTGGAATACAAAAATCAAGTTGAAATCTTCGAATGTCATTGCTAAGTGCGGATATTTGTAGAAATAAAGTATTATATTTATGTATATCCTAAAGAAAAGCGACTTGTAGCAATTCCATTTCGAAAAAGAAAAAACAAAATATGTGAGCCCCATAAATGTTTTGAATCAAAGCGATTAAAGATTTAAATTTTCGATTTAAGTATTCATCCGATCAAGAGCCTAGAAAGTGGCTATAAGTTCTTTTATTTCCGTTGGTTTAAAAAACAAAAACAATTGCGTTGTTTTGCAGGCAGTACTTTTCGAAACAATTGCTTGGTTGTCTAGTTATTGTTCAATCTGATGGGTTAATTCATGTGCGTTCTAGTAGTTAGCCTATGTTGGTGGTGATGCCTACAGATGAGAAATTGTGTGTCGTCGTCTCTAATAGCTGGACAAATATGAGTGTGGACAATCATCATCATGATTAGAATTACTATGTATGTCATATTGTATGTGGAGTGCATAAATACGTCGTTTGAACAAATTATAGTAGATGTGACGAAAACCAAGAGCAACGAGAGGGAGATGTAAATGGAAAATCTGTGTTGGTTTTGTTTTTCAATTGTTTTTTTTTTCTTCTTCAACTTGTATCGGCTCCTATTACCCTCTTAGCTTAATTATTTTAATTTTTTTCCATTTTTTATATAAATGTTAGTTTAGTTTTTGTTCTTAATTTGTTTTTATAAGAATTTTTATGCATATATAAAATTTGTTTATATTTGTTTTTGTTTTTTTTTAAATTACTTTTTATTTTTAGAAATTAAAGTCCTTAAATACGAAAATGTTTTTGTTTTGTTTTTATAAAGTTGTAGTGTATGATTTATTATTATTTTATTATTATAATTAAATATTATTAATAAATTGTTTTGGTTTTTTTGTTGTTGTAAGACTTATTAAATTAATTATTCATTGTTGTTTTGTTGTTGTTGACGTGGTTTTGTTATTTTTTAGGATTTTTTCTCTCATTTTTTAAATAAACTTGCTGTGGTTTTGTAAATGCTTTATCTTTTTATTATTATATCGTAACATTGTTTTTCTTTCTTTTAATTTGGTTCTGTGTGTGTGTAAGTAGATCTCTAAAGAAAAAAACATAAAATAAAAAGATGATTTGCTGGTATAATTAAAAAAAAAAAAACAAATTATACGCCACACTTTGTATATATATATACATCTATATGTACGTACGTACGAACAAAACAAAATAAAAATCACACTTTATATTTACTTTAGACTGTAATACAATGAAAAGGAACAAAAAAATATTAAAAAATAGAATATGAAATCGATGATTTCTTTGAAAATATACGAAAAAAATCACAAAACCTCTGAACTATTCTTATTCAACGTTCAATTGAATTCATTGCTTACGGTGAAATTCATGTTCTTTCGTAAAGCTTTTAGCTTCTAAAATGCACATCCATCCACTTTCTCTACGAATGTGAAAATAAGAAACGTCAACAAAAACAGAAAGAAGTTCTCAAGCTTTATTTTAAAACATGAATCCAGTCATAAGCTGACGAAATCAATTCGACAGGAAAAAGTCTGCACAGTGCTTCAAATACGATGAATTGATTATTTTCAATGATATTTTGTTTTGTTTCTTAACAGAGAAAAAAATGTTTGGTTTGTGGTTTGTATATGTTTTTGCTTTTATTGGGTGTTGGAGGTGGTAGTTGTGGCGGTTAAGTTTTTCTTTTAGGAGATTTTTCTTTATGCGCTTACTTGGTTTTTGTTGCTATTGTGTGTGTATATTTTTTGTTTGTTATTAATTTCAAATGTTCCTTTCTTTAAATTTCCTATAATCCTATGTATGTATATATAATACGACATTCGTATGTATATTTTTTTGTTTTTGTTTTGTTTGTTAATGAATAGCTTATGGCCATTTGCAGTGTCCTATCGAGAAGTACAATGTTTCGCAAGCGAAATCTCGTGAAAATCTAGCCTACATTTTCAAACCATTACACATGAAAACCCCAAAAGGAAAAGAAAAATATAAATCTGACAGACGGTCAAAATTTTACGAGCGATTCTCTCACCGTACTTTCTGACTTTAAAATATATGATTTTGCCATCACACGATCGATCGTGCCACTTGATAGGATAATATAAATGGCGCTTTAAATGTTGGGCGTGAGTGTTCGTTCATCTTTCCTTACCACTTTTTTGGTTTTATAAATAATTTTTTGTTTTGTTGTATTTGTAATGTAAGTTTAATTGTATATATATTGTGTGTGTGTTGGATGTGTGTCGCGTATGTAATGTAGTTTCTTTTAGGTAAAGAGGAGGTGTAAATTCATGTGCGTGTAAATTGCGCGTGTTGTTCTTTTTTTGTTTTGTTTAATTAAATATAATAAAGAAAGAAGATGTTGTATATGGAAAAGTGTAGCTTGAGGATATTGTTGTTGTTCTCGATTAACTCGATAGGATAAATGCGTAAGCAAAAAATTAAGAAAAAAAAATTAAACAAAATCGTACCGGTTTTCTTTTGGAATTATCAAACAAATTGCAATTTCGTTTGAAATCTCGAGTGATTCAAAGAAACTTCATTGTTTTTGCGCTTAAATTTAACATTTTGATGTGTGGCTGAATCAAGTATTTCTTAAAGGACTGCACAAATTTAGAAGAATGTATATTTTTGTATGTTAAGAGCGATTATTATTAGGTAAGGGATAATTAAGAGGAAGTGTAATAAGAAATACTCAAAACATAGACTAGCTTGTTGTTGTTTGTTTTGTTTAGTTTTTTTTTGGTAAATAGAAAATCTACAATGTTGCGCATTTTGACAAACGCTGGTTGTTATCCTCAGAACTAACTTTACCCATCATCGTGACCACGGCATTTGTTGTTGGTTTGGTTTTACAATTAAACTATAATAGTTAGTAAACAGTTTTTGTTTGTAGGCTGTTGTTGTTGATTTTGTTTGTTTTTGTTGTGATTTGTTGTTGTTTTACTTAAAACATAATGTGTTGTTGTTGTTGGTTGTTATGTTCTTTAATTCCACACACGCAAAAATGAATCCCATGAACCCGTTGCCACTGCCATGCCGTTTTCGGTCACACCCAGACACGAGACCCGGTTGTCGTGACCGGCCAATATACCCGAACGTTCAGCTTTCATTGTGTCCCAGACATTGCAGTTGAAGTCATCGTAGCCAGCTAACAGCAAACGGCCACTCTTTGAAAATGCCACCGATGTAATGCCGCAGATGATATTGTCGTGCGAGTACATGGCCAACTCCTGGTCGGCTCGTATATCGAATAGACGACAGGTTGCATCGTCAGAGCCGGTGGCGAAGGCCTGGCCGTTGGGGAAGAATGTCACTGCATTAATGTCCGATTCGTGACCAGGGAATGTCTGCTTACAAACTCCCTCTCGGATATCCCAGAGCTTGGCAGAGGCATCGCAAGCACCCGACACAAATGTTTGACATCCGGGCGCTAAGGACAGGGCCATCACATCACCTGTGTGTCCCAAGAACGATGTTACCTGTTGGCCGGTTTCAATGTCCCACAAACCGCATGTCATGTCGCCCGAACTGGTCACAATTTGATTGTCGTCCAAGAAGCGGCAGCATGACAAATAGCCACCGTGACCGGGCAATTCGCGGGATACTCGCACATTACCCTCGCGGGTTTTCAAGTTATATATTGAACACATGTTGTCTAGGCCGCCGCAAGCGACATAACTGCCGGAGGGCGCGTATGCACACGTCATTACCCACGACGAGCGCAGAGGTATAGCGTGCACCTTATTCGTGGTGTGAGAATCCCAAACGATCAGTTTGCCATCCTGCGAAGCCGATACTAAATTGCGTGAGTCATTGCCCCAGTGCATGGCGTAGATTTTCGCCAAATGTCCCCGCAACGTACGCCTTGTGCGCATCTGTATACGACCGATTGGTTCCAGGGACGATGCTGCCTGCACCAAGCTTGTGTCGCAGGCAGCCTTACGGGCATCACGTATGGCATTCTTAAGGGATTCCGCTTCTTGTCTCAAACTGTCCAACTCGTTCATCTTTGTAGATTTTTACAATTTATTTGTATTTTCCCTTCTGGTAGGTATCAGTATATGGTATATAAAAAAGAGTGACGCTGTTGCTTGCTGGATCTTATTTATTATTTCCTATTTTTTCTGTTCCAAGTTTACTATGTTGCTCTACTACTACTGCTGCTGCTGCTTATTTTGGTGATGATGGTGAAAATCTCTATATCTTTTAAAGGTGGTGGTTGGAAGGCCGCAAGTTGTGAGATTGAGTTGAATATGGTCGGTGGTGATGATGATGACGATGATGAACACACGACGAGCAGGGGGTGGCAAATGAGAAGAAAAAAGTTACGGAAAAGGTGCGGTGTTAGTTTTAACAAATTCACTTGACACATTTCGTTTCAATACAACAAGTCTCCATTTACTACTCATACCTCAACTCACCTAGGGTATTTGTTTTCACTCCGGTACAATCCAAATCCAATCCGACGTACCTCAATTTCTCGAATTATTCTTTTTTTATTAATTGCCTGGGAGTTCTGTTCTCCTCGTCGTTTCGTTTTCCTCCTGTTGAAAAAAAAACTGCTGTATAAATGATTCTCCCTTTTTTCTTGTGCTGCTTCGTTCGTCGTTCGACGTCCTCCTCACTTCTCCACAATTTTCTGTTCTTTACTTGGCCTAGTATGTATATGTATATTCTTTTCTAATGCCTGCCTCTTTTTCCTACGGTTCTAAAATTCCGTTCGATCGTCGTATTTTACTACAAGGGTGGTGAGGGGTGAGATTTGTTCATTTTCGATTCATCTTTTTTATTTCTTGATTTTACGCACTCTTTATTAAAATACTTCCAATACAAATATCTTATAAAAAATGTGTGGTCTTGGTGTAACAAATAAAGCAAGTTTCTGGATTTTTAGGATTAGTTTAACCACACAAAATTAACAATTTGTCACTGACTTCGATTTTCTTCACTTTTGGTTTTTTGGTACACCAAAATCAAAATTGCAATTTGCACCACCACCAACTTGATTAATAATATAACGAAAAAAACACGACGAACGAACGAACGACTGAATGAAAAAGTGAGACGGAGAGTAACTAAGATAATAAACTTAACGAAACCACTTCAGTATATAGCCGCTGTTTTCACTCCACAACTCGAGTTGTGCGAAGAAAAAAGAGACAGAGCGACAGAACAAAATGGAAAATAAACTGGACTCTACTATTCCATTCATCGACCGCTCTCAATCTCTCCGAAAAGAGAACAAGAAAAAGTATGCGACCAGAGAGTAGAGGGTCTTTTTAAGTTAATTTTTTTTCACATCCATCTCCCATCTATATGTATTTTTCCGACATCGTATTCATATTTCACACCTATTTTTCTTCACGTTTTCACACACTTACGTTTGTGCCTTATATTTCACAAACTTTCTTTGTGCTAAGTGTTACTGTTCTGAATTTTGTAGTTTTTTTTGTTAAACTATTGTTCATTACAAGCTAAAAAATATATTCTGCTAACAAATTCTTCAATTACACACCCTCGACAATAAGCGAAACTTTGTTTGACAGTTAGTTTGGCACAGCCAACACCTATTCAGTGTTGCCAGACATGTTTCGTTGAAAATCGTCATATCAAACGGCTCTACCTAACCAAAATGCGCAACGTGTGATGTATTGGTTGTATGTATGTCTGACGTACGTGAATCAAAAGTTGAAACAATTGAGTTTGACTTGACGTACTTTCTGAACAATCCAATCAGAAATATAAGCTTTGATACAAAGAACCATACATAACGAAGGAGGACTTCGCCGATAAACACTCTTGTTGTTCAATTCTCGTTAGATACAACGGACAGAAATGTTTCTATAACACGCTCTATATTGTTCAATGTTGCCAGATTACTATATATCAAACTAATTGGGTAACTAAGCTAGTTATCTCAAAAGAACACGGTTAATGTTCCAAAAATATATACTTACGTGTTACAATATCGACTGTACACTTCGTTAATTGACTAAATCCTTTTTAATGATTTCGATGCCAGGTTCATAAAATACAGTCGAACACGGTTATAGCAAACTCGAAAGGACTCGTTACACCCGCAGTTGTTGTAAAAATCTAATGCGTTTTAAAATTTGTTTTGACTTTTTTCAATATTACAAATGATTAGCATTTTGATTTTTACCAAAGGAAAATATCTTTTAATTTTCTTTTTGTGCGATTTTTATTTTTTACTTTTTTGTCAAGACAACCTATAAAAATATGACTCGTCGTTTAGGCCTAGTAAACGAAATTTTCGCTAAAGATTTTTTCATTTATCTCTACATGGAAACATAAAAGAAGCAGTCGTTATTCATTTTCAAATTGATTATTGTAACCATATTTATTTTTTTGTTGTCAAAAATTCCTTGATTAAACAATTATCAGAATATTAAGTTTCGCTTGAAGATGGTGCAAAAAGTCTACACTGCTCTTATAAACACATCTGTAACAGTTGCAAATTTCGTCACCTTTTCGTTTCAGCTAAGTACCACCAAACGAAAATAGCTAAACGGAATTTAACAATGGTAAATCTCGTTTGCTTTGCTACATGTATTTCTTATGGAAGCGAAAGAAATGATGCAGCTGCTTACAATAAGTGTTAACATGAGTTGATTAAAATACTTTTCGGGATACCATAAGTATGGTTTAAGTGCATAAATTCCACCATGGCCAATTTCGCCCATTTACAATCCGAAACCAAATTCCAAAGTTTTTGGGCTTACCTAATTCTTCGAAGGACGAGCATCTAGAATTAGACGACGATCCGTAATGTATATTCTTTTAAGGCTTTCCGATCAATATTTCGAAATGTTCGGTCGAAGGGGCCCTGTTATTTGTAAACAAGTAGTTTCTGCCATTTTAAATAAATCCGCCATATTTTTCTCATTTTCGTTTTACAATGCCATGTTATAGTATTGCAAACCTGCTAGATAACTAAGCAAGATATCCCATGCGAACAAGGCTATTTTCAACAGATCGCACTTGCGAAAAGTAATTAACTGATAATTGAAGAATAGTCAGTAGAGGAAAATCGGTTTGCTTACACATTTGTAGTTCTCTACAACATAGACAGTTTTTTTGACGAAAGAGAAATCGGTGAAAGTTGTTTGCTAGGGTGATTGTGAATCGTTCTCTACGAGTTAATGAATGAGTAAATACCCTTTTTCTGAACAAAACAGAATTTAAATTCGCAGAAATTTTTCCATTTTCCCCTGTTATTGTTCTCCCCTTTTTTAAGAGTCGAAATTCTGCTAATTGACGAATCCACTGAGGTGAAAATGTGCCTCATCACAGACGATGATTTTCTTCGAAATTTGATTTTTATTTTCATAATAAGTCTGAATAACTTTAACGCGTTGCTCGCTGGTGTATCTTTCAATGGTTCAAATTCAGTTAGTCTGAAATTGAGAAACATCAAATGAAATTCTGAAAAAACTTGACGTTTTGATGTGGTCCACATTCAACATCGGCCCTTTAAATTTAACCACCCTTTATAATTTTGCCAAGATTCTTTTATGTGAGATAATAGACATGAACATTATTTATTTGGAAAATCAAAAAGAAAATGTACAATTGTCTGCGGTCTGACAGATCATATCCATCACATATTTTTTTTGGAGTTCGACAAATGAAAGGTTGATTTCAGTACCAGGCTAAGGGAAAAACAAATATTTGTAAAATATAATTAACAAAAATTCTGTTCAAAATTTAGTAAAGCCCATTTATGTTTATAAAAAAGAAGCTTCGCTGCTTTTCACTATTCAATATCGAGTCTAATATTTTCGAATGAGAAAGCGAATATATATTTTTTGGGAAGGCGTATATTTCACATTTGTATTTGGCGAATGTTCATTATGATGCGAATAGTTCGCGTATGCGAACTCTAATATTCGTTGCAACCCTGCTATGTATTGAATATTGTGCGTATGCGAACTCAAATAGTAAATGTCATTTAAAATAAATTACTATTTATTTATAACAATAATGAATTTAAACAACTTTTCTGTAAATAGTTAATAAAAACAAAAAAATTATCCAAACTGGTTGGCATCAGAGTTCTTTTGTGAAAACCATTGATGTACAAGTGAAAGCAAATAAAAATCGAATATGTATAGATGCTTTAACCTGTCCGTAAATGGGAAAGTTTAAAACTGTTCCCTAATCTTTGGATACATATGGGTATCCAGATCCAGTTGTTATTTGCCAGACCGGACTATAAGAATATCACATTAATTATTTATTATTTTACCCTGGGGGTATGCTCCCTATGATGCCGCAATATAGGTTTCTTTGAACATGGGCATATGGGCAGAGTTACCGTTGTACGACTAAAATAGCAATTTGACCCTTTTTTTGAAGCTGTGCGATTTTTACTGCCCCTTTTTGAAAATTCCCTTTTTTGCCTCTTTTTGAAATTTTTGCCACTTTTCACAAATCAAAGTATTTGTTTGCCATAAGACATAAACTATTTTGACCTAGAGTCCGAATATAGTCATATAAATAGTAAACCTGAGTTAGAAAATTTTTTTAATAATTATTTTAATGAAAGTTAATATAAGAATGTTTTGAAAAGAGTACATAAATATCAAAGTAAAAATATATTAACATGTGTGTACATATCGTCGTAGTTCCCAGCAGAATGCCTATGTGCACATTTTTTATTTTTTTTGTAGCTTTTTGTAGTCCCAAGTACCCACCAAGTAAAAGGCCTATGTGCATTTGATTATAAAAATTATCATAATATTATTGTAAATGGCCTATGTGTTTTTCTTCTTCTAGTTATTCATTTAGATATTGCCCATAAAAACGACAGAAACGAAAGTAACATTCAGTATAGAAGGTTATATAAGATTCGGACCGAATCTTATATAACCTTTACCATGGACTATGTTTAAAGCATGAATCAGAATAACTCGGCGTCTTTGTATGTCAGCTAAATTAAATAATGGACCAATATGGTCCAGTTAATTTCCATTCCATAGAACTACTTAATTTTGTCCAAATCAAACAGTTAATGTGGCTTCTAAAGAGTCAAGACCTAAAATGAAAAGAGAAGATGAGGGCTGTATAAAATCATGCATCGATATCGACATGGTCTAGATTACAAACAGTTAATTTCCGTGCTATTAAACTAGATCGTGTCAAATTCCATTGAGATCAGATTATAAATGCAGTTTCTAGAGCACCGGTACCTAAACTTGGAAAGATACTTAGTATAGGGGCTATATCAAAGAATTAACCGATTTGACCTATATTTAATCCTAAGTAGACCTTGTCCAAATGACTGTTTCATACCTCGTTTCAGCAGCCTAGGTCAATCCTATTGTACCGACTTTTTTGTAAAACCCCCCCAAAAAGTGTGATTTTTGCAGATGTTTTGAGTCCTTGTATAGAGAATTATAAATGCCACATTATAAGTGCCAAACAACTTACAACAACAATAATTTTTCGTGCTGTCAAAGGACACTCTGACGCTAGAGCGTTTAGAATTGGACGCTGATCAAAAACTTATTTACTTTAAAGGGTAACAGGTAAATATGTTGAGATGTACCAAACGAAATGACAAATTTGGTACTCCCCCATCCTACTTGAAGTACTTAGTAGGGACATAAATACTGTTACAACATTGAACACACCCATTTCAATAGTAGACCTGAACATACCCCGTTAATGTCATATTGGTTTTGAAGGCTAAGCTCAATAGCGTTAGTCTGTAACGGGGTTTTAAAATTGTGTCAACTTTCATCATGTAATAGCGCTTTTCAAGTGTGAAATGAAAGTATATAAAAGAGCCTATGTGGAAATTAAGTATATTGTTGTGTCACACGAAATGGCGCCTTATATACAATTCGACTTCGAAATTCAAGTTTTTTGTTAGGTATCGGAAAAACACATAGGTCTTCTTCTGGAAACACCGACGATTTGTATGTGCCTTCTAATGAATTTTTGTTTATTTTATGTGTATTTTGACGCCCACTTTTTTATGATCTGATTTTTTTCGTTATTTTTTTTTTAACTTTATTGTTTTTTTTTAATAAATAAATAAATATGAAAAATTTGCGACTTTTTTTTTTAAATTTTCCAACGGTAACGCTGTATATGGACGCCCACCCAAGGGCCACTCCGAAACAATGAAATTAAGAATTCTGAATTGAACAACGGATCATGGGACCCTAAACATGTAGGCATAATAAACAAGTGGGCAAATTGAGTTCGGTCGGGCCGCAGCACATCATGGATTCCGGTACATAATAAAAAAAGTGCAGGGGCGAGACATCTCCCACTTTTCCATCATGGTGTATCTTTTTATACTAACTACAATCGTCATTAAATGGGCGGCGGGGTGAAACGCCCTTTTGTCCTATTTAACACAACATAATCTAATTATTGCTTTTATACTTCGGTCATAAATGTCCCATGTTCGAAATATTATCTTCGTATCTTTAACAGTTTAAAACGATGGTACCACGCTCCTTGTCCAATTATATTGCAAAGAACCATACAAATATAGGATAGTTCAACCATAATGGACGATGTTAATAGTCAGACTTTAACGTAAAGTGTTTGACGCGCTGCTCAATCGAGAGATACTTAATTGAGCACGTTAAGATTGATGAAGTATTTTATGAAAATGAGCGTTCAAATCAAAATGAATATCGTGCACTTCGTGTTTTTGTTTTGTTTAGCATAATCGACCAATGGTCCACAATCTGGAGAAAAAATTTCAGCAAACTTTCATTGTAGCGAAATTTACACATGTGCAGGTATTAAAGGGTGGTCCAACTAAGTATTTGTGGTTATTTTTATTTATAACCACTTTCAACTTTCATTGTAACGAAATTTACACATATCCAGGTATTAAAGGGTGGTTTAACTAAAACGGACAACAAAAAGTTTTCTGCGAATTATCTTAATATTTTTTATTATGATAGGAGAAGCTTTGACAACTATGAGTGTAAGAAAAAATCGGCCCAGCATTTCCTACAAACGTTGAAAGTGATTATAAATAAAAAACCAAAAATACTGTAAATAAAGTGATTTTTCCAAAGGTTGATTTTTTACGTTTAAGGAACAAATCTAGTTTAGTAACAAAATAAGTTTAAAGAAAAAAAGTCGGCGGCAACCTATATTTTCTGAGAGACCCTGAACTTCGGACTTACAACTGGATATATCTGCGACATTTGGAATCGGAGCTATGCGATATTAAGGGATCCATATACATTTTATGGATCCTTTAACCCATTGTGGGCTGGGGGGCCCTTTTTATATTTTTGAACCGACCTTCTGTGAAAAATAGATCAAAACTCGGAAAATTGCCTATTTAAAGGTATTAATTTGCAAGCTGTGGTAGCATTTCTCTCTCTAGAAACGGAGAAAAGTTTCCTTCTCGAAAACTCGTTAGAAACGAAAAGTGTAGTAAAATGTATATAAAAAACAGTAGGGAATTGCGAAAATTGTTCTGCGATGAAGATAGAGGGCCATCACTGCTCGAACAATAAATATTTTTAGGGACTGAGGCTTAGTTCCAAAAGAGGGGGAATATTTCTGCCCAAAAGGCCAACATATGAGGCTTGTAACACTAGAAAATGTTGCTGATGAATGGATTTGGAGGTAAGAAATACATGAAAACAGAAATAAAATACTTAAATAAATTAGGTATGAACTAAAAATTGAGCCTCAGCCGAAAAATTATTTGAAAAAATCGGGCGATTATCTCCTGTTCTAGAAGGGTTAAAACTAAGTAAAAGAAATAAAAGTTATAAATACATTAGAAATTAATTTTTAGATGGAAATAGCGCCGCTGGCGAAAAATTATTTGAAAAAAATCGCGCGATTTTTTTTAATAAATAGCATCATCTCCTGTTCTAGAAGGGTTAAACGTTTAAAAAATGCGTTAAATGATAGATTAATATGTTGGCTACAAAACTAGATCGATGAATACGTACTTAAAAGTATTCATTTTTAGTAAAAAATCGTGAAAAATAATAATATTGCCACCGCTTCTTAATGGGTTAACAGATCGAATATATGTTCATACATATGTATCACTACAATGGTGTTGTAATAAGTACACATATTGATTAATAATAAAGGAAAAGTTTCACAGATATGGCTCAATATCTGAATTATACCTCTGAACTTTCAAGGCCCATATCTTTTTTACATTTTCTGCTTAGAAACATAAGTTCTATTGATTGTGCAAATTTGGTGTCCGTGCGAGAGTTATTACCAAACTAGATTTAAGCCCAAAAAATGTATGCTTTGGGTCAATCCGGTACATAGAACCAGCTGTCGTGGGACTCATATATATTCCTCATTAGTCCCTCTGTGGTGCAGGAACTAAAATTGACGCTTATTTATTTTAATTCATTTTAATAAACTCGTATAATTGTTTGCGCAGTAAATGATCGAATTATTTGTATACAGATACAATCTTAATTTAAAAATAAGTACTGATTAACATTTAAAATTACATTGAATATCCCCACCTTATACGCGTCATTCCTTTCAAAGCACAAGAAAAACCGCACTGTTTGAGACCATTTTCCACATCATGCCAGTGTAGAATTAACACTTTCGACGAGATTAATCTTGGTCATGGCTAGATTTCTAAAGCCTTTCATATGATGCTTGTATTTAAGTTTACCATACGTCCTCCATTTTGACCACTGTCTTCTCTCATTTTTCAAAAAAGTGAAATTTGTAAATAGATTTTTGTTTTAAAAACCAACTCTCAGGGGATGCCCCCTATACATGCGGTGCATTGCGTTGGCGAGTGGAAAGTAGAGGATCGGAGGGGGGAAAGAGGGAGTAATGATTATCGACACTTGCCTTTAACTTCTGGATGTCGCAATTAGTGGGAAATACATTTGCCGGAAGTCGATTCCACATACGAACTTTACGAGCCAAAAACGAATTTGATCTGTAGTGTATAGTGCGGTCAACTGGCTAATCGATAACAAGCAGGTGTGAATTCCTAGAAAGTCGCGTGTCGCTGCCGAACATCCTCACGTCAGGAATAAGGCGACGGATGTCTGATGAAAGTAACGATAGAACAGCGTCACGCAACCCACATTCCGACGATGCTAAAAGGAAACAATAGAGTTGGATACCCTACTGTCACCTATCAGCACCATCGCTCTCCTTTGAACACGACCAAGCAGCTCCAATGATGATTTTGGAGCACCTGCATCCCCTATGGGAGTTGTATTCCATCCTCAGTCTGTTGTAAGTTGTATAGATATTGAAAAGATTAGAAAGAGTTTTCTTGCACCGCTTTAAAAAGACTATGCACTTGAGTGCTTCTTTCGACACTTCGAATACGTGTCTCGCCCAACGAGCGTCACATTGTATTTTCTTGCCCAGAACATCGAGAACTTCTGATTGTTCAATATCCATACGTACCATTGATAGAAATTGACGACATTGTTGGATCAGCGAATCGCTTGTGAAACAACAAGCAGCACTGTCTTACGCGCATTAAAATCAACACTATTCACTCGACCCCATTCGGAAATGGCCAGTAGATCCCGGCTAAGTGTCTCATACATAATTCGCCTTTTGTCTTCAATATCGTCAATAAAAATAAGTAATAAAGAGGGAATACAGTGTCCAGTATTATAATGTTCTTAAGGATACTGAATTATATAATAAGGAATAGTTTTTCTAAAGATAACTACTGAATTGCCCACAATTTCGAGGAACAAATTAAAAAAAATTTACATTTTAGTCATTTCGAAGCACAAGATGCAGTTTTTGAGTTAGTTTGTCCACAACCTTTTGCTCCTCGTCTATAGCTATAGGGTGATCAATCTAGAGGTATTTTTTCAATAGGTTTTTACAGATTACGCGTGAGTTGTGACTAACATTATTTTTTTCTGAATTGTTTGCCATTTCATCAAGGAAAGACTTACACCGCGAAAACCACGGTTTAGTGCGGTTTATGGGATGGTGGAATCATCGGTAAATATTTTTTTAAATTTGTAACGGGAAATTTGTAACTAGAGGTATTTTTTTAATAGGGATTTTTCACAGATTATGTGGTAATTTTTTTTCTTCAGTATTGTTTGCCATTTCATCATGGTAAGACTTACACCGCGAAAACCACGGTATATGTCATTATCGCCATACCGGTCGAAATGCTCGGACGAGTCATCCAAAGTTGGGCCCTTACAATTATTACACAAATATTTATTATTGCAAATGGTTTTATTGTTTTGCAAAATATTCGCCTTTAAGTTCAATACACTTTTGCATGCGCAGAAACAAATTTTCGAAGCACTTTTTCTATTTCGATTAAAACACCTCCATGATTTTTTTAACGCTTTAACAGCTTCTTCGGGCGATGAAACCGTTGCCCATGCATTTTTTTCTTGATGCTAGGGATTAAAAAGAAGGGCATGGGTGCCAAATCAGGGCTGTACATCTTGAGTGGTCAAATAGCTCATCGTTTCAGCTTATGTGTGAGAGCTCGCATTGTCGTGATGCAAAATGATCTGTCTTCTCATATTATTTTTCCTCATTTCTTTGAGCACTGTTGGCAAACTTAAGGTTGTATACTACTAAGCATTGACCGTCCTACGTTCCACTGAAGGCACTGTGGCAACATGGACGGTTATACTGAAAAAACGCAATCATTTGCTTCGATGTACTTCTTCCATGAACAACTTTTGTTGGATTTGGCTCGTCTTGAAAAACCCATACGGTCGATTGCTGTTTTGTTTCGCGTTCATATGCATAGATCTGTGCATTGACCTGTGCAAATGTTATACACTGCCTTTGAGCTACCGCAGTTTTACTTTTTCAACATCTCTCTGCACCAATCCAGCCATTTCTGAGCATTCGTCAAATTATGTGGGATCCAACGAGCAACGATGAACATGCAATATATTATTGATGCTTGTCATACCAATGCCCAAGGATGCCTCAGTCTCACGGTATATCTCATGTCGGTCTTGCCTAATCAGTTCACGCACATCATCGATGGTTTCTGGCAAAGTGACCGAAGTTGGACGTCCTTCACGAAATTCATCCTGGAGCGAACGGCGTCCGAGACAGAACGCTTGGTACCAGCGATTAACAGTGGTTTTTAATGGTGCGTCATCGCCAAAAGTCGAAACAAGTTCATTTAAACACTCTTGTCTCGATAACCCATGCCGAAAATCGTAAAAAACCATCGCACGAAAATGTTCACGGGATAATTTTATTTTTTGACTGAGATGCATTTTTCAACACAATGTAAACAAAACAATTCGCCCCCAAATGACAAAACGTTCTGAAAGAAGTTATGCTAAAAAATGTCAAGGTTTCCAATGGAAATTCCAGTTTGCATCTGCGAACACTAGTATTGTCAGGACCCGAAATATAAATAGCACCCCTCATAGAATGCCAACATTTGAAAAAATATTCGTCGCTTGATTTGATTTTTTTTTGAAAAAAATACCTTGATCACCCTTAACAATTGGGCCGCAGTCAGGAAAACTAAATTTCAATTCGTTTAAGCGACACTGCAGTAAGAAATATGCATGTTCTTTGAAAAAAAAGTTAGACAAAATATACAAAAGACCATTAAATTCGACTAGCAAAAAATAAATGGATTTACGTTAGTTTCAATACGATATCAAAAAACCGCAAACGAGAAGAACAGTAGACATTCAGGGTTCAAATTTACATATTTTGCCAACGAATGACTAAGTTATTGCGGTTTTGCTATCCAGTGTAAATTATCGACGCCTAACCTCAAACACTATTATTATATATTATTAGGTTGCTATATATAAGTATATTTCTGGTCTAGGCAACACTTAGTGTTGCGCCATCTTACATTTCCATTGGAAAGTTTGACATTTTTTAGCATAAACGTTTTAACGTACGACCATCATTTGTGTTGTCTACAGTGACTTGAAAAATTCAATATGGCAAAAAAATGGAATTAACTCGTGAACATTTTCGTGCGATCATTTTTCACAACTTTCGACGTGGATAATCACGATAAGAGTGCATCGATGAACTTAAATCTTTGTATGGCGATGAAGCACTATCCTATATCACTGTGAAAAACTGGTTTAATGAATTCAATCGTGGCCGACGCTCGCTTAAAGACGAAGGTCGTCCAAAAACGGCCGTTGTGCCAGAGAACACTAATGCCGTACGTGAACTGATAATGCAAGATCGTCATGTGACATACCGTGAGACAGAGGCATCCTTGAGCATTTCTTCCACCAGCATACATTTGATATTGCATGAACACCTGGCCGTTCTCGTTGGATCCCGCACAATTTGACAATCGCTTAAACAAAGGCTCATGTTTATTGGTGTAAAGAAATTTTGAGAAAATCGAACGCGGTGCTTCAAAAGACGTTTATACGATCGTCACAGGTGACGAATCATGGATCTATGCGTATGAGCCCGAAACAAAACAGCAATAGACCGTGTGGGTCTTCGAAGACGAGCCAAATCCAACGAAAGTTGTTCGTGAAAGAAGCACTTCGAAGCAATGTGGCGACTGTTCTGCTTGAGCAACGTAGAACGGTCAATTCTGAGTGGTACACCACAATTTGTTTGCCTGAAGTCTTCGGAGAAATTCGACAAACGAACAAGAGAAGGCGAATCATTGTGCACCATGACAATACGAGCTCTCACACATCGGCTCAAACCAGCGCCTTTTTGACCGGCCAAAACGTCGAATTGATGGTGACTTGGCACCCAATGAATTCTTTTTATTCCCGCACATCAACAAAAAAATGCGTGGTCAACGATTTTCGTCGCCAGAAGCTGCTATTGAAGCGTTCAAAAACCATGTGCTTCGACAATTGGTTTGAGCGCATGCAAAAGTGTATAAATCATGCTGGAGAATACTTTGAAAAACAATAAACATTTTTGATGAAAAATATTCGCAGAAATATATAATGCGATTCAATATTACTTGCTTAATAAAAATCTCTATTTTTGAATAACAACATTACCCAATCCTAATAAATTATTTTGTTGATCATAGTATGGTTGAGTGAATCATACAATGGTTGTATGGATAATAGCTTGGTTGGTTTATGGCAAAATATGTATCGAAATTGTACAAACGTCTATCTAATTTAATATACTGTTGGCAACGTCAGATCCGCTCATTTCTAGAATTCAAAATCAATGGAAAGTACAACATCAGAAGCTGCTACAGAACGAATAAAAATAATAATTTACTTCTTTAAAAGTAAAAAAAAAATTGTTTCCTAGTGGTTTTCGCGGTGTAAGTTTTTCTATGATGTAATGGCAAACAATACTGAAAAGAAGAAAAAAATAAAGTTTAACAAAACTTACGTGTAATCTGTGAAAAAAACTCTATTGAAAAAAGTACCTCTAGATTGATCACCCTTTACAAATTTAAAAAATATTGACCGATAATTCTACCAGCCTATAAACTGCACCAAACCGTGGTTTTCGAGGTGTAAGTTTTTCAATGATGAAATGGCAAACAAAACTGAAAAGAAATGAAAAATGATGTTTAACACAACTCATGCGTAATCTGTGAAAAAAAACCCTATTTCAATGCTCACATAGATCTCTCTTATAAACACGAAAATTCCAACAATCAGGGCTGTCATAGAAACCATGTTGGTTGAAACCAAGTTGGTTTTGTCCAACTGGCAAACAAAACTGAAAAGAAAAAAATGACGTTTAACACAACTCTTGCGTAATCTGTAAAAAAAAACCTATTGAAAGCCCGTATTATAGTTTTTACATGTTTGTTTCGCTCAACGCCACCAAAAGAATAATTGTTTAAGAAAATGGTCCAATTGTTTTCTTTCTATCCATATGTACTATATACACATGTCAATAAGACATGATCCTTTTTTAAACCAAATTTTATTAAATTGACGTTCATACTAAATGCATTTTTTACAATTACTGAACCATTTTTTTAATATACAGTAGGTAAAAGCGAAACTCGTACACCAAGAAATTTTACAATTATCTCAATATTTGGGGTATTCTATCAATTATTATTATCTTTTTGGGAAATGTTTAGCTTATTTAAGCCTTTATTAAAAATAAAAGTCAAAATTAAAATATTTAAGTTAAAACAAGGGCTTAAGTAAAAAATGCATGTAAATGCCAAACTCGTACAGTTAGTGATTTCATATATATTAATACTATTTAGTATTTTGTATGCAAACCTTTAGCTTGTATTACCAACTCTAATCTCCTAGGGATACTTTCCACTAGCTTTTGGCAAAAGCTAGGTTCAATCTGTTCCCATTCCTCTTAAAGAATGCGCTTCAACTCAGATTTGGAGGAAATGTAATGTTGCCTTACTTTATTATCCAGATAATTCCAAAGATTCTCGATAGGATTCAAATCCGGGCTCTGGGGAGGTGTTTCCATTACATGTGGGCAGTTGTATAACAACCATGACCTTACACTGTGAGCTTTGTGCTTAGGTTCGTTGTCCTGGTAAAATTGATAGTTATTGGTAAGACGCAACTTCTCTTTCGATATTGGCAAATTGGCTTTCAAAATTTCTAAATATGCTTTCTGATCCATTATTCCTTCGATAAAATGTAGAAATCTGGGTCCAGCTGCGGAAAAGGACCCCCAAACCATTACGGACCCCCACCATATTTCACAGTTGGTTGAACGTGCTTGGACAGAAGCTCTTCGTTTGGTTTTCGCCATACATACGAGTAAGGTTTCCCATCCAATTCAAAAATATTGAATTTGCTTTCGTCCGTGAAAAGCACATCCTCCCAAAACGAAGAATCCTTGTCTATGTGGGCTTTTGCGAAATCTAACCTCACTTTCTTGTTTTTGTCCGTAATCAATGGCATCTTCCTAGCTCGTCTACCATTCAAATCTGCTCTGTGGAGAACATTTCTGATTGTTTGTGGGCCGACTTGGTGTCCAATTGAGTTTTCCACGAAAACTGTCAGTTTAGGGGCACTGAGGAACGGGTTTTATTTCGAAGATCTGACAATATATCGCTCTTCAGCTGCAGAAAATATTTTGTTATGTGCAGTTTTGACCTTATTTTCTATTTGATTTGAACTTTTATAGCGTGTTAGAATATATTGAATTGTAGACGGACTTCTGTCCAATATTTTGGAAACATCTCGAATGGATTTTCCCTCCGCGAAAAGCTTTATTGTAAGTTTTCTGCATTCAACACTTGTTTGCCCATTTTGGCGGCTCATGGCGACAAATTTTATTGAAAATCTTTTCCACGACTGTTTGTCACTGATTACGAAGTGGAATGACAACAAATCTGCCATTTAAATCAATGTTTGCTAGGATTAAAAAAAAATAATTTGAAGAAAGTCTGTGTGTACGAGATTGGCTTTTGCTGTAATTTTCGACTCTTTTTTGTTTAATTTAACTCAAATTTGCCAATACACATTAAATCGATATTTATAAGCGGTGCTTCATTAAAGTAGTGAAGAACCTACCAAATATGGGGAAACATTTTTGTACCATTTCATAGTCAGCAGATATTTACGAAAAGAAAAAAAAATACTTGATGTACGAGTTTGGCTTCTTTGTAAATGACCCAAATGTCCTCCTAACCGAAAAATCTTTATGGTAACCCTGCTTGTATCTCACTTTAATGTTGTTCCTATTGTTTAATTAAATTCGTTAAACTGCTTAATACCTCTAAATGTTAAAAGCTACCGATGCGGAACAACTTTAGTTTTACGGTGTTCTAGACCAGAAACATGAGTTTGCATTAGGCTATCTTCATGCAGAATTAAAGAGTTGTTAATAACATAATTTAATTTAGATTAATATGCGTGTATTATGTACATCAATAACTTTATTTAAAGTACAAAAATGTTTTTCCTTTTCTTTTTTTTTTTGATAAACAGACACTTTTGTTGCACGAATGCCGCCGGGTCAGTTTTTGTTGTTGACAATGATTTAAAACGTAATATCCAAAAAATATATGTATGTTAATGTATCAAAAGCAGTCGGTTGTTGGTAACGCTTCTCGGTAGAAAGTAATCACACAGAAACGGAATAATTATTTTCTGAATAAATCTGATAAGAATTTTCTGAAAAAGAAGAAATTTACAAACAATATTAGTTTGCTATATAACATGCAGAAAATCGCGAATCGAATACAATGCTCACACAGATCTCTCTAATACAGGGCTGTCATAGAAACCATTTCGGTTTGGCTAATTGTCGTTTTTGCAAACCAATGTTGGTTTCATTTGGTATCATGAAACCATGTTGGTTTTGTCCATTTCGAATGTAAATGAAACCAATGTTCAAATCAGCTGTTGCTGATAAAACCGATAACATTGGTTTTCATGACACCAAATCAGTTTTTCTTATCGTTTTCAAAACCAATATTGACTACATTGGTTTCTATGACAGCCGGTTATATCAGCTGTTGCTGATAAAACCGATAACATTGGTTTTCATGACACCAAATCAGTTTTTCTTATCGTTTTCAAAACCAATATTGACTACATTGGTTTCTATGACAGCCCTGATAAACACGAAAATTCCAACAATCAGGGCTGTCACAGAAACCATGTCGGTTTTGCTAATTGTCGTTTTTGCAAACCAATGTTAGTTTCATTTGGTGTCATGAAACCAAGTTGGTTTTGTCCATTTCGAATGTAAATAAAACCAATGTTCGAATCAGCTGTTGCTGATAAAACAGATAACATTGCTTGTCATGACACCAAAGCATTTTTTCTTATCGTTTTCAAAACCAATAGTGACATCATTGGTTTCTACGACAGCCCTGACTATTTTATACACGTACTATGTTTAAACGATAGCGTTAATGAAAGCATTTGGCAAATTTCGACACCGATTTTCGAAATGGTTAAATAATTTTGCAAATTTATGCTAACGAATAAACGTAGTAACAAAAAGTATAAAACTATCTTCTTTTTTTTAATAAAAAATAAAAACAATCCTCACATAGATCTCTCTTATAAACACGACAATTCCAACAATATTTTATACACATACTATGTTTAAACGATGGCGTTTATGAAAGCATTTAGTAAATTTCGACACCGATTCACGAAATGTTAAAAAAGCATTCTTTTTGACATTTGGTTAAATAATTTTGCAAATTTATGCTAACGAATAAACGTAGTCACAAAAAGTATAAAACTATCTTCTTTTTTTTAAATATAATAATTTGATTGTCATTGTTTTAATAAAAAAAAATAAAAACAATGCTCACATAGATCTCTCTTATAAACACGAAAAGTCCAACAATATTTTATACACGTTTAAACGATAGTATTTGTTCGACATTGATTTTGTAATTTGTGCTTACGAATAAACGTAGTAGCATAACACTTTTTCATCTTCTTTTTTTAAAATACAGGGTGGGCCAAAAGTTACCATGGGGTTTAAAAATTTAATAACTTTTTCGTTTATATATATTTTTTTTTCAGATTATATAAATAACACTTGGAGAAGACATAATAGAGAGATTCACAACTGAACAAAGAACCAGAATAATATTATTTTATTATTAAAAACAGCGATCAATTTTTAACGCAAAATGATGATTGATGAAGCTCATTTTCATTTGAATGGATTTGTTAATAAGCAGAACTGTAGGTTCTGGGGCTCTTAAAATCCAAGAGCCATTCATCAACGTAAATTGCACCCCATTAGGTGTACAGAATGCAGTGGGATCACAACTGCAAATATCATTGGGCCTTACTTCTTCGAGAATGAAGATGGAAGTGCTGTAACCGCAAATGGAGATCGGTATTGGTTTATGATAGACATTTTTTTACGTTCTTGGAAACAGGCCTGGGATGTGGTTTCAGCAGGACGGAGCCACTGTCCGAGACACAATGGCACTTTTTAGACACATTTTTGAAGAGCGAATAATTTTCAGAAATTCTGAAATTTTTTGGCCAGCGTGATCGCCATATTTGTCAACACTCGACTATTTCCTTTGGGGTTATTTGAAGGAGCGAGTATATGTGAACAAGCCCGAGACTATCCTTATCAAGGCCAACGTTGTTGCAGAAATTCGAACGCTAGTCACAAATTTTGAAAGATGTTAATGAAAATGGTCTAAAACGAGAGTATCACTGCGAAGCTCGAAACGGGGGGTCATTAATGTGACATCATTTTTCATACTTGGTAAATAAAATTTCCATTTTGTATATTATATAATCTGAGAAAAATATATAAAAAAAATAATAACGATAAAGTTATTAAGGTTTTTAATCCCATAGTAACTTTTGGCCCACCCTGTATAAATAATTAATAGTCATTGTTTTAATATAGAATTAAAACAAAAACTCGTTGGTATGTTAAAATTTGTTAGTGTTCGAATTTGTTATGAAAAACTAAAAAAAAAATAATAATGATACGAGTATCAATATTTGTGTATAAATAAGTAGAGAGCTATGTTTTATTCTTCAGTTTCTGAAATATATATCTGTATATATGATGTATGATATATTTATGAAAAATCATCATTATATGACGAACCAGTGCTGTAATTGGACATTTTCGGCAAATTAACCACATCACGACGGAACGACGATAAGTTGTGAATGAATCTGGAAGCAAAATACAAAACGTTATTGGACTATTATGAAAAGGTAACATGTATTTTTATTACTTTTCTTTATTTTTACTAGAAACATTGCGTTCAATACCATTCATCAAATCGTCAAACCATTGGGCCATAATTTGTTGTTTGTCTAGCGGCTGTGCCCGTAAAATATTCTCTTTAAGAGATCTGTAAGTTTATAAATCATACAACGGATGTCAATTCTGCGGGTCTCAAATAACTTCAAATATTTTAAACCAGGTTTACAATTAAAACTTACCTAAAGTAATCTTCGTACAAAAGAATTAGAACTAACAAAGGCCTACCCATAGACCATTGATTTCTGCAATCTTCTGCCATGACATTATTGAGTAATGTCGACATCATATTTTGCAATAATTCCGAATTCATTTTAACAACCTTAAAGAAAAAGATTTTTGATTACTTCATATTGAGAACAACAAACGGTATATCTTTCTTTAAAAGTTTAAACTAAAGAAGAAATTTGTAAGTTCCTTATTCCGTTGTAATTTTGAGAAAACATTGGAAAACTATGTAAAGGCCAGATAGACCTTGTGACACTATTTTAAACTATATATATTAAAGTCGAGGTAAGATCCTACGAGTATAGACCCGATCTTACCCAGAACAATGCACTATAGCTAATTTGGACAGGCTTTGAGGCAAAAATTAATAACGGTCAAGATAAAAGCTTTTTTTTTATTTTTTTAAATGATTTATTTGTCAAAGTGCGCTGTTAGAAAGAATACTAAGATTTTTTTAAAACAAAAAAAATTAAGATAAATTGCAACCGTTTCCTCTTTAGGATTCGTGTTTTCAAACAAAATCGATGAAATTGAGGGATCGGACATGTCCAAAGCTCTGTTAGAAACATCCGAAAGATTATTTTTGCGGCTATTTTTGTGTGCGTGAAGCAGTCTATCGGACTTATACGAGGGCTATATATATTTCTTGATAATAATGAAAATGCCAATATTTATCATCAAAAATAGTTTTAATGTTTTTCAAAGTATTCTACAGCATGATTTATACACTTTTGCATGCGCTCAAACCAAATGTCGAAGCACTTTTTCCACTCCGATTGAGACACCTTCAAAACATAAAACGCTTTTTCTTGATGTGCGGAAATAAAAAGAAATCATTGGGTGCCAAGTCAGGGCTGTACAGCGGATGACCCATTAATTCGACGTTTTGGTCGGTCGAAAAGGCGCTGGTTTGAGCCAATGTGTGAGAGTTAACTTTGTCATGGTGCACAATGATTCGTCTTCTCTTGTTGGTTTTTCAAATTTCTTCGAAGACTTCGGACCATGACCAGTTTTGCCAAAGAAACAGGCGACTATTTGCTTCGAAGTGCTTCTTCCAGAAACAACTTTCGTTGAATTTTGCTCGTCTTCGAAAACCCACAAGGCTGATTGTTGTGTTGTTTCGGGTTATACGCATAGATTTGTGACGATCTTATAAATGTCGTTTGAAGCACCGCGATCGTATTTTTTCATAATTTCTTTGCACCAATCGACACGAGCCTTGTTTGAGCGTTGACAATCGCGGGATCCAACGAGAACAAACCTTTTTACGGCCAGGTGTTTATGCTATATCGAATGTATGCTTGTGGAAGAAACGCCCAAGGATGCCTCTATCTCACGGTATGTCACATGACGATCTTGCCTTATCAGTTCACGCACGGCATCAATGTTCTCTGGCACAACGGCCGTTTTTGAACGACCTTCGTCTTTGAGCGAGCGTCGACCACAATTGAATTCATTAAACCAGTTTTTCACAGTGCAATAGGATGGTGCTTCATCGCCATACAAAGATTAATTTCATCAATGCACTCTTTTCGTGATAATCCACGTCGAAGGTTGGGAAAAATGATCGCACGAAAATTTTCACGAGTTAATTCCATTTTTTTGCCAAATTGATTTTTTCAAGTAACTGTAAACAACACAAATGATAGTCGTACGTCAAAACGTTTATGCTAAAATATGCCAAACTTTCCAATGGAAATATCAGATGGCGCCAGGCAACACTTATAGCAACCCTAGTATGAACCATTACAGTGACATAGGTTGTATTAACAGAGTGGTGTAATAAAAAATTAGAAAAGTCCGGGAACTGAGAAACTCTAGTTGTAACCATCACAACTCTGCAAGCAGCAAGTGCCGTTGTGTTTGTTTTCCTGGACCGCTGCAACCAAGATGTTTCTCCAACTGATAAAATTTTCAACCTCATTGTTATTCCTCGAAGCGATAAAATTACAAGAACGATGCATTGTCGAGCGGGGATACAACAATTCGGAGAGTAAAGTGCTGTGGTGGCGATTGCCGTTGTGGAGACTGCGGATACTCAGACGACGAAGCTAAAGACAAGAATGAGATATCTTGAGTCGGACTGTGGTGAGGTTGTTGTAGTTCTGCTGGTGGAAGAAAAGTTCCTTTCCGAGTTCAGCGATGTCAGGAAACGAGCTCTAAGCTAGATTTCAAAGTCAATCTTGGGAGAACGAACTAGCTTTGTTCACACGCAGATAACGGGTGATCAATTTAGAGGTATTTTTTCAATAGGGTTTTTTTTGCAAAGATTTTTAGTATTGTTTGCCATTTCATCATGGAAAGACTTTCACCACGAAAACCACGATTTGGTGCGATTTATGGGCTGGTGTATCATCGGTCCATATTTTTCTCAAAAATAATGATGGCCGGAACGTAACCGTAAATGGTGCTCGTTATCGCGCCATTATATCCGACTTTTTGCTACCTAAAATTAAAGTCCGTAATCTTGACGACATTTGGTTTAAACAATTAAAATTAAACATTGGATCTACTGAGAGGTCATTTCAAAGAGCTTCTATTTCCACGTTTTGGACCGGCGAGTTGGCCGCCGCGATCGTGGGACTACGTAAAGTGCAATGTCTATGCCTGCAAACCAGCTATGATTCAGGTAAGCTGTAAGACAACATTACGCATGGCATTAACGCCATACGGGTCGAAATGCTCGAGTCATCCAAAATTTGACACTTAGAATGTATACGCCGGGGCGTAGTTGCGGTCAACATTTAAATAAATTACATTCAAAAAACTAATGGCATAAAATCTCCTTTCGAATTAACAATAAAAATTCCACACTTGATTTAAAAGAGTTAGAGATTTTTAAAAAACTGTCATTGGATGGTGTAGAGTTGTGACTCTCTACTCTGGATCACTAATTGAACTGGAAGAACTCTGGAATAAATATAAAATGGGTTTAATTACACTTTATGCGTCCAAAAGTTTGGCAGGGAAGAGTTGAGTTCTCAAATCAAAAATAGTGAACTGGATTTATAGAGCCGCAGTCTTAGACATAATCCTGCACTTGAAACCAATTGCGGATTTCGCAAGGGGTGTGGCGGCAAGAAGGACATTAAGACTCAAGGAGGCATGTCTCTCGGAGCAGTACACTCTAGGTTTCTTAGAGATAGATAGGTAATTATTATGGTGCGACCTCTTTATCTGAAGGGTCGAACTACCTGCCAGTAGTGCTTGACTTTACAAAAATGCCAACTGTTATTTTGTGAAATTTAGGGGAACCACTGTAAGGTATCTCAATCTACACCGGTCAGTCAAAGATGGAAATAGGTACAGAAGCTGGTTTTTATATAAAGGATTTTGGCCAAGTTAACCTGTGTACTAAGTAATAGCATACTTTATAATATATTTACTGCGGATACGAGGGTTGCTATTTATATTTCGGGTCCTGACAATACTAGTGTTCCCAGATGCAAACTGGAACTTCTATTGCAAACTTTGACATTTTTTAGCATAACTTCACTCAGAACGGTTTGTCATTTGAGGGCGAATTGTTTTGTTTAGTGCGTTAAACAATTCATCTCAGTCAAAACATGGAATTATCCCGTAAACATTTTCGTGCGATGTTTTTTTACGATTTTCGACGTGGGTTATCGAGACAAGTGTTTAACAACTTGTTTCGACTTTTGGCGATGAAGCACCATCAAAAACCACTGTTTATCGCTGATACCAAGAGTTCAGTCTCGGACGCCGTTCGCTCCAGAATGAATTTCGTCAAATGGACGTCAAACTTCGGTCACTTTGCCAGAAACCATCGATGCTGTGCGTGAACTGCAGCATCATGATCGACATGTGACATACCGTGAGATTGAGGCATCCTTGGGCATTAGTGTGACAAGCATCAATAAGATAAGATGATGCTCAAAAGGGCTCGTATAGATTGGTGCAAAGGGATTTTGAAAAAGTATAACTGCAGTAGCTCAAAGGCAGTGTATAACATTGTCACAGGTGACGAATCATGGATCTATGCATATGAACCCGAAACAAAACAGGGTCTTTAAAGCCAAATCCAACAAACCAAATCCAACAAAAGTTTTTTGTGGAAGAAATACATAGAAGCAAATGATTGCGTTTTTTTCGGTATAACCGGCTATGTTGCCACAGTGCCTATAGTGGAACGTAGGAGGTCAATTCTGAGTGGTATACAACCATCTGTTTGCCAACAATGTTCGAAGAAATTAGGAAAGATAATAAGAGAAGACGGATCATTTTGCATCACGACAATGCGAGCCCTCACACATCAGCTGAAACGGTGAGCTATTTGACCACTCAAGATGTCATCCACAGTACAGCCCTGATTTGGGAACCAATGACTTCTTCTCATTCCCTAACATCAAGAAGCGTTCAAAAATCATGTTTTGGAGGTGCCTCAACCGGAGTGGGAAAAGTGCTTTGAAAATTGGTTTACGCGCATGCAAAAGTGTATTGATCTTAAAGGAGAATATTTTGAAAACAGTAAAACCATTTCCCATGATAAATTATTGTGTTTTTATTGCCGGACCAGAAATATAAACAGAAACCCTCGTATACCTTCTCTGAAAGACTGTGTTATTTCAATTTTTGCTGATGACGCGTCAGTACTGAGCTCTGATTTATACGCAAGCAACATTGCCGACACTTTCCAACATAAACTAGTCAATCCTGGAAAAACACAAGCCATATATTTTACCAGAAAACGGAAGCCGTGTTACCAACCTCAGAATCCACTTGTTTTCATAAATTACCTTATTACCAGGTGGTGTTGGTACTTGACAACAAGCTAAATTGTGCGCGATCACATATCCTACATCGTCGATAAAGAGAACAAAACCACTAGGATTATGTTTCATCTTATTAAAAGAAAATCTGATCTGAGTAAAAATAACAAATTGTTCGTGATAAAGTCGATATTCACACCCATAATGTTTCACGGCCCACCCCAGCCAGTATGGTCCAAAGCAGCAAAATGTCATTTATATAAATTAAAAGTCACGTAAAACAAGTTACTCAAACTTATAATCTACCATGACTTTATTCGACACAGAGATTGCACACTTTTTCAGGTATTCCACTTTTATCAAATTGAGAAAATAACGATGCGCTTTAAATTGAGATGTGAGTCATCGCACTACGACCAAATCAACGCCCTGGCATCCTATTTTTTTCTTGAAACATTCTGAAAAACATTCTCTGTATTTGTTAATAAATAATAATATAGGGTGATCCATCTAGAGGTATTTTTTAGAACAAAAAAAAATATAAAAATTCAAATCAAGTGTGGAATCTTTATTGGAAATTTGAAAGGACATTTATTGGCATTGATTTATCTCCCTCCCAGAGATATGCGCGTTTTATGAAAGTGAAATCTACGATTCTAAGCGCAAATAGAAAGGGACCTAATCTTTAAAATGGCTCTCCTGAACAAAACTGGTTTTTAACCTTAGGTCCCTTTCTATTTTGCGCGTCACATATGAAAACAATATATGATATATTTTGAAAGGGCGATAAAAATACCTCAAGATGTTTTTCCACTTTGCAAAATAATAAGGTTTGTAAACTCAAATTTATATCACACAAATAGTTATTTTTTTTATTAAATGTAAACTTATTTATTTCTCTATGCAAAATTTAAAATTAAATGGCAAAACTCAAAAGCTGACATAAAAATGCTTGCAAAAGTTGATTCTGCAATTAATTATGTTCAAATAATTTTGCTACGGCGACTTCTCGTACAAATTTTAAAACCTCAATATTTCAAAAACTTAATGACATCATTCAGTTCAAAAAGCATATTCGTGATCAGCACATTAATGTTAAGTATTAAAAAAGATTTGAGAGAGAGAGAGCGACGAAAGAAAAATTTCTCAAATTTAAAAATAAGAAAAATTTTAAGCCTAAGAAATTGGTTTCGAGGAGCAATAATTGCGTTTGGTGCGGAAGGTTTTCTTACCCAAACTAAATAACAAATTGTTTTTTGTAACCAGTTCAGCATCCCGCACTTCGTGGTAGGATAAGCATATGCTTTGGGGGTTTTTAACGCGCTGTTAAAATGTAAAGTGTAACCAAGGTTAACCTAGCATTGACTAGGAACGAAAGAGCTTCAGCGCTGTGGCCTAAACTAGACAAAAAGCAAAACCTTGCTTGAAAAGGTGATGTGAGATTTCTTTTGGGTATCCTGACAGAACATTGAAAAGTTAGACAGATGGCAAGAAACTGGCAGATGAGAGTGGTTGACTACTGCCGACTGTGTGAGACCTAGAAGGGGATTGAGACAGTGGAGCACTACTTAGTTATCTTGTGAAATACCTTCTTGAAGATGTGGAAGAGTTATTATCCTGCTGAGTTTTACAAACGGTTTGTTGTTACGCTTTTAATCAACGACAAACTGTTCCTACAAAACTTTTAGCGTATTTTTTCTCATAAACAAAGCAGTCACATTGAACCCTCTAAGGGTCACCGGGTGGATGTACCGTGTGTCAACTTTTCTAGGTTATACACTGTCAGAAGTTCTTCCACTTTTAACTATCCTACACGATAAGATGAGACCTCTTGTAGTAGTGAATGGTTTGCGTAGAATGACACTGGTGTCAACCAGTGTCATTCTACCAACGCGTACAAGAAGTTTTGCTGGTATTCTATGCACAGAAATAGTTTAAATTAGCTTTTCTTTAATAGAACTATCGGATATGGCATTAGATCACTAACGCCTCTCGTAAGTCTTTTCCAGGATTTAGACACTTTAAAGATTGGATCGATTTTTATTTTCTACAATGTTTACAAATAAAGGGTGATCCATCTAGAGGTATTTCTTCAGAACAAAAAAAATATACAAATTCAAATCAAGTGTGGAATCTTTATTAGTAATTTGAAAGGACATTTTATGGCATCTATTTTTTGAACATAATTTTCTTCAAATGTTGGTCGCAACTACGCCTCAGGGTTTCCATTCTGAAGGTCCAATTTTGGATGACTCGTCCGATTATTTCGACCGGTATGGCTTTAATGACACGCGTAATGTTGGCTTCCAAAACCTGAATCGTAGCTGGTTTGTCAGCATTGACTTTGGACTTTACGTAACCCCAAAGAAATATGTCTAAAGGTGTGATATCTCGATCTGGGCGGCCAACTCACCTGCCAAAAACGTGAAAATAGCTCCTCTTCGAAATGTCCTCTCAAAAGATCCATTGTATGAGCAGCTGTATGACAAGTGGCACCGTACTGTTGAAACCAAATGTCGTCAAGATTATGGGCTTCAATTGCAGGTATCGAAAAGTCCGATATCATGGCGCGATACTGAACGCCATTCACGGTAACATTCCAGCCATTATCATTTTTGAAAAAATATTTACTCATGATTCCAACAGCCCATAAACAGCAAACCGTGGTTTTCTTTGGGTGTAATGGCACCTCTTGAACCTCTTCTTGTTGCTCTTCAGCTCAAATGCGGCAATTTTGTTTATTGACTTTGCCGTTGAGCCAGAAGTGGGCCTCATCAGTGAACAAAATCTTGGTCGAAAACAGCGGATCTTCCCGTTTCTCACCAAACGCTCATTTCCATAATACAGTTGCCAACATTTGAAGGTAATTATTTTCAAAAATTAAATGCCACAAAATGTCCTTTCAATTTACCAATAAAGATTCCACAATTGATTTGAATTTTTATATTATTTTTGTTCTGAAAAAATACCTGTAGATGGATTACCCTATATATTCGTCTGATTATTTCTTATAATTATTAAATACTCTTATATCCATATAACAGTCAACTATTTTACTCGAGGTTTTTTCTAGAGTCTTCCTACTAATCTAGAGTTATCTGTTATTCATAACTAGAGAGCTTTACTCTGGAAACAAAAATATTGCAAACAAGTCGGTAGAGGACAGTGAAGTCCTCTGGCCCTTCATCACGAAGTTTAAGCTAAATTAGGCTTACAATTCTCAAACATGATCTAAAGTAGTTAATATTCCATTAAAAACAAACTTATGCAAATCCAACAACACGCATTATTGAAATAAACTTTAAGATTCGTACGTACTGTTAGTAAGAAACATATAATCAGTATAGTAGTATAGTTTGTAAATGTTCAGCCGATATAATTTTTGCTAAACATAAAAGCCGCCTGGGAAATGCGATTGAAATCAATATGTTTTAATTGCAACGCACATAAGGAATCACAAATTAAAACCTACGAGACTTAGTCAGCGTGGACATAAAACAACTCACCTCTAAAAATCGTGCATTCTCAGGCGTTAAACTTCGTAATTTCTTATTTGGGAATGTAGACACTGAAATTAGTAAAGTTTTCACGGTTATTATAAGATCGAACATCGATATGTGTTTACTTACTTTTTAATTGCAACTGTTTAAATATATAGCAGACAACGCAATCCAAAAGAGAACAACAGGTTATATAAATAGTCGAATCTACAAAAGAATGTAAAATGATAAAGGTTAACACTCAATTACATTTAATGCGTAATATGCTACTTGTCCTACCTAAAGCTGTAAAGCCTTTAGATAAACTTTCTAGAATGTAAACAAATGCACCAGGTTCTAGGCCAGCCAGAAAACTTATATGATCTTGTGATAAACAGTTCAATAAATTAAAATAGGATGACGCCAATTTGGGATATTCCTAGAAGGAGACAAACAAAAAATCGCAAAACATTTAACAGGCCAATTCAGTTAGTAAGTAAGTAGTGGTGGTCACATGATCTTACCAACAAATCATTCTGTTGTATAGACATAATCATTTTCGCTGCAATATTTAAAACATTGTCCAACGTTTCATCACCGTACAGTTTGAAGACACCAAAGTTGACATAATTTCCGCCCAGGGCATTTTTCAATATCGTGAAGCAGACCGAGATACCTTTTAAGCGCATTGGATATTGCTGGTCGCGCGGCACATCCAAGTGCAATATACGGTTGCCATATATGCAAATGAGTTTTGAAGCTTCACGGAACAGTAGTATACCCATCGGACTGGAGACATTGCCCTGCAGACGTTGCGTACGGCAAAGCACTAACTCGGCAAACAATTTAAGAACTGGTGTTGTAACGGCAGGATCATGGGCCCATAATTCAACAGCACGTATCAGCATGGGCAAGTAATCGGAGTAATATCTTAAAGGGAATTCTGTAAACATGTACTTAAAAAACAGCTAAAGTATGCTTTACTTACAACCATTCAAAAAGCATAGTATAAGGAACTCGAGACGTTAGCGGCTGGGCAAGTCCTCGTAAGTCACGGGCCAGCCCAATAATGGCCTTCTTTGCTTCTTCATTGGGAAAACTATTGGCATCCATTAGAACCGGAGCCAGGGATTCAAATTGATCTGAACGAGTGTTGAAACGTCATTCAATAAAATTTCAGACGCTACAGTATTAAAACATTAAAAACTTACTGGTCAAGGGATTTAGAAAAGTATAAAATCTTTCTTCATCTTCGCCTAAATCAAACATCAGAAGTCGTCCCAACGATGTGTAGAACATTGTGCGACATCGCATTTCGGTTAATGATGAATTGGTGCCCAAAAATGGGAAATGCTCACTCTGGAAAAGAGAAATGTCAGTGTCTCTAGAAATAACTTACTGCATGACTGCAAACTTACCGTATGATGAGTGAGCATAAATTGAACCTCCTCCAATTTAGCCAATTTCCTTACTGAATTAAAATGTACCGACAGATCCGATAATAGCAATAACGTTTTCGTTATAATTTGTTCGGAGTGACCCCAGAATTTCAGATTTGTAATGCTGCAACAAGACGGTTTAGTTTTAGCAGAACGAAATGAAATGACACGAGGCAGAGATGTGCTTACATTTTACGATTGATAAAACTCAAAAGCATTTGCTCGTCACTGATGCCGAATACTTCGTTTATACGCTTATAGACATTGGGCTTTTGTGTTTGCTCACTGATATGCATTTTTCGTACCTGTTCTAGAAAACTTAAAATAGCCAATTCTAGTTTTTCACAGCCTGCTTGTGGCAAACGAGCATCTGTTAATCTCATCAACTGAAAGACCCTTACAACCAGTTCGGCATCCATTGTATCATGGTCATCGTTCGAATTCACTGCCAGGCGGCCCACTATAGCCGAGCCGATAATGTACACCAGCCATGTGAGCTGCAGTTCGTGTACGTTCACATCCATTGGACCGGCATTGGGAGTTTGCAACAGACTCTCATATTCGGTGGCTTTTTGATCAAAATGTCGTACAAGCAACGAACAAGTTTTGTCGTATTCACAACGCTCTATGACGGAAAGCTGTTCAAGCTGCTGCAGGACCATGCACAAATCATCCAGAGGATCGTCCATGTGATCATTCACGATAGCAGGCACGGCATTTAAACGCGATTCCACATAGGCTTTTGTAATTTCCGGTGTGTAAGTGCCCAACAAATGCGGTTCTGCCGACTTAACATAAGGAACAGAGGCCACCATCCGTTGCCACAGTGACAACAAATAGTGCACACTATTCGGTGCAAATTGCCACATCTAAAGGCAGCAGACAATTTCACTATTATAGTAAATGTGTTAAATGTTAATTGTGGCATAATTACTTACCTGTAATGATTCAACTGTAAATTTAGCTATCAGTGCTATAGCTTCTGGATAACAGGTCACAGCGATCAGTTCCCCCAGTTGGTAATTGGATTTGAGTCGAGCCAATAGGCGACAAAATTCGTGATAATTGTCAGGATCACGTAGGCCCTTTGGAAGTCGAACGCACATCAAATATAGCAGCTAATCATATTTGAAGTCACAATATTTGTGGTCTACTTACATGTAAATTCACCAATATATTTTTTACACCTTCCACCAGATGTGTAAGAAATTTCGTGCGCTCTGAATTATTAAATAGAGATCGTCTTACAGATGTCATCTACAAATTAAAAACAAAAACATTTATACAAACTTGAACTTATTTTGATCAGAATGTCTTTGTTTCGCATAGATACGAGGCTAGCTATTTATATTCGGGTCCGGAAATCAATTCATTTTTTGATTGTTTTTCAAAATATTCTCCGAGATGATCAATACGCTTTTGCAAGCGCTTAAACACCAAACCAAATTCCGAAACACTTTTTCCACTTCCAATGAGACACCTCAAAAACATGGTTTTAGAACGCTTCAACTGCTGCTTTAGGCGTAGAAGAACGTTGACCACGCATTTTTTTTTTTGGATGTGAGGGAATGAGAAAAAGTCATTGGGTGGCAAATCGGGGCTGTACGTCAGATGGAAGTGTAAACGACTATCATGCCATCAATCCCAGGTTCAATCTTGACAATCCAACAATTTTCACCTCGTAAATGGCAGCGACTTTACGAGTAAGAGATTTATCTCTAAGCCATGTTTTTAGTTAGTTTTTAATGGGATGTTTTGGGACTTAAGTAAGAGTGATCTAGCTGATTTGTGATGCCAAATGATCCGTCGTCCACTTAGAATTGACCTCCTACGTCCCACTAAAGGCACTGTAGCCACATGACCGGGTCTACGAAAGAGCGCGATCAATTGCTTCGATGAGTTTTGTTTCGGGTTTATCTGCATAGAGCCATGATTTGTCACCTGTGACGATGTTATAATATAAACTGCATTTGAGCTACCAACCGCGGTTCTTTTTCAACGTTTCTTTACTCCAATCAATATGAGACTGTATTAAGCATTCGTCAAATTATGTGGAATCAAACGAGGACAAATCTTTTTTAACGGCCTAATGAACATGAAAGAGTTGCTATATATATTTCTAGCCTAACAATGAAAATGCGAATATTTATCTTCAAAAATGGTTTTATTGTTTTTCAAAGTATTCTCCACCATGATTTATACACTTTTGCATGCGCTCAAACCAATTGTCGAAGCACTTTTTCTACTCCGATTGGTTTTTTAACGCTTTCAACAGCATCTTCTGGCGAAGAAAACCGTTGGCCACGCATTATTTTCTTTATGTGCGGGACAAAAAAGTCACTGTGTGACAAGTCAGGGCTCTACGGCTAATGACCCATCAATTCGACATTTTTGCCGGTCATAAAGGCGCTGGTATAAACCGATGTATGAGAGCTCGCAATGCCATGGTGCCCAATGATTCGTCTTCTCTTGTTCGTTTTTCGAATTTTTCCGAAGACTTCAGGCAAACAAATTGTGGTGTACCACTCAGAATTAACCGTCCTACATTGCTCATAATATTATGAAATATATATAGCAGCCCGTAGAGGCTATTTGAAACTGTGTTTTAGAGTACAACAGCCACTAATCTGTAGTTAGTAGGACCATACAATTTTATGGTAAACCCAATTAAAAGATACAGTAAAAATCAAGCTTTACAATACACGAAATGTGTCTACTCAAGAGATTGCGAACAAAAACATAGAGCAGTACAACATTTAACAAGTTTTTTCCAAGGAGCGTTAGAATTGGAGCACATGACTCTTAAGAATATATTTTCGATGTCGATTTCCCTTTTTTCTATTTCAATTTGTATTTTCTCATTATCAATTTGTATTTTCTCAACATCAATAAGTATTTTCTCAGTATCAATTTGTCTTTTCTCAATATCAATTATATGTTTTCAAATAATTGATTGACCTTAAGCTCGATGCGAAAATTATTAAGTAAAATTTAAAAATAAATGCCGAATACAAAAGATCACTGCGTAATTAGTATTTTCTGATTATCAATTAGTATTTCCCAATTTCAATTTGTCTCTTCTCTATTTCAATTTACGTTTCTTAATAACTTTTTGAATGTTCTCAATTTCAATAGCCGTTTTTCAATTTTAATATGCTTTTTTCTGAATTTCGATTTGCATTTCTCAATTTTAATGTGAATTTTCCCAATTGCAATTGGAAATGGTGTAGTAAAAAAGCCAGCATAAAACTGTACATCCTATTTACCGAGTGCAGAAACCATTTCAAAAATAATTCCCGATTGTTTTTAAATAGGATGTTAAGTAATACAGAATGATCGCCCGACTTTCCTTTTAAAATTACAATTTGTAATAAGTTTAAACAAGGGTGATGGTCGAAAAGACAATAAACAAGTCAAATAGTATAGAGTCTATCTATGATATCCTACAAACCACTGTGGTATGGACTATCGGTACGGCTCTAACAAAGATACACTAATAACTAAAGAAGGAACTTCGATTACACTTTTCAACACCATAAACTTCCGATCTTTTCGGAACGGTAACATATCAGTCTTCAAAAGCAGTTGCCTGCTAATCCTTTTCTTTTTTAGCTGGGCTTATATGTTGAACCTTGACCACAAATTAAAGTGTTCGACTTTTGCTTTCCCCAAATTAGCTCAGATTATTATAAAATTTTTTACGATCAATGACTATCATATTATTAAAGACTTTTTTTTTTTTAAAAGAGTGAATTCCTCCACAAGCTGATTCGGTCAGGCTTATATATTATGTTGTGTTAAAATTTAAACAAGGACGTCGCTTATTTAAGCTTGGAAAAGCCATATCTCGTGAACTTATACCGGTAATAAGATAGCAGTTTGAAAATATGAGGTTGGTATGGAAAGAACACACACCTTATATGCCACGCCCCATAAACCAATTACTTTGAACATATATGGGATTTTTTAAGAAGTTTTTAGAGGACACACACCTTGTGTGCCACGCCCCTTTAACTAATTACTTTGAACATATATGGGATTTTTTAAGGAGTTTTTTAGAGGAATAGCCCTCTTTCAAACCAGAAGAAAGAAAATACAAAGTGGAAGCCGTGATGTAATTAGCTTAGTTTTCAATATGATAATCAGGCAACATTGAACAATATTGATAGTAATATGGTAACATTGTTGCTCTTTGGATATACCAAAGAAAATTTCGCAATTTCCTTAAATTGCAACTTCAGGGGTTTTATATTTTGAATAGGAACAATACGACAGACGACATTAACAAGCTCCCTACCAGATCGACTTAATCTGTGTTTTTTTTTCAGTTTGTTAACACAGCATTTGGATGGAGAAAACTCGGTTAGCAAGCGAATTGGTCTCAACTTGCTAATGAAGAGATTACAGCGACTACAATTAATTTTTCAACAAAAAATCCAATATGACACACCCTGCATTATAAAAAACATATGGTTATTGAACACAAAAAATAATTAAACAATAAGCTGACAGATTGACAAATTAGTATTGGCTTCTTCCGAACGAGATGATTTAAGTAAACTATAAATTAAGTCAAACTGATAGTTTAAAGACATTTTACATATTTTAACAAACAAATGTGTAGCAATTAATTGATTTATTATTTTTTTTGTGGACTATTTTCTTACAATTTATATTTTTTATAAACACAATGTTGCCATGTTAATTTTATTTTGTGCATGTTGCCAGATTACCATAGTCCTAAATACCATGATAACAAAGCTAGTTACCTCAAAAGAACACGGCTACCATGCGAAATAGCTTGTCTTGTTTCAAAAATGAGACGATTAAAAAATGAGTTTAATGTTAAAGAGACCGAAGGCTTCAAAAATTATCCCTGAACTATATCGTTGCAGTATCAAACTTATCTATCTTATCTAATGTAAAAAATTTGCAAATTGTACTCACCTGTACAAGACAAGATAAGGAATAGCTAGCCAAACCATTTGGTAGAATTTGATACAAGTCGAAAAATAACTTCAATGTATTCGCATCTAGAAACGCTGGACGCCATGACGTAGGTATTTGTACACTGTTCATATCATCTGTAGATTCGTCCGTGGAACTCCCAATGAAATCAAAACTCAAACAGTTTTTCGTTAAACGCAAAACATGAGAAATGAGACTGAAAGTAAAAGGATTAAAGATTAGGATTATCGATTATTTTTTAGTTCCTCCAGAATGAAAACATTCGTGGTAGTATTTTTTTATTGCCGAGTCAAAAGGAAATTAATATTTTAAAAAAATACTATCCTGGTTCCTTGATGTCAAAAGAAAGCATTCGCCTTTTAAGTGAAAGTAAACTGGCTTGTGATTCACTAAGTGAATTTTTAAAGAATGTTGACAAAGCGAAATAAAAAAAATCTGCTTCTCTATTCCGAACAATGTAAATGCAAAACTCAAAGTTTGACAAACATGGTTTTAGACAAACGAAAACGTTAGAGATAGTGATACCCAATTTTAGTCCAATTTAAGTGGTTATGATTCGTTTGCTTACTTTATCGTGCTACATCGAGTACGAGCTATACAAATTTTGAGTGTCATACAAAGAAACTTAATAAGTAACTTTAACATTTCAGAGTTTTATATTTTTTAAGTTAAATGTAATAAATAAATATGTATTCTATAGCAAATAAAAACTTTTGTTGGGCTTCTGGTATGATCATCATATATAGGGTGATCCATCTGGAGGTATTTTTTCAGAACATATTTTTATTGATTTTAAAGATCACGGCGGCCCCCAACAACAAAAATTTAAAAATCATTAAAAGACAAATCCGTCCTATTTTTCAGGGGCTGGATTTACAATCCATTTTTATGAAACATCCTGTTGTTGTTGTAGCGGGACACGACACCGGGCTGAAGAATTGCTGTTTGGAGTCGACTCGGTACATAGAACCGGTAGTCGTAATTATCATTGTAAGATAATTTTTAGGTGTGCATTAGCAATTTTTTGTTACAATTCAAAGCCATTACATGCACATATTCGTGTTCTCTAAAAAAACGAAACAACGCATTCTAATGACGTAACCATATAAATCTCTTAGTCGTTAAGTGGTGGCTTTAAACCTTGTCCATTACGCTACGGCGCACTTAATACAACTCACTAAACACATATTTTCTGAATCCAATAACGAGATATTTTGCAAAATATCACGAAAGAAATATTATTGTCAAGCACCAATGTACATATCCGTGCTATTGAGGAAAGACGACTTATGATCAATTATTTTGGGCAAAAAGGTGATCTACTACATTTGGAGTACTAAGGAATTCATGTTTGCATTTTTATAAAACTTACAATTGATTTAATGTTATGACTTAAACTATAAAAGAAGCTCCTTTTTGTGATAAGAACTCTATAGTCGTTTTTTTCCTTTTCAGCACAGAAACATCGTTCAGTTCATGCAAGACCATCGCAACTCAAAAAATCACACTGTCTTATTTAAATACTATCTTGACATGACTCAACTCCCTTACTTTTGTTACGAAAACATTAGTAAGTTTTTCATTTAAATTGAAAACGTAAATGCAACAAATTTTCAAGTTATTACGGTCATTTTGCAATCGGCGATATAAATATAATTTCAATTTAATAGAAAATCTATGTCGTACTTAACGTAGGCCTGTTGGGATTCATCCATGAAATTTATTGTTTTGCTGTTGTCGCGTGCGGTAACCAAAAGACTGCATGCGAGAAGAAATATATCATATAACTGTTGGTCACGGAATGATGTGGCTATTTTGCGGTTCTTTGAAAAAGAAATATTTGCATCTACTTCTACGATGGAATTCATCTCCAAAACAAGTTGCGACAATATTTGCACGCCAATTGTACAATGATCTACAGAACCCTGGAATGAAAAATAAGCAATCGAAAGGTTTTTCGTCTAGTGTGATAGAAAGCATTCAGGAGTACATACCTGTAAAAATGTTTTAACGTCTTCCAATAAACTTTGAAATATCAACTCATTTTTGAAGTTGTCAAACCATCCATATTTTGTTATTTTAGCCAACAGTGTAACTAAGGCCTGTACTACAAAATGTTGTAGGTTCGGTCTATTAGCCAAATAATTAAGAATGTAGCTCCTGCAGCAAGAAGAAGAAAATACATCATATACCATACTAGTATCCATGAACATTTCATCTGTGTAACATACCTGATATCAATGCGTTGCTCCAAATTAAGGCCCTGTATTAGTTTCGTTAATGTTGTGGCCGCCAACAACTGGGCATAGCTGGAGTCGGCACGATCCAAGAGCATTTGACATTTGGGCAGAGCATCTTGACTGCTGACAAATTGAACCAATGTTTTTTCGGCATTTGAACGCAGCACCGAGTCTGTGGCTTCATACAGCTGTTTGCACAAAATCTCTAACTGTTGGATTTCCTACATACACAAAAATAATCATAAATGTTATAGAAAAAAAAACAATCAAGACATTTCCGTAATTCTCAGTGGCACACCATAACCTACAAAACCCAACCCCCTGAGCAGATCCCGATGGAGACCGGTGGAACCACGAACCATTTCTACTTTATCCGCTGTTTATTATGTAGAAAAAAGTAGTGAATGTAATCTTACCATTTTATTCTGTTTTTTATCAACAAAACAAGAAATCCTCAATGGATGGCTGATTTCTTCGGTGCACAGACACAAAATACAAAATGTGTAACAAAATTTTCAAATGTTTAATTATTTTTCGTTAATTTCTTTATCACAAAAATCCAAAATCCACAAACAATTATTTGCAAACAAGTAGTGATTGGTAAATCGATTTCGATTACAGTTGATGGTCGATTACTGCGGACAATTATTTGTAAACTAGCTGCAGTCATAGTTTAAAGCCGTTCAGTTAAAAAAGGTGTCGCAGTCCGGACGGATGGTTTAGATAAATATTAGTGATGTTTTCTGTTAAAGCGTCCCTCTAAGAAAACCGGCACGAAAACGAAACGTTGGCGAAGTCATTTTTTCATACAAGACTACGAAAACGAACCGATTTTGCGATACGTAAATGCACCGTAAACGTTAATTTCGGAATAAGAGAATTAGAAAAAAAAAGTAGTAGTTTGAATGTATTGGTAGTACGCCAAGGCTAAGCTAAAGTAGTACTTTTACGTAACACTAAAACGGTCCGTTTTCGTAATACCAGAGTGTTGCGTTTACGTAACACTGAAGCGGTACGTTTTTGTATCTGCAAAACGTTCTGTTTCCGTACTGAATTTCTTTCTCTATCGAAATAATATAAGCTTTTTTATACTGAAGAATTAATGTTGCATATATTGTGAATGATTATGAATTCTTTGGCTATTACAAAATATAGATATGTAGATATAAATATACTACAAACGTTTTATAAATACCTATTATATTAACACTTACAAAAGCTGATTTTGTTTAACAACAATCAGATCATCACACTTCAAACATCAACTAAAACAATTAAAGTGTTCTGTCAACATGGCTGCCCGAATAAGAAAAAACAGTTAATGCCGTTACCATTAAGAAAAAACAGTTCGTTTTCGTATCGCAAAAACGGCACGTAAACGGATTGTTTTAGGTACTTTTTGGTTTAAATACGTTCGTTTCCATTACGCAAAATCACTTCCATTTCGTACCGTAAAAAACGGCACGTTTACGAAGAGTTTTACGCAGAATTAATTTCGTCGTATTTTTATATGAAAAACTATGCAAGTGTTAGTGATATGGCGGTCCGTATGCAGTTCGTTTTCGCTCCGCAAAATGCGTTACGTTTATTTTTCTTGGAGGGGTATTATTAAATTGCGGTGTAGAAAAAACAGCCGTTATTTATTTTCTTTGGAAAATGACTTCACAACATTTGTTTTTTTTTGTTTTATATATTAAATACTCCTTGACCAAACAACTATCAGAACATTATTTTTCGTTGCAAGTGGCGAAGAGTCTACACTGGTAGAGATAAACAACCCTGTAACAGTTGTAAATTCAGCCACCTCTTTGTTTCAGCTGTGTACCACCAAACGAAAATTGCCAAACGGAATTTACCAAAGGTAAATTTTATGTAAAAGCCTAGTATTCACCTAAAACGAAATTTTCACTAAGTAGTTTTGCATTTATATTTTCACGAAAGTCGTTTATAGCAGTGTAGGGGAAGCAGCCTTTATTCATTTTCAAAAAAAAATTACTTTAATCATATTCATTAAAATACCCTCAAATTTGTAATTTTCAAAAATTCCTTGACCAAACAATTATCGGTACATTAATTTTCGTTTGCTGATGTTAGCAGTTGCAAATTCTGCCACCTTTTCGTTTCAACGAAAATATCTAAAAGAAAATTACCAATGGTAAATTTCGTTTGCTTTGCTTCATGTATTTCTTATGGGAGCGAGAATTTTGTTTTAGATGAATACTAGGCTTAAACCACCTCGTAACGGTTTTTGTCGCCTCCTTGACAATACCTAATTGTATAAAAAAGTATGTAAGGTTGGGCACACTGAAGATTTTTTTACGCTGCGTTTGTCTTTACATTCGGCAATTTTAAAACCACTGAAATACAAGTTGGGTGATGAATATTGCCACATTAAGAAACTCTAATAACTTCAGTGTATGGAATTCAATTTTCTTTTATTCATGTTAAAGCTTATTAAATTTTATTAAATATAGATTAATTAGTTTTAAAAATAATGGAATTTAAATGCCCCCTGCTCGTTGATCATGTGCGGCATCTTACTAAAAAGTTGTCTGTTACTGCTTGGAGAGTTGAGACAGGATTAGCCGCAATTGTTTCTTGAATTGTTTACTTTAGTTCATTGATATTTGTTGGTTTATAGACTTCCTGTTTGCAATAACCCCACAAGAAAAAGTCAGGTGTAGTAAGATCAAACGACCTGGGGGCCAACGGAGTGTTGAGTTTCTGGATATCAGCATATTGGGAAATTTTCGTCGTAATTCTGTCATAACAGGCCGGGCTATGGGAGGAGTTGCACCATCTTTCTGAAACCACATAGAGTTAAAAGAAATTCTCATTCTGGTTAGAAAACCTCTCTCAACATTCTTTAGTAACGGTCTCCAGTAACCGTAACGGTAAGACCGTTTTCTTCGAAGATGTGGGCCCGACAATAAAGCGTGATGAAACTGCACACCACCCTGTGACACGAAGTGGATGCAATTCCGTCTCATGGAGTATCTGTGGGTTGGAAGCTCTCCATATTTCCCCATTTTCTGGCAAAATTCCAAGCGAATCGAAAAGTCTGCTGCGTTCAGTTTGTTTGCCATTTGAATTTTATGTGGGAATAAGTTCAATTCTTTGTGCATAATTGACTGCTTTTACCCATTTGAGCAGATAAGCTTCTTGTCGAAACTCTTTGATTGTTTTGTATGGCAGCACCTACAGCAGCGATTGTTTCCTCCGTCCGAACTGAAGGGTTTCAATAACACGTTTACCGAGTTTCTCTTTCAGTAAATCGATTGTGACGCATGATGAGTGGCCAGCGGCACCGTCTTGTTGCGATCGGCGATGTCAATCAAGCTCATCCAATTATAGCCAAAATAATTTTCTAACATAGCGTAATCAAAATTTCGGTAGTAATTTTTAATGATTTCCAATCGTTGCTCGTAAGTGAACTTTTCCATGATGAAAATGGTGACTTCGAGTAACGTTTTGCCACTGAGACATCATTAATATGTTTGAGGGTGCGTTGAAATAAAATTAAGAAATTGTTATGTCCCTATTGGCTAACCCGTTAGGTATGTGCAAGAATAAAGCTGCAATAATCGCATAAAAAACATGACCGCCGGCGCCAATAATTTCATGACAGCTCTAAACTTTGGCGATACGGCAATAATTTTCTACTGTCAACACCACCGGCGTTGCTTTTTTACCGCTAAATTAATTTTTTAAGGTTGTAAAAAATTGATTTAGTGATTTTGTATTAATTTATAATATATTTTGTTTTTGCTGCACTTTTTTTATCTGAAGGTAAGTGTAACAATTTAAGCATTATAAATATTCGTGCATACACAAAATGTCTAAATTTTTTGGACTGAAATACTGAAAGATACATGCCGGACAAAAAATACGCAAAGCACATATTGCCGTAAAATTTAATGCCGCATTGCTCAAATTGTGAAATTGCCTATTATGACTTCTACTATACCTGGCCTTTTATATACCCTCACTGTAGGCTGTAGGCCCTTAACTCTGTAATGAACGGGATGCGATTTTTTTGAAGGTGCCATAATGTGAAATATAACTAACAAAACCTTTAAGGTTAATTTTAAAAATGTATTTTTTTGTGTTAATTAACAAAAACAAAGAAATAATATGTGCTGTTATTAAGCTTCCAAAAAAAAAGTTGCATTTTGGTCAAATAGTCACAACTTTGATACGGTAGGACATATGGGCTTGGTTTAGGTAATTTTGGAAAGGTAAGAGGGAGGGCTATCTTTTAAAAGAAACAAGAAAATTCGACCACTGGTTCAGAACTTAGCAATTTTACATTATTAATCTCAGATTACCAATCCGTAATTTTTTAAACCGCTCCCATTTCGCCCCTTGCATTTTCCGTTTTTTAAGCCAAAAAGTCCAGCAAATATGTCCTTTTTGAGATCTTAGTTCTTGAGAATGTTTATGCAATTTTTTTTTACCGGCACATCGACGTCGTTTTCCAAGAATATAATTAAGCCGGTATTTTATGATTCAAAATCCATTCGCGTTACTCGCTTTCGTCATGTGGAGCGAACAATGTGGATGTTTAAAGCTTTAAATTTGAAAAAAATATCAAAAATCGGATTTTTGCTCGTTTAAAAACGTTGCACATGTAGAGAATGACTACTATGACACAATAGCAGTGTTCTTTTCAGGTAACTAGATTTCTTACCTAGCTAGTTTGCAATATGGTATTCTGGCAACATTCAACAACATTTTGAATCAGATGGCAGCATAAGCCCAAAAAAGTTTGTTTTTAAACAAAAAAAGGCTGAGCAAATTGTGAAAACCCAATTTTGTTACTTCGTATAATTTCTAAACATTTTAATGACAAATTTTTATTGCGTACAGTACTGCATTAAACATGAACTTCAGCCAAGGACAAATAAGAACCATAATTATTTTATATGTAAAGCCTGGCACTACGATCGTAAATAACTTAGATATGTATATCGCTTAGGAAATTACTCATCAATGATTAAGATTTTTTTAATTATCAATTTTCACAATTATCAATTTTAAAATTTCACAGAACTTTATAGTTGAAGTTCGAGATTTGTTTACATGAAAAGACGAACTGGAGTTATTTATACAAATGTGCTATAATAACGACTCTGACCTTCTTGAAGACATTATATTCCCTTGCAGCAGATCATCTTCAGCTTATTCGCAAGACTCAATACAATTTATGGAAATAGTTTTATCTCGCTTTTTCTTTTTCTTTCATTATTTTCATTTTATTTTTGCATCAATAACCAAAAATATATGTTTTTGATTTTGTTATACAAACCTTAAGTGTCATAATATTTTTTTTTGTTAAAAAATTAAGTCAGGTAACTCTAACTCGTTTCGTTACCGAGTATCAGCCAACTCGCTTGCTTACCGAGTAACTTCCATGCAAATGCTAGTTTAGTAAACTGAAAAGAACACGGCTAATATTTGTCATACTGACCCTCTAAGAAAACCGGCACGAAAACGAAACGTTGGCGAAGTCATTTTTTCATACAAGACTACGAAAACGAACCGATTTTGCGATACGTAAATGCACCGTAAACGTTAATTCCGGAATAAGAGAATTAGAAAAAAAAAGTAGTAGTTTGAATGTATTGGTAGTACGCCAAGGCTAAGCTAAAGTAGTACTTTTACGTAACACTAAAGCGGTCCGTTTTCGTAATACCAGAGTGTTGCGTTTACGTAACACTGAAGCGGTACGTTTTTGTATCTGCAAAACGTTCTGTTTCCGTACTGAATTTCTTTCTCTATCGAAATATTATAAGCATTTTTATACTGAAGAATTAATGTTGCATATATTGTGAATGATTATGAATTCTTTGGCTATTACAAAATATAGATATGTAGATATAAATATACTACAAACGTTTTATAAATACCTATTATATTAACACTTACAAAAGCTGATTTTGTTTAACAACAATCAGATCATCACACTTCAAACATCAACTAAAACAATTAAAGTGTTCTGTCAACATGGCTGCCCGAATAAAGGCCCATTTAGTCTCGACGGTTGACGGTAGATTCTGCAACCTGCAGAAGTCTACCGTCGTCAACCGTCAAACTGTAGTTATCTCCCTCTAACACATGCAAAATGCAACCCCCAACTGAAATAGCTGATTGTCTACCGTCAACCGTCGTGACTAAATGGGCCTTAAGAAAAAACAGTTAATGCCGTTACCATTAAGAAAAAACAGTTCGTTTTCGTATCGCAAAAACGGCACGTAAACGGATGGTTTTAGGTACTTTTTGGTTTAAATACGTTCGTTTCCATTACGCAAAATCACTTCCATTTCGTACCGTAAAAAACGGCACGTTTACGAAGAGTTTTACGCAGAATTAATTTCGTCGTATTTTTATATGAAAAACTATGCAAGTGTTAGTGATATGGCGGTCCGTATGCAGTTCGTTTTCGCTCCGCAAAATGCGTTACGTTTATTTTTCTTGGAGGGGAGATACATATCGCACTCGTTCAACAATACTGTATTAACTCAATATATTCAAAGTTTTCAGGAGAGACAATTTTTTCTTAATGCTTAAGGAAGTTTTTATTAACAAAAGTTCGACAATATTTAGAAAACCCATGAATTGTTGTATTGCACCGCATAACCTTTTTATTTTTTTATTGTCTGCAGATAGAAGAACCATTTTTTTAGCTATCATTTTCTTGAATTATTTTTGTTCATAAGAAGTCAATATTTTGAGTTGTGTTTTTTACATAAAATTAATTGCTGTGTTTAATAAATTTTTTAATAAAACTAATAAACATGAAATGAAAAAAGACCAAAGTTAACAAAGTTTTTTGAAGCTTTTGCTTACAACTGGTAAAAAGTTTAAAATATATATTTTATTAAATGAATTCAGGGTTCACGGTTTAATGGTTACTATGCTTTCTACGATAGTTTATATCTACAAAACCTTCTTCAACCTTATTTTTAATAACCGTGGTTAGTGTTCCTTTAAAAATAACTTTAACACTCTTACTTGTTCTGAGTTAATTTCGAAGAAAAATGCATTGTTCAATCTGCGTAAATCTTGAGTGCAGGAGTATCTGTACTTTGGCTTAATTGGTTTCATATATTTGGCTATAAATTATCTCTGTCTCTGCAAGCTAATCATATTCCAATATTTATGAAATATTATAGCGCGATGATTGTGTTATTTTTTCACTACATTGATGGCGACAGTTTTCTTTACAAACTTCTCGCAAACGCATCTCTTTTATCATCTTTAAAGAATTGTAAATCGATGAATACGAATATCGTGAGTTTCGTATTTTTTTTGCCGTTTTTGTCGTTTATTATGATCTTCATATTTTTCGCATTTCCTTTTTCTTAGCACTTTCTCATGTAAATCAAACTCTGAAGAACTGCTATCATTCACTGTACGTGGATCAAAAATATTGTCTGAATTGTTACTGATCGGATCTGGGGAGCTGCGGATCTGGAGAGCTTGCATTGCGTAATAATTTGGACAACTCATTTTGTTAATTGAAGTTGTTACACCTTTTGATTACAAGTATTCTCCATTATGTTTAATTAACTTAATAATAAAAGTTCTAGCTGATCAAAATACAATGCTATATTGTTGAAATCCAAAATAATAAAGTGATAATATTACAGTGTCATCAAAACGAAAGTATTTCATCGAAAGGGTAATAACTCAACAAAAAAACACAATTATTTCACGAAAACAGTAAGAACTCAAAAAAAAGTTAAGCATTATTTCATGAAAACAATCATATTTCGAATTAAAACAAAAAACTGCTTAGGCTGAATTAATTAAACAGTTGCAGCTCAAAATACTACCTGACTTAAATAAACTTTTATTATTAGAATAACAACTTAACTCAAAATACTTTATTTGTTTAGGCCAATCACTTCAAATAACTCAAAATAATTTTGTTTTCCTGATTCACAGAAATAAACCATTTCAGCAGCAAAAAGGTCACAACATGTTATTTTATTAAGAAAGAGTAGTCAGAACTATAAGAATTTTTAACCATAGGTAGACATAAGTGTTATGTATGGTTTTTTGCCAAAAAAGATAAAATAAAACAAGTTGAGTTAATACAGTATTGTTGAACGAGTGCGATATGTATGTACATTGAAAAGTATTTGTTTTTTTTTTAAATATTGATGGGGTATTTTGCCATCTATCCATCTATAATACTACTGGGCTAGGACAGCAACATCACATAAAATGGTCCAAAAAGTGAAGGCTCGAACTTCGACGAAATCCACCACGTAGTAACAACCAAATAGCATAAGAACTGAAAATATCCCAGCAAATCATTCCACGGATATTTCAAAATTAAGGTAAGCTTTGCATGTTCCAAAAGGCACTTAATCATACACTAAAGCAAAGAAAAGTTAGCATGAACGTGTCGAATTACCATCAACAATCTATTCTTTAATGAAAATAAAATTTCCTATTGGAAAAATTTCCTGACAAAAATTTTAACCTAAGAACGGCCACCCGAAGTATTTTCCATCTCAAGTAATGCTATGTACAGCTGCGACCATCGATAAACGCTGCCTAATCGTTTTCATCGAGACTGGTGTCAAAGTCAATGCGACTTATTATCGGGATAATGTTTTGAAGTTGCTTTAGAGCCGTGGGCACACAAACATTTCGGTCGTCGACCATGGTTGGAACATCAACAAGACTCGGCACCGTCTCAAAAAGCTCGTTTGAACCAAGAATGGTTAAAAAACTATGTTGCAAACTTTATTTTGTCCACACACTGGCTTTCAATTCGTCAGATGCAAATCTGATGGACTATTCCATCTAGGCCATTTTGGGTGGCAAGGTGAGCACTTACTTATAAACAATAAACGCAAGATATATGTGCTAAATGTAACTTTTTTTAACCATTTGAGAAACATAGTCAAGGAAAAAATTGGTAACATCGAGCTAAAGTAAATGGATTCTGAAATTTTGGTCATTTTCAAACATTTTATAATTTGAATCAATTTGCTTATTTGCTTTAAATCTGCACCCCTGAAGATGATTGACGTCAGTGATGATTGTTTTTTATTACATGACATCAAGCCGAAAATAGTAATAAAAGATAAAAATAATTTCACACAAAAAATATGTTCGTTTGAATAGGTTTACACTTTAGTCGCCTTTCCCTGCAGTATACGACAAAAAGTATACAAAAGTACTTAACTGGTGACCCAGGTAATGAGAGCCCTTTCTTCAACCGGATGCAGTTTCGTAGTCGTAGACCTTGGACGCTACATAAGAAATAGTGAAAATATATGTCCCATGTCTCAGTCCATTTTTAAACAATTTCGAACTACAAGTGTCCAAATGTTTTTCGCCAATTCCTAATTGTTCTTTTTTAATTAAATATTTTTTTTTATTTAACTTTTTTAATTAATTTTGTTTTATTTATTTTTTTTATTATTTAATTAATTTTTTTATACTTATTTATTTTTTTATTTGTTTCTTTCCGCCTTTTTTCGACACTATTAATGGTCGTATCAGTTTTTATTTCCGAATTATTTTGAGTACTTTGATTGGGGGATCCCTTTTGCGCTTAATTTAGCAATCCCTCTATAGTTCGATACATCCAACAGACTACCAGATTTGTGAAGTGGAAACAAGTAAGACTATTTCCATAAATCAGGAAAGTACCCGAATTGTAATGATGAATTAAATAATAAGGATAAGGGTAAGACCAGGGATTCAGAGCAGCCTTTCAATAAAACATTCGGAATGCCATCGGGTCCAGAAGTACTAGTGGGTTTAAGACGATGCAATTTTAATTCAATAAGTGAAAAATCTAAAAACTATTTGATCTACTGATGAAATTTTGTAAGGGTACGGAATTGCAGGATTAAACGAACGTAGTGAATATGTATTTTCGAAAAAGTCAGCAAAACAGTTTGCAATAGACTGATCGCTTGAGAACTCAACACCATTAAATCTTATTCTCGATGGCTTAGAAGATGTTCGACGTTTTAAATTAACAAATGATTTAGGGTCTTTTTTAAAATTGTCCCTAACTCTTGTCAAGTACGACCTATAGCATCGACGAGCTTCGATATTGTACCGTTGTCTCGCTATGGAATATCTACCATAATCAGCAGTTAGTCCTGTTCTTTTGAATCTTTTAAATGATTTACTCTTTATGTTTTTTAATCTACATAACTCCATAGAAGTCCAAGGAATAGTTTTTTCTACACCAATGGGTTCCATAGGCACTGTTTTAGATACAAATTCATTTAGTATGTCATAAAATTTCTTAATAGCCAAATCAAATTCCGCAATAGTACTACAACAGCAGAAAGCACTCGAATCAACAGATAATAAAAGGGAATTAAGTCTATGAAAATCACAACGTTTGAAGCAAAATGTCAGATCAAAGGAGGAAGCGTTCAGAAATTGGCGTTTAAACAAAAACCCCATTACTGAACTGCTGCGAAAACAGGCAAGAGCTTCGTGTGCCAGAGTGCTTAGACGTGAAAAATTTCTGCACGAACAACGTCTACGTACAAAGGTTCTTACTTCTCCTAGGGGAAGTAAGAGCTTTTGGTCGTTTGTAAGAAGAGTAAAGGATAGTTCTTCATCTATCCCAACTCTTGTTAAAGACGACCAGGCATTCACTGACCCGGTTGATAAAGCTAACCTTTTGGCTGAAATATTTGCAGGAAATTCTTCCTTGCCGGAAAGCAATCAACCACTCCCCGCGGTCGAAAACGTATCAAGTTCCATGCCTCAGATATTTTTTCGAACGCGTGCAGTTAAAAGGGTTCTTGCGAACCTCGACGTAAATAAATCCCCGGGCCCGGATGTTATCTCTGCACTTGTCCTATGTAAGTGCTCGTCGACGCTAGCACGTCCATTACGCAACCTTTTCAACCTTGCTTACCGTGCGGGAGTTTTCCCCGCGTGTTAGAAGGTTGCGAACGTCCAGCCGATCTCTAAAAAGGGTGAAGCCAATAATCCTGCGAATTATCGGCCAATTGCGATTTGCTCTGCGCTCTCCAAGGTAATGGAGAGCATGGTAAACCACCATCTTGTGAAGTATTTAGAGACCAACGACTTGTTAAGTGATCGACAGTATGGCTTCCGTAGAAATCGCTCTACGGGAGACCTGTTGACGTTCTTGTCGGAGCGTTGGAGTCGGTCTATCCACCAGTTTGGTGAGAGTAAGGTCGTGGCTCTAGATATCTCCAAGGCCTTTGATAGAGTCTGGCATGGTGCACTCATATCAAAGCTGATCGCTTTTGGAGTCGGTAATACATTGCTCGGTTTGTATCGAGCTTTCTTAGAGATCGCACTATTAGAGTTGTTGTAGATGGGTTCTCATCCAACACACATAGGCTGACCGCAGGTGTACCACAGGGCTCTGTCCTTTCTCCCTCTTTATTTCTTATTTTCATTGACGATCTATTGGGTCAGACCGTGAATCCAATCTACTCTTTCGCAGATGATAGTAACCTCTGTCATTCGTATTCATTCGACCGTAGACCGAGCCTTCAAGATATTGAAGACAAAAGGCGAATTATGGATGAGACACTTGGCCGGGATCTACTGGCCATTTCCGAATGGGGTCGAGTGAATAGAGTTGATTTTAATGCACGTAAGACACAGTGCTGCTTGTTGTCTCACAAGCGATTCGCTGACCCAACAATATCGTCAATTTCTCTCGATGGTACGGATATTGAACAATCAGAAGCTCTCGATGTTCTGGGCATGAAAATACAATGTGACGCTCGTTGGGCGAGACATGTATTCGAAGTGTCGAAAGAAGCACTCAAGTGCATAGGCTTTTTAAAGCGGTGCAAGAAATATTTCACTCCTTCTGATCTTTACAACTTACATCAGGCCAAAGATGGAATACAACTCCCATATATGGGCAGGTGCTCCAAAATCATCCTTGGAGCTACTTGACCGTGTTCAAAGGAGAGCGATGGTGCTGATAGGTGACAGTAGGGTATCCAACTCTATTGTTTCCCTTGAGCATCGTCGGAATGTGGGTTGCGTGACGCTGTTCTATCGTTACTTTGATGGTGTGTGTTCACTAGACATCCGTCGCCTTATTCCTGACGTGAGGATGTTCGGCAGGGATACGCGACTTTCTAGGAATTCACACCCGTTTGTTATCGATTGGCCAGTTGACCGCACTATACACTACAGATCAAATTCGTTTTTCGCTCGTACAGTCCGTATGTGGAATCGACTTCCGGCAAATGTATTTCCCGCTAATTGCGACTTCCAGAAGTTCAAGGCAAGCGTCAACAAACATTACTCCCTCTTTCCCCCCTCCGATCCATTAATTTCCACTCGCCAACGCAATGCACCGCATGTATAGGGGGCATCCCCTGAGTGTTGGTTTTTTAAAAAAAAAAAAAAAAAAAAATCTAGAAAAATCACCAGCAGGACTAGGAGATGGTGATTGGTAAGGTAATGTAACTGAATATGAAATACCTATAGTCGGGTGGTGGTTGTCCTCCGGAGTAGAAATTGGATGCATTCTCATAACTTGAAATGAACGTATTTCATTGGTCAAAATCAAATCAAGAATCCTTCCATTCTGGTTAAGAATATTATTAATCTGAGACAAATTCATTTTTGCCAATAGGCCAGCAACATCAGTGGTCCAATCACTGTTAGTAAGAGGAGTAAGTGCTTCTGAATCAGGCAACATATGCCATGATACAGAAGATAAGTTGAAGTCTCCCAATGTTAGGATAATATCGGACTCATTCATACTTGTAATTATTTTTTCAACGGCAGTCAAATGTTCATTATAAACATCAAAATCGGTCGAAGGAGGAATGTAGGAACAGGTAATAAAAAGTTTTTTTTAGATCCCAATGCAACACAAACAGCAATAAATTCCAAATTGTTAAATTCATCAGAAAAATACGCTCAGAAGGTAGACAGCAGGAAACCGCAATTAAGACACCACCACCGATTTTCTCTGTTCTATCTTTTCTATAATTGGATAATTATTACACAGAACCTCAGAGTTCAAAATATCAGTTTTTAACCAAGTCTCAGAAAAAACAACAATATCAAAATCAAAGTTATAGCTATCAACAAATAAGCGACTTAATTTAGTTTTTAATCCTCTTACGTTTTGGTAAGCTATAGTCTATACCTTATCTAGTTTTTTGAAGAGTTTGTAGACATAGATGTTGAATGTGAACCACACCTAAACGTCATTTTTTTCTGCATTTCATTTGATCTTTCTAACTCAATTTGAGTTGGAAATAACTCAATTTGAACCATGCCAAGATACACAAGCGAGCAACGCGTTAATGTTAGGCAACAGTGGATGATCAATTTTCGAAGAAAATCATCTTCAGTGATGAGGCACACTTTAACCTCACTGGATTCGTCAATAAGCAGAATTGCCGCATTTAGTCGAATGATAATCCAAGAGTGATTGTCGAAAAACAATGCACCCACAAAGAGTGACTGTTTGGTGCGGTTTATGGACTGGCGGCATCATCGGGCCTAATTTTTCCAAAATGAGGCCGATCAGGCAGTTACCGTGAATGGTGTTCGCTATCGTGAGATGATAACGAAATTTAATACGGTGTAATATAAAAGGTGTTTCAACTAAAACGCACGTGTGAAACAAAATATCGGCAAAATGCTCGCCACGGCTTCGGTGGCATACCTTTATCCGATGGTCCATATGTTTAATGATTCTGAGGAGGTTCAATGTCGTTAATGTGCAGAATTATCTCTTGTACGTGGCTTAATAATGTAAAATTTTTCTTTTAAATATTCGTCAAATCACATGATCGCGGCGGCCAATTAACATCGCCACGAAGTGGGATAACACAGCCATTGTATTTCTCGCGCAGAAAAGCCATTATTCGTAGGCTGTGTATCAAGTGGCACCGTCCTGTTGGAACCATATATTGTCCAGGTCCATATCCTCAATTGCTGGCCACAAGAAGTCGATTATCATCTCGCGAAAGTGAACATCATTCACGGTTACTGCTTGGTCGACATTATTTTCGAAGAAGTATGGCCTAATGTCGAGTATGCACGGGTGTTTTCACATTTCATACATACACGTTTTGCTGAAATTCGCGCAAACTTCCCCCCGATTGTGGACGACACATTTGGTCAATTATGCTGACCAAAAAATTACAAAATGCATTTTGATTTGAACGCCCATTTTGGTATAGACTTCAACAATTTTAATGCGACAATCTCAATTTTATTCCTCTCGCTGATGGTTCAATTTGTGAAACACTGAAACAGAAATATGTCAAACTACTTAAAATTGACATAGTGCATTATGGTCGGACTAACCTTTAGTTTAATTGGGTGGTCCAACCATAATCGACTGAATCACCTAAAATGTTGGAACGTGAGAGTATTTTTTATTGCCTTTCGAAATCGGTGACCACTTACCGTAAAATTAAAAAAATTAAGGAGAAAAGCTGCAAATTAAGCTCGACTTAATAAAGCTACAAGTTTATAGTTTCAGTCCATGGCCGAACTTAACGACGTTTTTACTTGTCTTTTATTAAATAAAATTTTCTAAATAAATAGAAGTTAAAAAATCTAATTTTATAACTTTTAAATACAACACGTCTTACATTCAAATTTTGTTTGTTTTCCTTTTCGAATTTCTGTTTTTGCTTTCTGCACATAAATGCAACATTACTTGTCTTTTATTAAATAAAATTTTCTAAATAAATGGAAGTTAAGAAATCTAATTTTATAACTTTTAAATGAAACACGAAACAGTACTGTAATGTTTTAGATATACATATGTAGTGTGGGCACAATATCTTATCCCACACCATATTCCAAATGATAGAATTGGAATTACCCCTCAATAGTGCATGAGATTCGGTCATTCTCCATAAAGTTGTCATATCAGGGCGCTTGTGCTAAGATGTCCTATGGGCACTTGTGCTAACTCGTCAACGCAGAAAACGGTTGGATTTCGGTATTAAAATAGATAGGAATGACTAAATTTTCTAAATAACGACAACTGATAAATTTTGGATTTGAAAGGTACATTTTAGAGTTTTCACCATTGGTATTGCGTTTTTTGAAATCTACAAAAATGCGCTGATTAGTTTTGAATTCTTACTCCTTACTTAATCAGAGTGTAATTATGTAGCAGATTACAAAAAAGTTTGACCAGATGTTTGTTATGTGACAGATGACGGGTGTTACTAGTTGGGTCAACTAAGTAGAGCTCCAATTAAATTACTACATATCTTTATGTGCGTAAAAGGTACCAACACAATCCCTTTAATATCAGTTAAATTATAGGTGCTCCGAAGTAGTATCTTAAGTATCTCATTGTCACTGGTCTTGCCTATCTATGTAGTCAAAAATGCCAGCACGTCTTGGAAGTTGTAGTCAATTACTTCGTTAACGGACCCTTCTAGTATGGGCAACTCCTGAGGTCAGGGTTCCTAATAGTAGGTCATTTAATAGTGTTGTTTTGAATGTTATGTCGAAAACCAAGAGGTCTCTTGTGGGTCTTACTGAGAAACAATAAGAGATGAATAAGGGTCCCCTGTGATCCCCGTTGTAATATGCTGATATTGTTGTTCCATTTCGGTTGGAATCTTGTCTATCGAATATTTTTGGTAGAATTATGTTGTCATTTTTGGTAAGATTTAATGGTTTGCGAATTCTATCACTGGTCAGTTGTCGTTTTTCCAGGACTATATCCGCACTAATACGACCTTGTAAGCAAATTGTTCGAACCCATTAAAATAGGTCATAGATTTTTTTCTGATCTTTTCCATTTCCCAGGTTTCCGTCCGGTAAAATTAAATTTGTCTACCGTTAAACCACTTTTTGTTTTGTTAAGAATTCTTCAAGTAAATACAGGGTGTCCATCGGGAAGGTATACTACTTTGTTTATTAATAATTTTTCATTAAATGAAAAAGAATGGATCTTATATTGATAAATGTTTTATTTCATGTCGGCAATTATTTATGGAATAAAATATCAGTCCGCCTCTGTTAGTCTCACAAATGCGAGCCCCTTTGAGCACATTTTTCATTACATTCTCACACATTCCACGCGGTATTTCATTAATATTATCACGAATATTTTGTTTGAATTGCTCAACCGTTTCTGGTTTGTTTGCATAAAACTTGGTTTTCCGACATCCTTACAAAAATAAGTCCGGAGCAGTCGAATCAGGCGACGGTGTAGGCCAATCAGAATCACCATTTTTTTAAATAACTTGTGGAAAGAGGTCTCGCAGTTATTCCATTGTAATCCTGGCTACGCCGTTTTCATTTTCATAGAAGTAAGGTTCAATGATTCCTCCACCAGACTGTCACTTTAATTGGATGCAAAGCAAAGGTGACTGATGAATAAGTTGAGGGGTTTCCATTGCCCAGAACCGACTACTCTGTTTATTCACATATCCATTCAAATGAAAATGTGCCTCGTCACTCATTCTGATTTTTTCATGGTTGTCATGGGCGAGCTGTAATATCCTATTGGTATATGTACGGCAGCGTAATTGGTCTTGTGGAAGAAGCTCTTGTGTCAACTCAATCTTAAATGGAAACAAATGCAAATCCTTGTGCAAACTTTTGGCAAAAAGTTGTTCTTTGAAGACCAAGCTCATGAGCACGACGTCGAATTAAGGTTGGTGGATTGTTTTGAGCACTTTTTTGAGCAGCAGTATTGTTTTCAGCCGATCTTGCAGTACGTTGTGGTCCATGCTTGGGCCTATCAGCTACAGATATTCTTTCCTCGAAATCATTTACTACACGATAAAAAGTGCGTTTTGTTGGCACGTTGTTTCTCCCAAAAATTTCACGTATCTTTCTCATCGTCGATGATTGATTTTGATAAAATGTTTTAACGATTAAAACACGTTGGTTTATCGAATAGTTTTTCATAAACAATTTGCCACGTCTTTACTTCAGGACTGCCATTGTTTACCAAAATGGCGGCATACCAAAGTAGTATACCTTCCCGGCGGACACCCTGTATATTGATTTTTTAAATAGGAACATTAATAATTTTTGAATCTTACAATTATTAATTGGTATCCAGCCTATCTTGTACATACAAATGCATTTACATTAAACGTTGAATAGAATATATGGACTTAGGTATATGGACTAAGGGTTTTAAGTTAAACATCGCTAACTAAAACTCAATAGTCAAACCGCAATAATTACGATATTTTGATCAATTTTGATCATGTATTCGATTCTAGAAAAAACAACTTAGAAATATTATTTATTGTTGCCGTTTTAGTACTAAGCCTGGACAGATGACAAATCTTAATAGTTATCCAGGTTTAATATTAAAACGGTTACTTATCATTTTTATATCTTTTTTAAAATGTTGAGTACATCTCTACATTTTCTCAGATATGAAATCAATTGGCACCTTTCGTTAACAAATGACATAATATTGCGGTTTTAATATCGAGGCTTAACTTAATAAGCCACTATAAATCGTATTTTATATTGCAGCCGTAAATATTTTTCGATTATAACTTTCTTTAATACATAGGGTAATTAAGGACTTACATTGAGAGAGTCAACTAACATTAGGAATAGATTCATTTTTAATTTTTTCTTAAGTTTTCTTTTCTATGAAAACATATTAACAAAAAAAAATAGTTTCCATTTCCAAAAATGTTAGTTGTTGCCCAATTAAACTCTGATTCTGGCTAGTTGCAATATCTAACACAAAATTCACCTTAATTTATGTTCGTCTACTAAGAATTTTGGCAAATCGGCGTTGTAGGTTTTTTACAATTTCCCGGTATTCCGGTTCGAAATTTCGCAGGATATCAGGAAACGGAAATTCCCGGAATAAAACCCTAATAGTCAGCATCGACACAAATAAAGAAAGAAAGAAAAGTACTGATATTTTTTTCAAATTTCTGGTTTTATTCAATAAGGGTTGCTATTTTTATTTCGGTTCCTGACAATACAAGTGTTCCCAGATGCAAACTGGAACTTCCATTGGAAACTTTGACATTTTTTAGCATAACCTAACTCAGAACGTTTTGTCATTGATGACGAATTGTTTTGTTTACAGTGTCTCGTTTCGATTCGTGCGATGATTTTTTTCGATTTTCGGCGTGCGTTATCAAGACAAGAGTGTTTAATTAAATCAACTTGTTTCGACTTTTGGCTATGAAGCACCATCAAAAACCACTGTTATTAGCTCGTACCAATAGTTCAGTCTCGAACGCCGTTTGATCCAGTATGAATTTCGTGAAGGACGTCCAACTTCGGTCACTTTGCCAGAAACCATCGATGCTGTGCGTGAACTGATTGAGCAAGACCGACATATGAAATACCGTAAGATTGAGGCATCCTTGGGCATTTGTATGACAAGCATCAATAAGATATTGCATGTTCATTTGGCGGTGAAAAAAATTTGTTCTCGTTGGATCCCACATAATTTGACGAATGCTCAAAAAAGTCTCGTATGGATTGGTGCAAAGAGTTGTCGAAAAAGTATAACTGCGGTAGCTCAAAGGCAGTGTATAACATTGTCACAGGTGGCGAATCATGGATCTATGCATATGAACCCGAAACAAAACAGCAATCGACCAATCCAACAAAAGTTGTTTGTGTACGAAGTACATCGAAGCAATGATTACGTTTTTTTTCGGTATAACCGGCCATGTTGCCACAGTGCCTTTAGTAGGAGGTCAAATCTGAGTGTTTGCCAACAGTGCTCGAAGAAATGAGGAAAGCTAATAAGATAAGACGGATCATTTTGCATCACGACAATGCGAGCTCTCACACATCAGCTGAAACGATGATCTTTTTGACCACTCAAGATGTCGAATTGATGGGCTATCCATCGTACAGCCCTGATTTGGCAGCCAATGACTTCTTCTTATTCCCTAGCATCAAGAAAAAAAATGCGTGGTCAACGTTTTTCATCGCCCGAAGCAGCTGTTGATGCGTTCAAAAATCATGTTTTGGAGGTGTCTCAATCGGAGTGGAAAAAGTGCTTCGAAAATTGGTTTGTGCGCATGCAAGAGTGTATTGAGAATATTTTGAAAAACAATAAAACCATTTCCAATGATAAATTATTGTGTTTTTATTGCCGGACCCGAAATATAAATAGCAACCATCGTAGTGTACAGGTAGGCGATTAACCATTTTAAATTTGAATCGTCTGTAAAAAAAAGTATTGATAATTTTTTCAAATTTCTGGTTTTATTCAATATCATTCACAATTGGCTCGGCAGTACCTCATCCGATCAACCCATTTTCGTTTGTTTCGGGTCGAATCTATTTAATGGCGACTTTGATTTCATATTTCAACGCTTCAATTGTCTCTGGATGTTTTGCCATCACAATTTCGGCTGTTTATTCAATTTTCAAAAACAGTTGCGTTGGCTGTGTGACATGTGACCCGTCTTCTCGTTTTCCATGCCATTCTCCTGAATTTTTGGAAACAAAAATTCGTCGAGCAGGGCGCGGTAATGTTCATCGTTGACAGTAACGGCGGCTCCTTGCTTACTATCGAAGAACAATTCCCCAATGATGCCGCCAGCCCAAAATCCACACAAAGCAGGAATTCGTTGTGGATGCATAAGCTTTTCAATAGTAATGTGTGGATTCTTTGAACGCCATTTGACACATAGCCACCGAGATGATAATTAGCTTCATCTGAAACACGGGTTTCCGGTAAAATTCTTCAGCTCCTCCCAAACAATATTCCGCCCGTTGGGCGAAGCGAAAACGCATCGGATTGTGTTCCATTTTTTAATGACAAAGTTCAACCTTTTCAGAAATTTAAAAAGAAATTATCAGTACTTTTTTTACAGCCGATTTAAATTTAAAATGAAATGCCCCACCCTATATTAGAGGGCATCATTTCTACGAGTACTCCACTTCACGTTTTCTTTGATGTGTAGCGGTTTGTATTTAACGTGAGCGTAATATGCTGGATTATGTTATGGGCAGCATAATTTTCATGGAAGTTTGTGCAAAAAGTTCGTGAGACTGACATGCTTGTGGATAACACCCATGGCTCCTAACGATGTTTCTGCCGTAGCCCAAAGTCTGCGACTAAGTCCCGGAACATCGATTTGCCCCGCTCCCAAGCACAACGACGGCGCATTTTGCGATTTCAAGCTACAATTGAAATTGAAGTTACAAGACTATCCACTTTGTTACGGCTTCTCTGCTTTGGCTCTTAAATAAGTTAAAATTGGACATCTGTCGATGACTTATGAGTTATGAGTTTGTTGCTGAATTTAGAATTTTGCACAATTTTTCGATTTTTCTTTCGGTTAAAGGGTCATGCAACATAAGTAGACCACGCCGCAATCAACATTTTCTTATCAAATATAGTAATTGCGTTATCAGCGATGTCAATTGGCAACCTCGTAGCTTTAAGATGTTCTGCTATGTGGGGAACCATGACAACAAACCATTAACAACGAGGGATGCGATATATATTTCTAATATAATAATGAAATTGCGAATATTTATCAGTAAAAATGGTTTTATTGGTTTTCAAAGTATTCTCGAGCATGCTTTATACACTTTTGCATGCGCTCAAACCAATTGTCGAAGCACTTTTTCCACTCCGATTGAGACACCTCCAAACCATGGTTTTTTAACGCTTCAACAGCATCTACCGTTGACCACGCATTATTTTCTTGTTATGCGGAAAAAAGTCACTTTGTGCCAAGTCAGGGCTCTACGGCTAATGACCCATCAATTCGACGTTTTGGCCAGTCAAAAAGGCGCTGGTTTGAGCCGATGTCATGGTGCTCGCACTGCATTGGTGCACAATGATTCGTCTTCTCTTGTTCGTTTTTCGAATTTCTCCGAAGACTTCAGCAAACAAATTGTGGTGTACCACTCAGAATTGACCTCCTATGTTGCTCAAGCAGAACAGTCGCCACATGACCAGTTTTGCCGAAGAAACAGGCGACCATTTGCTTCGAAGTGCTTCTTCCACGAACAACTTTCGTTGGATTTGGATCGTCTTCGAAGACGATTGCTATTTTGTTTCGGGCTCATACGCATAGATCATGATTTGTCACTTGTGTCGATATTATAAACGTCTTTTGAAGCACCGCGATCGTATTTTTTCAAAATTTCTTTGCACCAATCGACACGAGAATTTTTTTGAGCGATTGAAAATTGTGCGGGATCCAACGAGAACAAACATTTTTTACGTTCAGGTGTTCATGCAATATCGAATGTATGCTGGTGGAAGAAGTGCCCAAGGATGCCTCTATCTTACGGTATGTCACATGACGATCTTGCATTATCAGTTCACGCACGGCATCAATGTTCTCTGGCACAACGGACGCCTTTGGACGACCTTCGTCTTTAAGCGAGCTTCAGCCACGATTGAATTCATTAAACTAGTTTTTCACAGTGCTATAGGATTCTTCGCCATACAAAGATTTAAGTTCATCGATGCACTCTTGTCGTGATAATCCACGTCAAAAGTTGTGAAAAATGATCGCACAATAATGTTCACGAGTTAAATCCAATTTTTTTCCCAAATCGATTTTTTCAAATCACTGTAAACAACAATGATGGTCGTACGTCAAACCGTTCTGAGTACGTTTATGCTAAAAAATTTCAAACTTTCCAGTGGAAATGTTAGATAGGCCAGAAATATAGGGTGATCCATCTAGAGGTATTTTTTCAGAACAAAAATAATATAAAAATTCAAATCAAGTGTGGAATCTTTATTGGTAATTTGAATGGACATTTTATGGCATTTATTTATTGAATATAATTTCCTTCAAATGCTGGCCGCAACTACGCCTCAGGGTTTCCACTCTGAGGGTCCAATTTTAGATGACTCGTTCGAGCATCTCGACCGGTAAGGCTTTAATGACACGCGTTATATTGGCTTCCAAAACCTGAATCGTAGCTGGTTTGTCAGCATAGACTTTGGACTTTACGTAACCCCAAAGAAAAATGTCTAAAGGTGTAATATCTCTCGATCTAGGCGGCCAACTCACCTGTCCAAAACTTGAAATTAGCTGCTTTTGAAAAAATATGCACCGATGATTCCACCAGCTTATAAACCGCACCAAACCGTAATTTTCTCTGGGTATAATGACACATTTTGAACCTCTTCTTGTTTTGCCGTTGAGCCAGAAATGGGTCTCATCACTGAACAAAATTTTGGTCGATAACAGCGGATCTTCCCGTTTCTCACCGAACGCTCATTTCCATATTACAGTTGCCAACATTTGAAGAAAATTATTTTCAAAAAAGAAATGCCATAAAATGTCCTTTCAAATTGCCAATAAATATTCCACACTTGATTTGAATTTTTATATTTTTTTTGTTCTGAAAAAATACCTCTAGATGGATTACCTTTTATATATAGCAACCCACGTATTTAGACCCTTTCGGAAAACATCGAACAGGCCATTCGTCAGATAACACAAGTTATTGGATAATTGGGTTGACAAAATGCGCTACTGCGAAGCCAACTAAGACATGGTTGACATAAATGAATTGTATTCCATAAATACTGGAAACATTAAATCTTTCGAATTAACCAAATATTACATTTTCTGAATTTTTAAAAAGACTCACTGACCGGGACCACCGCGGCTTCTCCAACCAATTGCCTTACGACAGTGCTTTGTTCGCTAGCTTACGGGTAAAACTAGGCCACCGTTTCCTTTGTCGTACACATCTGTGCATATCCCAGAAAAATAGGATAATCGCCAATGATGGCAACACTTGCAACAAAAGGTAAGCAACAGCATCTCATCTTGAACGACCGGCACTTTACTTTACTGCAGCAGCAGGTAGCAAGAAACTAAATAGACACACCGATTAAATTAGTAGCATGGACTATTACTACTATGACGATCAATTGTCAGAGACTGAGTTGGAACAGGAGGACGAAGAAGACTACGAATACGATTCGCAATTACTGGGCGAGGAAACATTTACTGAGTTATACAAAGGATGCATCAAAGCATCCACACAACAAGTGCAGCAATACATTGTGATTCTCTTGGGCTGCGGTCTTATGCATCGTATCTTGTGGTCAGTGATAAAACGACTGCGGGAAATAAAACTTCTCTATCATTTAATATCGATCGGCTGCGGTCTGCTGAGCTTGTGGCTTTATGTGGGACCATCGACGGTTTACGTCTTCCTTCACGTTTTGAATATTTGCTCCTTTCTACGGATAATGCTAGCAATGAAAGTACGCCATAAAGGTTTGTGTCTGTGTGTATATACCATTGCGTGTCAACTAATCTCGGAATGCTTGTTGATCGAAGATAAGTATGAAACGATACGTGGTCCACAAATGGTGGTTAGCATGAAGATGATTTCGGTGGCCTTCGATGTACAGGATGCCCGGGAAACATATCAGTGGCTGCCATTTATAGGTTATTTGTGTAGTCCGTCGTCTGTGATACTGGGTCCATGGATTTCGTTCAGAGACTATAAGCAGCAGGATAATCGCGTGGGCATTAAGCGTTGGCAACAGTTGCTGAAGATTCTTTTGTATGTCATGTTCGCGGTGGTATTCCTGAATCTCTCAAATTGTATGTTGCCCTGGCTTAAACAATTATGGAACGGTGGTTTATGGTATCGTACCTATGTGGATGCCTTCTCTGTTCGCTGTAGCCACTATTTTATATGTTATCTCTCCCAGGCGACATTGCTGGCCAACTGTTGGCCGCAGGCTCAACAAACATCGGCATCCTCCGGCACCTATCAGATAGTTAAGCCGCTGGAAATTGAGTTGCCGCATTCGTTGTCGTCGGCCATACGCAACTGGAATATACCCATGCATTTGTGGCTAAAGAGCAACATTTTTCAACGTGTTCGTTCTACGAAATATCCGTATTTCCTTTCAGTATTAGCAACTTATATGGTTTCATGTCTGGTCCATGGCTTCAACTATAAGGTGCATTTGGTTTTAGTTTCACTAGGGCTATTTAGTTATTTTGAAAATAGTCTGCGTCGAACATTAGCTCACGTCTTCAATGCTTGCATAGAAGCTTCTCCCTGCAGACAAAGCTGCAAATATCAGTATTGCGTACGGCACCATAGTAGTGTCTACCGATGGTATTCACCGGGCATCATATTAGTACGCCTAGTGAATTTTATGTTTAGTGTAATCGTGATATTGCAATTGGCATATTTGGGCGTCATGTTGAATGTGAATAACTCCTTTACAGCGTCATCCACCGATATTCTGCATGTGTGGTCTCACCTGAACTACTTTGGTCATTGGTTGGCATCAGCCATGGCCATTTTTTACGTAGCTATTTAAGAAGTTACAACATGAATGTATTCAATATTCGAGTGTACTTAAATTGAAAAGTAATCACACACGTTTAGTCTTAGTTTTATTTATTAAGATATATTGTTAACAAATTTTTTATACAAATAAATTGTTTTAAAAAAATTAAATGTTTAATTCAATGCTGGCCCTATTTGTGCTGCCGTGTCGAGTGCATTATAAAGGTTGGTTAAATTTTAAGGGCCGATGTTGATTTTGAATAAAACACAAATTATTTAGGAAATTATTGTCATTTCTTATTATTATGATAATATTGGTATGGTTCAATTATGTATGTAACAAAATATCGCTAAATGGCCGCCGCGACCTCGGCTGGTTCAATTTTGGATGTATGGAACCAAATATCGGCCAAATGGCCGCCGCGACCACGGCATGGTTCAAATTGAGTTAGTCTGAAATTGAGAAATATCAAATGAAATGCATAAAAAAACATTACGTTTAGTGTGGTTCACATTCAACATCGGCATTAAAAATTTAACCACCCTTAACAATGTTCAGCGGGAAAATATTCGAGGCTTTCTCATAGAAGACCTGCTAGAAGTTTTTCTTTTCAAAATCAAACGCGGTATTTAATGCCTTCTAAAAAAAATCTTTCCAGAAGACCTTCATTGCAAACGAAAAGAAGGACTGCGAGAAGGTATTGTAATCAAAACCGTACTCATTTCTTATTGTATTGAGAAGGACTTTTATTCATATGACTAATACAATTGGCTTGGCAGTTCCTCATCCGATCAACCCAATAGTTTAGTACATGTTCGATTGTTTCGGGTCAAATCTTTTCAACGGCAACTACGACTTCATGTTTCAACACTTCAGTTGTCTCTGGATGCTTTGGTAATATTGATCCTTAAATGATCCCCACAGAAAATAATCCAAAGGGCTCAAATCCGAGGCAGTCAATTGACATCACAATTTCGGCAGATTATTCATTTTTTATTGTATTGAGAACTCATTTGTCATTGTATTGAGAAGGACTTTTATTCATATGACTAATACAATTGGCTTGGCAGTTCCTCATCCGATCAACCCAATAGTTTAGTACATGTTCGATTGTTTCGGGTCAAATCTTTTCAACGGCAACTACGATTCATGTCTCAACACTTCAGTTGTCTCTGGATGCTTTGGTAATATTGATCCTTAAATGATCCCCACAGAAAATAACCCAAAGGGCTCAAATCCGAGGCGGTCAATTGACATCACAATTTCAGCAGATTATTCGATTTTCAAAACAGTGCGTAAAATATCGATGGTTGCGTTGGCTGTGTGACATGTGGCACTGACTTGTTAAAAGAAAATCTCGTCCTTGTAATCAAAAATTTATTGTAATCAAAAATTCGTTGAGCCTTGCGCGGTATCGCTGACCGTTGACGGTAACGGCGGTTCCTTGCTCATTTTCGAAGAAAAATGGCCCAAAGTCCACACCCAACAGTGCCTGCATTGGCATCTCAATAGTCACGTGTGAGTTCTCTGAACAACCATATGCGGAAATTTAGCTTGTTGACTTAGCCACCGAGATGAAAATGAGCTTCATCTAAAAACACGATTTTTCGGTAAAATACTTCATCTACTGTTAAACAATCTTCAGCCCATTGGGCGAAGCGAAAACGCATCAGATGGTTTTCCATTACTAAATGACAAAGATCAAGCTTTCCAAAAAAATAAAAGAAATTCGAACAAATTATTAGTACTTTTTTCAGCCGATTAAAATTTAATTTCTTTAATGACCTACCTAATACAATGTGCAACTTGTAACAAATTCCGGTGAAATTTTACCATATCGGTTCATGTGTCTGTATAGACCCCATGTTAAAAGTACTTTTCTAAGCCCTGCATTTCTATAAATATATTTTTATTTCAGAAATTTCTACAAGGACATATAGACAATTTGAAGTCTTTCCAAACAATTTTATTCAGGGATTCAAACAGAACCGAACCATATCACTTGTTTTGTGTCTATGAGCCGAACCGTAAACTAAACCGCTGTTAGAAAAAAAAGAAAAGAAAAAAGTTGTCAAACCAAAACGCAAAAAATTGTCAGGTTCAGTTCACAACAAAAAAATCTACGTCGAAAGCGTTTTTCACTTGAATTTTGCATCTTGCATGTATGTATAATTTAATAAATGCTTGAATTTAGTTTTTTTTTATAAAAAAAATTACATCAAAAATTATGTTTTCCTATGATTTTTGAACCGAACCAGAACCGGGATTCTAGAGTAATTAAAACCATTGGTTTGGACCTGCTCTGAACCACTGAACCGATCCATCTCGAATCGATTGTACGAGGATAGTTATATATATTTCTGACCTAGTCATCACCAAACCATTTCTGATGATAAATATTCGCATTTTCATTATTAGGCCAGAAATATATATACTTATAGCAGCCCTTATAAAAACAGAATTTGGGTTTTCAAGTTTTTGGCACTCTGTATCATTTTCAACCCAAATTGGGCAAATACAAATTAAGAAACAAAAACTAAAATTGAGAAACTAAAATTGATATTGAGAAACCGAAATTGAGAAAATAAAAATTGAAATTGAAAAAAAAAACAAATAGAAATTGAGGAAATACAAAATGAAATAAAAAAGTACAAATTGATAATGAGAAAATACAGATCGAAGTTGAGAAAAGAAAATACAAATTTCAATTTGCGTTTCTCAATTTCATTGGTGATTTCTCAATTTAAATTTGCGTTTCTCAATTTTAATTGTATTACGTTTTATTAAAATTTGTATTTTCTCAATTTAAATTGGAAACAAAGTAAATAAAAGTAAATAAAAAAAACTGTGAAAAGCAAAGGGTATCATTTTATGGCTCGGACACTAAATTTTTTTTGGTTTAAATCTAGTTTAGAAACAACTTCAACTTCATTCAACGCACGGACACCAAAATTGCACTATCGATAGAACTTTTGATTCTAAGCAGAAAATATCAAATGAAAAAATCGGCGGTTATTTGAAAAAATCGCGCGATTTTTTTCAAGTAATTTTTCACCTGCGGCGCAATTTTCAGTTCAAACCTCTCTTATTTAAACATGTAATTCCTGTTTTCATGTATTACTTAATGATTTTCATGTATTTCTTACCTCGAAATCCACCCGTCAGCAACATTCTCTTCTAGTGTAACAAGCCTCAGATGAAATTTGGGCAGAAATATTTCCCCTCTTTTGGTATTAATCCTCAGTCCCTTAAAAATAATAGTGTTCAAGCAGGGATGGAGCCTCCATTTTCATCGCTAAACAATTTTCGCAATACCCTATTGCTTTTTGTTTTCATTTTACTACACTTTACGTTTCTAACGAATCGAACTAGAATGAAACTTTTCTCCGTTATAAAACGAAATGCTACCGCAGCGTGCAGTTTCGTATACAAATGTTGCCATGTTGTTAGAAAATGACCAGCTCGATAATTCCAAATCGAAAAAAGATCTATGTAAATTTTTTGTGAAAATTTTGTCCAAATTTTGAGCAAAAACTGCAACTAAAATTCCAATGTCTCTGTCATTTAAAGGATTAATTCCCAAATCAAAGCCCCAAATGAAAGCTTAAAGTGTTGGCTACAAATTTGTTGAAAGAAATAAGTACCTTTAAATAGGCAATTTTCCGAGTTTTGACCATACGACCCTTTAATCCATTGTGGGCTGGGGCTCTTTAAATAGGCAATTTTCCAAGTTTTGACACATTTTTCAAAGAAACTCGGGTCAAAAATATACCAAACGACCCCAGTCACAATGGGTTAAAAGATTCATAAAATTTATATACCGTTTGAAAGGTATTTTCACAAGCTTTCTTACGATACTAGGTCCAATTCCGAATGTCGCAGATATATCCAGTTGTATGTCCGAAATTTAGGGTCCCGTAACTCGGAAAATATATGTTGCCACCGAATTTTTTTTTTGTTTTTAATGCCCTACTGGGCCATATCTATTTTTTTGACAATTGTTACTAAACAAGATTTGTTCCTTTTTTTTCTTACGTTGCGTATTTTTCAACTCCCGGCGGTCTAAAATACTTCGAAATAAGTGTCCAAAACATAAAATCAGTGTATACCTTGCCTTTTCTATTCTGGAACTGCAATTTCATTAACTAAATTTTAAACATACAGTGAGTGTCAGCTTAATTGATGCAAGCGAAAATAATACAACAAACTTCAATAATTATTAATCCAATTGAGATAATAACAAAATTTAAAAATACATGTTTTAATTTGTTATGTTTACTTTAAAATATGATATTCATTTATTTAATATTTATTATTGTTGCAAGAAAATATTACAGAAACAAAAAAAAACAGTCATTTCAAGTTGAACAGCTTGTTTGATGCAACATAAATGGAACTACAAACTAACAATATTATTGATTTTTAATATCATTTTAATATTTTTTTGATAACCCTTTTGATCCAAAACGTCCTTTAATCGTTTTGGCATTGGTTCAACCAGTTTTTGTGTTGTTTCTGTCGTTATTTTACCCCACTCAGCTAACAATGCCGTTTTTAATCCTTCTTTGCAGGAAATGTTATGTTTTCTGATGTTCGTTTCCAACAATGCCCATAAATTTTCTATCACGTTTAAGTCTGGTGACTGTGCAGGTGGTTCCATTAGATGGGGACAGTTCCACACTAACCAGGACTGCACCACACCAGACTTGTGTTTGGGATCGTTGTCCTGAAAAATCGGAAGTTACGTCGCAGGCATAGTTTTTCTGCACTTTCCATTAAATTTCCTTTAAGGATGTTAAGGTACATTGTTTTGTCCATGTTCCCTTCTATAAAAACTAAGTTGCCAACGCATGACGCTGCCATACAAACCCATACCATAACTCCGGGTTTGACAGTTGGACGCAAGTTCTTTAATTGCAGCTGCGTATTGGGCTTCCGCCACACGAAATGTCTGCCGTCAAAACCAAATATATTAAACTTCGACTCATCGGAGAAAATTACACTTCTCCAGAAATCCAAGCCCTTCGAAATATGAGTTTTTACGAAGGCTTATCTGGATATTTTTTTTTTTTTTGTTAATAAATGGCTTTTGACTCGGCCATGAAAGTCATGTGACCGCAGTATAAGTCGAATTGTCGAAGCACTACAGTTTTTGTCAAGAGAATTTTTTTACTTCGTCTGCCAATTTTTGTGCTGATAACTTAGGGGTTTCGGTTATTTTTCATATAAGCCATCATTCATCGGTCGGTGTTAAAATTTTGTTAGGCGCTTTTCTGTCCTTCACTCTATTTTCTTTCAAAAACCTTTCTATTATATGCTGGATTTTTCGCTGAGTTTTCCCAATTGTGAAGTGGTGACCAACTCCCGTTGTTCAATTGTTATGCGTCGGCCCATCTTTAAAAAATGAATGCACGCGATCACACTAAAACTTGTCAAAATGTGTTAGAATGTAACAGCACAACAGAAACGAAACGTGGGTGCGATCGATTTTGAGTCATAACAGCATTAACACCGTTAGAACTTGAGTGCATCATATAAGCTGCTCAGTTGTAAAAGTAGTGTTTCTTTGTTGTTGTGATTCGTTTTGCAAAAACATACAACATATGTAGCTAATAAAACCCGCATTTATAAGTAAAGTATTTGTTCCCCAAATTCTTATTTTGGTTTTATGCAAAATGTCATTTTGTTTTGAAGATAGTAGATTTTAATCATTCATTATTGCTTGCACCAAATAAGCTGACACTCACTAAGTATTTCATTGGTTTTCAGCCTACCGAAAATAAAGAAAAACGCAGCGTAAGAAAAAAAAGCTTCAGTGTGCCCGAGCCATTACAAAAGGAAAAATGAGGCATTTTATATAAGCAAAACACTGTCATCAAACTTTTAGTCGAATTTCTCATTTTGAAATTGTGCATTCATTCACTTTCCCGAATAGAACGAGGTTAGCTGTTGAAACGGCAACTCTTCTACTACGTTACCATTCCGTTGTGCATTGCAGCATTGTAACTACAAAAACTGTAACAAAATTGTATTGTTTTGTTCCAATAAATTTGGCAAAAATCATAGCTAAATGGAGAATTACTATAAGGAAATCGTAATACTCGCCGTACTAACATCATGTGTTCACATATCGGTAGCAGTACAGGCACGCAGTGACCGAGAACAACAAGTATCGGGGACTGTGGCAAATACTCGCACGGACAATAACAATGTGCAATTTAGAATTTGGGGACCTAAGGTCCTGTGTTCCATGTTACCGGATGATTTTCTCGAATGCAATAAGCCTATCGACCATAAGGACAATAAAACAGCAAAAGAGGAAAAAGGCTATGGATGTCTCAAATTTGGAGGTCTGAATTACGAAGACGTGGAACACACCAAAGTGCAGTGTACGGTCTTTCCCGACATTGATTGTCATGGCCCGAGAACTTTTCAGCGAGACGGTGTTCCATGTATACGTTACTCCGAACACTACTTTGTAACTACGCTGCTCTATAGTCTGCTGTTGGGATTCTTGGGTATGGATCGCTTTTGTTTGGGACAAACGGGAACTGCTGTTGGCAAATTACTGACTTTGGGAGGGGTTGGCGTTTGGTGGATAGTCGATATAATTCTGCTGATCACGAATCGTTTGACTCCCGAGGACGACAGTAATTGGAATCCGTATGTTTAGCAAAGGTTTCTCTGGAAACGGGAAAGCGGTAATCGATAGTTTCTAAATTAAAATAAAAAGAAAATTGTGATGTGAATAAGTTTAACTTTAAGTAGTATAGAACTATTGTAATATTATTAAAAGCTGTTAATTTATTAAAATATAATGTAACAAATATAACCTTCTTGTGAGAGACTTGTCTTGAACAAGGCTCAAGTTCATCGTTATTATGCGAGTCTCCTTGAGTGGGGTTTACCAACATTTCTTACGTCTTGGGCCTTACCTCGCTTCCGGATAAAAGGGCTGTCTTTGTTCGATGGAATAGGATACTGTCTGCTGTTCTAGGATTATAAACGCCAATCAAAGCTAAAACACATTTGTTGTTAAGACTAGGACAATTATGAAGTAGGTTAGTTTCAGATTGTTCCAGGTTATTATTGCTTTGTAAAGTTACTTTAATATCACATACGAGTAATATAAGTATTTTTGTCATACGTATCGTTTTTGGTCATATGTGGTTTGTTTTGTAAATTATGGCCGAAGTATTTTAGCTATAAGTAGTGTTTAACTATTGTAAAATTATTAATTTAAAACTGATTGTAAATTAAAGTATAATCTAACGAATACTACGAAACCTAGTTTTAAACACTCGTGTCTTCTGTTAGGTTGTCATAAATATCTTAAGGTATTCGGCCTTACTTTGCTCTTGTTGACTTTTTCGATGGAATTACTCCACTGCTCTTAAGGATTAGCATCAATCATATTTGCAACACATTTGTTCCAAATTATCTGCGCAATATAAAGCAGGATAGTTCCAATGTCAGTTGACAAGTTTTCTTTGATATTATTCTATTTTGTATAAGTATAATCTAACGAATACTACGAAACCTAGTCTTAAACACTCGTGCCTTCTGTTAGGTTGTCATAAATATCTTAAGGTATTCGGCCTTACTTTGCTCTTGTTGACTTTTTCGATGGAATTACTTCACTGCTCTTAAGGATTAGCATCAATTATATTTGAAACACATTTGTTCCAAATTATCTACGAAATATAAAGCAGGATAGTTCCAATGTCAGTTGACAGGTTTTCTTTGATATTATTCTATTTTGTATAAGTATAATCTAACGAATACTACGAAACCTTATCTAAAACACTCGTGTCCTCTGTTGGGTTCTACTAAATTGCTTTAGGTCTTCGGCCTTACTTTGCTCCTGATAAAAAGGTTGACTTTTTCGGTGGAATTACTCCACTGCTCTTAAGTATTAGCACCAATCATATATAAAACACATTTGCTCCAAATTATCTGACTAATATAAAGTAGGATAGGTTCAATGCCAGCTGCCAAGTTATCTTTGATATTATTCTATTTTGTATATACTTTATAGGACGGGCATTAACATTTTAAATTTGAATCGGCTGAAAAAAAGTAATGATAATTTTTTAAATTTCTGGTTTTATTGGAAAGGTTGAACTTTGTCATTTAATAATGGAACACCATTCGATGCGTTCTCGCTTCGCCCAATGGGATAAAGATTGTTTGGCTGGAGATGAAGAATTTTACCGAAAATTCGTGTATTCAGATGAAGCTCATTTCCATCTCGGTGGCTATGTCAATAATCAAAATTGCCACTTATGGGGTTCAGAAAACCCCCACAACGAGTCAATGTTTCGTGTGGATTTTGGGCTGGCGGCATTATTGGCCCATTTTTCTTCGAAAATAAGTAAGGAGCAGCCGTTACCGCCAACGGAGAGCGTTACCGCGTCATGCTCAACAAATGTTTGTTTCAAAAATTCAAGAGAATGACATGGACGACATTAGGTTTCAACAAGACGGGCTCACATGTCACACAGTCAACACAAACATCGATATTTTACGCACCGTTTTTGAAAATCGAATAATCAGGCCAATTGACCGCCTCGGAGCTGTAATTTGAGCCATTTGGATTATTTTCTGTGGTGAGCCATTAAGGATAAATGTTACCCAAGCATCCAGGGAGAATTGAAGCGTTAAAATATGAAATCGAAGTTGCCATTGAAGAGATTCGACCCGACACAATCGAAGAATTTTGTTGATCGGATGAGGTTCTTCCGTGACAGTTGTGTTAGTCTTTTGAATGATAATGTGTTTTATTGTTAAATAACAAAGTTCGATCTTTCCAAAAAAAAAAACAGAAATGTTAACAAATTATCAGTACTTATTTTTTACAGCCGATTCAAATTTGAAATATTAAATCGCCCACCCTAAACATCAGCTGGAACAATTTCCAGATGTCGAATTAATGGGTCATCCACCGTATAACCCTGATTTGCACCTAGTATATTCCAGTTACCTCACATAAAAAAAAATCGGCGTGGTCAACCTTTTTTGGTGCCCGAAGCATCATGTGAAGTTTTGGAGTTGTCTCAAAAAATTTTGGAGTTTCAAAAAATGTTTTGGAGTTGTCTCAAAAAATGTTTTGGAGTTGTCTCAAAATTTTTTTTCTGCGCATGCAAAATGTATTGATCTTCACGGAGAATATTTCAAAAAATATATGTTTAGCTCGTTTGTTTTATTTCGGTCTTTTGCTTTTACACATTAAACAGGGATTTAACTATATTTAATTAGGAGACAAGTTTTTAACAAAATGGCAAAGTAAATGCTTTTGTTGCGATTTCGGTTCCGTGACGACCCTCATCAGAAATTGTTAAAAAAACAAAAAAATAGTAATAAAACCATTTCCAATGATAAATTATGGTTTTTTTTTATAGCTGGACCCGTAATATATAAGTAAATAGGAAACCTCGTGATCTAAACCAAAAGATTGCAAAACAACTTCAAATCAGTACATTAGCGCTTGCCTTAATTTTACCCAAAACCATTGTAGTTCGTAAAAAAAGCACATTAGGATTACGAGTTAACTGGATTCTACTGTATGTACCCATCCTATGGTGGAGAGTATAAAAGAGTATATCTCTGTAGAGTTTTAATGGTGCATTGTATATTTGAAAACAATTCTTTGAGCTATACTCGAAAAGTCAGGATAACAACATTAGTTCTCATTTGTTGGGTGAGAACCTGGCCTTGGAGAGTTCAGTTTTCCTTTTAATAGCAGAAAAGTAAATTTCGCGACCCCTATTCATATCACTGCCATTTTGTTACAAAAAACTTGTCTGCTATTAAAATATACACTGGTGGCCTAAACTAAGCAACTGATATTACTTAGCACTATAATGCCAGGTAAATTTTTTAATAATACACAACATGAAAATTTCTTCAGTGCAAAACTTTGTATTTTATTTACATTTAAATTAAAAAAACAAAAGCAAAATTTTTTATTTATGACCAAAAAATTAGAAAATGATAACAGAAAGCTAATAGTCGATGGTATATCCATTTTTTCGAGTACAGCGGCACATCTACGAGGAATTGAATTTATTAGTCGGCCAATTTGATCCTTGTGCATGCTGTTCCAAGCATCCTGAATGCGATTAAAAATGTTGTGTCTGTTTGTCTGAGAATCCCTCTTGATTTTTCGATATACAATACGCCACGCTAAAACGCTGATTTTTGACTCAACCAATCTTTAACAAATTTCGTCGTATTTTTCGGGCCATTGTAGTTTTGAAAACTCCAAAGAAGTGGCATATTTTCTTCTGTAAAAGGATGCATTACGTTCTGTAATACATTTTTGTACACAAATCGATACATTCATTCCTTTATTTCATGAATGCGTCCAACTCCAGCATGAGAAAAACAGCCCCAGACCATAATTGAGCCTCCTTCGTGTTTAACAGTACCTTTGGTATACTGAGGCTTAAGTCTCTCATTTCGTTGCCTGAACTTATAAAAGGGCTTTTTTATCTCCCGTATAATTTTTTGATCAGCACGATGCGAGGTTCTACGCGGCCTTCCTCCAGAATGAACTGTAACTACTGTTCCAGTTGCACGAATCCGACTTATTATTCGCTAAACCACTGATTTGCTTATTGAATACGTTTTGGAAATGTTTTTGTTGTGATAAACTCCTGAAGTCACTGTTAATTTGATATTTTATCCAAGAGTTGTACTTGTTTCTGTCTATTTCCATAATTTCTTTAAGAATAGATCAAAATCGAAAATGGACACATGTTATTGCAATTAAAACCACACAAAAAATGATTTGACGTACGAAAAAAGACTCGAAAGCATATCGTGATATTTATAACGGTACAAATAACATTTGGAGAATAGTTGCTTTAGATTTGACCAGGCAATAAATGCAATTATTTCATTAATGTTAAAAAATAAATCGATATGGATTTTTTTATTGTTTTTTTTGTTCACCATATCTGTAAAATAATAAATACCACCATATTTGGAAGAACATTTTTCCATTATGTTATAGCCTATAATGCTGTGATGATTTCCAGTTGCTTTAGTTTTGGCTAGCAGTGTACTTAGTACCCTCTAAGAAAACCGGCACGAAAACGAAACGTTGGCGAAGTCATTTTTTCATACAAGACTACGAAAACGAACCGATTTTGCGATACGTAAATGCACCGTAAACGTTAATTTCGGAATAAGAGAATTAGAAAATAAAAAGTAGTAGTTTGAATGTATGGGTAGTACGCCAAGGCTAAGCTAAAGTAGTACTTTTACGTAACACTAAAGCGGTCCGTTTTCGTAATACGAGAGTGTTGCGTTTACGTAACACTGAAGCGGTACGTTTTTGTATCTGCAAAACGTTCTGTTTCCGTACTGAATTTCTTTATCTATCGAAATAATATAAGCTTTTTTATACTGAAGAATTAATGTTGCATATTTTGTGAATGATTATGAATTCTTTGGCTATTACAAAATATAGATATGTAGATATAAATATACTACAAACGTTTTATAAATACCTATTATATTAACACTTACAAGAGCTGATTTTGTTTAACAACAATCAGATCATCACACTTCAAACATCAACTAAAACAATTAAAGTGTTCTGTCAACATGGCTGCCCGAATAAGAAAAAACAGTTAATGCCGTTACCATTAAGAAAAAACAGTTCGTTTTCGTATCGCAAAAACGGCACGTAAACGGATTGTTTTAGGTACTTTTTGGTTTAAATACGTTCTTTTCCATTACGCAAAATCACTTCCATTTCGTACCGTAAAAAACGGCACGTTTACGAAGAGTTTTACACAGAATTAATTTCGTCGTATTTTTATATGAAAAACTATGCAAGTGTTAGTGATATGGCGGTCCGTATGCAGTTCGTTTTCGCTCCGCAAAATGCGTTACGTTTATTTTTCTTGGAGGGTAGGGACATAAATACTGTTACAACATTGAACACACCCATTTCAATAGTAGAACTGAACATATCACGTTTATGTCATATGGGTTTTGAAAGCTAACCTCAATAGCGTCTGTAACGGGATTTTAAAAATGTTTCAACTTTCATCATGGAGTGGTCAGATAATGAGAACCGTATCGCTGTAATAGCGCTTTTCAAGTGTAAAATGAAAAAAGCGATATTTTCTACCGATGCATAAAACTGCTTGAGAAGACTGGAGATGTAAAAGACCGCCACCGGTCGGAACGCCTACGCTCTTTTCGAACACCGCATGTCATCAAAGCCGTTAAATCAAGAATTCATAGAAATTCGCTTCGAAAACAAAACCATGGCCCGTGAGATGAAATATATTAAAAAATATTTGGTCCAAACACATTCAGTACTTTTTATTTTACAGCATAAAACGTGTGTAACAGTATTTATGTCCCTACTAACTATATGCAAAGGTCTCGAGCCGGGCATAATTCCTTTCATTAAAAAAGACTTGGGACTTTCAAACGACGTACCGTACTATTATTGACTGCAGCTTAAAAAAACGTATTGAAAAATGCAAACGTTTTTTGGTGAAGCACGCTGATAACTTGCACAGAAAAATGTTGTTCAAATTTTGTTCATTTAAAAATTTAACAAGCAAAATGATAGAGTGTATGCGCGGTCATCTAAGAAAGCATCTGAACTAATCCCAAGGGTGGAAATGGGTCATCACCCAGCTTCAGTTGTGGTTTGGTGGGGTGTCTCTTACGATGGGGTCACTGACCTGCATTTTTGCGAACAAGGAGTCAAAACATCGGCCAAAGTTTACCAAGAAACCGTTTTGGAAGTTGTTGTGAAGTCTCTTAACAATTCCCTGCTCCAAAACCAACCATGGACTTTCCAGCAGCACCCTGCGCCGGCCCATAAGGCTAAAATGTCCCAGGCCTGGCTTGGAAACAATTTTCCAGCGTTCATTTCCTCTGAAGAATGGCCCTCATGCAGTCCAGTTTTGAACCCATTGGATTACAAATCGTGGACGGTTTTAAAGGACAAGGTTTGTCACAAAAGATACCGTAGTACAGTACTTTTTTTTACAGCATAAAACGTGTGTAGAGTATTTATGTCCCTACTAAGTATATGTGACGCGCAAAATAGAAAGGAACCTAAGGCTTAAAACCAGTTTTGTTCAGGAGAGCAATTTTTAAGATTAGGTCCCTTTCTATTTGCGCTTAGAATCGTCGACTTCACTTTCATAAAACGCGCATATCTCTGGGAGGGCACACTTTTGGGGCATGGGATCGGTCTCATTCGATGCTCAGATGTTGTCCACATCAAAAAAAGAAAAAAAATGAAAATTGATTTTTTTACCCTTAGGTCCCTTTCTCTATGCGCTGTCACATAAGCAATAGGTCTCGAGCCGGACATAATTCCTTTTCAATTAGTTTAATCAAAAGACCGAAATAAACAATTTCTCTAAATAGACGATTTATAACTTTTTGCCATACATTTCGTAAATCTTCAACAATAAACTAGACTTGAGAATATTTGTTTGCGTATAAGCATCATACAAAGATAACTTTAATATGTTATACCAATAGGAACTAATGAGCAACGTAAACGCCGACATACATGAAATGGAATGTTCCAAAATATATTTAATTTTTCTTTAAAAAAGTATTACATAAACAAACATTAGGATAATAATCTTTTCCAATTAACTCATTATTTCATCTCTGGCTTTCGTCCAAATTTTAATTATAATATTGTATTTATAAGTAGGCTATTTTAGTTTCTTAAATCTTAGGTAAGCCAGCAGAAATGGAGCTCTCAATGCCGCAATGATCCTCGCCGCGCAGAATTTTGAAAAATCCATTGTTGCCCCAGTCGGTGTTCCATGAATTGGCTATCAACCAGTATGGAGTTCCCTGTGGCTTCTGAACTCCCCAGCCTAATATACGTATAGCATGACCGCCCAATTCTTTGCCGTGCACATGTTGGTACACACCATCTTTGTACAGAATTAAATCTTCATACACAGTAAATGCACCCTCCACCGGTCCGTTTGTCATGATTTCCTTTTGAATATCTACAATGTTTCGGCCAACCGAATATGCCTTGGAACCGAAATGTTTATCCTTGCCGTAGTCAACATTGTACGATGATTGACATTTATGCTGGCAGTGTGGGGTTTTGCCATGTTCACCATCACATGGCGGGCGAGTACCATTGACGTGGTGCTCACAAGGAGCAATCTCGTAGGGACGGCAACCTTGACTGGAATCGTAAGATCCGCCGCTTACAATGCCTTTGCGAGTCCAATAGCTCCAAGCTGCTCCGGGAAAGCCACCATTACATCCAAAACCACAAGTGTGACAACAGGAAACCAAGTCATCGGCCGAAAAGTGGAAGTGTACAGTGGCTTTGGAATGAATACAAACCTATAAAAAAAACAACAAAGCATTGATAAGGGAACATTGATACAAATGCAATAACAAAAACACAAAGACCAAATTGAATACGCAGATAAGGAAACATCTGTGCACAATTTGCGTTTTGTTTTCAAAAACTTTTTGAACATGATTAATACTCAATACTTACACGATCGGACATGGCCTCTACGGCCCCAAATGCCCAACATGAGCCGCACGATCCCTGATCTCGTATCTCGGAAATTGTCGGACAATCGGGCCATTGCGTGCGCGAGTCAAATTCCTCTGGAACTTCAGATAAACCAACCAGTGCAGCTTCTTCCCCCAAAACCAATTTCTTATCGGGCAAAGCGAACTTATGAGCATCCGGATGAACGCCCATCAAACGATGGATGTGGCTAATCGGTACCGATTGATGGAAATTCCTACCTACTGTCCATGTTTTTGCCTTACTACGGACAACTTCAATAAATTTGTCTGACAAAATATCATCATCATCGGCCCTTGCCAGGCTCAGAGCGACCAGCACAAAAGAAATTATGGTTAAATGCAAACGCATTTTCTCCTTTTTTGTATTGAAAATTAAACAAAGAAAAATATTGATTAATCACGCGAATCGATCGGAAGATATTTAACTAATGCCGTCTATTTGTAATGAAAAATATATTGCAACGAAACGAACAATGGCGCGAGCAGTGCTGCCAACCGTTGCTGTATAAAATCTTAAACTGTTTTAAAAGAAAATCGTCAAATTAATCAGGGGTGCTGCTCACTGTGTTTTACTAAAAAAAAGGAGCGCACACACATAATTTCTCAGTTAAGAACGAAAAATTGCTTTTTTTGTTTTGCCACACACTAAAAAGCAAGGTATATTAAATGACCGACTCGACGATGCTGTCTGTCAACACATCACACGGAATAAACTATAGGTAGTTCGAGAGCTAGCGAAAAGAGTTGATGTATTGATTAATAATTCTAAAACGAAGACACTCTGAAATACTGGGTACATTCCTCAGATTCTATTAAAAATAGCCCCTAAGAAAAGTCAGTGAATTCAAACGGTGGCGCTGAATAGGCGTAGCGAATTGAGAAAAGAAAGAAAGTCATTTGGAGCTTTAAATAATGTATAAAAGTCATCAAAAGGGATCGAAATTTTTTTTAAATGCATATTTTTTGTCGTCAGTCTTAAAATAACTAATAAAATATCATTTCGCAATAAAATTTCACTGATTTGTTAGTACATACAGTTACGGACAAAAAAATAGGGTCAGTTGAAGTTGCTTTAAAAGAAACTAAAACATTTTATTTTATTGCTTTTAATATATATCTGTCGGGTGATCAATCTAGAGGTATTTTTCCAAAATAAAAAATACAAAAATTCAAATCAAGTGTGGAATCTTTATTGTTCATTCGAAAGGACATTTTATGCCGTCTATATTTTGAATTTAATTTCCTTTAACTGTAGGCCTCAACTACGCATAAGGGTGTCCATTCTGAGGGTCCCATTTTGAATGACTCGTTCCAGCATTTCGACCGGTATGGCGTTAATCAGTCATCATAGACTTTGGACTTTACCTAGCCCCAAAGAAAGAAGTCTAAAGGTGTGAAATCACATTCTCAACGCATGATTTAATAGCATTGTACACGTTTTTCCGAGAAATATCCATTAATATAGCAATTTGCGCCACTTTTTTCCCATGTGATCTGCCTTTCCTCAATAGTGGTATGTTTGCCTGTTCTCATTTTCTATGCAAAAAAGCAAATGATTTGACGGATATCTTCGCGAATGCTGCTTATTTACTATTTAGTTTACTCTACTCTAATAATTGATCCCAAAAAAAATGATTTTTGTGCATATTTATACCCTTACACTACTGGGTATATCATTTGTTACGAACAAGAAGTGTAACACATGGAAAAAATTATTTCAGATCCTACATGTCCGTCTGTGCGGCTGGTTCGCACGATAACTTTCGAAAGGAGCTACCAATTGGTTTTTAATTCTGCATTTCATAATATTTTATCAAAACTGCCTATGGGAATGAAAATGGGCCATATCGTCCCACCCATTCTGGTATCTCCCATACAAATGTTCCATTACGCCCACTTTTTTGTTCTTGTAATAAAGTAAATACTGTTTACTCGATCTCACTAAAAATCAATATCTAAGAATGAAGTTATAAGGCAAACTTTGTGACTACAAACTCGGTTCCTAGCCACGGCCCATCTGTTACCTGCTAAACAAATTACCATGTTTTTGTGTAGATAAAAACCCACATAACTTGTCACTCAAAAAACTGGTTTGAATTGTAACCAGCGTAATATTTAAAAACCGGCTTTGTACTCGCGTATGAACAAATTGATTGACACGCCCCATTCTGTTCCTCCAGTGCAAATGCACCATTCCGCCCGCTTTTGGCATTCGTCTAAAAATTTGTGATACTATTCATACGATTCAGCTGCAAATAATTAATTAGAAAGTCTATTATAAACTAGACTAGCTGACAAAAAACTTGAGCCTTTGCCACCCTTCTAAGGGTGTTTGATGAACTCAAAAGCACGATGTTAATTGTAAATAAAAAAAATTGTGAGAATTATCTTAATATTATTAATTTTAATTGAAGGATCTATGACAACAATGTTTGAAACAAAATAGCCACGGCTTCGGTGGCATACTTTTATGCGATGGTCCATATTTTCAATGACTCAGACATAATGGAGGTTAAAGGTCGATTTATGCCGAATTATATCGTTCTTTGGCTCTTGAATTGTTCTTGGCTTATTGGCGTACACTTTTTCTTTTAAATATCCCCAAAGAAAGAGGTCTAATGGTGTCAAATCACATGATCGTGGCTGCTAATTTACATCACTACGAGGTGAGATAGAACGTTCATTGAATTTCTAGCGCAAAAAAGCTTTTGTTTCGTTGGCTCTGGACCAAGTTTCACCATCACGTTGGAACCACATATCGCCCAGGTCCATATCCCCAATTTCTGGCCACATGAAGTCCGTTATCAATACACGATAGCGAACACCATCTAGAGTAACTGCTTGGCCGACCTCATTTTCGTTCTGTCCTCGGACCGTACTTCTTCGAAACGAGTTCGACCACGCAGTTACCGTAAATGGTTTTCACACACTATATACTTATATTTCATCGTTTTATGACTTCCGGATGTTCTAAAAAACTTTAGTTTGCACTAGCCCATGGTACAGTAAACAAAGTATAGTCACTAGCCCAACAACAAAAAAAAAAAACAGTTCGCTAAACTGTTAAAGTCTCTTGTCAAAAATACATTTTTGTGAATGCTTGACGATTATTGTGAATGTTTATTTTTTAGCCTTACAAACTTCAAGAATTGCTTTTCTCAAATTTTAAACTTGACAGTTTAAAATTCTACGAGAAAAAATTGTAAATCAGCTTATAGTATAGGGTTGACTCGTTCGAGAGTTTCGACCGGTATGGCTTTAATGGCACGCGTACTGTTGGCTCCCAAAACCTGAATCGTAGCTGGTTTGTCAGCATAGACTTTGGACTTTACGGAACCCCAAAGAAAAATGTCTAAAGGTGTGATATCACTCGATCTAGGCGGCCAACTCACCTGTCCAAATCGTGAAATTAGCTGCTTTTCGAAATGACCTCTCAATAGATCCATTGTTTGAGCAGCAAGTATGGCAAGAGGCACCGTCCTGTTGAAACCAAGTGTCATCAAGATTACGGGCTTCAATTTCAGATCGATATGAAGGCGCGATAGCGAGCACCATTCACGGTTACGTTCCGGCCATCATCATTTTTGAAAAAATATGCACCGATGATTCCACCAGCTTATAAACCGCACCAAAACCTAGTTTTCTCTGGGTATAGTGGCACCTCTTGAACCTTTTCTTATTGCTCTTCAGCCCAAATGCGGCAATTTTGTTTATTGACTTTGCCGTTGAGCCAGAAATGGGCCTCATCACTGAACAAAATTTTGGTGGAAAACAGCGGATCTTCCCGTTTGTCACCGAACGCTCATTTCCATAAAGGTCCAATTAGTCTGGACGGTGGACGGTTGATTCTTCAGCCTTCAGAAGTATACCGTCGTCAACCGTCAAACTGTAGTTATCTGCCTCTAACACATGCAAAATGCAACCCCAACTGAAATAGCTGACTGCCTACCGTCAACCGTCCACCGTCAAGACTAATTGGACCTTAATACAGTTGCCAACATTTGAAGGAAATTATTTTCAAAAAAATGCCATAAAATGTCCCTTCAAATTACCAATAAAGATTCCACACTTGATTTGATTTTTTATATTTTTTTTGTTCTAAAAAAATACCTCTAAATGGATCACCCTATATAACTCTACCTTGTTTATTGTATCATACACTAGACTTTTAAACTTGGATCTCTAATTAACTGCCGCTAGATTTTTAAATTTAAAAAATTGTCCGCGATTATATTTCTATGTATTCAGCGGGCTTTCATTGCACATTAGTTTAAGGCCGAATAGTTGTCAATATAAAAACATCTGGCCACACAATTATGTGATTTACTTATAGTCTGGTAAAGAATGCACATTTACCGTTACTTTAAGAAAAGGGATTATTTAAAATTCAACAATATGTGCATACATACACATCTTTGCGAGTATGTGTGAATCTCTTGTTAATAACAAAGCATTAACATCAACGGATTGATAGGATTTTGAAAAATATCAAAATCAAGTGAAAGTATTCTCCGTGCAAAATGTTTCTGGCTAGTGGTAGTACGTAGTATATGCTAGATATACACGCTAATAATTTATATATACCTACCTAAATATGTATGTATATAGACACATCCATATCTATGTACAAACATGCATATATGCATACTATTCATCTATTTAAAACATAATAAAATCTCTTTGACAAACAGCAGCAACCAACTTGAGCGAGCGCGAACTCTCATCGAGTTTTTGCATAGAGTATGAATGTGTTTGTGGTCGGAACATAAACAATTCGTTGGCCAAAACATTTTAGCGGCAGCATCTTGGTGCTTCCAACTGTACTGTAACATTCAGTTGCGATTTTGCGATCAATCTCAGTGCTGCTCGGAGCTGAACATCCATCCTATCCCAAAAGACCAAAGTGGTGACACTTTAAATTATTATTTTCTGTGTATATAGCAATTTCTGGTGCGCGAAAAAAATGAAATAAGAAGAAAAAAGTCTGTTGCTAGTTTATTTTTATGCCCACGAAAGTGCATGTGTGAGACATTATAATAGTTTTTCCTTTTTGCTGTTCTTTCGCTTGATACTCGCATTTCTACGTGTACATCCGTACATTTGCATTTCGAGAAGAAAGGAACTTTGCAGATCTATATATACCCAGGCCGCGAATACGTGGTGTTCAGTTTAGTTTGCTGAAAAAAGCATTCTTTTTCTTTACGAACGAGGAGTTTTCATTCGTTGCTATCGCTTAACAGCGTTCAGTTGCATCGACGACACACGCAAAGGTGAGTGGATACTTGTGAACTTTTATATAACGGACGGATATCATTGCAATGTGAAAGTCTTTTAGGCCCTCCCCAATATATTCCCCTCAGTTCTACCGGTATTCGATTACGCATTATTTCCGCAATAATTTACTAAATAACTGACAGTTTCACTAAATTTTTTAACTGCCATTTCAAGATGAATGCTGAGAAACTACGCCGTTTACAATCCCAGGTCCGGATAGGCGGCAAGGGAACACCGCGTCGCAAGAAGAAGGTTATGCATCAATCGGCCGCCACTGATGACAAGAAATTGCAGAGTTCTTTGAAAAAGCTTTCGGTTAGCACCATACCCGGCATTGAAGAGGTTAACATTATCAAAGACGATCTAACCGTAATACACTTCAATAATCCCAAAGCTCAAGCATCTCTCACTGCGAATACTTTCGCCGTTACGGGCCATGGAGAAACGAAGAAAATCGTCGAAATGTTGCCGGAAATTCTTCCACAGTTGGGTCAAGACACCGTCATGCAGTTGCGTATGTTTGCCAATACCATGTCTGGTGGCCAATCGAAGCAAGGCAACAATATTGCCGCAACTGCTCTCGAAAACGTTGCCGAAGAAGATGAAGTACCCATGCTGGTAAACGATTTTGAAGAGGTGGCCAAAATGGAAGAAGTTAAATCAAAGACTGCCAAACAAAAAGTCGATCCAAAGTCCGAACAAGGCGCGTTGTCGAAAAATAAGGAAAATGAAGGATCTACGACTCAAAATACTACACAAACTGTTGGTGCACCCCAAGTTGAGGCGACTGCTAAGAATGCAGACAAAATGGATAAGAAGGCAAAGAAACAGCAAAACAAACAGTCGGCCAATGGGGCAGCTAAAAATAAATCCGAATCGGCCAAGAATGAAACCAAACAGCAAAAAAATGAAAAATCCAACAAACAAGAAGTAGTCACGGCGGCAAAGACTGAGAAAAAGCCAAATGAGACTGCGCCGCCTGCAGAAAAGAAATCTCAAGATAAACCAGTAACTGAAGTACCGATTGCAAAAGATGGTGTAGCTGTCAAAGAAGAGGCGGTAAAGGCTGTAACGGCAACCGCCCTCAACCAGCAAGCAAAGCCCGAATCGCAAAAATCTGCGCAGAAAGAGGATCATAAAACGATGCCACAAAAACCAAAAGAAGAAAAAGCCAAGAAGGACAACGTTATGGAAACAAAAGAAAAATTAGAAGATAAAAAACCTGGACAGGCGCCTGCAAAAGAATCGCCAATGCCCTTAGAATTAAAAGAAATACATCATGCAAAAGATCAGCAGAAAATGCCTCAAAATGTGAATGCACCAAAGACACCAGAACCGATTTTACCGCAACAAAAAGAGCTGAAGACACAAGAGGTAACTTCTAAAGGACCTTCTCCACAACCAAAAGAAGTAAAGGAAGGAGGAGCCGTTCCACCACAAACCAAAGACTTGAATGTAACACAACAAACACAAAAAGCTGCTTCACCGCAACCGAAAGAATTAAAGGTACAGCAACCAGCAGGAAAAGCCGCTTCACCACAACCCAAAGACTTGAACGTAGCACAACAGACCCAAAAAGCTGCTTCTCCACAGCCAACAAATGTAAAGGCACAATCAGCACCAATGGCTGCTACGCCACCACCAAAGGATCTTAATTCTCCACCAATAACACAAACCAACGTTCAAAATGCACAACAGTCATCAAAGGAATCTTTACCACAGCCAAAGGATCTTAAAGAACCACCAAAACCAAAGGGTGTTTCTCCTCAGCCAAAGGATGTTAAAGTGCAACCAGCACCAAAGGATGCTTCGAAACAATCAAAAGATTCAAAGGCGCAACCAACAACAAAAAATGATACACCACAACCTAAAAACCAAAATACGCAGCAAACTCCAAAAGGTGATTCGTCTCCATCAGTTGATGCAAAGAAGGATGAACATTTGGCCGCACAACAACTAAGTGAGGCGGCATTACCCCAGCCAAGAGATTTAAAGAAAGAACGTTCACCAAAAATTGATTCACCCCAAACAAATGCTCCGAATATACTGCCGACTTCTGTGCTACCAAAGTCACAACCATCCGCACCAACAGCAGATGAAAAGGTCGAAACCCCAGCGAACAAAAAAGAAGCACAAAAAACCAGTGAATTGGACAAACAAAATATTCCAAAAGATACTAAGCCAATTGAAAATAAATCTGTGGAAGCAACTGCAGCCAAGGAAGAGATTCCGAAACAAATTGTTGTGGCCCCAGTCCAAGCTCCGTTAAAAATTGACGATAAAACTGCTGCACCAACGGTCACCAACAGTAAAGAAAATAAAGCAATATTGGAAAAGCCAGCGACACAAAATATCCACACAGCGAAAGTGGAAACAAATATTGTTACCCCCTCTACAACAGTGGATGAAAAAAAGGATCAAGTTAAAGCAGTTGCCGCAAATAAAAGTGAAACTCTACCAGTTGCTAACAAGGATGTCGTTACGCCACCAACGGCTCAGCAACAAATTTCCTCAGCTGTCATAGAAAAGGCAACCATTCAAATTGACGAGGTAATTGCTGCTGCAGCTAAAGAAGTAGCAAAGTTACCGGGGCCCGCAACTCAACCCACGGATGTTGCTCCAGTTGTTCCAAAAGAGAAACCGATTGAAGTTAAAAGTTCTGAAACGCCTACTGATGCAGTAGTGCCTATGGCAAAGAAGGATGATTCACAAGCTAAAGCCGCAACAAAACCGGCCAATCAGACAGCACAAACGAAGCCAGCGAAGACGACCACGCCAAAACCTAATCAACAAGCTAAGCAAACTCCAGCAAAGCCCTCAGATAAACCTTCGAATGCCGCTAAGCCAGCTAATATGCAACAGAAACCTAGTGCGCCGCCAACCAAAAAATCACCGACGAACACGCCCCCGGCAACACCTACCGAGGTCTACAAACCGACAACCCCCACAGATTTGACCGCAGCCAAAATGAAGGACGCCAAACCGGACGCTCAGAAGAAGCCAACCAACCAACCTCCGGCACAAAAACAGGCGCAGACAAAACCCAACACAGCGAAGCCGACTAATAGTGGAGCTAAACCTGGCCCCAATGCCACTCCAGCAACAGGTCCAGGTCCAAAGAAAACACCGCCGCCTGCTACACAACATGACAATAAGCAAACCAAACAGGCAACAGCTCCCAAAACATCGGAAAATAACGCTGCCAAAACAAAACAGACGTCTCCGCCAAAGGCAGAAGGCAAACAATCTCCAAAACCTGCGGATGAATCTAAACCCCAACAAAAGACACCTCCAAAAGCAAATAATCAGCCACAGGCTGCACCGAAGGCCAATCCTTAAAATTACATGCTACTTTATGCATTTTCCTCTCACGCATTTTAATCGCCACTAATTACTTATTTACAAATTCTCACTTATGTTCGTTTATTTCTTTTCAAAATCTATACTAACCCAAAGTGAATTTTTTTTTGGTTTAAATTATTTAAAAAAACACAAAATCAGCCATCCATGTCAATGTTTTCGAAACGAGATCTTATAACCCATTGTATGTATGTTGAGAATGGAACAATAAATGGTTATGGTTGAAACAATTTAATTCGCTTTTTTCTTTAAATCACATCATGAAACGATAGAAGCAGAAGATCAAGAATTTGACTGACATTTTGACAATAACTACACAGGGCCAGAAGAAGATATATGCAATGGAAAGTTAACTAGAAACTAGGAATTAGAATTATATGCCCTAAAAATGTGTTTTAAGTGATAAACAAGTAAAAATGTTAAGTTTGGCTGTGCCGAACTTTGGATACGCTACACCAGATTCCCAAATAAAACCAAATTTGGGGCGCAAGTGTATAGAAATCTTTATGTGCAAAATTTCATTTCGATAGGTCAAGCTTGTGATGAGTTATCGTCATATTATTTCTCAAAGCCCATGAGAACGTTTGTGTGGGAGGTACCAGTAGGACTTTTCCGATCTCAACAGAATTTGGCGCAGAGGTGTGTTCTATATAAAAATCTTTATGTAGAAAATTTCATCTCGATAGGTCAAGTTTGTAGTGAGTTATTGTCATATTATTTTCCAAGGCCCATGAGACCGTTTGTGTGGGAGGTACCAGTAGGGCCTTTCCGATCTTAGAAAAATTAAGCGCAAAAGTCTGTTCTATATATAAATCTTTATGCCGAAAATTTCGTCTCGATAGGTCAAGTGTGTGGTGAGTTATTGTCATATTATTTTTCAAGGCCCATGAGACCGTTAGTGTGGGAGGTACCAGTAGGACTTTTCCGATTTCAACCGAATTCAGTGTAAAAGTGTGTTGTATATAGAAATCTTGATGTGTAAAATTTCATTTCGATGGGTCAAGTTTGTGGTGAGTTATAGTCATATGATTTCTCAAGGCCCATACGGCCGTTTGTATGGGAGGTACAAGAAATGGTGGCCCAATCTAAACCATTTTTACATAGATGATTGCGCCTATATAGAGATCATTATTTGCAAAATTTCAGTGATTTTACTCAAGAAACTTGACGGATATTTCCAAATAAAAAACTAATTTTTATGAGGTAGTGTCGGTTGAGGGTCTCCAACACCAACTTCCCGTAGAGCTATGTAGCCCATTTCCAATACCAACCATGCTAGGTTAACTACACATGTTTGTTCATGCAGGCTCTATCTTTTTTTCAACAGACGGACATCCGGACAACATGGCTAGATCGTCTTAGAATTTTGCGAGGATCAAGAATATATATACTTTGTTGGGTCTTCGATGATTATTTCAAGGTGTTACAGACAGAATGACAAAACTAATATACCCTCCATTGTATGGTGGAGGGTATAAAAACGTACCGAAAAATATGTCATTAATATGCATTAATAAAATTTAATAATATGCAGCCAGAAAAGAAAATATGTACACTAGAGCGTACCAGGTTACAAGTAAAAAAAAAAGTTCGCCGTACACCTTCGAATATGAAGTATTATTGAAAGGTAGTTTCAAAAAAAAAATTTTATTTTTTTATGCCGAACGTAGGGGTCGCGCTTTTACATTTTTCTATATAACTTCTGCATTTATAAACGGATTTTAAAGTGTGATACATCGATGTTTTTGTCTCGACGAGGCCGATTTTTTTGTCTTTGAAGTCATTGAGCTCAAGCACCCCGCGCGAGCTTTAATTTTCTGATATTAGAGTGGTACATTAGGGTAGTAGCAACTGAGATATGATGGGTAAGTACCCGAAGGGGGTGCTTGAGCTCAATGACTTCAAAGACAAAAAAATCGGCCTCGTCGAGACAAAAACATGGTTTCCGTATCGACAGGAGTACCTCTGCTCTATTAATTGGCCTTACTGACTCAATAAGGAAGAATACTCATTATCAAAAAATGTGTATGGTTTTGTCTTTGGATTTAGAAAAAGCCTTCGATAGTTTAGATTATGGAATTTTGATAAAGAATAGGGACTTGGGAAAGTGCCTGTTGCTTAATGCAATCTTATTTATGTGGTAGAAAGCAGTTTGTTCATGTCAATGGAGTCTTATCGTCTGTGTTGTCTGTTAGGAGTGGGGTCCCTCATGGCTCAGCTATTATTTTGCGGAGAAATCCAGTATTTGGATGTTTTACAAGCCAAAGCTAATTATGTTTTAAAATTATTGAGCGTATGGATGCCCTCCAACAAGCTTAGTATTAATCCTTCTAAAACAAAGGCAATACTGCTTTTCAATGACTTCAAAGACAAAAACATCGATGTATCACACTTTAAAATCCGTTTATAAATGCAGAAGTTATATAGAAAAATGTAAAAGCGCGACCCCTACGTTCGGCATAAAAAAATAAATTTTTTTTTTTTGAAACTACCTTTCAATAATACTTCATATTCGAAGGTGTACGGCGAACTTTTTTTTGAGGTACACCCTAATGTACACAAAGTTTTTTTGAGATCAATTAATAATTCAAAACTTAACGTATAGGGGTTTATTATTTTTAATAACAAGGTCCCCTTCGTCATGTGTACAAAGGGCATCTGAGAGCAGCATTACAATAGCACAAAACATCGAGAGAATTAGAGCAGCAGTACTACAATTTCCGAAGCGCTCTGCTCGAAAGCAATCACTTGGTCTTGGCATTTCCAGACATTCTATCCACCGGTTTTTTCATGATGAACTGAATTTTCACCAGAATAAAATGTGCGTGGTCCAACAATTGTCAGCACAGGACTATTTGACACGGCGGACCTCTTGTGAAGACATTCTTGCAACTATACCCCGTGACGCAATTGCGTTCTTTTCTGATGAGGCCTCACCCCAGTGGGTAATATGCGGTACTGGAGTGAAACAAACCCCAGAGAACGTCACCAGAGACCTCTGCACTCGGACCGCGTCAGTGTGTGGTGCGGCATATCACGAGTAGGCATCATTGGCCCTTACTTTTTCCAGGATTACTTGCCGTAACTGTGAACTCCCAACGGTACTTGACTATGATACAGGATTTTGAGGCAACACAATTAGAGTATACATGTTTCCAACAGGATGCTGCCATTACACACACAGTGAGAGTAACCATAAATTGTTTGAGGCAAAAATTTCCTGGACGGCTTATCTCTTTGAGGGGTGATATGAACTTTGGTGTAACCTGAAGTCGAAGATGTATATCAAACGTCCCAACACCTCGGAAGACCTAATTAGCAATATCAAGGCTGAAATTGCCAGAATGCCAGTCGACATGCTTGTAAGAGTTCATGAAAACTTTAGAAAACGTATGCAGCAGTGTGTGGTTAGCGATGGTCGACATTTGCCAGATACACTATTTAAAACCATGTAATTTAAAAATTCCCTTACTGTTCAATATAAGATCAATTTTTCTAAGGTTCATAATTTTTTAATTTCATTCCCTAATAAGCAAATTACCGCTCACACCCCGTATATACACGTTGTGAACAAAAATACACTATTGTCTGTAGACAATAGGCTTTTTTAGGGCAAGCATATTTTTTATTCTTTCTTTAGCAATTTCCACAATCTTGTGTAGTCCAGAATTGCCAAAAAGAATTATTTCCTGTAACGTCTTCAATTTTAACTTCATTCGATTCAATTCTATATTAATTGTATCATTTCTTGTTTTACATTTGTTATTCTAAGGCAGAGTTTAGAAAATTATATTTCTTTTTTAACTGGTTTTCCAATAGGGACATAACTTTTATGTCAACGCACCCTCAAACATTTTTAATGATCTTTCAGTTTTAAAACGTTACTCAAAGTCAACATTTTCACCATGGGAAAGTTCACTTACGAGTAACGTTTTGCAATCCTCAAAAATTACTATCAAAATTCGGAGTCGGCGTTCACAACTTTAGAAGCGCTTACTCCAATTTTGGACAGTAATAATCATCTTCAGCGATGAAGCTTATTTCTGGCTGAGTGGTTTGGTCAGTAAACAAAATATTCGCTATTGGACAGCAGCAAACCCACATGTGCTTCAAGAGACAGGCGGTGCGGTTTTCATGCCGGAGGTGTGATTGGGCCGTTCTGTTTCGTCTATATTAGTTTTATTAACCAAATTATTGGGGATAATGGGTTATCTTTTTATAAAGTCTCCTCTTATGACTTGATACAGGCTTTCATGTCAGTCAAGTCTAACGCCTCCGGTTGTGATGAGATATCTCTTCAATTTCTTAAAGCAGTATTTCCGATTTTATCAAATTACCTTCATCATTAAGTGAACACTATAATAATGACCTCCTGCTTTCCTTATGATTGGAAAGTGGCCAAAGTTACACCAATTCAAAAGAAGTCAAGCTCGAATTCTCCTGATAACTTAAGGCATATTTCTTTGCTTCCTATCCTGTCAAAAGTAGTGGAAAATATTCCTAAGCGGCAGTTGTTGGACCAAAGAGTAAATCGCTGCTAATTGATTGCTAATGGGGTTTCCGTATCGAAGGAGTACCTCTGCTCTATTCTATTGAGGAAGAATACTCATTATCATAAAATGTGTATGGTTTTGTCTTTGGATTTAGAAAAAGCCTTCGATACTTTAGATTATGGAATTTTGATAAACAAATAGCATAAGAATATGGACTTGGGAAAGTGCCTGTTGCTTAATGCAATCTTATTTATGTGGTAGAAAGCAGTTTGTTCATGTCAATGGAGTCTCATCGTCTGTTAGGAGTGGGGTCCCTCAGGGCTCAGTTCATGGTCCAATTACGTTTGTGCTGTTTATTATTGACCTTTTCAAAAGTCTAGGCGATTGGTGTACACCACACTCTTTTGCTGATGATGTTCAGCTATTATTTTGCGGAGAAATCCACTATTTGGATGTTTTTCAAGCCAAAACTAATTATGTTTTAAAATTATCGAGCGTATGGATGCCCTCCAACAAGCTTAGTATTATTCCTTCTAAAACAAAGGCAATACTGCTTTCATCATCATCTTCTATCAACCTAGATTTGCAATATAATGGTTCGTCTATAGGATTCTTTTTGAGTATTACGTGTTTGGGAATAGTGCTGGATAACAAATGTTGCTTTGAGCAGCATATTTGCAGTATTGCTTCGCGTATAAGTTTCACACTTCGTCAACTATACAACACCAATATGGCTTAATTATGCCAAATATTTTGTACTGCCTAGAGGTATATACTGAACTACTCAAAGTAATATGAATATATTACGAGGGCGGTTCGGAAACTTCTTAGCCTAGCACAAAAAGCGCGGTATAAACAGAAAAAAGTTAAGTGTTTTGGAAACTTCCATCTCTGCTATGAACACATGCATCCGCGATTTTTTTACAATGGAAAAATTAGAAATGCGTGGTGTCATTAAATATTTACATAAAAAAGATTTATCGGGACAAGAAATTCATAATGATATGGTGAATGTGTTAGGTAAAGGGCTCCTTCATATGCAACAGTAAAAAATTGGGTTGCTGAATTTAAACGTGGTCGTACAAGCATTGAAGATGAACCACGTAGTGGACGTCCAAAAACAGCAACAACAACAGAAATTTTAGCCAAAGTGCATGATATGGTATTAAATGATCGACGAATAAAAGTGCGTAAAATAGCAGATATCATGGGCATCTCAAAAGATCGAGTCCATTTAATTTTGCATGAAGAACTACAGATGAAAAAGCTTTCTGCAAGATGGGTGCCGCACTTGTTAACAGTCGACCAAAAACGCATAAGAATGAACATTTCTCAAGCTTGTTTGGATCGTTTTCAGCGAAATAAAATGGATTTTAAGCGTCGTTTCATAACTGTTGATGAGACATGGATCCACCACTATACTCCAGAGACAGAAGAACAATCTAAACAATGGACTAAAGCTGGAGGAAGTGCCCCAAAGAAGGCAAAAACAATTCAATCGGCTGGTAAGGTTATGGCAACGGTTTTTTGGGACTTCAAAGGTATTTTTTTGATTGACTATCTGCAAAAGTGTAAAACAATAAATTCAGACTACTATTGCAACCTTTTATATCAATTAAATGTACAAATTCGAGAAAAACGTCCTGGCTTACAGCACAAAAAAATAATTTTTTATCAAGACAACGCACCAGCGCACAAGAGTGTTTTAACAATGGCTAAAATCAACGAATTAAAGTACGAGTTGCTTGACCACCCATCTTATTCTCCTGATTTGGCTCCCAGTGACTTTTACCAGTTCCCAAATCTAAAAAAAATCCTTGCTGGCAAGCGTTTTACCTCAAATGAAGATGCAATTACAGTTGTAAACCACTATTTTGAAGGCCTTGAGGAAAACTATTTTAGCCAAGGGATAGAATTGCTAGATAAGCGTTGGACTAAGTGTATTGAAGTTTCAGGAGATTATATTGAAAAATAAAAATATTTTTGAAAAACTAACTATTCTCTTTCATTGATAGGCTAAGAACTTTCCGAACCGCCCTCGTAGAGTTATGCGCTATTTATATTCTGTTAAATCGTATGCTCTCATATCGCCGTTTGTGAATGACTTTTTTAGCTGTTCCTTTGTGGAGTTTGTACACCTTCGGTTGCTATAACTATTTTTACAAGATATACAAAATTCAATCTCCTCTGTCCCTAGCAAATTCATTTGTCTTTAGTCACTCAATTCGCAACAGACAGTTAATTATTCCAAAGGTAACACCGCTTATGGATCGATCATTCCTCGTAAGAGTAGCCCGACTATTTAACATTTTGCCAAGCAGTTTTAAAATTTTTAATTTGTCTTCCATGGCATTTAGTAAATATTTAATGGAACATTTTCGTTTAAGTACAGAGTAATGTTTTTCTTTATATTTTTTTCCTTCGTTTCTTGATTATCACTTACGTATATGCTTTCATCGGGCTTTTTTTTCTCTTTTATTAGGAAAAATAAGGAATTTTATTTTCTATTGTTCTATATAACATTTTGATGTACATATGTGACACGCAAAATAGAAAGGGACCTATGGGTAGAAACTAGTTTTGTTCAGGACAGCCATTTTAAAGATTTAAATACGTGTATCTTTGGTACACCATCACTTTCATAAAAGGCGCATCTCTAAGAGGGAACACTTTTGGGGCATGGGATCGGTCTCATTCGATGCTCAGATGTTGTCCAAATCAAAAAAAAGTGAAAATTGATTTTTTTACCCTTAGGTCCCTTTCTCTATGCGCTGTCACATATATTGTAATTTAACTCGAATATGCCCCCAATGGGCTTCGAATTATAAGTACATGTCAATAAAGAAATAAAATCAATCGTCATGTTACCGTCAATGGAGAGCTCTATCGTGCCATGTTAGAACATTTTTTTCTGGTCGGAATTGGATGAGCTTGACATCGCCAAAATGTGGTTTCAACACTGCCACTAGCCACACAACACGGGTTACAATCGATTTACTAAAAGGCAAACTCGGAGAACGTGTTATCTCGAGAAATGGTCTGGTCAAATAAATGGACACCTTGTTCATGCGATTTAAAGTCATTGGATTTCTTTTTATGGGGCCACATCAAGTCAATAGTCTATGCCAACAACTTAAGACGAGCTCAGAGACAAAAATCTAACGCGAAATTGCCAACGTCCCAGTCGAAACGTGTGCGAGAGTGGTATTTCATTCTTAAAATATTAAATTTGCACTACGCCTGGAAAAAAAATTGAACTCTATATCTTAAATATTCTGAGTTTTATCAATATATAAAATTGTTTTGTCCTTAATGGACAACCCGTTACAATGGAAAGGAAAAATGTACAAAAACTGACAAACAAAAATAAAACTATATTAAGGTAAGGGTAAAATTATAATGAGATTATTTCAATAACATGACTGAAACGTGAGGATTTACATCTCCTGTTTAAATTGTTGCCAATTCATTTTTTAGAATTTGAACTGTCTTAAAGGCAGAAAGTACGTGTAACTTTCTCGTGGAATAATGCCACGGTAAATCGAATATCCATTTTAGCACTTTATTTTGGGCAACATGTAGTATGACAACAGATGATGGCCATAACGATGGACCATTTTTAAGCATATGTTTTGTTTTTCTTTCTATTAAAGAATATGCTGAATCAGCCAAATCACTACGGTTTTAGTTCCTTCAATATACAGGGTGTCGAACCAATTGTACTACAATAAAAAATGCAAATAACTTTGTCCTTTAAATAACGATCCCCATTGACAGTCACTGTTACACCGTGCTTCAAAGAAGTACGGCCCTATATAAATCTTCCGCATCACTCCTTCCAAAAACATTCACATTATTGTATAACATAAAGTTTTTGCAATTCTCTTGGAAAAAAGGCCCGCTTTAATCGGTTAATCGACAATGCTCATTTTCTATAATACTCCCGACGGCTTAAAGCCCGCCGGGAGTACGTTTTTCTTCATTTCCGCTTGGCTAAAAACCTATATCATCAGTGTGTTAAGAGTGTACAATAAGCCAATAATACGAATAATATAGTTTTGAATAGAAAAGACTCGCCACACATTGATTGTAGGTTTTGCAGACTTATTTCTATGTTTTTTCGACTGCCGGAAGTTGAAAAATACGCAGCGTAGAAAAAAGTTCAGTGTGTCTGAGCCTTAACGACGACAACCCGGTTTCCGGTTATAAATACTCTATCATACACTCTTATTTAAGTAACCAAAAGTAAATGAGAGTTGCCCCCATGACCCGAGCGCCCTAATTTATTATTTTCCCGAAATACCCGCCCCATACTGGGGACGTGTCTTTTTTTGACGTCACGTCCCATTTGCTCCACTTTTGAAAAATAAACATCGTTCATTAACACGAACCCCTAAACAAATGTTTTTATTTTGCACCATGGAATAAGTATTGCGGCTTAACCCTCTAATGCATAGAAAAGATTTGTTGAATTAAAATTACTTTTTAAACTAAAATTGGGTCGTAAAACACGAATCCAATTAAAAAGCAATTTTCAAGAGTGCACGTGGCCTTTTAACCCCAAAAATTAGTACCCCGTCTCTGGGCGGAATTTATGATAATGAAAATACTGTTATATTTGATTTTATTTATTCAGAAAAAGTAATAGTAAGAAAATCAAACAATTTTAACAGAGAATTTAATATGTGATTATATGGGGTGATCCATCTAGAGGTATTTTTTTGCAATAGGAGTTTTTTTTCACAGATTTCGTGTGAGTTGTGTTCAACTTTATTTTTTTTCTTTTTAGTATTGTTTGCCATTTCATCATGGAAAGACTTACACCCAAACAACGTCTCAATATTGTGCCACTTTTTAATGGAAATGAGCGTTCGGTGAGAAACTGTTTTCGACCACAATTTTGTTAAGTGGTGAGGCACATTTCTGGCTTAACGACAACGTTAATCAAAATAATTGCCGCATTTTGGCTGAAGAGCAACCATAAGAGGTTCAAGAGGTGCCATTATACCCAGAGAAAACCACGGTCTGGTGCGGTTTATGGTTTATGGGCCCGTAATCTTGACGACATTTGGAACCCACTTGCCATACAGCTGCTCAAGCAATGGATCTATTATGAGGTCATTACGAAGAGCAGCCAATTTAGGTTTTGGAAGCCAACATTACAACAACAACATATGACACGCGTAAAAGCCATACCGATCAAAATGCTTGAACAAGTCATCCAAAATTGGACCCCCGAATGGACACCCTGAAGCGTAGTTGCGTCGAACATTTAAAGGATATTATATTTAACAAATAAATGGCATAAAATATCCTTTCGAAAGAATCACAAATATTCATTTTATTTGATTTTTTATTTTGAAACAAATACCTTTTAATTGATCACCCGATACTTGAGCTTCAGATTTACAGGGCTTGCTGCGCCGTTTCTTACTTTTGTCCTGAAAAGAAGGCCAGTGGTGAAGACCATCATACCGAACAATAGATGGTGGCAGGTACAACATCTTAGAACTCTGTGGTGTTTCTGCAGACGGTTGAACATTATTAGATGGTCGGCCATCCTTATTTTTTTCTGACAACAGCAAAAGACTTTCTGCTTCTTCTCGGAACTTTGGCAAAACGATTCGGTGATGTTTTTCGCCCAGTCAAGTATGTATATGGTGAAATAGGTCCATTTACCTCCGAATTTTGTAACGGCCAATCAAACTGTCCATCAGACTCCGTCGTTTATAAAGATTGCATTCTAAAGAAATTGAATCTAACATTTCTTCAAGTTGCTCAAGTTTGGATTTTGGAATGCCAACTCTTTGACTTGAACTTGAAGGTTGTTTTTTCGCCAAATCAATTTTATACTATTACGAAGCTGTCTAATATTACCTTTGAAGTTACCTGAGGATTGTTCTGGTTCCTCCTGGAAATCTTCAACTGATGCCAGTCGCTGTAAAACTCGTCTGACATCGTTGATAAGTCATACTTGCGTTTACGGTTCCAACGCGACAATATTCTATTGGACAAATTATATAACATTCACATCAGCTCAATAATTCAATTTGAAAAACTGTCATTTTTTTTTGAACGCACTGCATACATCCGCCTACAGCCGGTTGGGAGGGTCGAGCTTCAGTTGGCGTTGTAAACATAAAAATGCATTGTCAAACATTTTATTTCACTTCAAACTATAGGGTGATCCATCTAGAGCTATTTTTTCAGAACAAAAAAAAAATAAAATTTCAAATCAAGTGTTGAATTTTACATTTTATGGCACTATTTTTTTTTAAAAATTCCCTCCTTCAAATGTTGGCCGCAACTACGCCTCAGAGTTTCCATTCTAAGGGTCCAGTTTTTGATGACACGTTCGAGCATTTCGCCCGGTATGGCTTAAATGACACGCGTAATGTTGGCTTCCAAAACCTGAATCGTAGCTGGTTTGTCAGCATAGACTTTGGACTCTACGTAACCTCAAAGAAAACTGTCTAAAGGTGTGTTATCACTTGATCTAGGCCACGGGCCCAAAACGTGAAGTTAGCTGCTGTTCGAAATGACCTTTTAATAGATCCATTGTTTGAGCAGCTGTATGGCAAGTGGCACCGTTCTGTTGAAACCAAATGTCATCAAGATAACGGGCTTCAATTTCAGGTAGCAAAAATTCCGAAAACATGGCGCAAAAGCGAGCACCATTCACGATTGCGTTCCGGCCATCATCATTTTTGATTTTCGCGGTGTAAATCTTTCCATGATGAAAAGGCAAACGATACTAAAAACTGATGTTTAATATTACTCACGCGTAATCTGCGAAAAACCCCTATTGAAATTTTTTTTTCTATATTATGCGCTGTGGCAATATATTTTTGTATGTATTGTATTTCACCTTGGAAAGGTCACATTTTAACAAAAAATATTTCTAATTTTTAAAAAATAATAAATGAAAGGTGTTCTCTTTAGACGTGTGGTTTTTAATGTGGCCACACTTTTTTCGGAATTGGTCTTTTTGACAGCTGTCACTTGATTTATGTTCAGTTTGGTTTGCCATTTGTTCAGCGATGAAGACCAAACATGTCGCATTTGGAATAATGAAAATCCACAAACAATTGTTGAGACGCCGTTACATCCTCAAGAAGTCACTGTTTGGTGTGGGTAGAGTGAATCGATGGTCCATATTTCTTCAAAAATAATGGCGGCCATAATGTTACAGTCAGTGGGAAACGCTATAGATCCACGATTAATGACTTTTTCGTGTCTGAATTGGAGGAGGTTTATGTTCCAACATGACGGCGCTACATGCCACCGAAACAATCAATTTATTAAAGGAAACTTTTGGTGAGCACATTATCACGCCTCATGGGCGTGTGGCGTGGCCTCCAAAGTCTTGCGATTTGACATTGCTGGGCTACTTTTTGTGGGGTAATGTGAAGTCGCTTGTCTACGCAGATAAGCCCGACACCATTGACGCCTTGGAAGAGAATATTCTGCGCGTTATTACTGACATACGGCTCCAAATGCTTCAAAAAATGGTTGAAAATGGACCTCTCGGCTGAAATTTATTCGAGTCAGCCGCGGGGACCACATGTCTGAAATCATTTTTAAAACGGAACAAATCTAGTTTACTACGTGTTGCCTGGCGCCATCTGACATTTCCATTGGAAAGTTTGACATTTTTTAGCATAAACGTACTCAGAACGTTTTTACGTACGATTTGTGTTGTTTACAATAACTTAAAAAAATCAATTTGGTAAAAAAATGGAATTAACTCGAGAACATTTTCGTGCGATCATTATGCACAACTTTCGACGTGGATTATCACAAGATTGCATCGATGAACTTAAATCTTTGTATGGCGATGAAACACTATCCTACAGCACTGTGAAAAACTCGCATTGCTTTAAAAGACGTTTATAAGATCGTCACAGGTGGCGAATCGTGGATCTATGCTCATACGCATAGAAACAGCAATCGACCGTGTGGGTCTTCGAACACGAGCCAAATCCAACGAAAGTTGTTCGTGGAAGAAGCACTTCGAAGCAAATGGTCGCCTGTCACAAACTGGTCATGTGGCGACTGTTCCGCTTGAGCAACGTAGGACGGTCAATTCTGAGTGGTACACCACAATTTGTTTGCCTGAAGTCTTCGGAGAAATTGGAAAAACGAACAAGAGAAGGCGAATCATTGTGCACTATGACAATTCGAGCTCACACATCGGCCAAACCAGCGCCTTTTTGACCGGCCGAAACGTCTAGTTGAAGGGTCCGCATTACAGCCCTGACTTGGCACCCAATGACATCAAGAAAAAAATGCGTGGTCAACGATTTTCCTCGTTGAAGCGTTCAAAAACCATGTTTTAGAAGTGTCTTAATCGGAGGGGAAAAGGTGCTTCGACAATTGGTTTGAGCGCATGCAAAAGTGTATAAATCATGCTGGAGAATTCTTTGAAAAATAATAATAAAACCATTTAAGATGATAAATATTTGCGTTTTCATTATTAGGCCAGAAATATATTTCAGCCATCTTAGTAACAATTCTCAAAAAATATGACCCTGTAGGGCATTAAAAACTAATAAGTTTAACAAAAAAAAGTCGGCAGCAACCTACATATTTCGAGTTAACTGACTCGCGCGTTTTTTTTTTAAATAATTGTGTTCTAGAAGGGTTTAAACATCAAAAAATGCTTTAAATAAAAGGTTAATAGGTTGGCTACAAAACTAAGTTAAATAAGTACCTAAAAATTAACACTTTCCCGTTATGAGGCATTTTTGGTAAAAAGTCATAAAAATAAAAATATTGCTGCCGCTTCTTAATGGGTTCACAGATCGAATATATCTATGTATCACTGGATTGGTGCTGTAATTAGCAACGATACCCATATTGCTTAATAATAATGGACAAGTTTCAAAGATATGGCTCAATATATGAATTATTCGTCTGAACTTTCGAGGTCCATATCTCGGAAATTATGAGAGAGACCACCAATTTTTTTTATTTAACATTTTCTGCTTAGAATCAAAAGTTCTATCGATGGTACAAATTTGGAGTACGTACGAGAGTTATTACTAAACTAGATTTAAGCCTTTTCTTCTTGAAAAGCATGTCTGAAAAAACAGCCTTTACAAAAAAAACTTAAAAATAAAAGTTGAGAAAAGTATAAAAAAAAATTAAATAAGCATTTGAAGCAGTAAGACCAAAGACTATAAACTCCCTCTAAGAAAAACGGCACGAAAACGAAACGTTGGCGAAGTCATTTTTTCATACAAGACTACGAAAACGAACCGATTTTGCGATACGTAAATGCACCGTAAACGTTAATTTCGGAATAAGAGAATTAGAAAAAAAAATGTAGTAGTTTGAATGTATTGGTAGTACGCCAAGGCTAAGCTAAAGTAGTACTTTTACGTAACACTAAAGCGGTCCGTTTTCGTAATACCAGAGTCCCTCTAAGAAAAACGGCACGAAAACGAAACGTTGGCGAAGTCATTTTTTCATACAAGACTACGAAAACGAACCGATTTTGCGATACGTAAATGCACCGTAAACGTTAATTTCGGAATAAGAGAATTAGAAAAAAAAAATGTAGTAGTTTGAATGTATTGGTAGTACGCCAAGGCTAAGCTAAAGTAGTACTTTTACGTAACACTAAAGCGGTCCGTTTTCGTAATACCAGAGTGTTGCGTTTACGTAACACTGAAGCGGTACGTTTTTGTATCTGCAAAACGTTCTGTTTCCGTACTGAATTTCTTTCTCTATCGAAATAATATAAGCTTTTTTATACTGAAGAATTAATGTTGCATATATTGTGAATGATTATGAATTCTTTGGCTATTACAAAATATAGATATGTAGATATAAATATACTACAAACGTTTTATAAATACCTATTATATTAAGAACAAAAGCTGATTTTGTTTAACAACAATCAGATCATCACACTTCAAACATCAACTAAAACAATTAAAGTGTTCTGTCAACATGGCTGCCCGAATAAGAAAAAACAGTTAATGCCGTTACCATTAAGAAAAAACAGTTCGTTTTCGTATCGCAAAAACGGCACGTAAACGGATTGTTTTAGGTACTTTTTGGTTTAAATACGTTCGTTTCCATTACGCAAAATCACTTCCATTTCGTACCGTAAAAGACGGCACGTTACGAAGTTTTACGCAGAATAAATTTCGTCGTATTTTTATATGAAAAACTATGCAAGTGTTAGTGATATGGCGTTCCGTATGCAGTTCGTTTTCGCTCCGCAAAATGCGTTACGTTTATTTTTCTTGGAGGGCTGTATAAGATGGGTGATGTGCTTCTTCTTTGCAATAATGTAGAAAAACAGCACTACAGTAACGCACAAATTATCAGTTTATTTTTCCGCATTCGTTTGTACACAAGAACGATAAAAAGTCAGCATTGAAACGCAAAAAACACTAAAATACAACACTTTTAACACAAAAAATCGTACCAATATGTCGATTTTTTTGAAATCCAATTGACTTTATTTGTCAGCTACAAGTCGATTTGTACGACCCTACACCCTGGTGTTTATTTTTGTTTTTTTTTATGACATGAGCAATTCTTCCACTCTACTTCTAAAATACTCTCTGGTGTAGGTACGCATTTGACAATTTGTTGTTTTCATTTTTTTTATTAACCTAAAAACACTTCAAATATAAATTACAATTTTATGGTGAAAAATTTCCACCAGTGTACAAACATACATACATACAACCGTAAAACATTTAAACTGCATCAAACATAACAATGTTGCCCATTATTGCTCCACTTGTTTAGGATTGCTTAGCTCCCTCAACTGCGTTGGACTCTTTTTTGTCGTTTGCATTTAACTTGTACACCGAATAGTTGAGCATCGAGGCGAAACTTAGCCAGGCGATGTACGGAATGAACAAGTAACCGGCCGTTTTGTTAACTTTGTAGAATAACACACCACACAGCGACGCCGTTGCCGTTAACGCAGCGATGTCTATGAGACCCTAAAATGAAAAATGTAATTAAATACACGTACATATACATATGTACGTATGTACATATGTTTTATACATTAAGAGTATTTTTTGTTTTGTGCCGACGAGATTGCGTCATAGCTGAGACTTACTCCTTTGATATTATGCTGTCCGAAGAATATCGGTGTCCATGCCCAATTCAAAGCCAATTGAGCGCCATAGGCCATTAGCGGCAATTTAGCATCACCATTGAAGCCACCGCCATCTCTCCATACTAGATATGAGGCGTAGCCTATGCCCGAATAGAGCGAAGTCCACATTGGACCAAAAATCCAATTCGGTGGGCGATACGAGGGAAAATTTAAACTCTTGTACCAGGGATTTAGGTTTTTACGAGTTATTAAACCGCCGGTTATGCCACCCAGATTGGGAAGAACGACGGCACCAGCAATTTTCCAGGCATCACTCATATTTAAAAATTCCAAAAGTAATCGATCGTTTTGAAAAATATATCTTGTGCACACGCTCTATGTACGTATGTATGTTGGGTGTGCGTGTCTACACGACGTTGTTACTGCTATGAAGTACTGACACAAACTACCAAGTTGGATGGATGCACGTACTCTCTTTCTCCACAAGCCACAGCCGGCTTATTGTGTGTGAGACGAAAGAATGTTCGAGTATGTGTTAAATAACTTTTGTCAGCCGACGACGATGAGCGATGAGAACACAATGCATGGAATCTATCCAGGGCATTATTCATGCAATGCTAACAAATGATATTCATATCAATCATTTCGGGCAAAACTCGCTCAACTCGAAATCGGTATGTTTTAAAATAAGTACTCGTACCACCAAATGCTCACTATAGCTGGATGGTTCAATTCCCATAGTGTTTTGACGCAAATGCATTTAAGAATTCCAGTTGGTTCGGTTCGAAATTTGTATGCTTGAAAACCAAAGTAAAATGGATGCCATTTACCAATTTTTTTTTTAAAAAAATTTTGTATTCTAGGTCAGAAATTTGTAAGAATCAGTTAAATTTCCGAGAGGGGCATAGTGCCACAACACCGCCTATATGTCTAACAGATACCGTGAGGAATGATGTGAATCATAATAAATCAAGTGTCCTAGTTTCATTTGATTTGTCTAAAGCATTTAATTATATTTGCTTAAAAATTAAAAAAAAATTAATTAGAAAGCTGAGAGATGTATTTAATTTTTTTTAGGTCATACGGGGGCTGCTATATATATATATATATATATATATATATATATATATATATATATATATATATATATATATATATATATATATATATATATATATATATATATATATATATATATATATATATATATATATATATATATATATATATATATATATTCCTGGCCTAATAATCAAAATGCGAATATTTATTATCAAAAATGGTTTTAATGTTTTTCAAAGTATTCTCCAGCATGATTTATACACTTTTGCATGCGCTCAAACAAATTGACGCAGCACTTTTTCACTTCGATTGAGACACCTCCAAAACATGGTTTTTGAACGCTTCAACAGCATCTTTTGGCGACGAAAATCGTTGATCAGGCTTTTTTTTTTTTATATGTGGGAATTGATGACCCATCAATTCGACGTTTTGCCGTGTCAAAAAGGCGCTGATTTGAGCCGATGTGTGAGAGCTCGCATTGTCATGGCGTACAATGATTCTTCTTCTCTTGTTCGTTTTTCGAATTTCTCCGAAGACTTCAGGCAAACAAATTGTGGTGTACCACACAGAATTGACCTCCTACGTTGCTCAAGTGGAACAGTCGCCACATGACCAGTTTTGCCGAGGAAACAGGCGACCATTTGCTTTGAAGTGCTTCTTCCTCGAACAACTTTCGTTGGATTTGGCTCGTCTTCGAAGACCCACACGGTCGATTGCTGTTTTGGGCTCATACGCATTGATCCATGATTCGTTACCTGTGACAATCTTATAAATCTTTTTTGAAGCACCGCGATCGTATTTTTTCAATGTTTCTTTGCACCAATCGACACGAGCCTTTTTTTGAGCGATTGTCAAATTGTGCGGGATCCAACGAGAACAAACCTTTTTTACGGCCAGATGTTCATGCAATATCGAATGTATGCTGGTGGAAGAAACGTCCAAGGATGCCTCTATCTTACGGTATGTCACATGACGATCTTGCATTATCAGTTAACGGCCGTTAATGGACGACCTTTGTCCTTGAGCGAGCGTTGGCCACGATTGAATTCATTAAATTAGTTCTTCACATTGCTATAGGATGGTGCTTCATCGCCATACAATGATTTAAGTTCATCGATGCACTCTTGTCGTGATAATCCACGTCGAAAGTTGTGAAAAATGATCGCAAGGAAATGTTTACGAATTAATTCCAGTTTTTTGCCAAATTGATTTTTTCAAGTCACCGTACTTAAAACAACACAAATGATGCTCGTACGTCAAAACGTTCGGAGTACGTTTATGCTAAAAAAATGTCAAACTTTCCAATGGAAATGTCAGATGCCGCCATAAATATATATAGCAACCCTCGTAGATCTCAGTTTGTTGATATAATTGGGAGGGCTTCCAGCCTTCTTTCTGAAATCTGGTGTACCACAGGGTTCAGTGTTAGGACCTCTTCTATTTATATGTTATTGAACTCTGAGTATCTATCTGATGACATGTGTAGTTTGCTTCTACTTTCAGATGATGTTTTGCTTCTCCTTAGTTCTGATCGTGATTTTCTATATGTGACGCGCAAAATAGAAAGGGACCTAAGGGTAAAAACCAATTTTGTTCAGGAGAGCCATTTTAAAGATTTAAATACGTGTATCTTTGGCGTACCATCACTTTCATAAAACGCGCATATCTCTGGGAACACTTTTGGGACATGGGATCGGTCTCTTCGATGCTCAGATGTTGTCCACATCAAAAAAAATGAAAATTGATTTTTTTACCCTTAGGTCCCTTTCTCTATGCGCTGTCAACTATGTCCTAGAAAATAATATTAATTTTAACCTTAATCGCATTTTACAGTGGACGTCTTTTAATTCTTTATTGATAAACCCATTCAAGACTAGGGCAATTATATTTGGAGGTCATAAACCTTATTTGAATACATATTTGAGCCAGTCCAGAGTTGATTTTGTGGATCATCATAAATGTCTAGGTATAATAGTTAACAGGAAACTTTGATTTTAACCTTATATCGATTCAGTTCGTTGTAACGTATATATATTTTTTTAAATAACCAACAATCAAGGGATGCCCCCTATACATGCGGTACATTGCGTTGGCGAGTGGAAAGTAAAGGATCGGAAGGGGGAAAGAGGGAGTAATAATTATGGACGCTTGCCTTGAACTTCTGGATGTCGCAATTAGTGGGAAATACATTTGCCGGAAGTCGATTCCACATACGGACTGTACGAGCGAAAAGCGAAATTGATCTGTAGTGTATAGTGCGGTCAAATGGCCACTCAATAACAAACGGGTGTGAATTCCTAGAAAGTCGCGTATCGCTGCCGAACATCTTCACGTCAGGAATAAGGCGACGGATGTCTGATGAACACACACCATGAAAGTAACGATAGAACAGCGTCACGCAACCCACATTCCGGCGATGCTCAAGGGAAACAATAGAGTTGGATACCCTACTGTCCCCTATCAGCACCATCGCTCTCCTTTGAACACGGTCAAGTAGCTCCAAGGATGATTTTGGAGAACCTGCCCATATATGGGAGTTGTATTCCATCTATGGCCTGATGTAAGTTGTATAGATATTGAAAAGATCAGAAGGAGTGATATATTTCTTGCACCGCCTATGCACTTGAGTGTTTCGAATACATGTCTCGCCCAACGAGCGTCACATTGTATTTTCATGCCCAGAACATCGATAGCTTCTGATTGTTCAATATCCGAACCATCGATAGAATTTGACGATATTTTTGGGTCAGCGAATCGTTTGTGAGACAACAAGCAGCACTGTGTCTTACGTGCATTAAAATCTACTCTATTCACTCGACCCCATTCGGAAATGGCCAGTAGATCCTGACCAAGTGTCTCATCCATAATTCGCCTTTTGTCTTCAATATCTTGAAGACTCGGCCTACGGTCGAATGAATATACTCTATCATCTGCGAACGAGTAGATTGGATTCACGGTCTGACCCAAAAGATCGTCAATGAAAATAAGAAATAAAGAGGGAGAAAGGACAGAACCCTGTGGTACACCTGCGGTCTGCCTATGTGTGTTGGATGAAAACCCATCTACAACAACTTTAATAGTGCGATCTCTAAGAAAGCTCGATATAAATGGAGCAAACGTATTACCGACACCAAAATTAGGAAGGTTATACTTTTCTAATGTTTATTTTCCCTCTTGGTTCAAAACAAGATTGGCTCATGCTCTTTTAGTGCCCCAAATTCAGTAGGGATTAGAAGTGGTGGCCGGTATAATTAGTAATCGGTAATCTGTTTAAGCGGTTTGTTAGCAGTGTTGCATGATTTGTATACTCGCAATTTTTAGGAGTTTCTTTCAACAATTTCATTAATTATAGAAATTTAGTTCTGTTTTATAAGGTAATGAGGAGTGGTGCACCTATTATGTTGTATGGTTTCTTTTTCCCCTTTCTAGTAGGAATACCTGAATTATTATACCCAGAAGTTATAATTCAACGTTTGAAAGATCTTTCGTTATCCGAGTTACCCGTGTTTGGAATCAATTGCCTTATGAACTTAGAGTTTTTTCTCATTCAAATAATTTCTTTCTTGTAAAAATATTAAATTATTTTTGCCACTCCTAATATAGTATTTAATCATCTGAAGCATAAGTAAACTATAATAAGATCTTGTAAGCAATTTAATCTTTTTTATTTAATATTATTGCTAACTAGGACTTGTTTGATGTTGTTAACAATCGTGGTCTAATGTAATTACGGCTGGGGAGCCAATCATGTAATTTGTTTAGTGTATGTTTGTAAAATTTAGATGTAAGTTTCTATTTAGGATTATATTGCCATTTACTGGCCTTGGAGGCTTTTGTAGTGTTTTTTTGAAGCACCATCGAAAACCGTTGTTAATCGCTGACACCAAGAGTTCAGTCTCGGACGCCGTTCGCTACAGGATGAATTTCGTGAAGGACGTCCAACTTCGGTCACTTTGCCAGAAAACATCGATGCTGTGTGTGAACGGATTAAGCAAGACTGGCATATGACATACCGTGAGATTGAGGCATCCTTGGGCTTTAGTATGACAAGCATCAATAATATATTGCACGTTCATTTGGCCACGAAAAAAATTTGGTTTCGTTCGATCCCACATAATTTGACGAATGCTCAAACAAAGGCTCGTATGGATTGGTGCAAAGAGATGTTGGAAAAGTAGGGTAAAACATTGTCACAGGTAACGAATCATGGATCTATGCACATGAACTTTAGACATAACAGCAACCGACCGTATGGTTCTTTCAAGCCGAGCCAAATCCAACAAAAGCTTTTCGTGGAAGAAGTACATCGAAGCAAATGATTGCGTTTTTTTTTGGTATAACTGGCCATGTTGCCACAGTGCCTTTAATGGAACGTAGGAGGTCAATTCTGAGTGGTATACCAGCATCTGTTTGCCAAGAGTGTTCGAAGAAATGAGGAAAGATAATAAGAGAAGACATATCATTTTGCATCACGACAATGCGAGCTCTCACACATAAGCTGAAACGATGAGCTATTTGACCACTCAAGATGTCGAATTGATGGGCAATCCACCGTACATTCCTGATTTGGCACCCATGATGACTTCTTTTTATTCCCGCACATCAAGAATAAAATGCGTGGTCAATGTTTTTCATCGCCCGAAGCAGCTATTGAAGCGTCCAACAATCATGTTTTGGAGGTGTCTCAATCGGAGTGGAAAAAGTGCTTCGAAAATTGGTTTATGCGCATGCAAAAGTGTATTGATCTTAAAGGAGAATATTTTGAAAAACAATAAAACCATTTCCAATGATAAATTGTTGTGTTTTTATTGCCGGATCCGAAATATAAAAATCAGCCCTCGTATTTTTCAACTTCCGGCTGTCTAAAATACATAGAAATTAGTGTCCAAAACATACAATCAATCGATGTGGTACGGCTTTTCTAGATAAGTATCTATACCCTCCAATGTCCCCTCCAAAATTGTTCGGATAGATCCTCTTAATGAAATTAAAATTGTTGGTCCTGTTTGTTGTACCATGGACTCTAGGATTGAACACCACATAAATTAAATGTCAAATTACTAGAAATTACATTTTTTGGCTTATGACAGTCTTGCACGAAATGAGTGATATGGTTGTACATACCATGTTCTCGGTGTATTAGAAAAACACGTCATGTAAATACATATACATACATATTGGTTTATAACAGAGTTATAATCCAGTATCTTAAAATGAGTAAAGACGCAAGTACCGACCAAAAATAATCACTAAACCGATTAAACTAGGGCTGTGGCGTTTTGCAACGATCGGACGACTCAGCTCCGGCTGTTCAAGAGTCTCCTTTTAAAGGAAATTACTGCCCTTCCATCGGAAAAAATTAAACAAAATAGTGTGTTTCACTTTCATGCTGCTGCTACACTACGAATCTTATCTAGTAGTCTTTCATGAGTACCTTTTTTGCGTAATTTGGGATATCAAAAATCTTTTTTTTTATTTATTTAAATGTATACATAAAATACTAATTTATATTAAATTGTTTAATCTTACTTTAAGTTTTTTTTGAATATCAATAAATGAAAAAAATGAAAAAAGCTTTATTTTAAAATTACAGTTTAAGCCGATGAGTTCAATCGAAAGTTCAAAAATACGCAGCGTGAAGCTTCAGTCTGCTGGGGTCTTTTAACGGGTCTGACAAAAGGAAGTCAGTTAAACAATGTTCATAGGTTGTATATTGTTGAAGTGAGACCGATAATGCCAATTGGGCTTATCATTTTGCGGAAGGATTTCTGTGGTCCACATAATGTACGATTCTAGATATGTAACAAAGGAAGGCTAGACTGCGTTCTGAATTAAATGTTACATGTTCTGTCCCTGAATATCATAAGGCAGGCTGTTGCAGCACTTCAGTTAGATTTCTAAAGCTTTATTAATTGTCCATAAGTGTGTGAGTGTAATCAATTGCACGATGTCATATACAGGATGGAGCGCGGCAATTTGCTTTTTTGCACTGCAGGCTGTGGCGGCACTGTTGATCGAAGAGAGTGTGCGTGGCTTATAGTGGCTGACGGGAGATTTGTATTCGTCTGCCTTTTAGTTGCCATCATGCATTGGACACTTGAGAGGTAATTTTGTGTTAAAAATATTTTCCAATTGCGCACTTGATCATTGCAGTGCAGCGTGCATTTCGTTTACGATTCGCTGTTCCCCCACGCGGTCGTGTTCCTGGACGGTAATCAATTGTAAAGTGGGTAAGTTCATTGAGAACAGCAGGTGATATGTCATGTGTAGAGAAGGATTACAACACCACAAAACATGGAGAGAGTTAGAGCAGCGTACTGCAATCTCCAAAACGTTCTGCTCGGCCGTAACTGTGAACTCCGAACGGTACTTGACTATGGTACGGGATTTTTTTAGCCGGCTCTTGAGGCAATGCAATTAGAGGATACATGGTTCCAACAGGATGGTGCCACTGCACTTACACAACGAGGGTAACCATGAATTTTTTGAGGCAAATTTTTCTGGGCGGCTTATCTCTTTGAGGAGTGATGTAAACTGGCCGGCACGCTCACCAGCCTTAGCCCCAAGCGATTTTTTTCTTTGGGGTTACCTAAAGTCGAAGGTGTATATCAAACGTCCCCACACCATGGAAGGTCTTATTAGCAATATTGCGGCTGAAATTGGCAGAATACCAGTCGACATGCTTGTTAAAGTTCATGAAAACGTATGCAGCAGTGTGTGGATAGCGATGGTCGACATATGCCAGATACACCATGTAATTTAAAAATTTCCTTATTGTTCAATGTAATTAAAATATAAAATAATTTGAATTTCTAGAAGTCGAACACATGATTTGAAATGAAACAAAGTGTAAAGATGAACAAATTCTCTAAATTTTTAACATTTGTTATTTGCAGTTGATCATGAGCTTAGTGTGCCAGTATTTCTAGAATAACAAGGATCCTGATAAAGCGAAAGGTTGCAAATGCCAAAAAAAATTGGTATGCCTTCGATCTTTTAAATCGTCACCAATACACCACCTGAAAAAAATTGAGATTTTTTTGTTGACCAATACTCAGGGGTTTTTCCGTTTACATGCGATGCATTGCGTTGGTGTGTGGAAAGTAAGGGAGTTCAGGTGGGAAAGAGGAAGTAATGTTTGTTGACATTTGACTTGAATCTCTGGATGTCGTAATTGGTGGGAAATACATTAGCCGGAAGTCGATTCCACATAGTACGGGCGAAAAACGAATTTAATCCTAGAATGTCGTGTATCCCAGCCAAACATCCTGACGTCAGGAATAAGACGACGAATGTCTGAAGAACACACACCATGAAAGTAACGATAGAATAGCGACACACAACCCACATTCCGACGATGCTCCAGGGAGACAATATAGCGGCTGTCATCTATCAACATTATCCCCACCCTTTGGACACGGTCAAGTAGCTCCAAGGATGATTTTGGAGCACCTGCCCATATATGGCTTGTGAGACAACAAGCAGCACTGTGTCTTACGCGCATTAGAATCTACTCTATTCACTCGACTCCATTCGGAAATGGCCTGTAAATCCCGGCCAAGTGATGACTCGGCCTACGGTCGAATGAATACGAATGACAGAGATTGCTGTCATACGCGGAAGAGTAGATTGGATTCACGGTCTGACCCAAAAGATCGTCAATGAAAATAAAAAATAAAGATGGAGGAAGGACAGAGCCCTGTGGTACACCTGCGCTCAACCTATGTTTGTTGGATGAGAACCCATCTACAACAACTGTTATTGTGCGATCTCTAAGAAAGCTCGATATAAATCGATCAAAAGTATTACCGACACCAAATGCGATCAGCTTTGATACGAGAGCACTGTGCCAGACTCTGTCAAAAGCCTTGGAGATATCCACAGCCACGACCTTACTCTCACCAAAGTGGTGGATGGACCGACTCCAACGCTCCGATACGAAAGTCATTAGGTCTTCCGTAGAGCGATTTCTACGAAAGCCATACTGCCGATCATTAAGTAGGTCGTTGGACTCCAGATACCCCACAAGATGGTGGTTGACCATGCTCTCCATTACCTTGGAGAGCGCAGAGCAAATGGGCCGATAATTCGCAGGTTTATTGGATTCACCATTTTTAGGGATCGGCTGGACGTTAACAACCTTAAAACACGCTGGGAAGATTCCTGCACGATAAGCAAGGTTGAAAAGGTTGCGTAATGGACGGGCTAGCGTCGAAGAGCACTTACATAGGACAAGTGGCGAGATACCATTGGGCTCCGAATCTAGGTAGCGATGCGAACTGCATGCGAAAATAATCTTTCACGCGAGGCAGAAGTGGCAATGATTGATAATTCTTTTTTTTGTTGTTATTTTTGCAATAAATTGGTTCTCGCTTTCCATTGTTCTCTATACAGGATGATTCATGCAAATTTCACAAGCATATTCCTTATGCCCATCTACGACCAAGCCCGAAAATGCAAGGGGGCGAAATGGCAGCGGTTTGAAAATTTTTGGGATTGGTGGTCGGAGGGTACTAGGGAAAAATTCTGAACCAGTGGTCGGATTTTTTGTTTTCTCTTTAAATAAAGCCCTACTTCTTATCTTTTCAAAATTACCTAAACGAAACTCAGAGGTCCTTCCGTTCCAAAGTAACACTATTTGACTGAAATACAAAATTGTTCGGCCTTATCAACATCGTGTAAATGTGTATCAATAGGTATTCGAATATTTCTGATTTCGGTGTTTATTAGTTTGCCTGAAAAAAACTTGTTATACAGCTGAATTTAATTTCAGATTTAGTATCGGTAAGTATACTACTTGATTAATTTCTCTGGATAAATCTAGAACATTTTTGAAGGCAAGTTGTAGACTCGACTTACAATAAATAAAACTAATGTATATCTCAATCGGTAAAAATAAATGAAAGCACAAAATAAATTTAAGCAATACGCATTGTTTCGATGACAATTACAAATATTTGAAATTTAAATAATAAAGTCAAAAAGTCTTCTTTATACCCAAAAGTTGATTAGTCGAAAATCGTCTTATTCAAACCTATGCTAATCACGTTTTGAAATATTCTTTAAAGCTGAGACAAAGGAATGCGCTAGTTAGTTTTACTATCGACGTTATACCGAAGCAGATAGAAGCTCTGGTGCTGACGTTGCTATAAGTTGTGACCTTAAAAATTTTAGATACATAGTTTCCATGTTCATGTAATCTCCTGGTTAAAATCAGTACATGAGAATAGAATATGTATAGTTGCACTTCGGATGCCTTCTAACAAAACGGCTCACCTTGGAGTGTGCTTGAGCAATGTCTCGAAAATGAACGGTCTATGGTTCATTCGATTGAAACTTGCTCACTTGTTTTGATAACCAAAACAACTGATGATAACCAGAGACGGGTTTTACAAAATCAGATTTTTAGATAAAAACCTATAACCGACATTCTGATAGAACCGTTTTATAGATCTTTTAGCAATTGTCAAAAAATCGGTTTTATTGGTTTTGCGAGGAAAGTGACATTCTAAAATAAAATGTGGTTCACTCTCTGGCCATGAGCTTAATTTCTTGTCTAACATAAGTGAAAACGGAATAAAATCCTCATAGTTTAAAAAAAATCACACATGAAATGTTATGAGTTTTTTTTAAAAAACGTATTGAAAATGTTTCTACTGCTGTAAATTTCGGAATTCTGAATTTTTTTTAAAAAACCCAAACTGTATTTGTTTTTACAACAAAGTGAACCAATGTACAAAATTTCGTCAAAATCGAAAACCTACTTGTTAAAGTAATCGGTTTTACATGGAATTTACGAACTTGGATATTTTTTTGTTTTGTCGTCTAAAGGAAATGATACAAAGAGAAAAATCCGCCTGTTAATTGAGGCTCATTTACGAGGGCGACCGCAAAAGTAACTGACCTAACATAAAAAGAACCGTTTTTTTTTGGAATTATTATTATTTATTTTTCAACATAATCTCCTTCCAACTTAATACACTTCATCAAACGTTTGTCAAGTTTTTTAATTCCATCTGAAAAATAAGATTTTTCAAGACCTTCAATATATGCCCCAGTTTCAGCAATAACCTCGCTATTGGACGAAAATTGTTTGCCACCGAGAAAATTTTTTAAATTTGGAAACAAGAAATAATCAGAAGGAGCTAAATCTGGACTATATGGTGGCTGCGGAGCAATTTCAAATCGTAATTCGGCCAGTTTGAGTTAAAAATGCAGTGTGTGAAGGAGCATTATCTTGATGAAAAAGAACTTTTTTTTTCTAAATGCGGTCGTTTTATCTTGATTTCTTCACTCAACCGGTCCAATAATGCACAATAATATTCACTATATATAGTTTTTCCTTTCTCAAGATAATCAATAAATATTATACCCCTTGCATCCCAAAATACTGTGGCCATTACTTTTCCTGCTGACTTAACAGTTTTCGCCTTCTTGGGACCACTTTTACCAGCTTCTATCCATTGTTTTGACTGTTCTTTGCATTCTGGGATGTAGTGATGGATCCATGTCTCATCAACAGTTATGAATCGGCGCAAGAACTCTATTGAATTACGCTGATAAATCGCTAAAAGCTCCTCGGAATTGGTCCAACGGACGATTTTTAGGGGCAAAATCAACAAACGCGGCAGCGTTCTTGCGGATAGCTTTTTCATGTGGAGTTCATCATGTAAAATACTCCAAACTTGTTTTTCGTGTATTTTAACAATATCAGCAAGTTCTCTGAGCTTTATTCGTCTATCTTTAGTCACTTCATTAAATATTTTTCTAATGTTTTTAATAGTAGTAGCAGTTTTCGGTCTTCCAGAGCGTTGTTCATCTTCCGTACTTGAACGACCCATTTTAAATTGTTGAACCCAGGATTTCACGGTGGAGTATGATGGTGCATTATCACCATGAACAGAGTCCAATTCATCTTTGATTAATTGTGGCGTATAACCTTTCATATAAAAGTGTTTAATTACCGCACGAAACTCTTTATTTTCCATTTTTCAAAAATTATAAAACTTGTTTACTTCAATCACCTGTAACAAAGAAAATAATCATTAAATATTTCGGAAATTTTGACAGATGGCTTATAAAAGATTGTTTTTAAAAAACAAAAAAGCAGTTGCTAGTAAAACAGAAAATGTGCCAGGCCAGTTAGTTTTGCGGTCGCCCTCGTAGTGCATCTCCAATTATAGAATATTTTTTTTAGATTATTTGACCTCATAGGCTTTGTATACTACAATGAAATAAATAAATAAATATTTTTAACTACAGATTTCATTTTTAAAATTAAGTATGCATTTTAATGAATATAATTTTAATATAACGTTTCGATGTTTTTTTTTTAATTAACTAAAAACCCTTAAATTGCCTTGTCAATAGTTAGAAATATGATAGATATGCTGAAACGATGCCAGTTATAAAACTCTAAAATTACTGGGCGAAAACGCGTTTTATTTGTCACCAAACTATTGAATTTGTTAGCCTATTGACTTACGCCAATTAAGAGATAATCGAAACAATCTATTTAATAGTAGAAATCGGTTCATGTCAGTTTCCATTTATTTTTAAAATAATTGACGTCTTTGATACATAGTCGTCAAAATATTTACTATTAACAAAAATGTATGTTAAACCCATGACTTCATGCGAAAGCTAGCGCAACACTTCCTGTATTTCTTCCTCCTGATCGCTATCATCGCCAGCGTCAACAGCATATGCCTGCGTAGGCTTCCATATAAGATCAAAATCCAAATTACATTCTTTGGCGATTCTCTGCACCAGGGATTTTTCCACAACACCCGAAGAACACCAGCCGGGATCGCGTAAGGACAACTCCTTCAAGGCTTTCGCAGCTTCACTAAATTGTTTTGTATAAGTAAGGGCACGTACAAGTAATGCTATTATATCCGACTGACGAATGGGTGGCATTTCCGGTTTAACTAGCGATACAGGAACAGAATTAAAACAGACAGAGGGTAAGTGTTGCTACAACAGGGGAACTTACTCAACATATTGCGACATCCAGATATAACCATTTGATTATCGCCGTTTTGTAAAGCGTTCTGGATATCAAGTATATTCTTAACATCGCCCATAGTCCTTTGTAAATTGACAATGGCTTGTTGGCTGTGTCCCCCCAGCTTCTCGAGGCATGTGTGCGCTTCCTGCATGGCCTTAAGAGCCTTTTCGTAATTATGAAATTCGTCAATTTCAATTTGGGCACAAATGGCATAAAAGTTGGCCAGCGAATCAAAGGCTTGCCCCTTGGAATAGAAAGTAACGATATGCTTGAGAATATTATTATCATCCTGCCAATTGAGAGCTTGTAAGTAATTAGCCGCCATAATGTAGACCTCATGTTGCCTAGACATGTTCGCAAAGAATATAATTTTTTCGGTATTGCCCGATTTCAGTAGACTCTTCATGGCGCGCTTTTTATCGCCCGCTTGGGTGAATTTCTTCGTGGCTGTGTGATAATCTCCCTGTTGCTGGAGCAGCTCTCCCAGCTGTGTTAGAATATATACGCGGGTTTCTTCATTCACCTCGCCTTTGTTGGGCGTGAGCATTTCAGCCAAATCCTCGGTGATCGGTACTCCTTTGTCTACACATATTGTTATGGATTTCTTTAATTGCTTCGTTTTAGCCAGCAGATGTGCCGCCTTTTGATGCTGTTCGACACCCATGAAGAATTCAGCACAACGATGTATCAACTCCGGATCAGAATCTGCCGTCAATTCGGATGCAATTATTTCCAAAATATCTGGCTGTTCCGATTCAAATGCCATATCTAAACTTTTGTGTAACATTCCGGCTCGATGGTATAATTCTACGGCTCTCTTAAAGGAACCGACTTCTTCAAAGTAAGCCGCTGCTATGGCTTTGTCGCGACTGCGCGACGAACTGGCCACGGTCCAGAGCTCATCTTGAAAGTCGTTTTCTTTGCAGATACGTATGGCATTGCTGAACGTCTGAGCTCGTGTATAAAACATGATGGCATCTTGGAATTTTCCAACATTCTCATAGTGGCGGGCCAAATGATAGCAGGCTGCCCGATCTCCCGATTGTCGGGCTATAACATCGGCCTTGGAAATTTTACCCAAATAACACAAAATCTTAACCTGCAAGAAATTGTTGAACACACATCGTATGTTGCGATGAAAAGTAACTGACCTGGGAGTACCAATCGTCGGCTTTTTGGTAAATAGCCAAAGCACCGTCCATATCGCCGGAACTTTCCACATATTGGCCCCACCACTTAAGCATTTTCGGATCGTTCGTGTTTTGCATATAGCGCTGAAATCGATATTCTCTGTGAACTTGGAATGAAATCAGAGAAGCAATATGCTACTTACCTTCAAAGCTGTTGGGTTCTCCAGAAGCATTCGTGTAATATTCTGTACGGGATTTTGGGTCTTCTCGAAATATTCCAAGGCCCCTGCAATATCGCCTTGTTCGGACAATTCTTGGGCCTTTTGATAGTAGGTGTTCTTCAAGTGTATCCTATCACGCGTTTCAGCTATTTTAATAGCCTCGTCTATGTTGCCCGCTGAACGCAAATGTTTGTTTAGCAGATCGTACCGTTCACACTTCTCAAATAACTCCTGCGCCTTATCGGACATATTTAGTTCAGTGGCCAGCACAGCGGTTTTAGCTTCCTCCTCCAGATCATCATCCTCCAAGGCTTGTCTAACGGCGCGTACCGAGCGCGCCCTGCCCAAGTGGCCCAAGCATACTTTGGCCACATCCAAACGTTGCGTATCAATGCACATTTTGGCCAAATTCGACCAAACCGCCTTGGATTGTATGGATCGTATGCTGCGATAGGCAAGATCCATATTTCCCTCGGCTACATGCATACTGAAATTTAAAACCATTTTGCGTGTCGAAGGGTCACAATCTTTGAGATCACTGAAATCCCGCAGTGGTGTTTCCCGTACCAGATTTATGTCCAAAGTTATCTGTGCAGGAGAGATGTGATATTAATATATATGTATGTATATATAGGGTGGGTCATTTAAAATTATAAATTTAAATCAGCTAAAAAATTCAGACTATTTTTCAAATTTCTGGTTTTTTTGGTAAGGTTGAACTTTGTCATTTGATAATGGAACACCTTCAGATGTGTTTTCGCTTCGCTCAATCGCTTGTTTGGCTGGGGATGAAGAATTTTTCCGAAAAATCGTGTTTTCAGATGAAGCTCATTTTCGTCTCGGTGGCTTTGCCAATAAACAAAATTGCCGCATTATCATTCGGTATCAAAAATCAACCGAAATTGTGATGTTAATTAACCGCCTCGGAGCTGTGACCCTTTGGATTACTTTCTCTGGGGAGCCATTAAGAATAAATGTAACACAAAGCATCCAGAGACAATTGAAGCGTTAAAACATAAGTTGCCACTGAAGAGATTCGACGCGGAACAATCAAAAATATACTGGAAAATTGAGTTAATCGATTGAGTTACTGCCGGGCCAGTTGTGGTAGTCATATGAATGATATTGTGTTCCATTATTAAATGACAAACTTCATCCTTTGCAATCAAATCAGAAATTTGAAAAAATTATCAGTACTTTTTTTAGGCGATTTAAAATTTTAAATGGCCCACCCTATATAATTAGCTATATAACGCAATGTTACACACTGACCACCAACTTCTATGGAGTATTATAGATCAAGTATGGCTTTTCAAGAGAAACCTTACCACACATGGCAAACATGTATTGAGAAGTTGTTCACCCGGAGCAAGAGGTTTTACTTCCAACGTAATCAGTTTATTGTTCTCCGAATAGAAGAAGACCCAGACATTCGCATCGATGTAGTGTCCAGCTGGTGTTTCGTTACTTTTGTGCCGGCTTGACGATGCTAACGCCTTATCGCCGCTTTGCTGCTGCTTCATTGACTTAATCTCCATTGCCATTAGCCGTGGTTCCTCGACATCCCACCACAACGATACGGGTATACACGAATCGGGGCCAGTCTTTTCGTCATCCTGTAAATTTAGCTCCATCAAATGATTCTTTTCGAAATCCCAACAATACAGAATGGGCTTGGGCACAAAACTACGATTGGCCACAATAATGGCTAAATGTGTTCCAGCCGTATTGCATTTAACCAGTATAACCTCCCCGAAATCTTCGAATAAATCATACGCCGACTTGGCCGGAAATAGAGTTCTCGGATCATGGCGAGATATGTCATAGGACTTAATGTATCCGTTCATGGTGAATATCGATAAATAGGACCCGGTCAGATCCATGCCAATAATTTTCCCCTCATTACTGCTGCAAAGGATCTTATGTAAAACGACGCCTCCAATAGAAAACACCGTGACGTCAATTGCTGTCAGACAAAAGACATTTTGATGATGTAGGCCCAAAGCCAGGCATTCAGCATTGAAGGTTTGTAGTAATTTTATAACCAGTTGGTTATTGCCACTCTTATCGATTTTTCCACTACCACTAGACGAAGATTCGAGGCTGTTACCAAAATCCGCCGATCGATCCGGTTTGTCGATAGTGTAAGTGGCAATACTGCGTCCATTACTCAGGACTAGGTTGGATTGGCTCAAGGCAAGAGCCGTAACACTGAATTCGGCATGTAGCGTATTATTCCTTTGGTCCATATGCTCTATGAAAATAGTTTTTGCACTTTGCTGTACAGCCCACAATACGCGCGAGTGAAAAGATATAAGCGGTTGTTCCTAAATTTAAAAATGTCAGTTAATTACTTTTAGCAAATTACCAATTGATTGGCTTTACATACCTTTAGAACATAGACATTGGATACGCAATTGACTAAAATGCATGGCTTCGACAATTCATTAAATCCCCAGAGACACTGTTTGATGGAACCTCTCACATAGGAAATATTGGTGAGTTTCCACATATCTTCGGGTGCTGTTGCCTTGTGGCCGGCACTACGTTTCCATGTATACAAGTTACCCAAATTGGTGCCCGCAAACAGAGCCTGATTGTCCGCAATGTAGGTGATGCAGGTGAAATATTCGTTCGAATTGTTGTTGGTTTTTAGTTGTCGGCCCAAACTTCCGTTGCCACTCAAATGGTTAACCAGTGAGCTATTCTCTGTGCTGTCCTGACTAAAGAAATTCGATGCCGACGACTGGTACTCAAGCACGGTCGTAGATTTTGTACTCGGCATGTCCATTTTTAACAAGTAGTTATCACTTTTTTCAACATCCCAAATGCGTACTGATAAATCTCCTAAAATATTTCGAAATAAAAATTTAAAGTTTTAAAGTCTTCATTGTGCTTATAACTTCTAAAACTAATCCTAGAAATAGATTTATTTTTATTTTTTTTTCTTAATTTGGTGTTTATCTACAGATCACAGTCAATAGGCGTTTTTTATTTGACAATCGAAGAAATTAAAACACCGCCAAGCCAATATTTTTAAAACGTTATAAAAAGAAAACATTTTTATTTACTGTTAATACGTTTTATACACCCATCAAAAATTGGCTTTAACAATTTTTGATTTAAGGTTTGTGCACTCAACCTTGTTTTGTTTTCTTACCCTGTGAATTTTTCGACTTCCGGCCATCGAAATAAAAAAATAAAAATTTATAGTTTTAAAGTCTTTATTGTGCTTGTAACTCCTGAAACTAGAATTCCTAGAAATAGATTTTTTCATTTGGTGTTTATTTACAGATCACACTATCATTAGGCGTTTTTTATTTGACAATCAAAAAAATCCGCTTTAAACACCGCCAAGCCAATATTTTTAAAACGTTTTAAAGAAACATTGAAATAAACATCCCAAGAACACCAAAAATGTATGACAAGGCTTTTTCTATGCCGACAAAGCAAAATCATTAACATTTTGTAAATCCACAATATACAGGGCTGTTCAAAATAATAGTCATTTTATTACAATGCAAAAAATTTGAAGATTAAATGAATCTTCTTCGTGTTGTTATATACAGGGTGGCTGATAATTATTGCTACATTAAGAAACTCAAATAACATTTTTTGCAGTGTATAGAATTCATTTTTCTTTTATTCATGTTAAAGCTCATTCAATTTTATTACGAGGGTTGCTATATTTATTTCTGGCCTTAGTGTTGCCTGGCGCCATCTAACATTTCCATTGGAAAGTTTGACATTTTTACTTACTCAGAACGTTTTGACGTACTACCATCATTTGTGTTGTTTACAGTGACTTGAAGAAATCAATTTGGCAAAAAAATGGAATTAACTCGTGCACATTTTCGTGCGATCATTTTTCACAACTTTCGACGTGGATTATCACGACAAGAGTGCATCGATGAACTTAAATCTTTGTATGGAACCATACTATAGCACTTTGAAAAACTAGTTTAATGAATTCAATCGTGGCCGACGCTTGCTCAAGGACGAAGGTCGTCCAAAAACGGCCGTTGTGCCAGAGAACATTGATGCTGATAATGCAAGTTCGTCAGTGAGAAAGAGGCATCCTTGGACATTTCTTCCACCAGCATACATTCGATATTGCTTGAACACTTGGCCGTAAAAAAGATTTGTTCTCGTTAGATCCCGCACAATGAGAAAAAATACGATCGCAGTGCTTCAAAAGACGTTTATAAGATCGTCACAGGGGACGAATCATAGATCTATGCGTATGAGCCCGAAACAAAAGAGCAATCGACCGTGTGGGTCTTCGAAGACGAGCCAAATCCAACGAACGTTGTTCGTGACAATCGCTTAAAAAAAGGATCGTGTCGATTGGTGCAAAGAAATTTTGAAAAAATACGCTCGTGGTGCTTCGAAAGACGTTTAAAAGATCGTCACAGGTGACGAATCATGGATCTATGCGTATGAGCCCGAAACAAAACAGCAATCGACCGTGTGGGTCTTCGAAGACGAGCAAGCACTTCGAATCAAATGGTCGCCTGTTTCTTCGACAAAACTGGTCATGTTGCGACTGTTCCGCTTGAGCAACGTAGGACGGTCAATTCTGAGTGGTACAACACAATTTGTTTGCCTGAAGTCTTCGGAGAAATTCGAAAAATGAACAAGAGAAGACGAGTCATTGTGCACCATGACAGTGCGAGCACCATGACATCGGCTCAAACCAGCGCTTTTTTGACCGTCCAAAACGTCGAATTGATAGGACATTCGACTTATAGCCTGTACTTGGCACCCAATGACTTCTTTTTATTCCCGCACATCAAGAAAAAAATGATTGGTCAACGATTTTCGTCGCCAGAAGATGCTGTTGAAGCGTTCAAAAACCATGTTTTGGAGGTATCTCAATCGTAGTGGAAATAGTACTTCGACAATTGAAGCTGGAGCATACTTTATAAAACAATAAAAACATTTTTGATGATAAATATTCGCACTTTCAATATTAGGCCAGAAATATATATAGCAGCCCTCGTAGTAGGCCGGGCTATGTGAGAAGTTGCACTATCTTGTTGAAACCACACAGAGTTGAAAGCAATTCTCATTCGGTAAATTCTGGATAGAAAAGCTCTCGCAACATGCTTAAGTGACGGTCTCCAGTAACCGTAAGGGTGGGACCGTTTTCTTCGAAGAAGTAGGGCCCGAATAATGAAAGCAATTCTCATTCGGCATAATTCTGGATAGAAAAACTCTCGCAGCATGCTTAAGTGACGGTCTCCAGTAACCGTAAGGGTGGGACCGTTTTCTTCGAAGAAGTAGGGCCCTATAATGCAGCGTGTTAAAACTGAATACCACACTGCTACACGAAGTGGATGCAATTCCATATCATGGAGTATCTGTGGGTTAAAAGCACTCCATATTCTTCCATTTTGTTTGTTTATGTTGCCGTTTAAATCGATATGGGCCTCGTCAGACATGAAAAGACAGTTCAACATGTTTCGCCATTTGAAGCATCTTCTAGCAAGATTCCAAGCGAATCGGGAAGTCTGCTGCGTTCAGTTTGTTGGTCATTTTTTATATGGGAATAAGTCAAAATTTGGGCATAATTGACTGCAATGACTGTCTGCTTATACCCATTTAAGCATTTAAGCTTCTTGTCGAAACTCTCGGATTGTTTTGTATAACAGCAGGAGCGATTGTTTCCTCCGTCCGAACTAAAGGTTTTCGATGGTAAGGTCTTCTGTTGTCTGTCCCATGCTGGGCAAAATTGTTAAGTCTCAACATAGTCGGAGGATTGCCGCCAAACGTGCGCATATACTCTCTTTAAAACGAAACTACGAACTCCAATGCGTGATAGCGGCGGACAATCCAAATTCTTGTTTCAGTGTGCCAGTTGTCAATTTTTGTTAAATCTAAAAATTAATCTGCAAAATCAAAAAAAATAACCAGATTCATTAAGTATTCAAAAAGTTAATATTTTTTGTAGCGGCTTTTATAAGCCACCCTGTATATTTTAAATATTTATTAAAAAGTCTTACGATAAACTAAAATATTTTGTCTTCTTATTTTTAAGGAAAAAGCACAACAATTTCATATTATTTGATTCAAAATACTAGTAATAAACTAATTTTAGACATCTTAAAAAAACCCTAACTAAAGAAAATTAAAAAGGGCATACGAATAATTAGGCTTACTTATAGTATTAACAGAAGATGTAATTGATATCCGCAATGTCCACGATTATTATCTAAAACAGTTTGGATTCGCCGTGGCATGGACTCTAATAACTTTTTCGAATTTTTCAATTGAAATCTTCTTGCAACTACTCTTTGCTGCTTCCCAAACTTAAGACCTTTCCACTCAGGCTTCTTTTTTGTTCCGTTCATAAATTCTCAATCGGGTAAAGATCCGGAGACTGTCAATGCCACTCCAAGACGAAACTTCATGTTAAATCAATAAAGATTTAACAAATTTTGACGTGTACTTCGGATTCTGGTGGCAAATGATTGTCTGCAGAGGGTAACATTTCTTTATTCATGTCCCCTGCGATTAGGTGCAATGGTCCAACACCGTACCAGAGCAAGGCTTTCCCACTATGTTAATAACCCCACCGTGTTTAACGGTTTTTTTTGTCTTTGCCTTTCTGATCTCCGGACATTGAGCTGATAGTCAGAATCAAATAAACTAATTTAGGTCTCATCGGTCCACAATATGTCCTTATAATGATCCATATTCTTGTACTCTATGGTAAACTATTTTCTAGCAATCTGCGGTGTACTGTTACAGCACTGACTTCATTTTTTTCTGCAGTAATGGCCTTTGATGACAATTGGTCTGTGGTTGAGCTGCTTTTTCGTGGTCTACCACTTGTTTCAGAAGATGGTTTCCATTTTTCGAGTTATCTTGCAATGACAACCAGAGTTTGACCTTCCGTTCGTAATTGATTAGCACTCCTCGCTTTTCGGCAGTGCGATAAAAATTCCGGCTAGATTTTAAGTTGTTTTTACCTCTTATTAATGATTTAAATGAAAATATCCGGCCAATAGCCTTCGATGCTAGTGCCCTTTAACTTAATTTATTAAAATTTTAATTGTAATAAATATTTGAATAAATTAACAAATAAAATAAAAGAAAATAAAAAACGTCACAGAAACACTTATTTAAATAAAAAAGTTATAAAGCCATGGGCTACGAGCATGATTTATACACTTTTGCAAGCGTTCAAACCAATTGTCGAAGCACTTTTTCCACTCCGACTGAGACCCCTCCAAAACATGGTTTTTGAATGCTTCAACAGCATATTCTGGCGACGAAAATCGTTGACCACTCATTTTTTCTTGATATGCGGGAATAAAAAGAAGTCATTGGGTGCCAAGTCAGGATTGTACGGCGGATGACCCATCAATTCAACGTTTTGGCCGGTCAAAAAAGCGCTGGTTTAAGCCAATGTTGAGAGCTCGCATTGTCATGGTGCACAATGATTCGTCTTCTCTTGTTCGTTTTTCAAATTTCTCCGAAGACTTCAGGCAAACAAATTGTGGTGTACCACTCAGAATTGCCCGTCCTATGTTGCTCAAGCGGAACAGTAGCCGCATGACCAGTTTTGCCCTAGAAGCAGGCAACTATTTGCTTCGATGTGTTTCTTCCACGCACAACTTTCGTTGGATTTGGCTCGTCTTCGAAGACCCACACGGTCGAATGCTGTTTTGTTTCGGGCGCATACGCATAGATCCATGATTCGTTACCAGTGACGATCTTATACACGTCTTTTGAAGCACAGCGAGATCGTATTTTTTCAAAATTTCTTTGCACCAATCGACAAGAACCTTTATTGAGCGATTGTCAAATTATGCGGGATCCAACGAGAACAAACCTTTTTTACGGCCAGTGTTCATGCAATATCGAATGTATGCTGGTGGAATAAATGCCCAAGGATGCCTCTATCTCACGGTATGTCACATGACGATCTTGCATTATCAGTTCACGCACGGCATCAATGTTCTCTGGCACAACGGTCGTTTTTGGACGACCTTCGTCTTTGAGCGAGCGTCGGCCACGATTGAATTCATTAAACCAGTTTTCACAGTGCTAGAGAATGGTGCTTCATTGCCTTACAAAGATTTAAGTTCATCGATGCGATGTGATAATCCACGTCGAAAGTTGTGAAAAATTATCGCACGAAAATGTTCAGGAGTTAATTCCATTTTTTTGCCAAATTGATTTTTTCAAGTCACTGTAAACAACACAAATGATGGTCGTACATCAAAACGTTCTGAGTACGTTTATGCTAATAAATGTCAATTTACCCAATGGAAATGTCAGCCCTATATAGCCTATATATAGCAACCCTCGTATTATTTTGAGCAACCCCAAACTTCACTTATTTTCGCCTTTTAACGATGACACTCAAATCACCACTAAAAAAGATTCCATGAACACTCAGCAATTATTAGTGTGGGCAATAACTGAAATAACGGTAATTGATAGAGAAGAAGATACGCCCTTTAAATGACATAAGTGCGAACACGAAAAAATTCTGTTAGTGAAGGGCTATTATTTTGAACAACACTTTATATTTTGGTGGTCTTTAGAGTACCGGAAGTTAAGAAAAACGTGGCGTAAGAAAAAAAGCTACAGCGTGCCCGGGTCTTTATAGTTTTTAAAAAAATTGGAAGAAAAACATTAAGCGGGCTTCAGAAAAATCAAACAGACTTAAGCTTAAAATTTTTGATAAAAAAATTGTCCTTTAAATTTTGAATGTTAAAAACAAACGGTTTTTTATGGGTGCATCAATTTCAGTAAATATGTAAATTAATTTTTTTTTGTCCAATCCTTATTTTAATAAAACAAATGTATACAGGGTGATTCATTCACTACTGGACAAATTTCACCAGCGTATTTTGTGTTAAGATAAATAATTTTCTTCACTTCCAAAAAAAATGTTTGCTTTTCAGTCAAATAGTCATAACTTAGGAAAGGTAGGAGCTCTGGGCTTCGTTTAGGTCATTTTGGAAAGGTAAAATTCGACCACTGGTTCAAAACTTAGCGATTTTAACCTAGTACCCTACGGCCGCCAATCCGAAAATTTTCAAACCGCTGCCATTTCGCCCCCTTGCACTTTCGGGTCGTCTTTGGCTAAGCCCGTTGTTGTAAGATAAACCAACTTCAAAAATCTGTTTTTTTGAGATTTAGTTTATTATTGTGTGCTTAGTTAAATTACAAGTGCAGCTTCCCCGGCCGTGGTAAACGGTGATTTAAATTTATTTTTAAAACCAACGCTATTCCCCACGACAAATGCTGCGATTTTATGTTCACCGCTTACTTAGCGTGTGTCTTTCGCCATTTCGTTCAAGAAAAAGTGTGGGAAAAGTCATATTCTCCTAATTAAATATTGAAAATTAGTACACTTTGTATTTTTTGAAAACATTTAAATTAAAATCAAACGAATTCGTGATAAAATTCAAAATGTATTTTTAATTATTTTTGAATTGGATTTAGAAGTTCAATTAATTGCAATTTTCCTTTACAAGCTGACGAAACAAGTTCCGAAAAGATCATTTGGAATTCAAAATTACTATTGAAATTCGGAACACATCAATTGAAATTTATAAATCACAATTGAAATTCAGAACACATGTCGGCCGTGGTAAATGGAGTGCTGAACAACCACAAGAAAAATCAGATAAGAAGAAACTGTATAAGTTCAACCAGGCCGATTATTTTGTAACCTGCACTATGGATTCGCTACAGGACCCTTTGACACTAACGGTCGTTGATTAGGAACCACGAATTCATTACTGTAACGGCCATTTTGGGGACAAAAGGGTTCATGCGCTCGAGCCCGGCTTTCAAGAAGATCTCGAAGTTGCATTTACCATGTTAATAAGTAAGTATTTGTTGGGATAGGTATATGAGGGTGGGCTGTTTTGTAAAAACAACAATGTGTCGATATTGCGCCACCGATTTTTCGATGGCACACTTTCGAAGAGAAAAAAACCAAAAAAATTAGACCGCTTGTTCAAAACTTAGCAATTTTACTCTAGTACCCCACGACCACCAATCCGAAAATTTTCCGCTGTCATTTCGCCCCCTTGCATTTCGGGCATGGCCGTAGATGGACATTTTTTCATGAAATGAGCCAAGGAATACGCTGGTGAAATTTGCCCAGTCGTGAATGAATCACCCTGTATATTAAATTTTGACAACATAATTTATATTGAAGTGTTCTCTTTCAGATGACCCAAATTTTGTACTATCGGCCAATCCGCTTTAGAACAGCAAAATTTAAAGCCCAAATTAATTTTTTGGCTATTTTAAAATTTTTCAAACCCCCCTTACAACGCACCTGTTATGATGGCCAACTTCGATCCAACCCATGTTATGGAGCCCTTCTTCCCAGTAAGCTTGCAGCTTAACTTAACTCGATCTAGTTCTGTCAAAATGCCGGTGGACTCTACCAAATACAATATAACAGACATGTCTTCCGTCAGACATATAACCGCATCTCTATATAAAAGATTAAGTGAAAATTATTTCCCGATCTTCCGTTTACTCCATGTGGGTACTTACTTTTTGGGATGCCATAACATTTTAGTAATTGAAACCGAATTGTTACTGAGAACTTCTATGCACGTACCTCCCTGATTGATGTAGTACATATGACCCACCTGTGTACAGACGAAGAAGCAATAGTTGTCCTTTATGTCGGTGTGAGTCGCTGTGCGCAACGCGGTACGTGGCCTCCAGTTTGTCAAGGTATCCAAGGCATTTTCATCGCCTGCCACTGCAGCTTTGGCCAGATTAACCATCTCTTCGCGTAGTTCACTGCAAATGGTGCGCCGGAAGGTGATCAGCGAGAGGACATCACGCAAATCATGTGAAAACATTGTAAGAAATTGATACTGGCCATCACAGCGCCAACCGGTGAGCAAGCCTTGTATATCTGCTGTGACCATACGTCCGCCTTGTTCGCTAAACTCTACTAAGACTATGGCGGCCTTGTGAGGTCCACTGACACTGGCAAATTCTCGATGACCATCGAACCACACATGAATATCTCCATTTTCCCAGCAGCTAACTAGTAGAATTCTGTCTGGATGCCAAGCCATAGCGGTGCACTGTGAAGTGGCATGAATCGGGTAGGTAACGTCCCGTTGAGGTTCTCCCTGGAAAAGTTACAAAAACCTTAAAACTGTTTCGATTTTCGAGGTCTAAAAACGTACTGCGTCGGTAAACACCGTTACCGAACCACCCCGTTCCTGGCTGTAGGAAGCCACCGCAAATATGGGTTCACGTGAATGCCATGATCCAATGGTTCCCACTGCATCCGAATCCAAAAATTCCACTTTAGTATCGAAGAGAAGTGTCATTTTTATCCAAATGAAATATTTTTGATGTAAAGTCCTCCCCTGTTTGTGTGTCCTTTGGTGGTAGCTATGACTACCACTATCTGCCTTCCACCCCTTTTGGATAAGTTACTAACTGTGAACACAAAAGCTACTAAAAACCATTATAATATCCACTTACCGCCACACTGAAATGAAAACAGTCATGGGTCAAAAAATATAATTTCAAAAACCGACATTCTTTCCCACGGTAAATCCTGCGATGTTATGTTCACTGCTTTGCGTGAGTCTTTCGCCAAATCGCCTTAGAAATCGTGTGGGAAATGTCATCTTCTCTAAACAAAATATTGAAAATTGGTACACTTTAAATTAAAATCACACGATTTCGTCAATAATTTCAAAATGTATTATTAATTATTTTTAATTGGATTTTGAATTTCAATTAATTGCAATTTTGCTCTACAAGCTGACACAACAAGTTAGGAAAAGTTCAATTGAAATTCAAAATTACTATCGAAATTCAGACCACATCAACTGAAATTTAGAAATAACAATTGAAATTTAGAACACATCAATTGATATTAAGATATAACTATTGAAATTCAGAACACATCAATTGAAATTTAGAAATTACAGTTGCAATTCAGAATACATTAATTGAAATTCAAAAATTTAGAACACATCAATTGAAAATTCAGAAATTACAATTGAAACAAGTTCGGAAAAGATCATTTGAAATTCAAAATTACTATTGAAATTCAGAACACATAAATTTAAATTTAGAACACATCAATTGAAATTAAGAAATTACTATTGAAGTTCAAAACACATCAAATTTAGAAATTACAGTTGAATTTTGGAACACATCAATTAAAATTTAGAAATTACAATTGAAATTCAGAACACATTAATTGAAGTTCATAAATTACAATTGAAATTCAGAACACATTAATTGAAGTTCATAAATTACAATTGAAATTCAGAACGCATCAATTGAAACTCTAAAATTAAAATTCAAAACACCTCAATAAAAATTAGAAAATACAATTGAATTACATTTTAAATTTTGAATTTATCAATTGAAATTTAGAAAATATTAATTAAAATTCAGAACACATTAATTAAAATTTAAAAAAATATCATTTAAATTTCAGAAATTGTATTAAGGAATGAATACATAATATAAATTGCCAAGCAATTTTAATGTACCAAGCATTGGAAGGTTGAATGCCATGTCCTTTACATGTATCTACATAAAGAACTATCATCGTTCAACTCGATATATAGGGTCATTCAGGACAAAAAAAAAATATAAAAATTCAAATCAAGTGTTGAATCTTTATTGCTAATTTGAAAGGACATTTTATGGCAAGATACATTTTATTTCCTTCATATGTTGGCAACTGTATTATGGAAATCAAAATCATTGTCCATTTCAAGCTAATGCTCCCAGGCTTCACTGACAAGCGATAACGAAATGGACAATTTCGTCAGTGAGCACCGTACAGCTACGGAGACCGTGGCTGTTTTTAGCATGAGGGTCATAGGCTGATGCCAAAATGCGCTCTATAAGCGGTGTGATGCGATAATACTTACTTATAGTTTTGCTATTGCAATGCTATAAGATGTCAGAGTGAGAGCGGAGCGAGAAGCGAGTGTATACGAGTTCAAACAAGCAGGATATGAAATTCTTTATTGCATAGAATCGCGTTTTGTAATTGTTTTCATTTCTGCTTTTGCATTAAAGTGTTGTGTTTGTTATAATTTGCACTTTTTTACCGATGAAAGTTGAATTCAGACGAATAGTTCTTATAACCCAGTAGACAAATTTCAAAAGTTTAACTAGCACAGACGCAAACCACCAAACGTCATGTTAAGGACGCTGTAAGTGGTCTAGGCGTATTAAGAGTCTTAACAGCAATAATTGGTATATAGAAATGACAATAATTTCTTAAATAATTTGTGTTTTATTCAAAATCAACATCGGCCCTTCAAATTTAACCACCATTTATAATTTAATATACAAAAAAATAACAATTGTAAACTTATTTATGTTATATCATACCAAAGAATAAATATATAAGACGCATCTGAGCTAAAAAATTAAACATTTTTTGCTAACGCTTTAGATGAGGGGGAAAGCAGGAAGCGCAAGCAAACACGCAGTGAGTGATTTACTTATACATTCTTAATATGATTTATATTCTTTCATCATACTCGCTGCGTAAAATGATGCCGCCGCTTTCGCTCTCCTTTGATGTGCTCTGTGCTTTAAAGCAAAAAAATCGCGGAATTGCTGTCTTTTCGGTACACCGGCAACACTAATGATTACAAACATTAAACAAAAGTCGAATTGCCAACCACAAAACGCAAATAACCAAAACTCGGTATTCGTTGTTTGTCCATCAATACCGGCTTCTTATTTTATCATTACTTTTTCAGTAGTCTCAACATTTGGAGTTAAATTTTTGAGAATGTTGAAATATTTCGTATTAATATTCGTTGTATTTCACAGCGGTAATGCCGTCCTTCAATCAAATGCCGACACATTGGTTCTGCTGGACAATTTGGCAATACGCGAGACTCATGCCATGTTTTTCAAGTCGCTACAGGGTAAGTGGTGGTGACACCCAGTCTTTCATGACGTGGTATATTGAGACATACAACGTACATACAAATATATGTAATTTAACATTTCGTTCTTATCTTTCCACAGATCGGGGATTTAAATTAACTTATAAGTTGGCCGATGATGCTAGTCTGTTGCTATCACGTTACGGCGAATATTTATACAAGAACTTGGTTGTGTTTGCTCCAAGTGTTGAAGAGTTCGGAGGAGAGTTAAGCGTCGAAAAGTTGGCCCAATTCGTGGATGATGGCGGTAATGTTTTGGTCGCCGGTAGCGAGCAGTCCGGTGATGCCCTGAGGGAGTTTGCCTCCGAATGTGGCTTTGAAATTGATGAAGAGGGTGCCTCGGTAATGGATCACCTCCATTATGATGCATCTGATAAGGGCGACCACACAACAATACTCACAGCTGCAAAGAACTTGATAAACTCTCCGACTATTGTTGGCAACAGTCGCAAGGACGAAAAGAAACCGTTGTTGTACCGAGGAACCGGTTTGTTGGCTGACAAAGAGAACTCGTTGGTTCTGCAGTTGTTAACATCCGAAAGCACCGCCTACAGCTATAACCCCGAACAGGCCATCAAGGACTATCCTCATGCTGTCGGACGCAACACACTTCTGATTGCCGCTTTGCAGGCACGCAACAATGCCCGAGTTGTTTTCTCCGGATCCCTGTACTTCTTTTCCGATGAGGCTTTTACCAATGCCGTCACCTATGCCCAGTCAGGTGAAAGTTTCAAGCAGTCCGGTAATCGCGATGTTTCAGATGCCATTAGCAAATGGGTGTTTGGAGAAACTGGAGCTCTTCGTGTCGCTGGCGTTAAACATCATCGCGAGGGCGAAACTCAGCCACCAGAGCAGGCTTATACCATCACAGATCCGGTAGTTTACTCCATAACCATTGAAGAAATGGTCGAAGACAAATGGCAGCCATTTAATGCCAATGACGTACAGCTGGAGTTTGTTCGCATCGATCCCTTTGTACGTACTACACTTAAGCATATTGGAGGAGGTCGTTATGAGGCTAAATTCAAAATACCCGATGTATATGGCGTGTATCAGTTCAAAGTAAACTATGACCGCATCGGTTATACTCAGCTATATAGTACGACGCAAGTATCCGTGCGTCCTTTGGAGCATACACAATATGAACGTTTCATACCTAGTGCTTTCCCCTACTACTGCAGCGCCTTTTCTATGATGGTGGGTGTATTTTTGTTTTCTTTTGTCTTCTTGCACTTCAAGGACGAAGCTACTCCCACAGTTGTTTCCAAGAAGGGCGAAGGCAAGAAGAATCAGTAAATTTAATTACTTTTAATTGTTGCAAAAACAAAAAACTAAACTTTAGTAACAAAAAAAATTGTCATAATTTTTTTTAATAAATTCAACAATCCTCAACATTTAAAAACAATTTCATGAATAACTCAAAAGGCATCACAATTGTCGTATGTACTGATTTATACAAATTCAAACCATCTTATGGATTTTACATTAACAAACATAAACATATTTTAAGAGTGGGTGTACTGTTGGGTCTGATCAAGGGGCTAAGACTCGGGACCGAAAATAGTGGAACAACAGGCACGTAGGACATACCAACACAAAGTTTTAATCTTGATATGATGATATGACAAGCTGTACAAAAATTCTCTCCGTTTAAGTCAGCAGGAGTAGTCGCAATTTTTGCAGCCCTTCTACAAAAAGGGCCGATAATAAACCATCTTGTCAACATATTCACAGCATGTTTCATCTTCTCGTCTCCTCCGATTATCTGCAAAGAGCGAGAGTGGTGTTCAAACCAAAGCCAGGCAAGGCGAGTTATGCAAAAGACTAAATCATACCGATCAATAAGCTTAACGTCATTTCTTCTAAAAAAAAACCATAGCACGTATAGTAGATAACATGGCAAAAACCCAATAACTTGTTCAAAACTTAAGAACTTGCTTATGTCAAGGGCAGGTCTGTTGAGACTGCACTGTATGAGGTAGTGCACCTAGTAGAAAAATATTTTGAGGATAAAATGATATATAGGAGGATAAAATGAATATATTTAAATAGCAACCGACGTCATAATCTTCTCCTTATAACAGTTTGCCCTAGATCGTACAGTAAAAGACTGGATCTGGCATATGCGGATGGAACGGTACAAATATTACAGACAAAGTTTCTCGGGGAACTCCACAGGGTAAATTCTCCCATTATTGTAGATCGCCGCTATAAACATTCTAGGGTCTTAAACAAAGAATGGTTCAAAACCGTCTGCTACGACGTTGCAAACCCCAAACATCTCTGCATAATGGCCTTTGGTTTAATTGGATTGTCGCCCAACTGGGATAAACCTAGAGGCTTGAACGTGAACCCAGAGAAACGGAGATATGCCTATTAATGAGGAAGACGAAGATTCCAACGTATGAAGAAACGCGTATCCAAGAAAGAGTCATCAAGCTGACTGATAAAGTTAATTACCTTTGAAGGTACAACGAACTTGTTTCTAAGAAAGAGTCATCCAGTTAACTGATAAAGTTAATTACCTTTAAAGGTATAGTGAACTTGCTTTTTGGGCAACAGCAGAGAAATCCGCACAACTTCTACTAGGACAATAGAAGTAGTATTAAAGATAAGACCGATTAATATTCATATCAGACTTGTGGCAGTCATCACAGAAAAAAGATTTGGAAACATTGACAGGCCTCGAACCACTAGACTTAGTTACAGATCAAATTCCGAAAAGGCCAATCCCAAGCAGAGAATCCTGATTACAGGATTCACAGGTTGCATCCAATATTACACCGACGGCTCGCGATTGGACGGACAACAACGGACAACCTCTATCGAAGAAAATTTCCGATTACCGGACCACAATACTGTATTCCAAGCAGAGATTAAGGCCATCGCTTAAATGACAAATACGAGTACGACAATGTAAAGAGTTTTACAGACAGCCTAGACACTGTCCTCAATGACTGTCAAGTCACGAACGCATCTGCAGTGTGAAGAAGAACTAGCAGTGGCATTCTAAAAATCATATGAGACCCAGGACATTCTAACATTGACCAAATAGCTGACGAACTTGCAAGAAAAGGATCAGCTAAACAGTTCGTAGACAACGCCATTACTTTACCTTTTAACATAAGCTGCAATTAAATCTTTGAACCTAGTAGCTTACAAAACGCTATGAAACGACACAGCGGGCGGCAAAATCAACAAAACTATGGGAAGAACATGAGGAACAAAAAAGCTATTTAGTCTTAGTAAAACTTAATTAATCAAGATGATGGTCATTTTACCGGACACTCACCACTTAAGGCACATCTCTTTGGCATTGGAAGAGTGGGATAAAACGTGTAAGGCATACGAAAAGGGCATCACAACGATTTCTCTGCCAGTGACCAGTTTTCGCGAGATCGAGATTGCATATCTCTCGGTCAATGCAAAAAAACCTAGAGCACATAAGCGGGATTTGTTGGAGGAAATCCAGAGCTCCGTGGACGACACAGAATATCTTTAACGATAGAAAATTGACAAACCATTGAACAAGAGCGCACAACAAGTCATGTACTGGTTTAGGTGTATACACTTAGGGTCCTGGGTCCTTCATATTGTAGCCCTCAATTTAAAATCAACCCATCGAGTGTTAGGATCATGTTTTTGTCACTAACCAAATCTACAACACAAAAGTGGTTAGTGGGAATGTTGCTTGAGGAATTGGTCGACATCGTTATAAACAGACGGCGGAAAACAAATCTTTTTTTTTAAGAGACAGAATGTTATGTCCGAAATATAGTAAAGTGGCAGCATAATCATTTTTGAACCCAATAGTAACACGAACGTGGACAGCAGTAGTGTGATGGGTAGTAGCCGAGGTTCAAAGGTAGGAGAATCTTAAATTTTTCTGCGGAGTTTTATTAACCGCGTATGATAAGGTTAGAAGGACGTGTACCAGTGTCCAAACTTGAAAAGTTTTATATCCACCCGCAGACCCATAGATGGTCAATTGTGATAGTTCTTTGTCCATTTTAAAAATGAAGCTCTGTAGAAATCTGCACTTTAGCCACTCCAAACCGTTTTTAACGCTCAGCAGATCTATCTCCTTATCCTCACATAGCAGAAATCGACCACTCCATCTGCCATTTTCTAGTCATCTCTAACTTTACAGGGTTAGGCGATTGAAGTGTTATCTATTTAAACAATCACATTTTTTGTGAAAGTTTTTATTGATTTAAATTACAAAATATGTCGGAAGTAATCAATATTTCAGAATCCATTTACTTTAGCTCGATCTTGCCACATTTTGCTTGACTATGTCCTTCAAATGGATAAAAAAAATATCTGACTTTCTGCACGAATATGATCTTGCGGATATTTTGGGCTTAACTTGCTCTGCAAAATGGCCTAGATGGAATCGTCCATCGGATTGAAAATTTAAAAGCCATTGTCATCATTCTTGATTGAGACAGTGCTTAGCAGGGCTGCAAAATGAAATTTTGTACTATTTGCTTCTGTAGCAAGCACTGTTCTTCCAAGTTGTCTAGGGGATCCTTGTCCTACTGCCACGCTGAGCTCATGACAAATGCTATAATGCACGAAATTTGTACACCCAAACAGTATAATTCTATTTAAATGATGAATTTGATGGGAAGACATTCAAATATGCACTCCCTCCAAATTCACATTGTTGTATTTCATGATGACTGGTTAACCGACATAAAAATCACCGTTTAATCGGTCAAAAATGTGATTTTCTAAAAGCCGGTCGACGGTTAACGTCTAAACCCCGGTTTCCGTTTACGCTTATGGATATTCTATTCTTAATGGAATGTTGATGGAAAAATATATTCAGGTAATCAGCATTAAGAAACAGTAAGAAAATCATAATATAATTTATATAAATGAATACATACGAGGGTTGCTATTTAAATTTCGGGTCCGTCAATAAAAACACAATAATTTATCATTGGAAATGGTTTTATTAGTTTCAAAATATTCTTCTTTAAGATCAATACACTTTTGCAATTTCCAATTTTCGAATCACTTTTTTCACTCCGATTGAGACATCTCTAAAACATGATTTTTGAACGCTTCAACAGCTGCTTCGGTCGATGAAAAACATTGACCACACATTTTTTTCTTCATGCTAGGGAATAAGAAGTAATTGGGTGCCAAATCAGGGATGTACGGTGGATGGCCCAAAAATTCGACATCTTGAGTGGTCAAATGGCTCATCTTTTCAGATGATATGTGAGAACTCGCATTGTCGTGATGCAAAATGATCCGTCTTCTCTTATTATCTTTCCTTTCTTTGTATAGGACTCAGAATTGACCAACCTACGTTCCACTAAAGGCACTGTGGCAACATGGCCGGTTATACCAAAAAAAAACGCAATCATTTGCTTCAAAGTACTTTTTCCACGAACAACTTTTGTTAGATTTGGCTCGTCTTAAAAGACCCATACGGTCGATTGCTGTTTTGTTCATCTGCGTAGATCCATGATTCGTCACCTGTGACAATGTTATATACTGCCTTTGAGGTACCGCAGTTTTACTTTTTCAACATTTCTGCACCAATCCATACGAGCCTTTTTTTGAGCACCCGTCAAATTATGTGGGATCCAACGAGAACAAATTTTTTTCACGGCCAAATGAACATGCAATATCTTATTGATGCTTGTCATACTAATGCCCAAGGATGCCTCAATCTCACTGTATGTCACATGTCGGTTTTGCTTAATCAGTTCACGCACAGCATCGATGGTTTCTGGCAAAGTGACCGAAGTTGGACGTCCTTCAAGAAATTCATACTGGAGCGAGCGGCGTCCGAGACTGAACTCTTGGTATCAGCGATTAACTGTTGTTTCTGATGGTGTTTCACCGCCAAAAGTCGAAAAAACTTGATTTAAACACTCTTGTCTCGATAACCCACGCCGAAAATCGTAAAAAATCATCGAAGGAAAATGTTCACGGGATATTTCCATTTTTTGAATCCGATGAATTTTTTAACACGCTGTAAACAAAACAATTTGCCTTCAAATGATAAAACGTTCTGAGTGAAGTTATGCTAAAAAATGTCAAAGTTTCCAATGGAAGTTCCAGTTTGTATCTGGGAACACTAGTATTGTCAGGAACCGAAATATAAACAGCAACCCTCATACATTACATCGGTCACTTAAAATCGTAAAAGAGTTGTTTTGAATGCGTGATGACATTCGTCGCTCCAACCCTACTGACCCTAGAATTAGAGATCTCAACTCTGAGATCAGTAGATTGGTCTACGAATATAAGCGGAACAAATGGCTAGATCATTTGAAGTAGTGCAACTTAAGTTCCGAAATTGGTAAGTTGCGGACAACGGTCAAATCGCTCTCTAACCCTGGAAGAAAGAATGATCGGACAGCCGTCACGTTCGGTGATAGCACAGTGGCAGATCCGAAACCGCGCGCGTGTTATTTTAACCGCCTTTTTATTGAGCACCCAGAGAGCGATAAGGCGAAAAGGAAAGTATTGCGCCGTATCCGCGCTCTCCGAGTCGAAGAGACACCAGCACAATTTACCGTTGGCGAAGCTCCCTTGTCATCCATCAAAGGCGCTGGTTCCGGGCGGAATCTCAATGCTGATATTGAAGCACTTGGACAGCCGGGGAGTAGAGTACATGACCAAAGTGCACAATCTGTCGCTAGCCACTCACTTAGTTTCCGATGCCTGGAAAATGAAGCCAGGCAAAATAGGTGAATCGTGCAGGCCGATCTCCTTGCTTTCTCCAGTAGCAAAGACGCTTGAGGCACTGTTCCTCCCCAGCCTTAGCGAACACTTTCTTGTGCAGATCATCAGCATGGGTACCGCAAGCAGCACACCAAAACAACTGCTTTATGCGAGAAGTCGCGGCATTAACCAGCACAAACCCAATGACAGGACGGTCCTCGTGGCTTTTGACTTTACAAAAGCCTTCGACACGGCCAATCATGCCACGCTGTTCGAGGACATTGCAGAAACGTCCCTTCCGCCCAGTTTGAAACGTTGGGTCGTAAACTTTATTTGTGGGCGCCAGTCTTATGTAGATTTTAGAGACAGGAAGTCGAAGCCCCGTAGAGTTAAACAACGAGTTCCCCAGGGTGGAGTGATATCCCCGGCTCTATTTAACCTCTGCATCTCTAAAATTCCTGCACCACCAGACGGCGTTGAAATTGTGTCGAACGCTGATGATTGCACAATTCTGCCGTCAGGACCTAAAGTAGATGACATATGCGAACAAAATTAAATCTTACCTCACTGACTTAGCACGCTTTTTGACTGCGAGGAATATGAAAATATCCGCCTGCAAATCATCAGTCACACTGTTTACTGCATGGACCGCAGAGGTGCGGTTGTCACTCAATGTGAAAGTCGATGACGTCAACATTCCGACTACCAACTACCCCAAAATCCTTGGGATCACATTGGACAGTCTTTTTCGATCCTCTGCATATGCTACAGCTATCTGCGATAAACTCAACAGTAGGAGCAAGGTCCTCAAGTCACTTGCCGGCAGTACTTGGAGAGCCGCCAAAGAAACCTTGTTGACCTCTTACAAAGCGATAGGTTGGACTGTAGCGAACTACGCAGCACCGGTGTGGCCGGCGAAAGTGCGTACGACGCAGTGGAAGAATATTCAGACTTGCCAGAACGCCGCCCTCAGAACATCAACAGGATGCATTCTTATGTTTTCTGAGGACCATCTATATGGGGAGACGAAGGTCCTTACCGTGCGCAGACACAATTTTCTGTTGTCTAAGCAATACCTGCTAGGGTGTTTTCGCAGTAGTCGTCCAAACCGCCATCTCTTGGACAGGATGCCTCCGCCCAGGTACGATCTTCATGATCTAGAGATAGAGAGGAGTCCGGTGGTACAAGAGAGAACCTTTAGATCATCGAAACTATCAGGCAAGTATGAACAACATTCACGCTGATTAAGTCGCAGCAGCAGTTTTTTTTTAAATAACCAACGTTCAGGTTTTGCTTTCTAAACATGCGGTGGATTACGTACGCGAGTGGAAAGTAAAGAATCGAAGGAGGAAAAGAGGAAGTAGTGTTTATTGCCACTAGCCTTGAACTTCTGGATGTCTCAATTAGTAAGAAATATTTTTGCCGGAAGTCGATTGCACATACGGACTGTACGAGCGAATTTGATCTGTAGTTTATAAAGGTAGTGCGGTCAACTGGCCAATCGATAACAAACGGGTGTTCCTAGATAGTCGTGTATCCCTGCTGAACATACTCACGTCAGGAATAAGGCAACAGATGTCTAATGAACACATACCATGAAAGTAGCGATAGAACAGTGTCACGCAACCCACATTCCGACGATGCTCAAGGGAAACAATAGGGTTGGATACCCTACTGTCAGCTATCAGCACCATCGCTCTCCTTTGAACACGGTCAAGTAGCTTCAAGGATGATTTTGGAGCCTGCCATCAGGGACTGTATAAGGTTAGGCGAGAAAATATATGCGGGATACATTAGGTCAAGATTAAAGCGATAACTTTAAATTTAAAAAAATTAACTCTGTTTTACACAAAAGACTATCTGTAACAAATAAGCTTCAGAAACGGTTTTACGAGTATTTAAAAATTTTGAATCAACAGAAATTAAGATATTCGATACAATACTTCAAGCGAGAAATAACCGAGTTTGCCTAAGCCACAAGGTATAGTCACTAGCCCAACTACAACAAAAATAGTTCGCTAGATTGTCAAAGTCAATTGAAAGGGAATGCCAAAAATAAATTTTTGTAAATCTTTTATGATATTTGTGAATGTTGAATACTGAATTTTTCCTTTACTAACTGCAACAAACATCATTCTCAAATTTCAAAATTGATGATTTAAATTACTACGAGAAAAAATTAAAAATCATAAAATCTGCTGTTAGCATAACTCTACCTTCTTTATTGTACCATGGACTAAGCTCATTATCAATCATCTTTATTTTTGTTGTAATGCCAAGCGACGGTTTGATTGGTTTTAACCTGGCGAAATTCAGTAGTACCTGTCTTGGTCATTCTGCATATCAAGTGTATAATGCAGATATGAAAATGCAAATACTTATCATCAAAAATGGTTTTATTGCTTTTCAAAGTATTCCGCAGCATGATTTCTACACTTTTGCATGCGCTCAAACCAATTGTCGAAGCATTTTTTTACGCCGATTGAGACACCTCCAAAACATGTTTTTGGAACGCTTCAATAGCATCTTCTGGCGACGAAAATCGTTGACCAGGCATTTTTTTCTAGATGTGCGGGAGTAAAATGAAATCATTGGATGCCAAGTCAGGGCTGAACGGCGGATGACCCATTAATCGACGTTTTGGCCGGTCAAAAAGGCGCTGGTTTGGCCGGTTAAAAAGGCGCTGGCCGATGTGTGAGTGCTCGCATTGTCATGGTGCACACTGATTCGTCTTCTCTTGTTTGTTTTTCGAATTTCTCCGAAGACTTCAGGCAAACAAATTGTGGCGAACCACTCAGAATTGACCGACCTACGTTGCTCAAGCGGAACAGTCACCAAAGAAACAGGCGACCATTTGCTTCAAAGGGATTTTCCCCGATCAACTTTCGTTGGATTTGGCTCGTCTTCGAAGACTCACACGCTCGATTGCTGTTTTGTTTCGGGCTCATACGCATAGATCCATGATTCATTACCTGTGACAATCTTATAAATCTTTTTTGAAGCACCGCGATCGTATTTTTTCATAATTTCTTTGCACCAATCGACACGAGCCTTTTTTTGAACGATTGTCAAATTGTGGGGGATCCAACGAGAACAAACCTTTTTTCATGCATGCAATATCGAATGTATGCTGGTAGAAGAAGAAATACCCAAGGATGCCTCTATCTCACGGTATGTCACATGACGATCTTGCATTATCAGTTCACGCACGGCACCAATGTTCTCTGGCACAACGGCCGTTTTTGGACGACCTTCGCCTTGGAGCGAGCGTCGGCCACGATTGAATTCATTAAACCTGTTTTTCACAGTGCAATAGGATGGTGCTTCACCGCCATACAACGTTTAAAGTTGAACGATGCACTCTTGTCGTGTTAATCCACGTCGAAAGTTGTGAAAAATGATCGCACGAAATGTTCACGAGTTAATTCCATTTGATTTTTTCAAGTCACTGTAAACAACACAAATGATGGTCGTACGTCAAAACGTTCTGAGTACGTTTATGCTAAAAAATGTCAAACTTTCCATTAGAAATGTCAGATGGTACCAGGCAACACTTAGTGTTGCCTATGCCAGAAATACATATAGCAACCCTCGTATTGACCTGAGAGAATAGCTCAGGTGTCACCCGATTAGGCATCCCAACACCCGTTGTTGTAGTGAGCGAACATTTACCGTGCTTTTACCAAAGGAACATTACAAATTATGGTTCAGAGCGTCGGTCCTGTAAGCCACCTCTACAAAAACCACAATAAAAACTCCATGAATGAAAAACCGGACCCCCTAAGTGCTGCCGAAATCCGCAAACGTTATAAGGACTATGATTTATACACCTGCAATGTCCGAACCCTTATTTGGAAAGAAGCCTATATCCAGCTGGCACATATCCTAAAAAGTTACAAAGCTGACATCAACGCCATTCAGAAAGTACGATGGTCAAGGCGAATTGAAAACAAGCCACTGCAAGGCACATGGTAAGCGATTTAACATTTTAAATTTGAATCGGCTGTAAAAACAGGTACTGATAATTTTGCCAAATTTCTGGTTTTATTGGAAAAGTTGAACTTTGTTTTTTTTTGGTTCTGGCTCGGCAGTACCTTATCCCATCATTTTCGATTGTTTCGGCTCCAATCTATTTAATGGCAACTTCGATTTCGTGTTTCAACGCTTCAAATCTCTCTGGATGCTTTGCGTAAAATGTATCCTAAATGGCTCTCCACGGAAAAGTCAAAGGGTTCAAATCACAGCTCTGAGGCGGACGAATGACATCACAATTTTGGCTGATTATTCGATTTTCAAAAACAATGAGTAAAATAACGGTTGCATTGGCTGTGTGACGTGTAGCCCATTCTTGTGAAACCAATTGTCGTCAAATTCAATCTCTAATTTTTGGAAACAAAAAATCGTTGAGCATGGCGCGTTACCGCCGTTGACGGTAACGGCGGCTCCTTGCTCATTTCCCAAGAAAAATGGCCAAATGATGCCCAAAATCCATACCAAACAGTGACTCGTTGTGGATGCATTGGCTTCTTTGTAGTCACGTGTGGCTTCTCTGAATACCATATGCGGTAATATTGCTTATGACATAGCCACCGAGATGAAAATGAGCTTCATCTGAAAACAAGAATTTTCGGTAAAATTATTCATCTCCTGCCAAACAATCTTCAGCCCATTGGGCACAGCGAAAACGCATCAGATGATGTTCCATTATTAAATGAGACAGTTTCAGTTGACAGCGATAATTAGGCGGACGACATTGTTTTGTTAATTGACAACCCCTGAAGATGATTGACGAAGTCAATCGAAATATAGGGATAAATAAAAAAATAAACAACACATAGAACGAGTTTGAATAAATGACCTCAAGCCAAAAATTATTTTATAAAATAATAACACTAAAGGTCAACTATTCACTTACAACGTTTCCCATAAACTTTAAAAAATTATCATTACTTTTTCAGAAGAGGCTACTAAATCTTGTCTCCAAGTTCTCTTTAGTAGACGAACGGCCACAATTCGAATGAAGGCAAAAATTATGTGCGCTCCGTCGGAAGAGAAATGCGATGATGCCATCCATTCCTTTAAAATTGTTCTAGAAGATTTTAATGCTAAAATTCAAATTCAGCATTATTATAAAGTAAGGGGTTAGCCATTTCAAGTAGCCTCCGCGGCTGGCGCGACAGACAGTCAACTTCTCATAACCCCACACAAAATAGTGCAGCGGTGTTCAATCGCACGATCTTGGAGGCCACGCCACAGGCCCACGACGCGACATAATGCGCTCACCAAAGGTTTCCCTAAATATGTAAATTGATTGTTTCATTGGCTGTATGGCATGTAGCCGTCTTGTTGGAACTAAATGTCGCCCACATCAACATTCTCCAGTTCAGGCACGAAAGTCTTTAATCATAGCTCCATAGCGTTCTCCATTGTCTGTAACATTATAGCCGTCTTATGTTTAAAGAAATATGGACCAATGATTTCCTCTGCCCATAGATCAGAGGGAAGGATGTTGAGGATGTAACGGCGTCTTAACAATGGCTTGTAGATTTTCATTACTCCAAATGCGACAATTTTGATGAATAACGTACCCATTTAACCAAAGGTAAGCTTCATCGCCGAACAAAATATTTGTGTAAAAATCAGGATTGGTGGCCATCTCGTTTTGGGCTCATTCGCCACGATTTTCAAACGTGCCGGAGTAAGTAAATTCATTATGAAATGGCAATCCAATTTACGCATAAATCAAGTGACAGCTGTCTAAAGGACCAACTCCGGAAAAAAGTGTGGCGAGATTGAAAACCGAACGCTACAAAAACAATCAAAGTGGAAAATGTGCTTCGAAAATTTGTTTGAGCACTAGCAAACATTTTTTGATCTTCAGGGAGAATATTTTGAAACCCATAAAACCATAGCGTCCGTGTTTCCAGCAGAAGGCCTATGTGTTTTCGATACTTTACAGGAGAGCCAAAAAACTGTTGCATTTGTTAATTTCGCGGAATTTCCGAAAATTAGTAATTGCAGTCAATTCGTATATAAATTTGCCACGTTATAACTAAAAAATTGAGTTTAGGGCGCGGTTTTGAATGACAATATATACAAAAATTTCACATAGGCCTGTGTAGGCCTTTTTGTTGGGGTGGCAACCCTTGGCCGAAGAATAACTGCTCCAGGTCAATCCGGTCCATAGAACCGGCCGTCGGAGGCCTTTTTATAAGTATATCCCCCACCGAATAATGGGGGTGTACCAAATTTGCCATTTTGTTTGGTTCATCTCAAAATATCGACCTGATACCCTAGGAAGTGTATATGTTTTTGATCAGCGTACAATTCTAAGACGATCTAGCGATATCTGACCATCCGTCCCTCAGTGTGTCTGTCGAAAGCACGATAGCGCCCACTATAATAAACCTAGAAAGTCCAAACTTTGCGGAGGAATGTAAGCTGATTCGGATTTTTAATGGACCAAATACATCTAAGGTCTAAAACAACATCTATAAAACTCACTTTTTGGGGGTACTTTTGTACAAAAATCTGGACAAAATTTAGTACAAAGTAGTTCTATGGAATGGCAATTAACTGTTAAGGATCTAGACTATATTGAACCAAATAGAATTATTGATTTAGAAACTGAATAGACCTATGTGAAAAAAACACATAGGCCTTTTACCAAAATTTTTGATAAGTTCTATAAAGCAATGCACATGGGTCTTATTCTAAATCCTGAACCAATAAAGATATCAAAAAACGATTTGGTGGGTACATGTATGACCAAAAGGACTACTTAAAGCGACAGTAAAAAAAATCCAAATTTACACATAGGCCTTCTGCTGGGAACTACGATGATATACAATAACACTGTGCAACAACCTTAATGCAAATAGGATGAAACCAATTATAAATGAAAGTTGACATTATCCATAACAAAACCTTCAAGGGTTTATTTTTAGTTCAGTGCGAGATTTTTACACCCATTTGAAGTTGATGCTTTTGGAACGATGTCTATTTATTTTTATTATCCTAAAAAGTTGTGGTAACTTATTGTTTTTGGTAACTTATTGTAAATATTTTTGATATTTACTTAAAACTCAAGCTACTGTCAAATGGTGCTATTTTTTACTTTTTGTAGACTGAAAAATTTTTGATGTTAGACTTATTTTAAAACATATTTCTAATGATATCACGAATTACATTTTATTATTCTCATTACGTTACTATTACAAAAATGCAATTTTTATAGAAAAAAATTGTGTTTTTTATTGGAAAAAATTATTTTTTATTACAAGTACAACCTTTTTGCGCGCTACTGAGATTTATTGCCTTGTCTTGTTTTTTTGTAGAAATTCTTTCAAATATCAAATATTATGTCTGAACAGTATTTATTTATTATATATTATCAATGTGCCGTGTTTTCTATGAGAATCTAAAAGAAATAGCACCGTTTGTATGTCAGCGCCATCTAGCACGAGTTTTAGGTAAAAATAAAAATCAATGAATTCCTCGACCCCAAAAACATTAAGATACCACAATGATCAACTTAGATAACGTTCTAAAATCACCAACTTTAAATGCTTGTAAAAAATCTCGCACTGATGTAAAGAAAACCATTGAACGATTTGTTATGTATAATGTCAACTTTCAGTTGCAATTGGTCACAAAGCATTATTTTATCAAATTTTGATTGATCTTTTCTTGGTAGACAACGTTCCAAAATCACCAACTTCAATTGCGTGTAAAAAAATCTCGCACTGAACTAAAGAAAACCCTTAAAAATTTTGTTATATAAAATGTCAACTTTCATTTGCAATAGGTCTCATCCCATTCGCATTCTGAAAGTTCGATTTTGTATCACTGTGTATAAAAATAAATGCTGTTTTTTGTTGCTAGACCCGAAAATAGCAACCCTCGAATAGGATTATTTTACGATATCGTTTCGTAATTGCTAGATATTTATTGAGCACAACAATTGATTGACTGACGCACGGACTCCGCCGAATCGAATCAGATACTGATTCGGACTCGGCGCTGTTTAACAGGCATTGTTTTATACGTTAAAAACATCAGCGTTTGTAAGTCTGTACCAACGTTTGGTAGTCGGCAGTTGAGTTGGAAATCGTACTCTTACCCGATTTGCAAGTATCTTCTGAAATTTTCGGCCAATTCGGTTTTTCTTTTTTTTTTACAAATTTGGAATAGAGTGTATGTTTTTTCTCACTTATTTATTTGCGCACACAAAATTGACGTCTCTCATTCATTGATCTTTCCTTGGTATGTGGTAATAACAACCGGTATATGCATGTTGTATTCTTCATCTTATAAAAGCGATTTTGTATTTTAACTAAAAAATTGGTGTATAAATTATGCATGTTTCTCTTCTTTTTTGTTTGTTTACTTTTTTATGTTCGTAGGGATAATGTTAAGTATGTATGACGTATGATTGGTTGTGTTTCTTTTGTATGTGCCATAGTAGCAGTGGTTGTTATTGGTTTCTTGTAAATTGTTCTCATCATTCATCATCGTCGCCCATCGAATAGTTGGTAAGTTTGTTGTTGTTAGTAAGTTGGTTGGTTTTGTAAGTGTCTTCATTGTTTTGTATTTGCTGCTGCTGCTGTTGTTGTTCCTGATGTCACGATGTAAACATCTGCAAAACAAAACCCGTCGGTTGCTTCTTCTTTTTAAGAACAACAGCTTTTGTATGCTGGGGCCTTTTCATTATTTCGGCGATCGATAACAACACGTTCAGGATTTTCGGCGGACTCTCTGCCTGCTGTCTTGTCTAAGATGGCTTCGGCAAGTTCGCAGAATGCACGTTCAATGTTGATATTTGATTTGGCTGATGTTTCCTTAAAACGTATACCGTGCTCGCGGGCAATCTGGAAAACAAAGGTGAAACCATATTTTTAATTAGACGATTATAATCTATAATTATTATCAGTATTCCAGGATATGTAATTTTATAAATTCTTTTGTGTTCGATTAACAAAATCATGTTCTGGTCGTTATTTTTTTGTAAAATGACAAAAGTGCAGTTTAGAAAGCTTTTGAAAATAATTTTGGCACGTCCGCCACAACGGGGCGGGTACGTATTTCGGGAGAAAAAATTAATAAGGGCGGTTGGGGCCTGAAATATAATTTTAAAATTAAAACATTCACGTTGGTGACCGTGCTTAAATACTTTCAGCTATGGCCAAGCATAATCTAGGGACTCGCGACTTAAAATCCTTCTGGTATCACTGCCACCGAAATTTATTTCAAATTCTTTAAATATAGAAAAAATTAAATATAGAAATAAAAAAAATGTTTTTAATTTTCTTGAATATCAGAAAGTGGGGCAATTACGAATTGACGTACATCTTTTTTGAGCACTTATATTAATTATTTAAAAGGGTGTTTTTAACGTGTGGTGTCCCATTAGGCCACACTTTTATCGGAGTTGGTGAATAACTGTCGCTTGATTAATGCTCAGTTTGGTTTGCCATTTCAAAATGAAAAGATTTACTCCGGAACATCGTTTGCAAATCATTGTGAATGGGTCCGTGAATTACCAAAATTGTTGCATTTGGAGTAATTAGAATCCACAAGCCATTGTTAAGACGCCGTTACATCCTCAAAAAGTAACTGTTTGGTATGCTCTATGGGCAGAGGAAATCATTGGTTCATATTTCTTCAAAAATGAAGCCGGCCATAATTTTACAGTCAATGGGGAACGCTATAGAGACATGATAATTGACTTTCGTGCCTGAATTGGAGGATGTTGATGTGGACGACATTTGGTTCCAACAAGATGGCGCTACAAGCCATATTGCCAACGAAACATCAATTTATTAAAAGGAAACTTTTGGTGAGCGCATTATCTCGCGCCGTGGACCTGTTGCGTGGCATCCAAGATTGTGCAATTTAACACCGCTGGACAATTTTTTGTGCGGTTATGAGGGGGAAGTTATGTTTGGAAAAAAATTGGGAAGGAAAAATTAACGGGGGTCAGTTATACATTTTACCCCTCTAGGTGCGACTCCTACGTAGTTGCGGGGCTTTTTGTGAATATTTTCCGTCATCCCACGACCTTTGACTTCGATGAGCTGTCACTTGCCCCGATCGCACCTCCCCCATTTTTTGGCCTACGCATTTTTTTTTTCCAAAACTCACAAAATAAGGTGGTGAGTCATACCCAAATCTTACTGGTAAGAATCTCCATACAACACTATCCCACCCCTTCTGTACATATAAGCAAAAATCGTACACCAAGTATTTTTGCAAAAAAAAAGTTCACGTAAAAGCCAAACTCGTACAGGTAGTGATATTTTATATATGAATTGTATAGGGTGAGTCATTTAAAATTTTCAATTCGAATCGTCTGTAAAAAAAGTAAAGTTATTTTTTTTTTTCAAATTTCTGGTTTTATTGGAAAGGTTGAACTTTGTCATTTAATAATGAAACACAATATCATTCATATGACTACCACACCACGACTGGCTCTGTAGTACCTTATTCAATCAACCTAATTTTTTAGTACATTTTTGATTGTTTTGGGTCAAATCTCTTCAATGGCAAATTCAATTTCATGTTTAACGCTTTAATTGTCTCTGGGTTGCTATTTATATTTCGGGTCCTAACAATACTAGTGTTCCCAGATGTTAACTGGAATTTCCAATGGAAACTTTGACATTTTTTTGCATAACTTCACTCTGAATGTTTTGTCATTTCAGGACGAATTGTTTTGTTTACAATGTGTTGAAAAATTCGTGCGATGATTTCTTACGATCTTCGGCGTGGGTTATCGAGACAAAGAGTGTTTAAATCAACTAGCGATGAAACACCATCAATAACCACTGTTAATCGCTGGTCTCGGACGCCGTTCGCTCCAGGATGAATTTCGTGAAGGACGACCAACTTCGGTCACATTGCCAAAAACCATCGATGCGGTGCGTAAACTGATTAAGCAATACCGACATGTGACATACTGTGAGACTGAGGCATTCTTGGGCATTAGTATGAAAGGCATCGATAAAATATTGCATGTTCATTTTGGCCGTGAAACAAATTTTTTTGTTGGATCCTACATAATTTGACAAATGCTCAAAAACGGTTCGTATGGATTGGTGCAAAGAGATATTGAAAAAGTATAACTGCGGAAGCTTAAAGGCAGTGTATAACATTGTCACAGGTGACGAATCATGGATCTATGCATATGAACCCGAAACAAAATAGCAATCGACCGTATGGGTCTTTCAAGACGAGCCAAATCCAACAAAAGTTGTTGGTGGAAGAAGTACATCGAAACAAATAATTGCGTTTTTTCGGTATAACCGGCCATGTTGCTACAGTGTCTTTAGTGGAATGTAGGACGGTTAATTCTTAGTGGTATAAAACCATCTGTTTGCCGACAGTGTTCAAAGAAATGAGGAAAGATAATGAGAGAAGACGGATCCTTTTGCATCCCGACAATGCGAGCTCTCACACATCAGCTGAAACGATGATCTATTTGACCACTCAAGATGTCGAATTGATGGGCCATCCACTGTACAGCCCCCAATTACTTCTTCTTATTCCCTAGCATTAGTGCTTCGAAAATTAGTTTTTGCGCATGCAAAAGTGTATTGATCTAAAAGGAGAATATTTTGAAAAAACAATAAAACCATTTTCAATGATAAATTATTGTGCTTTTAATGCCGGACCCGAAAAATAAAGAGCAACCCTCGTAACAAGTTAAGTATGCACTCCTTTCTAAGGTGGAGGTTATAACAAACTAATTTAGCTTTTAGCGGAAATACCAATTTAATTCTAGTTTTTGTAAATCATTATTTTCTTTCAAGTTCCTTCCTTAAACTCAAATGCTCAAAAAATTACACTTAGCAACCCATTTCACTTTTCTTAGATGTTTGTGATTATTAGCTTTGGTTATCACAAAATTTCTGTCCGTCCGTTTATCAGTTAAAAACGCAAATAGAATGACGAAATTGTTGAAAATTTAAAACACATACGAGTAATATATATCTAGCGTATGACTAATATTAGTGGTATTTGTGAGAAAGCTCTGATAGCTAATACAGAATGGCAAAAGCTATAAGTTAAAATAAGGTGCCAATTTTCTTTATGTATATTTAAATAATGCAATATTTCCCCAGAACATGGAAAACGGCCAAAACTCTACCAATACCCAAACGAAGTAAGCCACCAAATTCGGCACCAAGATACCAACATATTAGCCTTTAAATCAGTTTCAGTGACATTCTTGAGAGAGTCTTGAAGGTTTAGATTACAAAGATTTTGGAGCTTACAACGATTTTGGAGCTACGTTATTTCTGGCCTAATAATGAAAATGCTAATATTTATCATCAAAAATGGTTTTATTGTTATTCAAAGTATTCTCCAGCACGATTTATACACTTTTGCATGCGCTCAAACCAATTTTCGAAGCACTTTTTCCGCTCCGATTGGGATACCTCCAAAACATGGTTTTGAACAGCATCTTCTGGCGAGGATAATCGATAACCACGCATTTTTTTCTTGATGTGCGGGAATAAAAACAAGACATTGGATGCCAAGTCAGGGCTGTACGGCGGACGTTTGGCCGGTCAAAAAGGCAATGATTTGAACCGATGTGTGAAAGACCGCATTGTCATGGTGCACAATGATTCGTCTTCTCTTGTTCGTTTTTCGAATTTCTCCGAAGACTTTAGGCAAAGAAATTGTGGTGTACCACTCAGAATTCACCATCCTACGTTGCTCAAGCGAAACAGTCGCCACATGACCAGTTTTGCCGAAGAAACAGGCGACCATTTGCTTTGAAATGCTTCTTCCACGAACAACTTTTGTTGGATTTGGCTCGTCTTTGAAGACCCACACGGTCGATACTCATAGATCCATGATTCGTCACCTGTGACTATCTTATAAACGTCTTTTGAAGCACCGCGATCGTTTTTTTCAATATCCAATCGACACGAGCCTTTTTTGAGCGATTGTCAAATTGTGCGGGATCCAACGAGAACAAACTTTTTTGATCGCACGAAAATGTTCACGAGTTAATTCCATTTTTTTGCCAAATTGATTTTTTTCAAATCACTGTACAACACAACTGATAGGCGTACGTCAAACCGTTCTGAGTACGTTTATGCTAAAAATGTCAAACTTTTCAATGGAAATGTCAGATGGCGCCAGGCCAAACTTAGTGTTGCCTAGGCCAGAAATATATATATATAGCAACCCTCGTATTTTATCAAATCCTCTAATCTACATAATCTACATGACAGCGCATAGAGAAAGGGACCTAAGGGTAAAAAAAATCAATTTTCATTTTTTTTTCTTTTTTTGATGTGGACAACATCTGAGCATCGAATGAGACCGATCCCATGCCCCAAAAGTGTTCCCTCCCAGAGATATGCGCGTTTTATGAAAGTGAAGTCGACGATTCTAAGCGCAAATTGAAAGGGACCTAATCTTTAAAATGGCTTTCCTGAACAAAACTAGTTTTTAACCTTAGGTCCCTTTCTATTTTGCGCGTCACATATGTAAATCAAATCAACTGCATAGGATTTCTAAATAAATAAATCCCGTAAGTTATTCTACTTTTGATGATAAATCAGAGGTTTCAAACAGTTTCTTTTCTCTGAAATATTATATTTCTCTTCAGCCCATTGCTGACGAATTGCTGCTTCGGTTCGATCCGCTCTATTATATCCGAATTTGACCATATCGGTTCTTGAGTTAGACCGAGCCTCCAAACAAATGTACTCCTGATAGAGGTGCGAAATCTTCTGCACAACAGGGAACATTATATATAAAGAATATATAAAATTGATTTTTTTAAAATTCTAAGACAACCTAGCTATGTCCGCTCATCCGTGTGTCTGACTAATGGTGATAAACTGTTTGGAGTTGTAAATGGGCGAAATCGGCCTGGGAGGGGAGAATAGTTTTCTTAAGGGACTAAAGGTAATCTCAGAGAAAAGTACACTTTTTGAGTATTTTCATTACGAATCATAATTATTGTAGACGAACACTGGTAAAAGTGGGTAATGTTAGAAAGAAGAAAAAGAGCATAGTGCTGGACATTTTGGATATGTGGGACATAAAGTGGCCCTCTTGGTCAGACCGGCCGATCAATAATCAGCATGGTCTACAAATCAAGCTACAAATCCAAATATAGATAAATTCTGATGTTTTTTGAGATAGGGTTCGGGCATATAAGCCGAAGAGGCACAAATAATGACTTTTTATATGTTCATTTTGGCCTATAGTTGCTTAATGAACCTAAGCCGAACTTAAAGACGCTTTAACTTGTTTTTATCTGATTTATATATGGACAAAATTAAAGAAAAAATTTACCAGCAAAATAAAATCTTTAAAAAAGTTGAAATAAAATTGCAGTATCCGCACAAAAATCCTCTTTTTCCTGATGCGAACAAACCGTTTTCTGGGTTTCCAAATCCCATGTCGATCTCATTCACGGTCTAAAAAAATCATAGAGCAGTCTATAGAATGGAGATAACCTTTAGACCTAACATTTATAGATTTTGAAAAGTCAGTTGACACTCTAAGTCATGAATTATAGTGGTTTCAGCCTTAGAATGATCTGTAGAATGAAGATCACCTTATCACATAAAGTTTAAAGACTTTGAAAAGGCAGTTGAAACTCTTAATCATTAATTATAGCCTAAGAACGATTATTGTTATCACAGCCTAAGTATGACCATACAACAGTCTGTGGTATTGAGATCATATTTAAACCTAACGTATAGAAACTTTAAAAAGGTAGTTAACACGCTAAATCGCAGAGACATATGGAACACATAACAATGTAAACATGCCAACCTAATAAGACTCGTGAGGCGTCTACATAAAAATGCTATCTGTCGTCTATGGTTCAAAGTTCAAATATCCACCAAAGTAGTATTTTATTTTGTTTTTTATTATAGCACTCAAACTCTCTTCGCTTACAACATCTACATTATTGTTAATGTTTTTTGGTCGGGAGGGGAACTACAAATATAAATATGCTGCTGTAATCGTCTGTCGTCCAGAGTTCAAATTTTCGCCTAACTGGTATTTTATTTTTTGATCTCTCATAAACATGCCATACTTCCACACTCTAAAAAAGAATATGACATCACCAATTTGTTTAAAATGTGTTTTTAGGTGGTGCATGATTTTAATTGTTTTATATTTTTTCGGTAATAAGAATTTTAGGTAGTGCAGACATTATAAGAAAATGTATACGGACATGCCAGCTACGTGGGTTGCTATACATATTTCTATATTTCTGGCCTGGCGCCATCTGACATTTCCATTGGAATGTTTGGCATTTCTTAGCATAAATGTACTCAGAACGTTTTGACGTACGACCATCATTTGTGTTGTTTACAGTGACTTGAAAAAATCAATTTGGCAAAAACAATGGAATTAACTAGTGAACATTTTCGTGCGATAATTTTCACAACTTTGGACGTGGATTATCACGACAAGAGTGCATCGATAAACTTAAATCTTTGACGATGACGATGAAGCACCATCCTATAGCACTGTGAAAAACTGGCTTAATGAATTCAATCGTGGCCGACGCAAGCTCAAAGACGAAGGTCGTCCATAAACGGCCGTTGTGCCAGAGAAAATGTGCGTGAACTGATAATGCAAGATCGTCATGTGACATACCGTGAGATAGAGGCATCCTTGGGCATTTCTTCCAAGATCGTCATGTGACATACCGTGATATAGAGGCATCCTTGGGCATTTCTTACATTAGCATACATTCGATATTGCATGAACACCTGGCCGTAAAAAAGGTTTGTTCTCGTTGGATGCCGCACAATTTGACAATCGCTCAACAAAAGGCTCGTGTCGATTGGTCCAAAGAAATTTTGAAAAAATACGACCGAGGTGCTTCGAAAGACGTTTTTAAGATCGTCACAGGTGACAAATCATGGATCTATGTGTATGAGCCTAAATCAAAACAGCAATCGACCGTGTGGGTCTTCGAAGACGAGCCAAATCCAACGAAAGTTGTTCGTGAAAGTTGTTGCACTTCAAAGCAAATGGTCGACTGTTTCTTCGGCACAACTGGTCATGTGGCTACTGTGCCGCTTGAGCAACGTAGGGCGGTCAATCCAGAGTGGTACACCACAATTTGTTTGCCTGAAGTCTTTGGAGAAATTCGAAAAACGAACAAGAGAAGCCGAATCATTGTGCACCATGACAATGCGAGCTCTCACACATTGCCTCAAACCAGCGCCTTTTTGACCGACCAAAACGTCGAATTGATGGGTCATCCGCCGTACAGCCCTGACTTGGTTGGCACCCATGACTTCTTTTTATTCCCACACACCAAGAAAAAAATGCGTGGTTAACAAAGATGATCCTGTTGAAGCGTTCAAAAGCCTCAATCTCAATCAGAGTGGAAAATGTGCTTCGACAATTGGTTTGAGCGCATGCAAAAGAGTATAAATCATGCTGGAGAATACTTTGAGAAACAACAAAATCATCTTTGATCATTTTCGCATTTTTCGGCCAGAAATATATACAATGCCATCGCAAAATGTACACTTTCCCTGCTGTGTTGGCACTATTACACATAAAGGTCTGCTTTAAATGCGAGTATGAAAATCTGGCGGAGCGGAGATGTATCGTGTAAATACCAGCGATTTGGTGAGTAGAAGATATCCTCTCAGCAGTCATGTAAAAGGATAATAGTCCATCGCATGGCATTTAAAAATGATGACTGTGGATTTTATGCCCTCAACCATAGGATAGTATATATTTACTTTGTCACTCCGTTTGCAACGCCTCCAAATATTGGTCAGACACCATAAAGTAACATAACAATTTAGTATCTTTATGTCAACGCGCAGTCATACATTTTTAATGATCTTTCAGTTTCAAAACAACATTTCATCATGCTAGAGTTCACTTACGACCAACGTTTGGAAATCATTAAAAATTACTACTAAAATTCTGAGTCGGTGGTCGCAACATTAAGAGCGCTTACTCTAATTTTCGGCCATAATTATCTCCCACCCGACAAGGCTGAGTAGTTCTGTCAATAAACAAAATATCCGTTATTGGACAGCAACAAACAAACCCACATGTGCTTCCAGAGACACAATTGCGTCCGCAAAAAAATACTGTATGGTGTGGTTGTTACGGCGGAGGTGTGATTGGGCCGTATTTTTTCGTCGATGAAAACAATCGTCATGTTACATTCAATGAAGAGCGCTAACGTGCCATGTTAGAAAATTATTTTTGGCCAGATTTGGATGAGCTTGACATCGCCGATATGTGGTTTTAGCAAGACGGTACCACTAGCCACACAGCACGCGTTACAATCGATTTACTGAAAGGCAAATTCGGTGAACGTGTTGTCTCGAGAAATGGTCCGGTCGAAAGGCCACCTCGTTCATGTGATTTTACGCCATTGGATTTCTTTTTATGGGACCACATCAAGTCATTGGTCTATGCCAACAACTTTAGACGAGCTCAGAGACAACAACCAAAGCGAAATTGGAAAGAATAGATCGCTGTAGTGGTCATATGACCGAAAAATAATTTTATTTTTAAAATGTCATGTTTGCACTACACCTGAAATAAATTTGAGCTCTACATCATTTCACATCATATATTCAGTGTTTTTTTAATATATAAAATTGTAATGGCCTTAATGGAAAACCCTGTATTTATGTATATTTTTTTCCCTGTTCAATGTATTAATGCATATTCGGAATCTTCCCAAAAATCTAAAACCATGTCCGTCTTTCTGAGAAAAGCAAACTGCTGGTCATAATATGAAAACTAGGAGCTGAAATCCTGCAGAGATATATGTTGATGCTCTTAAACGGTTGGTATAGAAAATGGGACAGACCTGTCATGAGATACAATTTTTTACCACACAAAGACACGAGTCAATCTCCTACGACAGCCGGATCGACCCGAAAATGCAATTCTTTGGCCAAGGGCTGTTACCCGGTACTGTGTGCCGCTTCAACAACAACAGAGTCAATCTCGGGGAAAATCACGACATTTATAGTATTTTTTTCAGGTTTTTCGCTTTAATATAACCACAGTCAATTCCGATCTTTAAGGAACCTTTACATCTAAGGCTAAGAAATATTTGTAGGGTATATTACGTCATGATTGGACAAGGAGCGCCGCTATAGGGAGTGCCACCTATACGCCGGTATGACGAAACTAGTTGGTCTATATGATGTCCACCCTGGAGACCATCGTTTTAATTGCCAAAATTATGGACCGATCGTTATAAAAAAAATAACTGATTGAAATTAATGACTGGGAAATTAATTTCAGACCATAATATGTATAAGTAGGAATAAAGGGCGTTACACCGACCATTAAAATCAGAAATTTGGAAGGCTATAGCTCACGGGAACTAAAACTCTGGTCTAACATTGCACACTGCCACGCCTTCTGGAAAATATAAATATTGGCCAAAGTAATAGACCATTCGTTATAAACTTTTAATGGTGTGCTTTTTTGATATAATTATTAATTGTGAGCCCTGTATAAGGTCATGGTGAAAGGGCGGTGACATTCGGATTTTTTTATGCTTCCTTAACAGGTGTACCAAATACGATACAATGGAACGCTATACATGATGGAGGGTATATACAATTTAATAAATTAATTTTATTCTTTTAGTTAAATTTTTAATGTCAATGTGCAGTTGACATTAAACGAGTGCATACGAAAAATACTTTTAAAGCTAAATAAAATGTTTGCTTATTAGGTTTTTATTTAGAAGAGCTTTGCCGGGATTTGAAAATACTCTATTCCACTATCCCGGGCACAAAAATTAGGTGTTTACGTTCTAGGCAACATTTCAATGGTAGACTCAGCTAGAAAAGGTATGGTACCTTTTAGGATTTATGATTGTAGTTACTAAATTCACTCTAATTCAGTATTTTTTTAAAATGTACTCGACTAGGTCTTTAAAGTATACTAGGTAAATATAAAATGTAAAATTCTTTTTTTTTTTTTGGAACACAGTACAAATTTTGAGAATTGTTTTATAGAAACCAGTGAACGTTGCATTTAAATACTAGAGCAACAATTCTGAACTTCACATTTCTTAAATATCAATGATATTATACTGTATAATGTGATTCATACATGTTGATACTGCGAAGAGAATGTTTTTTTTTTGGAATCAATTGATTAACATTTTTCAGGGTCAACCAATACATAAAATTCCCTTGTACATAAATAGAAGAATGGAAAGGCATTGTTTCAAAAGTTCAGTTTGAAGCAATGTCTTTACGTTGCATATAATCAATGTAACTTACAGCTTCTCCACGTTCTTTACTAACAATGCGCTTGTCTGTCATATCGCACTTATTGCCCAGAATCATCTTTTCCACGTCCTCGTTAGCGTGCTGTTAAATAGAGATTATTGATTAGAATTTGCTTTGTGCAATTGTATGGAGAACACACCTCATCTATGTTCCTTAGCCATTTGACTATGTTTTCGAAACTTTTTTCATTTGTTATGTCGTACACCAACATTATGCCCATGGCACCACGATAATACGATGTTGTTATGGTATGGAAACGCTCCTGACCTGCAGTGTCCCATATTTGTAATTTGATTTTTTTACCCCTGAGCTCAACGGTTTTTATTTTGAAGTCAATTCCTAGAAATAAAAAACAAAACCAATGATAAGACTTTTCGGCTATGTAAACTTATTTGGTATACATGAATTTAATGTGTTAATGAATGATATGACGGGGTCACAACTGTATAACCTTTTCAACGCTATTTATACTGTTAATCAGGTAAATGTTTTAAGTCACGTCGAACACCGGAGTTATGTATAAAAAGTAGTTGCCGATGCAACCAACCATTGTTTTAACTCATTAGCGATTTAACGAACTGCTAAAAAATTATCGAAAATCTCAAGGAAAGAAAATGAAAATTTTAAGTTAAGAACGTTAATAAAACTTTCCACAAATGCAATTATTATATAGAGAGCGGGGATTCACCAAAGATGTTGCGCTTTTGTTTTCTGTTTGACATTTTTTTACGTTCGTATGTGATGTAAACATTAGAAAACATGGAAAGCAGAAAAATATTCTTAATGAATTTTTGTATTTCATTTTTATATTTATTAATATTCATTTTCACATACATAAGTATGTAAAGGCGGAACTTTAAATGCTGTCTAAAACTTATAACAACCGTGGGGGTTTGAATTATTTGAAATTTCTATGCAATGGAGTATTCGTACGAGGGTTGCTATTTATATTTGGGGTCCTGACAATACTTGTGTTCCCAGATGCAAACTGGTACTTCCATTGGAAACTTTGACATTTTTAGCATAACTTCACTCAGAACGTTTTATCATATAAGGGCATTTTTAGCATAACTTCACTCAGAACGTTTCATCATACGTTTTATTTGTTTACAGTGTGCAGAAAAATTCATCTCAGTCAAAAAATGGAATTATTCCGTGAACATTTTGGTGCGATGATTTTTTACGATTTTCGGCGTGGGTTTAAATCAACTTGTTTCGACCTTTGGCGATGAAGCACCATCAAAAACAACAGTTAATTGCTGGTACCAAGAGTTCAGTCTACAGGATGAATTTCGAGAAGGACGTCCAACTTCGGTCACTTTTCCACAAACCATCGATGCTGTGCGTGAACTGATTAAGCTAGACTGACATATGACATACCGTGAGATTGAGGCATCCTTGTGCATTAGTATGACACGCATCAATAAGATATTGCACGTTTATTTGGCCGTGAAAAAAATTTGTTCTCGTTCGATCCCACATAATTAGACGAATGCTCAAAAAAGGCTCGTATGGATTGGTGCAAAGAAATGTTGTGCGGTAGCTTAAAGGCAGTGTATAACATTGTCACAGATGACGAATCATGGATCTATGCATATGAACCCAAAACAAAACAGCGATCGACCGTATGGGTCTTTCAAGACGAGCCAAATCAAACAAAATTTGTTCGATGTACTTCGAAGCAAATTATTGCGGTTTTTCGGTATAACCGGCCATGTTGCCACAGTGCCTTCAGTGGAACATAGGACGGTCAATTCTAAGTGGTATACAACCAGCTGTTTGCCAACAGTGTTCGAAGAAATGAGGAAAGATAAAAAGAGAAGACGGATCATTTTGCATAACGACAATGCGAGCTCTCACACATCCGCTGAAACGATGAGCTAATTGACCACTCAAGATGTCGAATTGATGGGCCATCCACCGTACAGCCCTGATTTGGCACCCAATGACTTCTTCTTATTCCATAGCATCAAGATAAAAATGCGTGGTCAACGTTTTTCATCGCACAAAGCCGCTTTTGAAGCGCTCAAAAATCATGTTTTGGAGCTGTCTCAATCGGAGTGGAAAAAGTGCTTCGAAAATTGGTTAGTGCGCATTCAAAAGTGTATTGATCTTAAAGAAGAATAGTTTGAAAAACAATAAAATCATTTCCAATGATAAATTATTGTGTTTTAATTGCCGGACCCGAGATATAAATAGCAACCCTCGTAACTTGCTGGAAGTAGAGTGATGGTTTATGAAGTCTAACATTTGGCGACATTTTTTGAATTTGGTCATTCATTTTTTAAAAATCGAACGTTATTAAAGGAAAATTTCATTTTAATGGTGTTTTAATACTTGTCCAGTTTACGAATGTTCTGGTTCGGCTTGTGACATACCAATCATTATTTCTAGGGGTGGTTTGGTTCCACACGTGAAGACGCACCCTAATACGAGTATAATTGTTTTACAATAAATGTAAAGTATTTTTAGGAAACTATGAAGTTAAATAAAAGTTTAGTAATTTTTACTACACTTTTATTTAACCGGCTTCTACCAACGAAGCGGCAATTCTAGATAATCCAATAGCCAGAGTAATCCGCCATTATGAATCATTCAAACCCATAAACAATGAAATATTTTGTCTGTTTCGTCAGCACCAGCAAGTAAATACGCTTCTGCTTATTCCAAACTTGGGCATTGGTCCAAGCTTAATAATTTAAAGCACATTATACACTTTGGCGAAAATATCCTTTCATATGAACAATAAAGATTCCACACTTGATTTGAAGTTTTTTTTTTATTTTGAAAAAAAAAACCTCTAGATGGATCACCCTCTATAACGAGTGATCCATTTCGAGGTTCCCCTCCTTTTTTAAAGAAAAAACACACAAAATGCAAATTGAATGGGGAATGGTTATTATTATTTGAAAGAACATTCTTTGGCATTCATTTTTTGAAGATTATGCCTATCAAATGTTGGCCGCGGCTACGTCTCAGATGGTCCAACCACTGAGTACAGCTTTCGATGACTCGTTCGAGCATTTCGACTGGTAACTGGCGAATGACACGCGTGATTTTTTGCGCCAAAGTCTGAATCGAAGCGGGTTTGTGTTCGCATAAACTTTAGACTTTACATATCCCCACAGGAAAAAGTCAAACGGTGTGATATCACACGATCTTGATGGCCAATCGAGCGGCTCAAAACTTGAAATTATCTGCTCGCCGAAGTGTTCTCTCAATAAATTCATTGATTGATGCGATGTGTGGGAAGTGGCGCCGTCTTGTTGAAACCAAATGTCGCCGAGATCGCGAGCTTCAATTTCAGGCATCAAATAGTCGGTTATAATGGCACGATAACTGTCGCCATTGACGGTTACTTTCTCACCGGCATCATTTTTGAAGAAATATGGACTGATTCCACCGGCTCACAAACCACACCAAATCGTTGTTTTTCTTGGAACTTTTCAAGAGCCCATAAAACGTCGGGCGGCTTCAGTTTCTACACAAGCTGTATTTTGTACGCCTTCAATTTAAGATCTCGACGTAAAATGCGTGGTCTATTCGGTCGAATATTAACCAGTAATGAATGCTGGGTCTCAAGATGGCTGATGGTGTTGTGAACAGAACGCTCAGTACGCCGATTATGTTGACCATAAGTTGAACGAAGTGCACGAAACACATTCCTCACAGAACGTGATAAAGTTGGTAATAAAGTTGGACAATTTGTAAACGTTGTTAAGGCGTAAGTCTTTCCATGATGAAATGCCAAACAATACTAAACAAAAATAACATGACAGCATGACACGACTCACACATGATATGTCAAAAAAAAAGCTATTGAAAAAAGTATCTCTACTTGGATCACCCACTATATAAAAATCAAATGTGGTTTGTTAAACCGCTTACATCTTGAAAACGACTGTGCAAACTAAATACTTCCTACTACGAGTTTGTTCATAATTGCTACGCAAAGGTTTAGAAAAAAATTGAAATTTTGGACTGTGGGCGGAGGAGGCGTGACAAAACTGTTTTTTTGAGCTAGAAGGCTGACAATTAGTACAACATTTTAGGGTACCTTGGGGATGGTCTATGTGCTGTTTACATAAAATCGGCTTAGTGGGCGTAATACCTCCTATACAAATCACCCATTACAAATCACCCTATACAAATCACCCATTATTTACGCTCCAGTTTACTGCGTTTGAACAATAATTATTGGTTGTTGTTGTAGCGACACATAGTGCCGGGGTGACAGCCCTTGGCCGAAGAATTCCTCCTTCGGGTCGATCCGGTGCATAGAACCGGATGTCGAGGGAACGAATAATTATTGGTATGTCGGTTCAGTGCACCTGTCATTCCTCTTCGAAATATCAATCCAACACGACTTTGCAACGGAACCAGACTTTTAGTGAAAATAAAATTTGAAGGCAAAACAACGTTTGCAGGATCAGATAGAATACCATATATTTACACATTCATCACAACTTCTGTGAAGAAATTGAAAAAAAACTTAACCGTTCCGCAAGGGGTTAATTAATCGAAAACATTAATACACTATTTGAAAGGAATATTGTCATTTAGGATAACAAATATTAATAAACCAAAGTGTGTACCCAAACTACAGATCACCACAAAGAAATTTATTTAATATTTCGTTTGCTCGACGTGAAAATATTTATAGACTGTAAAATGTATAGTTAATGCAACCGTTGTATAGAAATAAGATACATATAAGCCTATTTTTTCCGTTAAGTTAAGTTAGCTATTCAATTTTTATATTGCAGATAATATTTTTAAGGTTTATTTTAAAATATATTTTATCAGCTGTAACCTTAGAATCAAACAATCTTCAAAAAACGTCCTCCAAACAACTGACTTCAATCGCTTCAACTGTTTTCTTCCAGTCAATTTTATCATATCTACTTGTGGAGGAAAATATGAAAATTTTTACAACTACAAATGAAAACAAATTAGCAAAAAACCTGGCAACCCCTTTTAGGCAAGTTTATTTAAAAATGCGCTTTGTATGCCTGCCGTATGTATGCGTCATTATTTATGTAATTAATTAACTACGATGTTGATCCATTCTACTCAACAAATATCCACAACTTCCTATGATGAGTACAATATACAGAAATAGAAAGAAAATGCGTGGAACAAAGAGATTGCGTCGTACAACAATCCAAGTGCATTGCATATCAATCGTACACATACACAGCAGCGACTCTTGGAAGCAAATGTCAAAAATTCGAGATGGTCAGTTAATGGACAAGTGTCAGTAGTATGGAGGATACTTAAATGACATATTTTCAAGCTTCACGAAGAACTTGGCACTCTTTAACATTGTAAAAATAAATGCAGTCCTTTCGTAGGCCTACACACCACGCCCTTGCACTTAAACAGGTGTTCCACACGAAACACGACACCGGTTGTACACCTCCTGCTGCTGTTGGGCGTTATTTATTATTCCTGTGGGCCGGCAGATACTTCAACTTACCAATTGTCGATATAAAGGTGGATGTGAACGCATCATCGGAAAACCGAAACAGTATACATGTTTTTCCAACACCACTATCTCCAATTAGCAACAGTTTGAACAGCAGATCATACGTCTTCTTGGCCATTATTTTCTATGATATATGTGTGCAGTATTTTCTTTCTCTTAGTACAGAGGTTAAATTCTAATTTCACGATTTTCTTATGCTACGTTATTTTTGGAGTTGAACGATATTTCTAGTTTTGTTTTCTTTTCTCGATTATTTTTTGATTTTTTTGCAGCTATATTTTTCTTTGGTTTCTTTCTGTCAGAAAACGAAGCCGAACGTTAACTAATACTATCTACCGCCGTCCAATATTATGAGAGCTGGCGGCGTCAACAATATAATTGAATTAAGCCACCTTACTGAACAAAGTGTGGTTTTCACCACACTTTTATACGTCAGCTAGAACGTAAAGTGTTTAAAGTGCCACCGATGGCCCAAATGAGACCTAGTGATAGTAAACACATATAACTCTTGTAATAGCGTTTTTTTAAAGAATTTATTTTTATATGTTAAATAAATTTTATGGAAATTTAACGTGACTGTGTGAAATATGGCATCAGACAAATGACCACCATTTGGATCTTTTTAGCGCCAAGCTGCACAGCTTCCACGTTCTCTTCAGTACGAATATTTCGATGTGCACCTCTTCCTGGGCGGTCAGCAACTGAACCCAGTTCCCAGTTTTAGTTCGGCGAACTACACATGTAATCATGGAAGATGTGAGCGCTGATCTTACGTTAAAAAACGGCAATAATTTCGCTGCATCAGAACAATTGATCGTGTAGAAGAATAATAAAAATCGATAATTTTGATGCGTTGTTGTGGACTGTACGTATTCATTTTAAATTTCCAAGAGTTCAGTAATAATCTGCAAAAAGAAAAAATAAATTATGTTAAAAAATAAAAAAGTTATTTGTGTTTCACATCAGCTGGTCTTATTTGGGCCACCCGTTATATATTGTATATGTCTATAAGCTTGTGAAGCGGCTTGCTAGTTGCACTGACACCGCTTAAAATCGGCAACGTCGCATGCTTCAAGAAAATCAGACGTTTTCTGACAAAGAAACCAGAATAGATTTCAAAAATCAAAATGAGACATCGCTTCATTTCAAAGAAATTTACTGACTTCACCTCTTCATGTCAAAATCCAAATAAAAAATATTTTATGAACTTGGAGTGAAATAATATAAAATAATAAATAGAATAATGCACCTTATTGTAAAAACCGTTTCATTTCCCAGTGAAATTATGTTCATGTTTATTATTTCACACAAATTAAAACCGTATCTAGGAGTCATTTTAAGGGCCATTTATGCTTAGTACCAGTCTTAAGCCATAACGCAACATAAATAAATCCAAAGAGAGATACAATACAGCACACACATAATAATTCAATAATGATTTTAAAAGTTCCGATTTGTCCCAATTATGATTGAAATTAACTCGGTCAAACTAACTATAAGCGCAAAATTTAATTATTTAATAAGCATTAACATAGCTATGTTAGCACGCGAGTGGGCGCATACCAACATAATTTAAAAGAAGAACAATTTCTATAAATTAGCTTGTGGAGTAATTCCCCCTTCAAAAATAACAACAAATAATCACAACAAACCAAAAAAACTCAGAGGACATTTGTTTTATTTTATGTATAGAATTGCGAAAACTTTTGCTTAACAATTTCAATGAACTTCCAAATAATTTTTTAAATATTTGATATTTTACAGTAAATGTCAACTTGAAAGTAAAATAACTCAGCATTTAAAATGCTAAAATGCGACATGAAGCTTATTTGTTATTAACAATGCTGCACAACCAAATACGATTGGGAATTTTAAGCGTTGGAGTGTAGGTTCTCATAGAAACAAATGCAATGTCTTACTAACACAAATACCATATTAATGCAATAACCGGTAGAAAGATTGCCTTGAAAAAATGTGTTAAACAATATAGGTAAAATTGTTGTGAAGTTTCCTGTAAAAAAATATATTTTTTATATTATTATTTTTTATGAAAATTTTCTCTTATGACATACTTTCAGAACGACTCATGTTTTTGTTACGTTTAAGTAAGTAAACGGTGGTAAAATATTAAGGGCCGATGTTGAATGTGCGCCAAACCTAAACTTCAAGATTTTTTCTGCATTTCATTTGATATTTCTTAATTTCAGACTAACTCAACTTGAACCATGGAAAGATACACAAGCGAGCAACGCGTTAAAGTTATTCAGGCTTATTATGAAAATGAAAATCAATTTTCCACCTTAGTGGATTCGTCAATAAGCAGAATTGCCGCATTTGTGCGAATGGTAATCAAAGAGTGATTGTCGAAAAAGCAATGCACCCACAAAGAGTGACTGTTTGGTGCGGTTTATGGGCTGGCGACATCATCGGGCCGTATTTTTTCCAAAATGAGGACGGTCAGGCAGTTACTGTGAATGGTGTTCGCTATCGTAACTTTTTATGGCCCGAATTGGAAGATATGGATGTGGACGATATGTGGTTCAAACAGGACGGTGCCACTTGCCACACAGCGTCAAATCAACATTGGCAATTAAAATTTAACCACCCTTTATAAGGCTATAAGAAAAACACGCAGATGCCATTTTTGCGCATAACTCCATTTTACGGCCTACACTCTAAATTAAAAAAAAAAATCGGACGATAATATATCCCTAGTACTTCCAAAGTTTTGATATAAAATTGGCTATATCTTACCTAAATGACATTTTGTTTTTAAATATCAGGCATATTCCAACAAGATTCAGGTTGGAAATGTAAAAAAACTGTTGCCGACACGCAATTGGTTAACGGATTTTATGATTTATTTATCGTTGGAATGGAAAATACCCCTACAACAACACCCATTTCATCCAGATAATAATAAATACATAGAGATATTGTCAATTTTATATCAACCTTTGAGGTCCGTAATTACGAAAATATGGACTTAATATGGAATATGCTTTATTAAGACCTGGTTCAATTTTAGACATAAGAAATTCATAAGACAAATTTTAGAAATTTTGTCGGTTCCGAAAGTTTTTTTGCTCGTTATCTACAAAATCATCTTATTTTGGCGTAGTCTGAATAGAATAAAAGCCGCAAATAATTTCATATCGGCTTCAAACTATGGACACATCAGTCAGGTAAACAACATACTGTTTAAATGTCAGTTGGTTCTTATCAAAAAAGAGCTTTCCCAAAATGTTTTTGTGTTTTTCCAAAATGTATCCTCATTAATTTTGTTCATCTTCTATAGTTTATCGTCTTTGCTTCTAAAGACAATACATTTTAGAAGATGGTCGATATTAGCTTTTACGAGAATTTGAGGAACACAATCATTTTGGAAGAGCTGTTTTTTGTATTTATTTTTTTTGTATTTCATTTTGCCTTATTTTAATTCTTTAAGCTCCAAATAGTGTTAACGGTTGACGTTTTAATATTGTGCGATTAGTTATGACGGTAGACGATGGTAAGACAAAACAAAACAAAAACCGCTGTTCGAAGAGCATTTTTACAAAATATAGAGGCTGTCTTCGTTCATAAGTATACTATTTATAACTTTAAAATTTAATTTACAAGAAAGAAAACAAATTCTAAACAATTATCGAGCACATAATGTTGAAGTGAAGCACAGCAATAAACAGCTGATCGGTCTTGACGGTTGATTCTGCAACCTGCAGAAGTCTGCCGTCGTCAATCGTCAAATTGTAGTTATCTCCCTAAACACATGCAAAAAGGCAACCACAACACAAACAGCTGATTGCCTACCGTCCACCGTCAAGACTAATTAGACCTTAAAGGCCCAATTAGTCTTGACGGTGGACGGTTGATTCTGCAACCTGCAGAAGTCTACCGTCGTCAACCGTCAAACTGTAGTTATCTCCCTCTAACACATGCAAAATGCAATCCTGAACTGAAATAGCTGATTGCCTACCGTCAACCGTCCACCGTCAAGACTAAATGGACCTTTACCTAGAATTTGCGTGTTACTGATTGTTGTTTTCTACATTATAGCAAAGAACAAGCATATCGAGTGCAAACTTTATTGTCATTGTTCATTGTTATTCATTGTGTTAATTGATATCGCTGATGTATCAAAGTCGATTACGTACATTTTATTGGGAAAGCCGAAAATCGTTTCTATAAAATCGAAATTAATTATCCAATCTCTATGCCAGAGCGTGAATTTGTGAAAAGAGAAAAATAATTAACACAATATATAAAATTCATAATTTATTTGCCCAATAATAAAGTTTAATTCCTGTAAAAATACTAATACTACTACAAATATCCTTTATTCTCATACATACGGCTAATAAGTCACATTTTCTGTGTTTTAATTAAAATATGGGAGATGGGAGAGAGAAAAAGTCATAGTGGTGCAAAAAAAAATTGTGTTTGAAGTGACAGAATTAGTTTTTTTTTTGATTACAACTACTGCAGTAAAGAAGTGCAAAATTACTTCGAATCTGGCACAGAACCTATGAAAAATAAGAATAAATGAACAGTAATAATAAAGAAGTCTCAAATACATACAAATTAATACACAATATTCACACGAAGGCAGCAAAGGAAATAAGAAAAAAAGCGAAGGTGTTGATATCGGCTTACCACCGAGCTGTCATACTAAACAAATAATCGATCAATTGAACCCACCCTTGCAAAAGCGAAAAAAAAGAAGAAAAAGCTAAAAAAAATAAGGAAAAAGTGCAGGGCCGACAACCAAATGATAACTTAATTCACAAAAAGCACTTCAGTTGAGCATAAACCGAAAGGGAGGAACATGTGTGCCTTCATAGGATTCAATTGAGAAAAGAAAAATCTACTCTCGGGGGCATATGAAAAAAGAAACAAGTAATGCTTGCTAAATGCGCTGAGTTTTTTTCAGTTGTAAGATATATGTAGTCTATATGTAAATATTAAAATATGCCATATATGATTTAAAAACCATACGAAATCTGTATTCTCCTAACGCGTTTATATAGAATCGACCGATGTCAATCCAAATAAGGTTTTATTTATTTTTTTGTTATTACTAAGTGTCTGTGACTGTGGAAAAACTCGTGTAAAACGTCTCCAAACATTTCACATAACACCAACCAACAGCCAAGCCAACATCAATAAATAGATAAAACAACAAAACAAAAAAAAACTTGTATCTCATTCTCTCTCTGTGTGTGTTTGTGTGCCTATGTGTGTGTTTATTGTTCCTTGGTGATTTTAGCGAAATATCGGTCTTGACTCGAAGCGTATCCGCCTTAAGTTGCATCTGTGTGATTGATCTCTACTTGAGCAACGAAAGTAAAACGAGACCTATTCTTCTCCTAGCTGATCAACCTTACAATGGATAGTTCGAGTGCCGTTGGACGGCGCCGTGTCAATTCCCGTGTGAATGCAGAGGATCAGGCCTTGGATCAAATAGCTAAAGAGGTAAGTAATTACGATCAGCTCAAATGAAACGTTGTAAAGGTATATTTTGATTCTTTTTTTTTATCTAGCCAAGTTGGAATAAAATTATAACTTCAAAGTATACCAGTAATCTAGGAAAACCCAACAAAACGCTAGACCGGGATATATAGTAGTTTAGGCCAGGGATACAAATGTTGATATGTTAATTGGGCTGCTTAAACATATTAAAATTGAATCTGTTGTAAAAAATGGCTCCCCACAAAAATAATCCGAATGGCTCATATCTTAGCTCCGAGGTGACCAATTGACATCACAATTTCGGTTGATTAAACGATTTTCAAAAACAGTGCATTAAAAATCGATGGTTGCATTGGATGTGTGACATCGTCTTGTTAGACCCAAATGTCATCCATGTCATTCTCTTTAACTTTTGGAAACAAAAATTCGTTAAGCAGCCCAAAATCCACACCAATAGTCACGTGTGGGTTCTTTGAACCCCATATGCGGCAATTTTGCTTATTGATATAGCCAACGAGCTGAGAATGAGCTTCATCTGATAACACGATTTTTCGGTAAAATTCTTCATCTCCTGTCAAACAATCTTCCGCCTATTGGTCGAAGCAACAGCTCAACGGATGGTGTTCTTTTATTAAATGACAAAGTTCAATCTTTTCAATAAAACCAGTAAAAAAAATATCAGTACTTTTTTTTGGCTTAAATCTAGTTTAGTAACAACTCTCGCTTTGACACAAAATTTGCACCACCGATAGAACTACTGATTCTAAGCAGAAAATGTAAAATAAAAAACGGCGGTCTCCCATAGTTTCCGAGATACTATGGGAGACGCATATTACAGATATTGAGCCGTAACTGTGAAACTTTGCCTTTATCATTAGGCATTGCTGGAAAGCTTATTACAACACCATTCCAGTGATACATACATACCTCCCGGTCATCTGAATAGGTTCAGTAATCGCTTTGTGTTCAAATGATAATATTTCAAGAAGTAGTGAAATGAAAATTTTTTAAAATTGTCCTTTATAGACTAGCCTATTGGGAATCATTTTATAAAGAAAAAATTTTATATTCAATTTTAGGATTACTCGAAAAAAAACAGATTTGGTAACTCGCTGAAAAATGATGTATTTTTTGGGGTCATCAGAATAGGTTCAGGAGCAAAAAATTAATAAAAACAAAAATAAAATGTTCATTCATATTTTCACTTACAAACATAGTAATTAGGAATATTTTGAACTTAGTTAATAATGGGTACTGCCGCCCCTGTTTGAAATTACTTCATAAATTCGATTTGTAATTGAATCATATAAATTTTGGATATATTGAAGAGAAATATCGGCCAAAACTTTTTTTATAACACTTATTCTCAAATTGTCTACCGGACTCGTATACTTTTCGTGACAGCTTTCCCCGCATGTTTTCAATAATATTCAGGTCTGGAGAATATAGCTGCCACTCCAATTTTGGCTCCTAATCCACTGTTTTACGCGCAGTGTGAATTGGAGCATTATCATTTTGATAAGTCCACGTTATGGGTCCAAAAATGTTAGAGAAGTACGGAAAAGCCTCCTCAATTACGGCTTTCTAGCTATTCGCATTCATTCTAGATGTGAGGAACTGCAGCTCACAAGTTCCATAATAGGAAATGGCTCCCCACACCATCACACCAACTTCACAACTATGATGACGAGCCAAATGATGTTCTTCCTTTCGCAAATCATGGAAGTAGTAGTTATATCAATCCGGGCCATCTAAATTATTTTTTTTTCATCAGAAAAGACTACACGTTGCCATTCTTTATTCCAGGTCATATGCTGACGACAAAAGTGAAGTCGTGCTTCCTTGCGAGTGCTGTTAAGTGGTGGCTTTTTCATTAGTTTTAGTCGTTTTAAGTGACTGGCAACGCGATTAACACGTTTTACTGTAGCCAGACTAGCACTTACACCAGTATTTTCCTTTATTTTTGAAGCAGTATCAGACGAGTTTGAAGCAGATCTGATGATGACTCTCCTATCAGCACTCGTAGTGGCTCTGTATGTACCTCCTTTCATATTTTTTTTTCCATATTCTGATTCATTCTGTAAATAATTGCTGACAACATTTTGGCTTCGTCCAATTTTTGTTGCGATATACCGATGATTTAGGCCACATTAACTAAAGGCTTTAATTTTGACCTTTTCTTCGTTCGTCAATGATTTACCTCGACCCATTTTTAAATTAAATTATGCCAAATACTTCAATAAATAATAATTCAACAAATTATTATGCTTTGACTACCGCTCTCTAAGATAAAATAAAGGTTTTGATTTCGAACCTATTGTGATGAGCCAAAAAATTGCTATGATTCTACCGAAGAATAAGCTAAAAACAATGCAAGAAAATAACGGTTGATTTTTACCGTTTGTTATTGTTACCAGTCGAGTGTACATATATAATCTCGCAATGGACATAACAAAATTTGGTGTGCATATAACACAAATTGTGAAATCCAACATATAATGTTTTAAAAACTCCAAACCTATTCAGATGAGCGGCAGTGTATAAGTATATTCGATCTGTTAACCCATTAAGAAGCGGTAGCAACATTTTTATTTTTCAGGGCCTTTTACTAAAAATGCCTAAAAACTGGAAAAATGTTTATTTTTAAGTGTGTATTTATTAATCTATAAGGTGATCCATCTAGAGCTATTTTTTCAAAACAAAAAAAATATAAAAATTCAATCAAGTGTGGAATCTTGATTGGGAATTTGAATGGACATTTTATGGCATTTATTTTTTGAATATAATTTCCTTCAAATGTTGGCCGCAATTCTGAGGGTCCGATTTTCGATGACTCGTTCGAGCATTTCGACCGGTATGGCTTTACCGACACTCGTAATGTTGGCTTCCAAAACCAGAATCGTTAGTTTGTCAGCATATACTTTGGACTTTACGTAACCCCAAAGAAAAATGTCTAAAGGTTTGATATCACTCGATCTAGGCGGCCAAAACATGAAATAAGCTGCTTTTCGAAATTACCTCTCAATAGATCCATTGTGTGAGCAGCTGTATGGCAAGTGGCACCGTTGAAACCAAGTGTCGTCAAGATTACGGGCTTCAATTTCAGGTAACATAAAGATCGATATCATGGCGCGATAGAGAGCACCATTCACGGTTACGTTCCGGCCATCATCAATTTTGAAAAAATATGCACCGATGATTGCACCAGCTTATAAACCGCTCCAAACCGTGGCACCTCTTGAACCTCTTTTTTATTGCCCTTCAGTTCAAATGCGCCAATTTTGTTTATTGACTTTGCCGTTGTGCCTGAAATGGGCCTCATCACTGAACAACATTTTGGTCCAAAAAAAAACAGCGGTTCTTTCGGTTTCTCACTGAAAGCTCATTTCCATAATATAAGTACAGTAGCCAACATTTGAAGGTTATTATTTTCAAAAAATAAATGCCATAATGTGTCCTTTCAAATTACCAATAATGATTCCACACTTGATTTGAATTTTTATATTTTTTTGTTCTGAAAAAATACCTCTAGATGGATCACCCTATAGTTTTGTAGCCAACATATTAAACATTCTTTAACACATTTTTTGACTTTTAATCCTTCTAGAACAGGAGATAAAGCTCTTTATTAATAAAAAATCAAAAAAAATTTCGCCTGCTGCGCTAATTCCAGTTGAAAAAAACATTTATTAAGAGTTTATAACTTTTATTTCTTATACATAGTTTTAACCCTTCTAGAACAAGAGATAAAGATCTTTATTAAATAAAAAATTATTAAATAATTTTTCACCTGCGGCGCTACTTTAAGTTTAAACATCTCTTATTTCTTCATTTAATTCCTGTTTTCATGAATTAATTTCCTAATGATTTTCATGTTTTTCTTACCTCCAAATCTATCCATCAGCAACATTTTTTAGTGTTACCAAGCCTCAGATGATGGGCAGTAACATCCCCCACTTTTGGTATTAAGACTCAGTCCCTTAAAATATTTATTGTTCGAGCAGGGATGGCCCCTCTATCTTCATCGCTGAACAATTTTCGCAATTCCCTACTGTTTTTTATATTAATTTCAATACACTTTACGTTTCTAACGAATGAAACTAGAATGGAACTTTTCTCCGTTATTAAAAAAAATGCTAACACTGCGTGCGATTTCGTCTACAAATGTTGCCGTATTGTTAGAAAATGGCAAGGTCGATAATTCCATATGGAAAAAAGAATATGTAAATTATTTGTGAACATTTTGTCCAAATTTTAGGCAAAAACTGAAACTAAAATGTCAAATCAAAGTATGAAATGAAATCTTAATGTGTTGGCAACAAACAAGTAGGAAGAAGAAACTTAAGTGTTGGTTAATTCAAAAAAAAAAAATAAATCCTGGTATGAATTCAAGGACGCAATCCTTCCCGTTTGCCCATAGTGGGGGCATTTCCAAAAATGGAATTTAACTTTATATTCAAAATTAAAAAAATACTAAACTGATTTAGGGTATTCTGATTACAGAATTGAGGATACCATGCCAGCTACTCCCAGTGTGCATTTTAAGGACCCATTCGTCCCCGTTTGCCCACAGTGGGGGCATATACAAAAAGTAATTGAGCATAACATACGATTCTGTTTATCAAAAATTTACCTCTTATTGAAGGAAACACTATAGTTCGTACTTAGTTCTAGAAAATAAATACATATTTTTTTAAGCTATTTAGAAACCTTTAAGTAGGCAATTCACCGAGTTTTGACCCATTTTTCACAGAAACTCTGATCAAAAATATACAAAATGACCTCCTAGCCCACAGTGGGTTAAGGGATTCATAAAATTTATAGACTGTTTGAAAGGTATTTTCATTAGCTTTTTAACGCTACCAGGCCCAAATGTCGCAGATATATCCAGTTGTAGGTCCGAAATGTAGGGTCCCGTAACTCGGAAAATATAGGTTGCCGTCGACTATAGAAATGAATATCATTTTGATGGGACAAAAGAAAAATACTCGAGTTGTTTGCAGTGTGCCAGACATATTGTTGAAAAATTATTATATATAAATACAGATACCATTTTGAATTCCATCAAGCTTAAATGAAGTATATAGCGTTTCAATACAATTTAAACTAGACATTTTTTCATTGTTTTGGTATCGAATAAGTAAATTTTTAAAGAATGGAAAGTACAAAATAAAAAGGAATATTTTACATCCCTGGTTCAGATATTTCATTGTTTCTTACAACTTGGAAATGTTTCCTCTGTAGTCCGTACTTCATTTGTTATTTGTTTCTACACCGTTCGTATGGCTGCATTATCTTGGTAATATACAAAATTTATTCCATAATTTGTTTGAGCAAAGTCTATTAAACCATTTTATAATAACCATATGTGTTGTATAGCAAATCGAAGAACATTCCATATACATAAATGCAACCTCCGTCATAAGAGACACACCTTTGAAGCCACTGTTATTTTCGGTTCTTGACATTTAGCACTAAATTATCTTCCATTTGAGATAGTTTAAGCTTGTCTGGCCGTTTAAATGTAATTTTGATAGTTGGCGTTTTTTGTTACTTTAAGACGTTTTATGGACCATTTTGTAGCGTTCCGATATAATAGTTCATCCTTTACATCTCTTAATTGATCCAAACAATTTTGGATCCGCTAAGTAATTCAAAATGGTTGTCCTCCACCTTTTAACTCTGAGTGAAATTATCCCTATTGAATGTTTATACTCCCGTTAGACATTAATTTATAAATATTAAAATTATGTATAAATAAATTGATTTCCATTTATACGGAATTAACATGAACCATCCATTTTAATTCTGATTTTTATCAAATATCATCAAACAATTCAAAAGCAACTTATCTTGGTCCAATTTAGAACATATAGGATATTTGCTGACGTAGTCTTTATACAAATGGTTTGAGGATAAAAAAACGACTTCCAGTTTATACTCGTATGGGCATATGGGTCCCAAATAACTATACCATTTTTAACGAAGATAAAGAAGTTATTTTACAATTTGGATAAATTTAGGTAAATGACTCTAGAGCCGAAAATTCGGTTCATTTATGAATGAACAATGAAATTTCCTCACAAATTCAAATATGATCCAAGGGAGTACAAAACTTGTTCTCAAATGGCTCAGCTAAACATCTTAAAGTTTAGGTTGAATACAAGGGTTACTATATATATTTCTGGCCTAACACAATTGTTGCCTGGTGCCATCTGACATTTGCATTGGAAAGTTTGTAATTTCGTTTAACATAAACGTACTTAGAACGTTTTGACGTTCGACCATCATTTGTGTTGTTTATAGTGACTTGAAAAAATTAATTTGTTAAAAAAAATGGTATTAACTCGTGAACATTTTCGCGCGATCATTTTTCACAACTTTCGACGTGGACTATCACGACTAGAGTGCATCGATGAACTTAAATCTTTGTATGGCACCATACTACAGCACTGTGAAAAACTGTTTTAATGAATTCAATCGTGGTCGACGCTCGCTCATAGACGAAGATCGTCCAAAAACTGCCGTTGTGCAAGAGAACATTGATGCCGTGCGTGAACTGATAATGCAAGATCGTCTTGTGAGACCGTGAGATAGAGGCATGCTTGGGCATTCCTTCCACCAGCATACATTCAGTATTGCATGAACACCTGACCGTTAAAAATGTTTGTTCTCGTGGGATCCCTCACAATCGCTCGATTGGTGCAAAGAAATTTAAAAAAAAAAACGATTGCGGTGCTTTAAAAGACGTTTTAAGACCGTCACAGGTGACGAATCATGGATCTATGCGTATGAGCCCGAAACAAAACAGCAATCTAACGTAAGGGGCTTCGAAGACGAGAAAATTCCAACGAAAATGTTCGTGGAAGAAGCACTTGAAGCAAATGGCCGCCTGTTTCTTCGGCAAAACTGGTCATGTGGCGACTGTTCGGCTTGAGCAATGTAGGAGGGTTAATTCTGAGTGGTACACCACAATTTTTTTCCTGAAGTCTTCGGAGAAATTCGAAAAACGAACAGGAGAAGACGACTCATTGTGCACCATGATAATGAGATCGCTCATACCAGCGCCTTTTTTACCGGCCAAAAGGTCAAATTGATGGGTTATCCGCCGTACAGCCCTGACTTGGCACCCAATGACATCTTTTTATTCCCGCACATCAAGAAAAAAATGCGTGGTCAACGATTTTCGTCGCCAGAAGATGCTGTTGAAGCGTTCAAAAACCATGTTTTGGTGGTGTCTCAATCGGAGACGAAAAAGTGCTTCGACAATTGGTTTGAGCGCATGCAAAAGTGTAGAAATCATGGAGAATACTTTGAAAAAGAATAAAACCATTTTTGATGATGGATATTCGCATTTATATCATTAGGCCAGAAACATTTATAACAGCCCTCGTATAATCGGCCAAGTTGTCAAGTAAGACTCTTATTATTAAAACAGGGGCATTATTAAATGAGAATTAACCTTTTCAGCACTAATGCTCCGGAACTTCTCAATACTCACAGATAGATTTAAACATCTTGAATGAAAATCCATTTAAAAATATTCGAGAAATATTGAGTAATAAGATCTTTTTATCGCACTTTTTTTTAACAATATTCTATAAATTTTTTTTTTATAATTCAAGCTTGTGATTAAAACATAGATCATCACATCAAATACAATGTGACGTTTGTTTGGCGAGGCATGTATTCGAAGTGTCGAAAGAAGCACTAAAGTCTATAGGCTTTTTAAAGCGGTTTAAGAAATATTTCACTCCTTCTGATCTTTTTTATATCCATACAACCTACATGGGCAATTGTATTTCAAAGATGGAATACAACTTCCAAAATCGTCCTTGGAGCTGCTTGATCGTGCTCAAAGGAGGGCGATGGTGCACAAAGGTGTCAGCAGGGTATACAACTGTATTGTCTCCCTGGGGCATCTTTGGAATGTGGCTTGTGCGTCGCTGTTCTATCGCTACTTTCATGGTATGTGCTCTTCAGACATTCGTGGTTTTATTCCTGACGAGAGGATGTTCTGCAGGGATACACGACTTTTCAGGAATTGACACTCATTTGTTATCGATTAGCCGACAGATCGCACTATATACTAAAGATAGATATATTACTGTCCGTATGTGGAATCAACTTCCAATTACGACATCCAGAAATTCAATACAAATGTCAATTAACATTACTCCCTCTTTCCACACTCCGCTCCCTTATTTTCCACCCACCAACGCAATGCCAAAGGCTTTGCACGGCTTCGGTGGCATATCTCTATACGATGGTCCATAATTTCAAGGACTTTGAAAAATAATGGAAGTTCAATGTCGTTAATTTGCCGAATTATCTCATCTATAAGCTCTTCAATTGTTGTTGGCCAGTGACGTACACTTTCCTTATTAATATCCCAAAACAAAATTCCAACCAGGCCAGGACCTGAGATAACACGGCCATTGAATGAATGGCAAGTGGAACCATCCTGTTGGAACCACGTATCGTCCAGGTCCATATTCTCAATTTCTGGCCACATGAAGACATTAAAGAGCCAAGGTAAACGGCTCTTCGGCCACACTATCGCAAACAACATCAATGTTTTCCACAGAACGAACTGGGCGAGCATGAATATGTGTTTTCACATTTCCTACAGACCCGGTTTGCTAAAATGTGCTCACAATTCTGCCGATTATGTACACATTTGGTCGATTATGCTGACCAAAAAAATTACGAAGTGCACAAAATGTATTATAATTTGAACGCCCATTTTCCTAAAAGGCTTCAACAATTTTAATGCGCTGCTCAATTTTTTATCCCTCTATGGTTGGATTTGTCAAACACTCGAACAAAGAAATTTCAAATTAAGTTATTCCAAAAACTCTGTTTTTCCTACAGAGTTTTTGGCCTAACAGGTTGGAAGACTGCTCGGGTTGTGCCTATACCTAAAACTAAAGTTGTTAATTTCCCTGATGATTTCAAATGTTCCTGTTTTTAAAGGATCAAATTTTAATAAACTGTAGGTCAAAAATTTTTAAGAATCATTCCGAGAAGGGCTTTGTGCTACATCACTGCTTTTACGTCTAACAGATACTGTGAGGAATGACGTGAGTCATAATAAATCAAATGTCCTAGTTGCGTTGGATTCGTCTAAAACATTTAATTCTATTTGTTTAAAAATTTTACTTAGAAAGCTTAGAGATGAATTTAAATTTTCTAGGTCAGCTTGTAAGCTTATGATATCAAATGTATCTGATATATCTCTGTTCGTTGATTTAAATGGGAGGGTTTCCAGCCTTCTTTCTCATACATCTGATCCAAAGCCAGCCATGGACTTTCCAGCAGGATTCTGCGCCGGCCCAGAAGGCTAAAACGTCACATGCCTGGCTTGGAAACAATTTGCGAGCGTTCATTTCCTCTGAAGAATGGCCCTCAGGCAGTCCAGATTTGAACCCATCGGATTACAAATTGTGGACGGTTTCCAATTTTTCAATGGACGAGGTTCGTGCAGCTATTGACGATTGGCCAGTGCGACTTAAGGCGTGTGTAAAGGCAAAAGGCGGACGTTTCGAATAAGTACATTATTTTTAGATACAATATACATCAATAAATATATTAAAAATATTTGGTCCAAAAACATCCAGTACTTTTTATTTTACAGCATAAAACGTGCGTAACAGTATTTTTGTCCCTACTAAGTATATTAAACAGTAAGAGAATTTTTAAATTACATGATTTTAAATAGAGTATCTGGCAAATGTCGACCTTCGCTATCCACACACTGCTGCATACGTTTTATGAAGTTTTCATGAACTCTAACAAGCATGTCGACTAGTATTCTGCCTATTTCAGCCTCAATATTGTTAATAAGGTCCTCCAAGGTGTTGGGACGGTTGATATACACCTTCGACTTCAGCAAATCCCAAAGGAAAAAATCGCATGGGGCTAAGTCTGGCGAGCGTGCCGGCCATTTCACATCACCCCTCAAAGAGATAAGCTGTCCAGGAAACATTAGCCTCAAACAATACATGGTAACCCTCGCTGTGTGTGTAGTGGCAACATCCTGTTGGAACTAATATCCTCTAGTTGCATTGCCTCAAGAGCCGGCTGAAAATAATCCTGTATCATAGTCAAGTACCGTTCGGAGTTTACAGGTACGTCAAGATGGTTATCCTGAAAAAAGTAAGGGCCAATAATGCCTAATCGTGATATGGCGCACAACACAGAGAAGCGGTCCGAATGCATAGGTCTCTGGGGTTTATTTCACACCAGTAACGCATATTTTGTTTGTTTACACACTCACTGTGGAAAATCACGCTGCACTGCAATGATCGAGTGATGATTTGAAAAATAGATCATCATAAATGTCTATGTATAAAAATTGACAAGAAACTTTGTTTTGAACCTCATATTGATTCAGTTCGTTGTAAAGTATATTGTATATTGCATATTGCACTCATCTAATGTTTATTTTCCCTCTTGGGAATTTCAAAATTAAAGAGGTTTGTGTTACCCGATCTGTATATAATTTTCCAAGATGTGATCACATTTCTGTATATGTGACGCGCAAAATAGAAAGGGACCTAAGGTTAAAAACAAGTTTTGTTCAGGAGAGCCATTTTAAAGATTAAGTCCGTTTCTATTTGCGCTTAGAATCGCCGATTTCACTTTCATAAAACGCGCATATCTCCGAGAGGGAACACTTTTGGGGCATGGGATCGGTCTCATTCGATGCTCAGATGTTGTCCACATCAAAAAAAGTGAAAAGTTGATGAAAAGTTTTGTTCAGGAGAGCCATTTTAAAGATTAGGTCCCTTTCTATTTGAGGTTGGAAACGTCGACTTCACTTTCATAAAACGCGCATATCTCTGGGAGGGAACACTTTTGGGGTATGGGATCGGTCTCACTCGATGCTCAGATGTTGTCCACATCAAAAGAAGAAAAAAAATTAAAATTGATTTTTTTACCCTTAGGTTCCTTTTCTCTATGCGCTGTCACATATGCTCTCCGCAATGACATTATTTTCGTCGCAACCATTGTATTATTTGTTTAATTTAATTTTGACAATAGTATGATTTCCCCAATATTAATATTGTTGACAGGTAACAATAGTATTGTTGCCAAATTTAAAAATAAATGTAAGTTGAGCAGCAATATAAATATGGCACATTTGTTGAGCATTTTTTAGGAGTTCTTTCCACAGTTTTATAAATTATAGAAATGTATTTCTGTTTAATAAGGTAATGAGGAGTGTTGTAACTATTTTGTTATGTGGTTTGTTAAATTTTTCCCTTTTTTAGAAGGAATACACAAATCATTATATGTACATAGAATTTTTAATTCAACGTTTGAAAGATCTTTCGATATCCGAGTTGCCCGTGTTTAAAATCAATTGCCTAATGAACTTAGAGTTTTTTCTCATTCAAATAATTCATTTCGTGTAAAAATATTAAATATAATTGGCCAGTCCTTATACAGTATTTAATCATCTGAAGCATAAGTAAACTATAATAAGATCTTGTTAGCAATTTAAACATTTTTTATTTAATATTGTTGCTAACTAGGATTTTTTTGATGTTGTTTACAATCGTGTTTACAATTGGCCGCGAGCAAATCATAAATTTGTTCAGTGTATGTTTATAAAATTTAGATGTAAATGTCTGTTTAGGACTATATTGCCATGTAATAAGTTTTTTTGGCCTTGGAGGATATTGTATTACTTCATAAATAAATAAAAAAAGACTTAAAATTAAGTTTGAAGTAGCAAAAATAGATAACTTGACATTAGGGTGTGACTCACAATTAACATCGTGCATTATGGTTGGACCACCCTTTATAATCAGCGCCAAGGCAACTTGTATCGTTTCTGACTGCAGTGTTTTCACGTTAAGCTTGGCTACTTTTTAAACTGCCCTCGTTCATGAAAAATACCACAGTGTTTGAAAACTCAAATGTTAGGCCGGCCTCTCTTGTTGTGAGGGCTGCAATAAGAATATCTTAATATAAACAACTTAGACTTTTAGCAAGAATTGTTTCAACAAATGCTGAAACCATACCTCGCTTATGCTCTCAAAATTATAAATTATACTCAAAAGCAGGTAGAAAAAAACGAGAACGTATAAAATTCCCTCACAACAAGTCGTTCCACACTCATTCTCTGTAAATCCCATAGGGCGAGATATTCCCATGTGTTGGCAACATTATGAATGGCTCTCGTTGAAGAGAGAGAGCCGCTAAGTGGATCAGTTGATCAGTCAGTCGTCGACGCAATGAGTAAGCGCTCAGAAGTTGTGGCAAAGAAGAAACGAACACACCATCCGTGCTTTAAAATAATATCAGAAAAAGCGAGTTTGGGTTTTATTTGATTTGATTTACTTTGTCAATCCCTCCATTTGTTTATTTAATATAAGTCACCGACGACAGACTTAAGTTTTGTGATTACGTAGACATCGAAAACGTGTATTACAAAAACGAAAGAAAATAAAAAAGACGTTGAAATAAAGGCAAAAATCCAAATTAGACTTAAAAAATCTTTACAATGCCAGTGAAACAAAATAATGCTACAGAGAATCTTGTTCTTAGCGGTGGCGGCGGCGGGCATGGCACAAATTCGAGTTCGACAAAAACAAATAGTAAAAACAGTCATAAAAATAAGAAAACGATTAAAAAATCATTGAAGTCCAAAACTCTGAAAACTAAAAGCAACAACAGCAACGAAGCCGACATTAACGACATCGGCAGCAACAACAATATCAGTAATAACAGCAAACACGACGAGCAAAAAATTGTAAGCGATGAAATCATCGAGGAGTTCGATTTCAGTGATAGCGATTTGGCCGAACTCAATGTTGCTGGGAGTGCGAATGGAGACAACAACAATGCGGCAATAGAAGAAGGCGAAGAAGCCAAAGAGTTAATTGTGGAGTGCAGTGCGGCGAGTGTGCATAGCGCCGATTCCACCAACACCACCACCGCAACCACTGATAACGAACAGGTGGGAGAGACATCAATGACAGCCACCGATAACAATGATAAACACGAACCGTGTTCTACCGTAACTACACAAGCAAACAATGATGATGAAGAAAAAGAGGATTCATTGACTATGAATGCCAACGAAACCGATGAAGTATGTGAAGAAAATATGAAAAACAACTCCGAAGAATGTGCGTCTTCAAGTCAAGATATCGTTGCTGTCGCTGCCTCCGCAAACAACACACAACAACAGCAGCAACAACAAATCCCATCTGAAATGGCAACGATGATGGATGTAAAGTCCAAACAAACAAATGATTCGAGTTCAGCGGTCTCTTCACCGCCGACAAACGATGAAAGTAACTGCGGTGGTGATGACAATGCCTCCGAGTACACTGAAGAACCATATGATGAACTGTTAGTTCAATTTCTAGACGAAGGAAATAATATTGTAAGCAAAGCTACTGAAATGAATATATTTTTTTTTTTATTTCAGAAAACATTTACAATCGTTATTTTTTATCACAAACCAGACATTTCTTTACGTGAAAGACAAAAAAAATAGTTCTAGAGAAATTAGGAAAATAAACAGGAAAATAGTGGCCTCGACCCACAATATAGGGCCAATTAAAATTTCCAAACGTTTTAATTTTTGAATTAGAATAATGGAAACCCTTGTTCAGCTTGTTTTGGTTGAAACAAAAGAAGATTTGGATGAAAACCAAAAGGAGAACTACATCTTGTTTATAATGTGCAGGGATATATGCCTGTAAAGTCCATTTGCATTAATATAATGCCCAGGGACATTATGACCGTGTTCAAACACAACTGGCTTAAATGTCCACACGTTTTACTTTTTGAATCAGAATAATGGAGAGCATTGTTCAGCTGTTTTTGATTGTAAATAAATGAAGATGAAAACTACTACTTCGAATATATTAGGCCTAAATGAACAAAATATTACGAAAATCAAGGGTCCTAGGGTTCAAAATGCCTGTCAAGTCCATTTGCATTAATTTAATGACCAGGAACATAATGGCCATGTTCGATTAGCAACTCGCTTAGGAGATCGCTAAGACGATAGTATAAGTAGAAGTGTATAAAAATGATTTAATTTTCAAGAAACTACAAGGTGATTTATTCACGACTAAACAAATTTCACCAGCGTATTCCTTGGCTCATTTCATTAAAATGTGTCAATCTATGACCATGCCCGAAAATACAAGGGTGCAAAATGGCAGCTGTTTAAAAATTTTCGGATTGGTAGTCGGAGGGTACTAGTGTAAAATTGCTGAAGTTCTGAACCAGTGGTCAGAGGTCCTACCTTTCCAAAGTGTTGATTATTTGTTATTGTACTTAACACAAAAAAATTGTATTTCAGTCAAACAGTCATAACTTTGAAACGGTATGGCTATATTTTAAAGAACTGGTTGAGAACTTAGCAATTTTACCCTAGTACCCTCCGACCACCTATCCGAAAATGTTCAAACCGCTGCCATTTCGCCCCCTTGTATTTTTGAGTTGGTCGTAGATAGATTTTCATGCAATGAGCCAAGAAATACGTTAGTGAAATTTGTTCAGACGTTAACGAATGTATAGGAAAATTGCATTAAAAATAGTTTGTTTTAAATTATTATTTTTGGAATGTTATTTGTTAATAAAAAAAATTATCTTACTCGTAATACTGGTATTTTTTATTATGATAGAAGGATCTATGACAATAATGTGTAAAACAAAATATCGGTCAAATGCTCGCCACGGCTTCGGCTTCCGATGGTTCATATTTTCAATTACTCTGAGACATAATGCATGTTCAATGTCGTTCATGTGCCGAATTATCTCATCCTTTAGCTCCTGAATTGTTCTTAGCTTATTGACGTACAGATTTTCAGCTTAATATCCCCAAAGAAATAAGTCCAACGGTCACCACAAGTGGCACCATCCGGTTGGAACCAATATCTTCCAGGTCCATATCCTCTATTTCTGGCCACAAGAATACCGTTTTTATCTCGCGGTAGCGAACACCATTTACGGTAACTGCTTTGCCGACCTCATTTCCGAAGTACAGGGTTTTCCATTAAGGACATAACTTGTTTATTTATTGAAAAAGCACAGAATTTTTAAGATACTCGTATAGAGTTCAAATTTATTCCAGGTGTATTGCAAACATTTTAAGAATGAAATTCAATTTCGGTGATATGACCACCACCAGCCCGTGTACATCGATTTATTCTTTGGGCTCAGCCCACTCTTGCACACATTTCGACCGGAACGTTGGCAATTTCGCGTTGGATGTTGTCCTGAGCTCGTCTAAAGTTGTTGGCTACTTGGCCTTGATGTGACCCCATAAAAAAATCCAATGGCGTTAAATCGCATGAACGAGGTGGCCCGCCGACCGGACCATTGGCCTTTCAGTAAATCGATTGTAGCGCGTGCTGTGAGTTTCACCGCCTTGTTGAAACCACATATCGGCCATGTCAAGCACATCCAATTCTGGCTAAAAATAATTTTCTAATATGGCACGATAGCGCTCTCCCAATCACACCTCCGGCATGAAAACCACAGTAATTTTTTGCGAATGCAATTGTGTCTCGTGAAGCACATGAGAGTTTGTTGCGGTCCAATAACGCATATTTTGTTTATTGACCACTCACCAAAAAATCAGCTTCATCGCTGAATATGGCGAAAAGTGAACTTTACCATGATGAAAATGTTGACTTCGACTAAAGTTGTGACACTGAAATATCATTAAACATGTTTAATGGTGCGTTGACATAACTATACGAAAATGTTATGTCCCTATTGGTTAATCCGTAAGTGCCACCCGATGACAGAACTTTTCCTTCAGACTCGGTTTGATAAAATTGGTCGATAATGCTATCGAAATTAATTTTGAATTAAACACCTATTTTCGTAAGACTTCAAGAATCTTCACGCGCTGCTCAATTGTACATCTCTACAAAATTGAATTTGTCAAACTCTGAAATAAAGAAATGTCAAAAAGGTTGGGCAAAAAACTTGTTGTTAAATTGTGACTTACAGTTAACATCGTTCATTTTGGTTGGACTACTCTTAAAATCTTAAATTATGTCTAGCCGAAAAACTACGTTTATAGTATTCTAAGTATACTCGTACTTATATAACAAGGCAATTGTAAAAGTTATAAGAGAATATTATATAAAGGAAAACTAAAAAAAATGTAGTGAAAAATTGTCTAAAAAGTACGCTGTCCAATACATTTAAAGTTATTCTGTTTTGGATGATTCTCCAGAAAGTGGCACTACTGGCCCGCAATAGATTTGGATACAATTTGGTTTGTGGCTTAAGTGCACATTAAAATAACTCACGAAAAAAAGTTGAAAAATGACCACCATGAATTTAACCTTTGATTTGTTTTATGACTACTTTTATTTAATTTGCAGTTGGTGAACCTCAACACCACGGATTATGGGGTTTTTAGTTTTTAGAGTTTAAACGACATATAAATTTGGCCAAAAAGCTTTAAACACACGTTAAATGAAAATAGTATCATGAGGTCTTTACAATAAATGGTCGAATTTGAGTTGTTTATCATTTCGAGTATTTTATGATGTTTAAGGGGTAATTTTACAAAACTGCCAATTTTTAACAAATTTCATTCCCACGTGACTTTTAGAAACGCATCTTCATAAGTTATAGTCGACCTTTTCTTTGAAAACAAATGACTTAAGTGTTGCGGTTTTGCTGTCCAGCCTTTTTTTCAAGACCAAACCAAAAACAACAATACTGTTTTATTCTGATTATTGAACGGAAGTGTCCACCACAGAATTGACATTTTATTAAAAACACAAAACCGAAAACACGGTCTCAAGATGTGGTTAGTCACTTTTTCGGCAAAGGAGCTTGGAGTTTTTTTTTGTTTTTATTTAGCTCACCAATGGCGAGCTGTTAATTTTGCAGACCCACCATACGAGGGCGGTTCGGAAACTTCTTAGCCTAGCACAAAAAGCGCGGTATAAACAGAAAAAAGTTAAGTGTTTTGGAAACTTCCATCTCTGCTATGAACACATGTTAAATTTTGTTTCGATCTGGCAACTCCTTCATATAGAAACAGGTGTTCACAAAAGACGCATCCGCGATTTTTTTACAATGGGAAAATTAGAAATGCGTGGTGTCATTAAATATTTACATAAAAAAGGTTTATCGGGACAAGAAATTCATAATGATATGGTGAATGTGTTAGGTGAAAGTGCTCCTTCATATGCAACAGTAAAAAATTGGGTTGCTAAATTTAAACGTGGTCGTACAAGCATTGAAGATGAACCACGTAATGGACGTCCAAAAACAGCAACAACAACAGAAATTGTAGCCAAAGTGCATGATATGGTATTAAATGCTCGACGAATAAAAGTGCGTGAAATAGCTAATATCATGGGCATCTCAAATGATCGAGTTCATTTAATTTTGCATGAAGAACTACAGATGAAACAGTTTTCTGCAAGATGGGTGCCGGACTTGTTAACAGTCGACCAAAAACGCATAAGAATGAACATATCTCAAGCTTGTTTGGATCGTTTTCAGCGAAATAAAATGGATTTTAAGCGTCGTTTCATAACTGTTGATGAGACATGGATCCACCATCATACTTCAGAGACAAAAGAACAATCCAAACAATGGACTGAAGCTGGAGGAAGTGCCCCAAAGAAGGCAAAAACAATTCAATAGGCTGGTAAGGTTATGGCAACGGTTTTTTGGGACTTTGGGAAAAAATAATTTTTCATCAAGACAACGCACCAGCGCACTAAAGTGTTTTAACAATGGCTAAAATCAATGAATTAAAGTACGAGTTGCTTGACCACGCACCTTATTCTCCTGATTTAGCTCCCAGTGAATTTTACCTGTTCCCAAATCTAAAAAAATTCCTTGCTGGCAAGCGTTTTACCTCAAATGAAGATGCAATTACAGCTGTAAACCACTATTTTGAAGACCTTGAGGAAAACTATTTTAATCAAGGGATAGAATTGCTAGATAAGCGTTGGACTAAGTGTATTGAAGTTTCAGGAGATTATATTGAAAAATAAAAATATTTTTGAAAAACTAACTATTCTCTTTCATTGATAGGCTAAGAACTTTTCGAACCGCCCTCGTAAAATACTTATACACTTAGCTTAAATTTAAGAGTGGTAGCCTTTACACTTTTTTTTGCTTCACGTAGTCTTTTAGTACCAATGTACTGGAGCGGTCGAAATTTATATATATAAACGAGGGTAGCTATATATATATTTCTGGCCTTATAATGAAAATGTCAAAAAGGCGCTGATTTCAGCCGATGTGTGTGAGCTCGCATTGTCATGGTGCACAATGATTCGCCTTCTCTTGTTCGTTTTTCGATTTTCTCCGAAGACTTCAGGCAAACAAATTGTGGTGTACCACTCAGAATTGACCGTCCTACGATGCGCAAGCGGAACAGTCGCCACATGACCAGTTTTGCAGCAGAAACAGGCGACCATTTGCTTCAAAGTGCTTCTTCCACGAACAACTTTCGTTGGATTTGGCTCGTCTTCGAAGACCCACATGGTCAATTTCTGTTTTGTTTCGGGCTCATACGCATAGATCCATGATTCGTCACCTGTGACGATCTTATAAACGTCTTCTGAAGCACCGCGATCGTATTTTTCAAAATTTCTTTGCACCAATCGAAACGAGCCCTTAACGATTGTCAAATTGTGCGGGATCCAACGAGAACAAACCTTTTTTACGGCCTGGTGTTTATGCAATATCGAATGTATGCTGTTGGAAGAAATGTCCAAGGATGCCTCTATCTCACGGTATGTCACATGACGCTCTTGCATTATCAGTTCACGCACGGCATCAATGTTCTCTGGCACAACGACCGTTTTTGGACGACCATAAAGACGTTTTTCACAGTGCTCTAGGATGGTGCTTCATCGCCATACAAAGATTTAAGTTTATCGATGGACTCTTGTCGTGATCGCTCAAAAATGTTCACAAGTTAATTCCATTTTTTTTTGCCAAATTGATTTTTCAAGTCGCTGTAAACAACACAAATGATGGTCGCAAGCAAAACTTTCTGAGTACGTTTATGCTAAAAAATGTCAATCTTTCCAATGGAAATGTCAGAAATATATATGTATGTGACGCGCAAAATAGAAAAGGCCTAAGGGTAAAAACCAGTTTTGTTCAGGAGAGCCATTTTAAAGATTTAAATACGTGTAGCTTTGGTGTACCATCACTTTCATAAAACGCGCATATCTCTGGGAGGGAACACTTTTGGGGCATGGCATCGGTCTCATTCGATTCTCAGATGTTGTCCACACCAAAAAAAGTGAAAATTGATTTTTTTTTACCCTTAGGTCCCTTTCTCTATGCGCTGTCACATTTAGCAACCCTCGTATACACAATATCCCCTAAGAAAGAAGTCTAACGGTGTCAAATCACATGATCGTGGCTGCCAATTAACGTCGCCAGGACGTGAGATAACATGGTCATTGAATTACTTGCGCAAAAGAACCATTGTTTTATTGAATGTGCGGCAAGTGGCACCATTCTGCAAGAACCTCATATCGTTCTGGTCCATATCCTCAATTTCAGAAGTCCGTTATCATCTCGCAATAGTGAATACCATTTACCAGTCGAGGTTGACGGCATTTCTGCCACACTATTGCGATTCACAGCAATATTCCGCAGAACAGGTGACATCACATTTCCTACAGACTCGGTTTGCTGAAATGTGCACACGATTCTCCCGATTGTGTACACATTTGGTCGATTATGCGCATCAACAAATTACGAAGTGTACGTAATGCATTTTGAGTTGAACGCTCATTTTCGTAAAAGGCTCTAACAGTCAAAACGCGCTGATCAATTGTGAACTCCTTCATGGTTGAATTTGTCAAACACGAACAAAGAATTGTTTAACTAAGTTGGTCAAAAAACTTGACGTATTGATATGACTAACGTATTTCATTTCTTTGTTGACATGTAATTCGAAGCATATTGGGGCCTATTAAAGCTAAATTACAATATGCATCAAAATGTTAAAAAGAACATCATAAACTACTAGAAAAAATTCAGTATAAAATCAAAAAAATAATATAAATTAAAATAATACTAATTTTTCCTAATAAAAGAGAAAAAAAAACCCGATGTAAGCATATAACTGATAATCAAGAAACCAAGCAAAAAAATATAAAGAAAATCATTACTCTGTACTTGAACGGAAATGTTCCATTAAATGTTAACGAAATGTCGAGGAAAACAAATTAAACGTTTTAAAACTGCTTGGCAAAATGTTAAATAGTCGGGCTACTCTTACGAGGAATGATCGATCCATATGCGGTGTTACCTTTGGAATAATTAACTGTCTGCTGCGAATTCAGTGACTGAAGACAAATGAATTTGCTAGAAAAAAAGGAGATTGAATTTTGTATATCGTGTTAAAAAAAAAGTATAGCAACCGAAGGTGCACAAATTCCACAAGGGAACAGCCTAAAAAGTCATACACAAACGGCGATATGTGAGCATAGGTTTAACAGAATATAAATAGCACATAATTCTATGAACTACTGCCTTAATTATATTCATATTACTTTGAGTAGTTCCAGTAAAAACCTCTAGGCAGTACAAAAGTTTGGTATAATAAGGCCATGAACCAGTTTTGTTATCACTTAACGAGGTAAAACTAAATTGGTATTATATAACGTTTGCGGAATGAAATCGCAACAAATTTTACAACGCTGGGTACAAAGCAAAATTAAAAATGTAAACAAAGTACCGTTATTTTTCATTTACCACATGTTTTGTGATATTGCTATTGAATGTCGTCAAAAGAAGAACAACGTCGAAAAACAATTTGTAATTTTTTCGACCATCATCCTGATTGGAAGAAATCCGATATCGTTTCTCATTTTGTAGAGCAAGGAGAAAATCGAAGTTCGGTATATAGAACACTAGCGATATATGAGAAAAGACAAACAATAGAAAGAAAACGTGGTTCTGGAAAAAAGTGTAGTTTGAACGACTCTTCTATGAGAAGCCGACTTCGAAAAATTACCGATGGTAAAGTCGCTAAATCCTATCGGGAGCTTGGGAAAAAGTTCCAATGTGACGGAAAAACAGTGAAAAAGTATCTGAGTGATATGGGAATTCAGAGAAAGTCCAGAAAAAACAAGGCAAAAGCGTCAGAAGCTCAAGAAGTTACCCAAAAGTCTTGACTTAGAAGTTTGGTCAAAAATACATTCAAAGCCAAGAGCGACATTGTATGCATCATGGACGATGAGTCATATTTCACATTGGATGGAAACGAATGACAAGGAAAACATTTTATTGAAGGAAAAAATCACGTAGACGATAAAATAAAGTATGTGGAGCATTCAAAATTTCCTAAAAAAAGTTTTATTGTGGCTTGCAATTAGACAGCATGGAATGACAGAACCATTTTTTTTTTGAGTCCGGTTTGGCCGTCAATTCTGAAAGATATATTAATTTCTGCTTACCAAAAGTTGAAGAATTTATAAATAAGAAGCATAGAAACTTAAATGTAATCTTCTGGCCCGACTTAGCATCAAGTCATTACGCCAAGAAGACATTGGAAGACATGTACACCCTTCAAATTTCATATGTATGCAAAGAAGAAAATCCACCCAATGTACCCCAATTACGCCCAATTGGGGATTTTTGGGCAAATTTAAAACAAAAATTATATGCAAATAACTTCAGACCCAAAACTACCAAAAATTTGATTCAAAAAATTCGAAAGGAACTTCAAAACATGCCAACATCGACATTTTCAACAGCCATGGAAAAAGTTCCTCAAAATTGCCGCAAAGCAGCTCGAATGGGACCAAATATTTTTTTACATTAAACTAGTACAATGTGTTATCTTAAAAAAATTGAAATACAATTTTTGTTTTTGTTTAAAAGAAAAAAAATGTTTTTTTTTTGTTGCGATTTCATTCCGCATACGTTAGTTGGCGAAGTGTAAAAATAATACGTGAAGCAATACTGCGAATATGCTGTTAGCAACATTTGTTACGAATTCTAAAGACGAACGATGCATTGCAAATCTAGCTTGAAAGAAAAGGATGATGAAAACAGTATTGCCTTTGTTTTAGAAGGATTAATACTAAGTATTTTGAAGGACATCCATACGCTCAATAATTTTAAAACATAATTAGTTTTGGCTTGTAAAACATTCAAATACTGTATTTCTCCGCAAAATAATAGCTCAACATCATGGTGGTGTACACCAATCGCCTAGACTTTTAAAAGGGTAATTAATAAACAGCACAAACAAAATGGACCAAGAACAGATCACTGAGGGACCCCACTCCTAACAGACAAAACAGACGATGAGACTCCATTGACACGAAAAAACTAATTTTTACCACATAAATAAGATTAAACTACAGGTACTTTTCCCAAGTCTAAAATCTTTATGTAAAATTCCATAATCTACCCTATCGTAGGCCTTTTCTAAATCCGAAGACAAAACCATAACCATGTTTTGATCATAAGTATTTTTGCTTATTGAGTCAGTAAAGCCTGTTAATAGACCAGAGGTACTTATGTCGTTCCGGAAACCACTCACAAACCATTCATCATTCAGCACCGATTTACTCTCAATACAGTATAACAACTGCCGCCAGTTGAACTTTTGACAGGATAGGAAGCAAGGAAATAGCTCTTAATATAGTTATTCGAGCTTAACTTCTTTTGAATTGGTGTCACTTTAGCTACTTTCCAATCCTTAGGAAAGCAGGAGGTAATTTTTATTGTATTCACTAAATGATGAAGGTGATTCTATATAAACGAAAATACTGCTTTAAGAAATAGAAGAGATATCCCATCACAACCGCAGGCGTTAGACTTGACTGGCATAAAAGCCTGTATCAAGTCATTATAGAAGACGCTATAAAAAGAAACCCCATCATCCCAAAAATTTGTTTAATAAAACTACGATCAGTCGAACTAGTCAGTTGATTATTAATAAATAAAGTGTTTAATTCCTCTACGTCAGCGTTGACCATTTCTGGTAATAAAACATTTCTTAGCAATCCATTATTTCGAAGACGGTTTCATAGCGTCTTAAAACTATTGCGGCAAAAAGAGCGGCATGGAAGCTTTTAATTCTTCTAATAACTTTCTTGGCTTTATTTCATTAGACACGATTTTCCGACTTTCTGGTGATGAAACATAACTTAGGAATCCATTATTTCGAAGACGGTCTTAGAGCGTCTTAGATCGAACGATCGGCTTGAGCTTTCCCTTCAATTCTTCTAATAACTTTCTTGTCTTTATTTCTTGCTCTACTAAAGATTTTCCAATTTTTGTAAATTAATTTCCAATTTTATAAAATTAAACAAATTTTTAAAACAATCGTTATCTGTTGAACTTCAAGTGAGACAATCTAGAAAATTATATTTAATTAAAGAAAACTATATTAAACGTCATACAAACTAGAGGCAAATATTCAACAAAATTTCGGCAGTGACGCGAGGGTTAGCCAACGTTACGGTGACAACAGATTTTGCACAACTAATTCATAATGGCGACTCTTTACTCTTTAGAGAAAGAGGTTGATAACACGCACATGCCTTTTCTTTTAATTGGCATGAAAGGTGCTCGTATACGTTCCGACCTAGATAAACTTAGCCAGTTTTCGTGTCGATTTATTGAATTTAATAGCATTCTTAGAACTGCACACATGGAAATTGTATTTGTGAAATAAAAAGAAATATTTACTGATAAAAGAAATATATCAAATACTAGCTCTAGAAGAAAGTGAATTACTAGTATACGAGTATCAATGTTGAAAGTGCATACCACGACGAAATCAGTCGGCGGTTTCGCACAGCATTTTATTAAACACACAATAAACGTGTAGTTTTTTGCGTTCTAATTTTATAGAAACCAAAAAAAAATAACTAAACCAACATTCATACATGCCCGGTTAAGGGGTTTTGTTGTTGTTAAGAATTTCTACAAATGTTCCTATAAAATTTAAAAAATACACATATATTCGATGTGAAAAGTATTACTTTGTTCTTATACGAGTAACTATCTACCGTAAGAGCTTTTAATTTAATTTTGTCTACTTTAGGTTTAATATTGAAAATCTGCTAACTATAAATTCATTTATGTAATATAAGAGTTTTTAATTATATTTGAATATTTGTATTTTATAGGCTGAAGCAAGATTAGCTGCCCGGAGGCAGGCCAGAGCGGAAGCCCGAGAAATTCGCATGCGAGAGTTGGAACGTCAACAGAAGGAACAGGAGCTTAATGCTGATCGTGTATTCGATATGCATACAACGGCATCGGGCATTGATCCTCTGTCGCGAACACGACTGGGCATGGGCAGTACATCACCGGCAATTAGTGGCTTATTAAATTCTACACGTGGCGGCAACTCAATGTCTTCAAGACGTAGCAGCGAAGATTCTCTAGAAGAGGAAGGACGCAGTTTGAGAGATATACGCCATGAATTGAAGGTATGTTATAAAGTCAACATTCAAAAATGTATTTCTATTACCCTACATTAACCCAAGGTTTGTTTAATTTTTTCGTTGCTTTCCATACATTTCTTAACTAGCGGATAACCAGCGTTTGCTAAAAAAAATAGATATATATTTTGTTTATTTAATGGAAAAAGAGAAAATTTCGTTAATGTATTAACTTTTTATTCTTAATGCTATCGGATGAATAATATTTTGAGCTTATTCGGTAGGTGTGTAAAAATCAAGATTTTTTGGCGATCCAATTCTGGAAAGCCAAGAAGTGTGAAAAAAGTATTTTTTGTAAATGCAAATTCATTCAAGTTGACATTTTCATATTCTAAAAGAGGAACACATAGCGATTGATTTAAGCCTTGTTGGTGACTACTTACATATCTGTAATCGAAATCAATTGAAATCGTCAGCTCATCTTCTTTACATTAGCCGCTGATGATTGTGGCTGCGATGAAATTCGGCGGTGTTTTCGTTTGTGCATAAAAATATAACACGTTTTACGCTGTAAAATAAAAAGTACTGAATGGTTTTGGACCAAATATTTGTTAATATATTTATTGATGTATATTGTATCCAAAAAGAATCTACTTATTCGAAATGTCCGCCTTTTGCCTTTACACACGCCTTAAGTCGCACTGGCCAATCGTAAATAGCTGCACGAGCCTCGTCCATTGGAAAATTGGCCACAGCTCGAACCAAAGCAGTCTTAAGAGATCCAATGTTGGGGTATCTTTTGTGACAAACTTTGTCCTCTAAAACCATCCACAATATATAATCCAATGGGTTCAAATCTGGACTGCCTGAGGGCCATTCTTCAGAGGAAATGTACGCTGGCAAATTGTTTCGAAGCCAGGCCTGGGACGTTTTAGCCTTATGGACCGGCGCAGAATCCTGCTGGAAAGTAAATGGCTGGTTTTGGAACAGGGAATTTTTAAGAGGCTTTACAACAGCACCCAAAACGCTTTCTTGGTAAACTTTGGTCGATGTTTTGATTCCTTGTTCGCAGAAATGCAGGTCACCACCGCGCATACACTATCATTTTGCTTGTTAATAAATGTTTTTATTGGTGAACAAAATTTTTCTGTGCAAGTTATCAGCGTGCTTCACCAAAAGACGTATGCATTTTTCAATACTATTTTTTTAAAGCTGGAGTCAATAAATGTCCGGTACGTCGTTTGAAAGCCCCAAGTCCCAAATCTTTTTTAATGATTCGACTCATGGACTTTGGGTGATATTCTCACGGGCCATGATTTTCTGTTTTCGGAGCGGATTTCTGTGAATTCTTGATTTAACGGCTTTGATGACATGCGGTGTTCGAACAGAGCGTGGGCGGCCCGACCGGTGGCGGTCTTTTACATCGCCAGTCTCCTCAAACAGTTTTATGCATCGGTGGACGGAAAAGACAGCTTCTGGTAGAACATTATCTGTGGTTCCTACTTATATAGTAGAACAAGAAAATGTTTTGCCTATGGATGTAGGACCGTCTTCTGGTGTAGAAGAAACTATTACTAGCGAAATTAAAAAAGTTGTTGATACCGCTGCTAATAAACCGGAAGGACCACCAATTTCAGCATTGAATGTGAACCTTCACACACCGGTTTCTAGTTGTCCTGCTAATGTCAGTGAGGTGTTTATTGACGTACAGACCGGGTACAGACCGTTTATTCAAACGGTTGATGTGGCCTGTTCTTCAAGTAAAGGTGGACCTAGGAAATTGACTGCCATTCCAGCAAGAAAGACGGTTTTTATATCTCGGTTTGCCCCAAACACCACAACTGACGAAATTGAATATTATACAAGTATAAGTGTCGAAGTTGGAAAGTGACCTTGAATTAAATATTTTTAAATTTAAATCATCTTCTAATCATTTTTGTTCAGAAGATATCTTCTCTAAAATTGTTGACCCTGAATTTTGGCCAGATAGGACGCTAGTTAAGGAGTTTGTGCAAAGAAATAGCAGAAGAGAAAGATTAAACTTAGCCAAATTGCCAGCTAAGTCTCAAAACTTTTCGTAAAACTAGAAAAGGTATATACTTAGCATAGCTTATCCACATGTAAGAGGTTTAAATACTAAATTTAGCCGCTTATTTGTTGATAGCTATGACTTTGATATTGTTGTTTTTTCTGAGACATGGCTAAAAAGTGATATTTTGAACTCTGAGGTTCTGTGTAATAATTATATGATTTATAGGAAAGATAAAATTAAGAGAAACGGTGGTGGTATCTAAATTTCGGTTTCTTGTTGTCTACCTTCTGAGCGTGTTTTTGTTCAATGAATTTTATAATTTGGAATTTATTGCAGTTTTTGTTGTATTGGGAACTCAAAAACTTTATTGCCTGTTCTAAGATTCCTCCTTCCTTATTTAATTTTTGGATGGTCGTTAAAGTGATATCTGCTGTAAATAAGCTTGGAAAAAATAATAGGGAATTGCTCTAGCATTCTCTGCTATTTGCAACTCAAATTCTGAGAGGAGAGAAAAACTAACGGTTAATAATCAATAGTATGCTTTGTTTGAAATATTATTTTTATAAATTAAACATTAGTTATTAAAAATGGGAGTTCACGGAGTTCACACAACTGAAGAACGAAAATCTATAAGTGAAATATGATGCAATTTTTGAAGAAACGAAGTTTTTAATGCAATTCATTCAAGAATAACCATGGAAAATAAAGAAAGAAAGTGAAAAACCTCATGCTATTTCGATCAACACCTAGTTCGAATATAAAAAAAAATCTTCCAGTACTAAATTAGCACTTCTCCGAAATGCGCACAAAGAAATTTCAAAACAGTTGCCACCACTTTTAGAATCCGGCGATTTTTCGCGTAAAAGAGATTTCACAGTTAATTTCGTTTTAACGCGTTAAATTGGATGTATTTTCATAAAATTAGATTTTTTTCTTTTTTTATCTTCTATAATTTTTATGGAATCTATTCTAGTCTAATTATTAATGAGTTTTGCATTATAACATTTTATGTTACATTAAGTATGTAAATAAAATCAAACCACGTTACTGAAAACAGTTGGTGTTTACTTTATTTTGACGCTCACAGTATTTATTTGTTATTAACCACGTGACGCCTTTGTAGATATTTTTTATTACCTAATTGAATCTTACTCTTGCATGTACATAGATATACTATATTTCAAGTTTCAATTTTAAGGTTGTCTGAAAGGCTATCGGTCCAATAGTAGGGGCACTACAGTACAATAAAACATCAGACACGACATCTCCTACTTTCTTCAAAACTAATGTCTTTTTGAACTATCCACACAAAAAGTATATAAAGTACAAATGACATTTTCCTATCTTGCTTAGATTATTAGATATGGTTGCTAAACATTTTTAAGAGTGTAGGCGTTGCCATCCCCTTTTGTACAATCGTATACAGTGTAAATTTTGTAAACAAACATGAAGACTTTTACCAATGCTAAAAATTGGCGTGGACAATTGCGTTTTCTGTAAAGTGGCAAAAATGAAAAGTTTTTATTATTTTCATTTTAAAAATGTAAGAAATAAGTTAAAATAATCTTTTGGAAGCATGACACATAATTAAAGTTAAAATGACAAATGTTGTGGTGGACATTATTGTAGTGATACAGAAAGATGGCTAGAATATCAGATTCCAAAGCAAGAACTAATTTTACAAACTCATGGCAACAATACTTGGGTGATCACTAAACGTTTTTACAAATGCTTAAAAGCATACGAATAATATAAAAAAACCGGGACAGTCAAAAAAACCTTTCCTGCTACATACCATACGAGGGTAGCTATTTATATTTCGGGTCCGGCAATAAAAACACAATAAATTATCATTGGAAATGTTTTTTTTGTTTTTCAAAATATTCTCCTTTAAGATCAATACACTTTTGGATGCGCACAAACCAATTTTTGATTTTTGAACGCTTCAACAGCTGCTTCGGGCGATGAAAAACGTTGACCACGCATTGTGAGAGCTCGCATTGTCGTGATACAAAATTATCCGTCTTCTCCTATTATCTTTCCTTATTTTTTCGAACACTTTTGGCAAACAGATAGTTGTATACCACTTTGAATTGACCGTTCTACGTTCCACTAAAGGCACTGTGGCAACATGGCCGTTTATATTGAAAAAAAACGCTATTATTTGCTTCGATGTCCTTTTTCCACAAACAGCTTTTGTTGGATTTGGCTCGCCTTGAAAGACCCGTATGGTCGATTGCTGTTTTGTTCCGGGTTCATATGCATAGATTCATGATTCGTCACCTGTGACAATGGTATACACTGCCTTTGAGCTACCGCAGTTATACTTTTTCAACATCTCTTTGCACCAATCCATACGAGCCTTTTTTTGAGCATTCGTCAAATTATGTGGGATCCAACGAAAACAAATTTTTTTCACGGCCAAATGAACATGCAATATCTTATTAATGCTTGTCATACCAATGCCCAAGGATGCCTCAATCTCACGGTATGTCACATGTCGATCTTGCTTAACCAGTTCACGCACAGCATCAATGGTTTCTGACAAAGTGACCGAAGTTGGACGTCCTTCACGAAATTCATCCTGGAGCGAAAGGCGTCCGAGAGTGAACTCTTGGTACCAGCGATTAACAGTGGTTTTTGATGGTGCGTCATCGCCAAAAGTCGAAACAAGTTCATTTAAACACTTGTCTCGATAACCCATGCCGAAAATCGTAAAAAACCATCGCACGAAAATGTATACGGGATAATTAAATTTTTTGACAGAGATGCATTTTTCAACACACAATTCGCCCTCAAATGACAAAACGTTCTGATTGAAGTTATGCTAAAAATGTCAAAGTTTCCAATGGAAGTTCCAGTTTGCATCTGGGAACACTAGTAGTAGTGCCAGGACCCGAAATATAAATAAATCGTATGATTGTACTTAAGCTAAAGCAGATCCATTTAAGTCATCGAAACCAATTTAATGCGAAATTAGAAATGTATCATCCCGAACGGTTCGGTAGTAAATGAAAAACTGCCGGGAAAAGTAGGCTCGGAAGGTTTCTTTACCTAGAAATGTAGGTTTAAGGACAAGGAAAGTTGTAACTTTAGTTTAAAAAACCTAGTGACGACCGGAAGGAGAGAATAAGTGGTGACATATGATTTGGACTGATGAAACAAAGATGAATTTGTAACCGAATAGTGGCAAGGAGTGTCCGTCGACCAAAAGAAAAATAATTTCATATTAGATTTACTAAAAAGACAGACACGGATTTGTAATTTACCTTTGGTAAATTATGTTTAGCAATTTTCGTTTTGTGGTACTCATCTAAAGCCTAGTCCACACTGCTCTTATAAACATCCTTGCAACTGTTGCAAATTCCGCCACCTTTTCGTTTTAGCTAAGCACCACCAAACAAAAATAGCTAAATGGAATTTACCAATGGTAAATTTCGTTTGCTTTGCTTCATGTATTTCTTATGGGAGCGAGAATTTTGTTTTAGGTGAATTATAGGCTTTAAAACGAAAAGGAGGCGGAATTTACAACTATTACTGGGATGTTTATCACTACCAATGTAGACATTCTTTGCACTGGCAAAGAATGTCTAAAAATAAATATTTGGTCAGAGAATATTTGACATTTGCAAAAAAAACCAAATTCAAATGAATATTATTAAAATAATTTGTTTGAAAATAAGAATTGTTTTTTTCTACACACGGCAATTTTTCCGTGTAGAGATAAATGTTAAACTGCCAAGAGAAAATTTGGTTTGGGCAGAATACTAGGCTTTAAACATACAAGTTTCAAAGTGTCCCTGCAACAATTTAAAATAATTGTGGGAACAAGCTTATTCTACTTAGTAGGGACATAAATACTGTTACACACGTTTTATGCTGTAAAATAAAAAGTACTGAATGGTTTTGGACCAAATATTTTTTAATATATTTATTGATGTATATTGTAACCAAAAAGAATCTACTTATTCAAAATGTCCGCCTTTGCCTTTACACACGCCTTAAGTCTCACTAGCTGCACGAACCTCGTCCATTGGAAAATTGGCCACAGCTCGAACCAAAGTCTTAAGTCTTAAGAGATCCAATGTTGGGGTAACTTTTGTGACAAATATTGTCTTTTAAAACCGTCCATAATTTGTAATCCAATGGGCTCAAATCTGGACTGCCTGAGATCCATTCTTCAGAGGAAATGAACGCTGACAAATTGTTTCGAAGCCAGGCCTGGGACGTTTTAGCCTTATGGGCCGGCGCATAATCCTGCTAGAAAGTCCATGGCTGCTTTTGGAACAGGGAATTGTTAAGAGGCTTCACAACAGCTTCCAAAACGGTTTCTTCTTGGTAAACTTTGGCCGATGTTTTTGACTCCTTGTTCGCAGAAATGCAATGATTTTCTGTTTTCAGAGCAGATTTCTGTGAATTCTTGATTTAACGGCTTTGATGACATGCGGTGTTCGAACAGAGCGTGGGCGGCCCGACCGGTGGCGGCCTTTTACATCTCCAGTCTTCTCAAACAGTTTTATGCATCGATAGACGAACATGCGGCTAATCCCTAGCGGCCGGAGCGTTTTGAAAATATCGCTTTTTTCATTTCACACTTGAAAAGCGCTATTACAGCGATACGGTTCTCATTATCTGACCACTCCATGATGAAAGTTGAAACAATTTTAAAATCCCGTTACAGACTAACGCTATTGAGGTTAGCTTTCAAAACCCATATGACATTAACGGGGTATATTCAGTTGTACTATTGAAATGGGCGTGTTCAATGTTGTAACAGTATTTATGTCCCAACTAAGTAGTATCCCTTCAGAAACTTGTCGACATTTAATTTCATATAATCTAATGGGTGATCCAAGTAGAGATATTTTTTTCAATAGCCTTTTTTTGACAGATCACGTGTGAGTCGTGTCATGCTGTCATGTTATTTTTGTTAAGTATTGTTTGGCATTTCATCATGGAAAGACTTACGCCTGAACAACGTTTACAAATCGTTCAACTTTATTACGAAAATTCACGTTCTGTGAGGAATGTGTTTCGTGCACTTCGTTCAACTAATGGTCAACATAATCGGGCTACTGAGCGTTCTATTCGCAACACCATTAGCCATCTTGAGACCCAGCATTCATTGTTGGATAATATTCGACCGAATAGACCACGTCCAGCACGCAGTGAAGAAAATGTAGCGGCCGTAGCTGAAAGTGTACACCAAGACCGTGGAGAGTCGATTCGGCGCCGTTCGCAGCAACTCGGACTGATTTATGGAACGACTTGGCGCATTTTATGTCGAGATCTTAAATTGAAAGCGTACAAAATATAGCTTGTGCAAGAACTGAAGCCGCCTGACGTTCCCAAGCGACATCGCTTCGCTCTATGGGCTCTTGAAAAGTTCCAAGAATATCCGACGTTTTCGAGCCAAATTTTGCTCAGCGATGAGGTCCATTTCTGGCGCAATGGGTGTGTAGCAAGCAAAATTGCCGCATTTGGGACAAAGAGCAACCAGAAGAGAAGAAGAACCAGAAAGATTCAAGAGCTGCCACTTCATCCCGAAAAAACAACGGTTTGGTGTGGTTTGTGGGCCGGTGGAATCATCGGTCCATATATCTTCAAAAATGATACCGGTGAGAACGTAACCGTCAATGGCGAACATTATCGTGCCATGAAAAACGACTAGTTGACACCTGAAATTGAAGCTCGTGATCTCGGCGACATTTGGTTTCAACAAGACGGCGCCACTTCCCACACATCGCCTCAATCAATGGATTTATTGAGCGAACACTTCGGTTAGCAGAAAATTTCACGTTTTAAGCCGGTCTATTGGCCACCAAGATCGTATTATATCACACCGTTAGACCTTTTCCTGTGGGGATATGTAATGTCTTAAGTTTATGCGGACAAACCCGCTTCGATTCAGGCCTTGGAGCAAAACATCACGCGTGTCATTCGCCAGTTACCAGTCGAAATGCTCGAACGAGTCATCGAAAATTTGACTCAACGGATGGACCACCTGAGACGTAGCAGCGGCCAACATTTGATAGAGATATTCTTCAAAAAATAAATGCCAAAGAATGTTCTTTCAAATGATAACAAACATTCCCCATTTAATTAGAATTTTCTGTGTAGGGAACCTCGAAATGGATCACGCATTATATATAAAAATGAAATGTGCTTTGTTACACCGCGTTAAACTTAAAAAGGACTGAGGCAGACTGGATACTTCCTTCTGAGGGTTTGTTCATAATTGCTACGCGAAGGTTTAGAAAAGAAATTTTGAACTGTGGGCGGAGTAGTTTGACAAAACTATTTCTTTGAGCTAGAATGCTGATAATTGGTACAAGATTTTAGAGTACGTTGGTGATGGTCTGTAATTGGTGTATGTGTAGTTTCCATGAAATCGGCCCAGTGGGCGTGGTATCTTCCATACAAATCATAAATTAAAATTCCATTATTTCTGCTCCTGTTAACGGCATTTGAACAAAATTTGGTATGATGGTTTGGTGTGTGTACATATTCTAAGTTTAGCGGGATTAGACAAAATACAATTAGAGGCCAAAACAACGTTTGCCGGCTCAGCTAGTAAAGTCGCGCAAATAAATTGTTGCAAATCCCGTACAATGGCGCAGAAGAAAGCCATTGTGAAACATGGTTTTTAACCATTCTTGGTTCACACAAGCTGTATATAAAATCTTGTTAGAACCTCGACCGAAATGTTTGCGTGCCCACTGCGCATAAGCAGCTTCCAAAACATTTTCCCAATAATTTGCATTGACTATGACACCAGACTTGATGAAATCAATTGGACAGCATCCATCGGTGGTCACAGCTGCCCCTACCATTATTTGAAACGGATAATTACTTCGGGTGGCCGTAAGGAGGCTCAAAATTTCCCTCAGTAGGCTTAAATTTGTCGCTGGGATATTTTGAGTTCTCTGGCCATTTGATCCCAACTGCAATGTCGATTTTGTTTAAGTCTAGCCTTCACTTTCCGTACTATATTATGTAAAGATGCGGTTTTTTTTTCGTCCATGCTCATTATCATTATACCAATTTATGGAGCGATACCCAACATTTTATTCACTTTGAGATAGCTAAGCTCACGAACAATAGCTGGTTGTGATTTCCCGGCCAAATATGACACAATCACTCTTATACGTTTGAATTCCATCTCGAGTAACTTTTTTCTATAAAACTAAGATGCAGATTCTTGTGGTAGATTAAAAACAGTATAAAAAGTTGTCATTGGTATTTGAATTTTGACATAGCTGGCATTATCGGCATGCCAATATTGCTATGGTAAAATTGGTAACACTTCAATCGCCTAGCCTTGTATGTTTACCCAATTTATATTACCAATACAAGTCTTTTATTGCCAGAGCCCAAATATTTTGCGAATCATCAACATCCGAAAGAAGTAGCTACAAAATATACGGTTACGAAAGCGGCCACCCTAATACATAAATACAAGGATTTCGTTTCGGTCTTACTAACAGATTAACATAAGTATTTCTATCTCTATGTGACATATTTTCCTATGCTTTTTCTTTTGTCATGACAGGATGTGGAAGAGCGATTTCGTAAGGCCATGATAGCTAATGCTCAGTTGGACAATGAGCGTGCCTCACAGACTTATCAAATACAGTTGCTAAAAGACAAACTCGAAGATATGGAAGAATCATATGCCCAGTTGCAGCGCGAGTTTAAAGAAAAGTCACGCGATTGCAATGCTCTAAAGCGTTCCTTGGACAAACTGAGCGAAGAATTGAAACTTGTACAAGGCCAACTAAATGAGCGAGACACACTTATTGCCGAACAAGGTTTAGTTATTGTGGCCGTCGAAAACGAGGATGGCACTGATGCCAAGCGTGCTCTAGTCAGCGTAGAAAATGCACAATTATTAGGATCGGTTCAGGGTTCTTTGGGTAAGCACCGGCAGTAAACTTTGTTTTAATTTGTTTTTTAATTTTTTTTAAAAAAATCTATTTTTTGTGCAGATGTCCGACTTAAGAAATTCACCGAAGAGAAACAACAATTACACGCCGAAGTCCAACAGTTGCAAGAGCAATTAGAGACATACAAAAGTCAAGGCAAAGGCCGGGGACGGGGTAACTCTCTGAATGGGCCTCTGGGTTCAGACGATGATGACTATGAAGCTCAGAGTAAGTAAATACCTTTGTTAATTATTCCCAATACTAGTTCTAGTTAACTTTTTATGCCTTTTTTTAATAGGAGAAGCAAATAAAATTATATCGGACTATAAGTATAAATTGCAAAAAGCTGAACAAGAAATTGCTAGTCTACAATCAAGTTTAGCTCGTTCCGAAACTCAAGTTATACGTTACAAAAGTACAGCCGAGGCAGCTGAAAAGGCGGAATCCGAGCTTAAAATTGAAAGGAGGAAACTGCAACGAGAGGTAAATAAAGTTAAAAGAATACTGCACGTACTTTTATGCTGCAGAATAGTAGCAGAAAGCGTGAAGTAGTAGGCAACTTAAAGAAGATTTTTTAAAAACTTAGGCGGTATATTTAATGGGTTTGATAATGGGTTTCCTGACTAGTGTATACTCGTATATAATTTCAGACATCACTTATTTTAAGTTCGACCGTATATCTTAATAAAAACTACAGTGTGCCTTTCAAAAATGGAGTAGGTTTAACTAATTTGATCATCAAAAATTTTTTTTCATGAAATGTCCGATACACTAGATACATTATCTGAAATTATGTCCTGCACAACGCACTGCTTTCGGAGAGGTTTCTGTATTAATTTTTCATTAAACTTTAGAGTCGATGCAAATCAACAAGACAATCTAAATGAAATTAATAAAATAGTTTCCCCATCACATCTGTAGCATTTAAATTTTCAAGTCAAGTTGGTTAGGCTAAATCAACAAATGTGAAAACAACACAAACCTGAGCTAATTAGCTTGAAGTATTTATTTTCTAACATCAAGTAATAACAACACTATGATCATTACCAAATTAACCAGTGCGCAATTTGTAAATTTAGCCGGGCCGAAGATTTTATACTCTACACCATGCATTGTGTTCTAGTATAGCATTGATAGTATTTGAGGACACGTTGGTTGCTGATGGGTCCATGTTTGAAAAAATGTAGTTTTCGGCAGCCTATGGGTCAAGGTCTCCAATTCTGCCAAATCGTAAAATTAATGTCATATTAAAAATCTTGAGAAATTAATTGTTTTAAGGGACCGATTTTCGGGGCCTGTAGATTTGGACCCAAAATTTCGTCAAATGTAAAATGATAGATAAGTATAGAATTCCCCTGCTTCTTATTAATATGACTACTACAACTTTTAGACTCTTCACCATGTATTGCGTTCTGGTATATCATTGAAAGTATTGGGGGAAATGTTGTGATGGGTCCATGTTTGAATGAATGTAGTTTTTGGCGGCCTATGGGCCAAGGCCTCCAATTCTGTCAAATTGTAAAATTTGTATTATGTTCAGAATCGTAAGAAAGTTCATTGTTTTTGAGCACCCATATGTTCACAAAGATGCCGATTTTCGGGGCCTGAAGATTTGGACCCAAAATTTTGACTAATTTAAAATATGTATTAGTGAGGAAATTCCGCTGCCTTTCAGTACTCATATACTTATGTTCGAAATGATATATTTATCGGGGATCTTAGACCCATGGATTAAGATAACCAATTAAGTCGAATTATGATCGGATTTGTAGCGAAATTTACTATATGTCCATAGTACGCATTTTTACCCATATGTCCCCGAACATTAGGTGACGGTTTTTGGAAGCCCGGACCCAACGACCACGCCCATAAAATTCATATTGATGGGCTGTCTGCAAAATTCTATCGTCAGAACCAGAAGTGTATGAAATAAGGAATAAATTTACCGTTTCCTCACTGGGAGGAATTTGAAAATATTCGCGTCCAAATCATCAGCCACACTGTTCACTGAATGGACCTCAGAGGTGTGTTGTCACTTAATGAGTTAATAAGTCGATAACATTCCGACTACTAACCTCCTCATAATCGTTGGAATCACATTGGAAACCCTTATTCTGCCAGAGGCTGAGTCGGTCAAAATAAGAGCTTCACGTAATTTTTACAAACTTATCCGGATACTGAGTTTATTCGCATGAAAAACACCAAATTGGCTTATGACTTTTAAATGCTACTTTGTCGAGATTTTGTACGTGAAATAAAAAAAGCGCATAATTTCTCAGGGGATAAAAAATTGGCTCAATGGATACAGTGTGCCAGATATTGACAAAATACATAATTCACTGCAATTTAAAATTCTTTTTATACGAATATGAATACATTTCCAATTTAAAAGGGTATCTTTGTAGCAGGCTTACTATCCCAAGATGTGCTAGATATTGACCAAATACATATTTCATTGCAATTTAACAATTTTTTTATGTGTGACAGCGCATAAAGAAAGGGACCTAAGGGTAAAAAAAAATCAATTTTCATTTTTTTCTTTTTTTGATGTGGACAACATCTGAGCATCGAATGAGACCGATCCCATGCCCCAAAAGTGTTCCCTCTCAGAGATATGCGCGTTTTATGAAAGTGAAGTCGACGATTCTAAGCGCAAATAGAAAGGGACCTAATCTTTAAAATGGCTCTCCTGAACAAAACTGGTTTTTAACCTTAGGTCTCTTTCTATTTTGCGCGTCACATATGTATTTTGACATGTTTTCAAGTGAAAAGGGGATCTTTTTAGCAGGCTTTTTATGGCAAGATGTGTGTTCAAATAATAAAAATAAAAATATTTTATTTTAACTGGAAGGGCTGCTTAAATTCATGCATATATCAATCAAAAACTTGTATCCATTTTTGAACAAAAATTGTTATCCCGTTAGCAAACTAAGTATCAGGTAATCATCATGATGTAAAGCCGCTGGATAATGCAGTTAGTATTACATTTTCTTTTATCTACCGATCAATTTACTCCTACTCTGCTCTACTGACCTTTGCAAACAGAACTCAAGTCATTCATTCCATTCGTATTGGACGCGAACTGATGGCAACGTCCTGAACGTTTGTCCCTCTTGCCATCGGGGACCACATGACGTGCTGCACCTCCTTAATTGTCCGGCCAGGTCCACCCAGCTGACGCTTATGTCTCTTTGGACGAATCCAGTTCAAATGGTACGTTTCATTCACCTGGATGACGAAGCAGTTCCCCATAGACGAACAGGACATACAATAATTAATATACTTTGTTACAAGAACAACCATAACCATCTTTGGGACGTGTAATGCGTGCTTTCCTACAACTTTAAAGCTTAGCTTATTTTAAAGCTCTTTCTTAAGATATACAGTGAAAGCGTGAAAAATCGTTTGAGGTTTTTAGTCCCTCAAAAGGGAACTAAATATCATAACTTAAGACATTTATCTGGTATGTTAGAAGACCCTAGTTTTATCTTTTGGAATGAATCGTGTTTTTATCAGACAGACGGACTAGGATAAATAGTAGATGTAACACAATGGTGCATTTAAAAAACTAAAGAAGATTCTTTTCGACCTTATATGTGGTAAAGGCGTCAAAGGAGAGATTGATACAAGTTGTTCTCATGCGTTTGCTGATAACCCGATCCTGTTATTCTTTTAAGAATTGCAACTAATTTGATTTTTGATGAAGATCCCATCCCGGGCCCATCACTGCCTTTTGTTAAAATATAGATGCGAGAGGACTTCAGCCGGTCATAATACCTCTTCAATTTACAGACGGTTTACGTAGGAGCTGAGAGCGTACTAAAAGGGGTGTGCGTTGAAACATGAAATCGAAGTGGCCTTGAGGAGATTCGACCCGAAACAATCGAAAATGTACTGAAAAATTCGGGTTGATTGGAAGAGGTACGATATCTTCAACCCAGAACATCAAGAGCATCTGATTGTTCAACATCCATACCATCGATAGATAATGACTGTTTTTGAAAGTCGCATAATCAGCCGAAATTGTGATGTCAATGATATTGTACCTAAAAAACCATATATATCAAAAACTGGATTGTACCCACTACACTTCACATAGAACGATAAAAACAAATAAAACATGGTTCAGATCGGGCATTTCGGGACAGAAAAAAGATCTACTCCACTAAAGGTCATAACATGACATCCAAAAGGGGGCTTCACAAAGGCAAAATTAAACTGTCATTTGCAATATCACGAAACAAAACACAATCCACCAACACTTTTTGAATTTTTATACATACCTCGAACTATAAAAAAATCACTTTAAATTAGAAATATACAAATAGTTTTGTTTTTTACAAGGCTTACAGTGCACTAAAGGGAAATGGAGGGAAATTACTCGCGTGCACAAAACAAATGTTATGTTTTAAAGCTCCTTTCCACATTTCAAAATTTTTTCTACAGCCGATTCAAATTTAAATTGTTAAATTGGTCACCCTTTATATACTCGTATATATTTGTATAATTTAAAAAAATGGGGTGCTTTAGTTTGTACATACATATATCTCAGTAAATGTTTTCCTCAACAAAACAATAAAGTTTTTTAAGGAGCATGTGCAAACTATATTGCCCGGTATGACGGCAAGTGACTCATTGTTCAAGTGAAATTTGGAATTACTCATCAGCTATTCGAATGAATAAAAACACTACAAATGTGTACACACCAAAAATGATTACAAAGTAAATGCATTAAAAAAAACTAAAGATTTATTAACAATATAAGTATAAGTACGAGTATATGAGGACAAATCAATTTATGAGAGCAATTTTAAGTTTATCGCACTTTTGTCTAATCACTTAAATTGGATTGCTTTGTTAAATGCCCCCTAGATTGTGTATGACGACAACAAGATTAACACGTTTGTTTATTTACAGAATCGAGAGGCCATGGAAAAACTGGAGGAGCTGGAAACGTCGAACAATCATTTAATCAAACGTCTGGATAAGTTAAAGAATGCCAAGAGTGCACTTCTAAAGGATCTTTGACCATTGTATGGATATCAACAACGCATGTCTCAAACAAACGATACGCCTAGTAAGGTTGACATTGAGGACTCAATTGCAGCAGCAGAAGGAAAAACGACATTATCTACATCACCAATCCCAAAGCAGCCACCAACACACAATAACTCCGGCAGCAGCAGCAGCAGAAATGGTACTACAGTCAATGGCAGCAAAGTTCATAAAAGCAATGGCCATTGAAATGACACACTCACTCATTTTAATTTGTCTTATTTAATTTTTTTTGTTTGTTATGCTGTTGTTGTGTTGTTGCGGCGGCTGCTGCGCTGTTTCAACTTCGTGTCAGTCAGTCAGTTAGTTATCCATATTTTAATTGCAACCTCTTCCAAATCTCACACACACACATATATTTTATAAGAAACACACACATACACAAAAAAAGAACACATTTAAAGAGTATATATAGTATTTCTCTCTATATATATATACTTAAAGTAGTATATATGAATTCTAAAACAAACGGTCTACTTACGCTGCACCGCTCTCTGTACGCGATAAATAAATATTAATAATTATAATAATATGATAAAATATTACCTATGTATGTATATTTGTATACATTTATTATGTTAATACACACCGTATTTGTAGTTGAAAAATTTATAACATTTTTTTATTAATATTTTATTTGTTGAAATATTTATTTTATTTTTTAACCTGAAGTAAAACAAATCTAGAATTTATTACCTATTACGCAGATCGCCAATCAAGCGAATATTAGTGACTAACTAAAACAACACACACAATCATTTGTTTAGAATCGGCACAATTTCAACTGTTGGCGGGCGATTAAACCGAAAAGGCCATGAATAAAATTGATTGTTTTGTAAGCAGATCTTATTTTTTTTGTTTTTTCGCGTAACACTAAACCGACCACAAGTCTGCCGTTGTCGTTGTCGCCGTCGTCTCCATTCAAAGTATATCCATTAGCAATATCTCTCTAATCTTTTGTTTTTCATGCTAATATTTGTTCCCAATTAAGGTGTCAAGTACTTAAAACGCTAACCCAGACACACACACAAAGATACACATAAATCCGTAGTACATATAAGTAAATATGTACGTATTGAGCCGAAGTTCACTGTAATATAGAGAAAAATCTTCATAATCTTGCCATCAAATTCAATCTAATGCTAAATGTTTGCTAGTGCTGTACAGGACAGATCAGATTATACTATGAAAAGATACAAAAATCAAGTTTATGTTTGTTATTCTTAATAATTATTATTGCCCTTTTGCGATAAAATTTAAAAAAAAAACACACATTAGTTGCTTCGCTCAATATTCTAAATCACTTAAAGAATTAGGAGTAAACGAAATAAAATAAAACAAAAAGTATCACATTAATTCCCCTAAACGTTTTTCTTTGCGGTATTAAATACATCACTCTGAAATATATTAGCTTAAAAGAAAAAAAGACCCACATCTTCATAATAATACAAGGTGGCGCAAAACTACCGTTGTGGTTTAAATGTTTAAGGCCATTGTAGCCCTTGCAGTGTGGGCTGTGGCTACATCTTGTTGGAACCACAACTGTGGTTGGTTTTCTACAGCTGGCCTCAACAAATTGTTCAGCAGCATCGTTCGATATTCCTGCCTAATGGGTATTTAAATACCCAAGAAAGTGTTGATTTATAAATAATTTTAGCCTTCGCCAGGAGAGCGCGATATCGCGGTATTTTTTTTTTATAGAAAAGATTAAAGATTGGGCTTAATTACAGCATTTAGCTGGATTTTTTATCTTTTGCAAAACTCGAAGATTTTTTTTTTCGGAAAATGCTCCGAAAAAGAGTTTTCAAACATAGGAAAATGGTACCAATTCAAAATTTCTAAATTTACCGAATAGCTTAAGTTGTCTATTATGTACGAGGGCGACCGCAAAAGTAACTGGGCTAACATAAAAAGAACCGTTTTTTTTTGGAATTATTATTATTTATTTTTCAACATAATCTCCTTCCAACTCAATACACTTCATCAAACGTTTTTCAAGTTTTTTAATTCCATCCGAAAAATAAGATTTTTCAAGACCTTCAAAATATGCCTCAGTTTCAGCAATAACCTCGCTATTGGACGAAAAATTTTTGCCACCGAGATTTTTTTTAAAATTGGAAACAAAAAATAATCAGAAGGAGCTAAATCTGGACAATATGGAGGGTGCGGAGCAATTTCAAATCGTAATTCGGCCAGTTTTTTTTGAATTAAAAAATGCAGTGTGTGAAGGAACATTATCTTGATGAAAAAGAACTTTTTTTCTAAATGCGATCCGATCCAATAATGCACGATAATATTCACTATTTATAGTTTTTCCTTTCTCAAGATAATCAATAAATATTATACCCCTTGCATCCCAAAATACTGTGGCCATTACTTTTCCTGCTGACCTAACAGTTTTCGCTTTCTTGGGACCACTTTTACCAGCTTATATCCATTGTTTTGACTGTTCTTTGCATTCTGGGATGTAGTGATGGATCCATGTTTCATCAACAGTTATGAATCGGCGCAAGAACTCTATTGGATTACGCTGATAAATCGCTAAAAGCTCCTCGGAATTGGTCCAACGGACGATTTTTTGGGGCAAAGTCAACAAACGCGGCACCAATCTTGCGGATAGCTTTTTCATGTGGAGTTCATCATGTAAAATACTCCAAACTTGTTTTTCGTGTATTTTAACAATATCAGCAAGTTCTCTGAGCTTTATTCGTCTATCTTTAGTCACTTCATTAAATATTTTTCTAATGTTTTCAATTGTAGTAGCAGTTTTCGGTCTTCCAGAGCGTTGTTCATCTTCCGTACTTGAACGACCCATTTTAAATTGTTGAACCCAGGATTTCACGGTGGAGTATATGGTGCATTATCACCATGAACAGATGTTTAATTACCGCACGAAACTCTTTATTTTCCATTTTTCAAAAATTATAAAACTTGTTTACTTCAATCACCTGTAACAAAGAAAATAATCATTAAATATTTCGGAAAGTTTGACAGATGGCTTATAAAAGATTGCTTTTAAAAAAACAAAAAAAAGTTGCTAGTAAAACAGAAAATGTGCCAGGCCAGTTAGTTTTGCGGTCGCCCTCGTAATGAAAAAAATCAGGCAGCAATACGCCAACGTGTGTGGCCTCCAGATCCGGTCAAATGCCAATGGGTAGTTATATTAAGAAAACATGGTACTTAAAAGAAACAAATCACTTAGCCTTAGCAATTTTCTTCTGGTCTGGTCTTTCTTGTGATAATCCACGAAGCAAGTAACGGGATGCAAATTCACCTTTCACGGGTATTTAAATACCCGTATCTCAGATAAAAATTGAGGTTTTTTTTCTTTCAACTTCAATGGTCTTTTGGACATAAATTTCCAAATTTCATAAAAATCGTCGTCATGTACATTTTCAAAGAAATATGAAAAGATCCTTTCAGACGATACACCGCACCAAGCAGTACACTTAAGTGGGTGTAATTCTTGCTAAGGAACAGTTGTTGGATTCTCCGTAGCCCATATCCTGCAATTTTGTTTGTTTACAAAACCATTCAAATTGTTAATGAAATCGGGAATTTTCTGCTGCTTTTTGTCGGAATGAAATGGTATATTCAAGCCGTTGTATAGTGTTTTATTAAAAATTCCCCAAGATTGCTTCACAAAATTCTGAAAGGAAAATATAAAATATAAATATATTTAAAAAGAAATTAAACATTTAAAGCAGTACGATTTTGCGCCACCCTGTATAAGAAAAAATATCAGGAGTTAGTTTTCCTATTCAATTTATCAAAGTAAACCCATTCCGGACCATAGACAGACATAACTAGAGGTATTTTTCCAAAATATTTTTTTCTTTTTGTTTATCGGTCGTTTATTATTATTATACTTGAACAGTTTATATTCTGGTTCGAGACCTTTTTGTTGTTTATTTTTCAGAATCAACGTAAAAAATTGGTGAAATGTATTGGCTTGGTTGTCTGGCAGACTGACTGTACAGCTGTTTCTAAACCCGCCAGGGTTTTTCTTCAGCAGTCTTTGGCAACAAAAGAATACAAAAACTCAAATCAAGTGTGAAATCTTTATTGTTCATTCGTAAGGACATTTTATGTCATTTATTTTTTGAATATAATTTCATTTAAATGTTGGCCGCAACTGCGCCTCAGGGTGTCCGATTTTGGATGACTCGTTCGAGCATTTCGACCGGTATGGCGTTAGTGACACGCGTAATGTTGGCTTCCGAAAATTCAATCCTAACTGGTTTGTCAGCATAGACTTTTGACTACGTAGCCCCGAAGAAGAAAGTCTGAAGGTGCGATACCACACGATCTAGGCGGCCAATTGACCGGTACAAAACGTGAAATTAGCTTCTCTTCGAAACGACCTCTCAATAGATCCATTGTTTGAGCAGCTATATGGCAAGTGGCACCATCCTGTTGGAACCAAAAGTCGTCAAGATTACGGGCTTCAACTTTAGGTAGCAAAATGTCAGATATCATGTCGCAATAGCAAGGACCATTTACGGTTACGTTCCGGCCATCATCATTTTTGAAAAAACCGATGATTCCATCAGCTTATAAAACGCGCCAAACCATGGATTTCTCTGGGTATAATGGCAACTCTTGAACCTCTTTAGCCCAAATGCGGAAATTTTGTTTATAAACGTTTCCGTTGAGCCCTCATCACTGAACAAAATTTTAATCGAAAGCAGCCGATCTTCTCATTCTTGTTTTCATAATACTGTTGCACAATTTGGAGACGTTGTTGCGGTGTAAGTCTTTCCATGATGAACTGGCAAGCAATACTGAAAAGAGAAAAACATAAAATTTAACACAACTCTCGCGTAATCTTTGAAAAAAAACCCTATTGAAAAAATATCTTTACTTTAGATTGATCACCTGTTAGGAAAAGAGAAAAACATAAAATTTAACACAACTCTCGCGTAATCTTTGAAAAAAACCCTATTGAAAAAATACCTTTACTTTAAATTGATCACCTGTTAGGAATCGGAATTATATGCACTTAAAAACGTTTTTTATGCGCTTAAATATGTACAAAAAAAAACTGAAAAATATACATCACAAAATATTTAATACGTAAAGACGTTTTGTTTGCTCGAAATTGTATAACTTTAAATTGGCCAAAAAATTAATTTTTGGACTTAGTAAAAATTTTGCTGTTCTGAAACAGATTGACCAATTTGTATAAAATTTGGGTCGTATGAAAGAGAACAGTACGGTCTATATTACATGTCCATATTTTAATTAAAAACAAAACTATTTTTTCTTAAATTTTGTCGCTGATTTTTTTTTAAATTTTACAAAATTTGAGCAGTTATTATATATTATATGCACCGGATCGATCCGAAGGAGGAATTCTTCGGCCAAGGGCTGTAACCCCTGCACTATATGCCGCTACAACAACAGCAGATATTTTTGACAGCCATTAATGCTATGGGAAAAACAATGGCGTAGGTAGGCATATTTTTATTAAAATTCAATCTCAAAACAAAAGAGCCTAAAAAGTGACAAATTCCCCTATACGATACTTACTAACTTTTAATTAATTATTAAATTATTATTTGATTTACCTTGAACAAACGAATGATGCAAAAGTTCTTCTTTTTGGGGCTACTTTCACAAACAATTATCAGAATTGAGTCCCGAAATCATGTGTTGTACTGCGTTATTCAAATCAACAAATAAGTTTAATGCTTACTTATCTTCCTGCGTCGCCATTGTGTTATGTGTTTCATTCGCTTTGCATTTACTTTATTTGGATGCTTTTTCTTGTGTATTAAATGCAACAGTGTTGCAAAAGGGAACACAATACATTGTAAACATTTTCCGGGTTGCATTTACGAACACTCTTCTACCCTTACTACAAAGCAACATGCGTTTAGGAAGTCAGGCCTACTGTTGTAAATCTCACTTTGCAAGTTTTCTCCAAATAATTTTCAATGGAAATATAATTTACCTTTACCACCTCTGCAGAGACTCCACATTCAGAGCCATCTATAAATTTTCGTTTACAATGTGTGTTGAGAAGAGGTTAGTTGGAGTTGTCAACAGTTTAGCCGTGCCGCCCTCCAAGAAAAATAAACGTAACGCATTTTGCGGTGCGAAAACGAACTGCATACGGACCGCCATATCACTAACACTTGCATAGTTTTTCATATAAAAATACGACGAAATTAATTCTGCGTAAAACTGTTCGTAAACGTGCCGTTTTTTACGGTACGAAATGGAAGTGATTTTGCGTAATGGAAACGAACGTATTTAAACCAAAAAGTACCTAAAACAATCCGTTTACGTGCCGTTTTTGCGATACGAAAACGAACTGTTTTTTCTTAATGGTAACGGCATTAACTGTTTTTTCTTATTCGGGCAGCCATGTTGACAGAACACTTTAATTGTTTTAGTTGATGTTTGAAGTGTGATGATCTGATTGTTGTTAAACAAAATCAGCTCTTGTAAGTGTTAATATAATAGGTATTTATAAAACGTTTGTAGTATATTTATATCTACATATCTATATTTTGTAATAGCCAAAGAATTCATAATCATTCACAAAATATGCAACATTAATTCTTCAGTATAAAAAAGCTTATATTATTTCGATAGATAAAGAAATTCAGTACGGAAACAGAACGTTTTGCAGATACAAAAACGTACCGCTTCAGTGTTACGTAAACGCAACACTCTGGTATTACGAAAACGGACCGCTTTAGTGTTACGTAAAAGTACTACTTTAGCTTAGCCTTGGCGTACTACCCATACATTCACACTACTACTTTTTATTTTCTAATTCTCTTATTCCGAAATTAACGTTTACGGTGCATTTACGTATCGCAAAATCGGTTCGTTTTCGTAGTCTTGTATGAAAAAATGACTTCGCCAACGTTTCGTTTTCGTGCCGGTTTTCTTAGAGGGCGTGTACTAACATATGTTTAGCTCGTTTCTTTATTTCGGTCTTTAGCTTTACCGCATTGAACAGGACTCTCGAAACCTCTTGCATCAACATTTTAATAGAAGACAAATTTTTTACAGAATGGCAAGTGACATTAATTTTTGTAAAATATATGACATTAAAAAAAAAAATACCGAGCTTTGCATGTGTGATAGTGAGCTTTGCATGATTCAATTTCTATCCTTACTGACCGGGATCTACTGTTTAACGCTACTTCAAACGCCTAATACTTTTTATAGAGAAGTTTTTTACATGGCTTGGAGATAAATCTCTTACTCGTAAAGATGCCGGCATTTACGAGGCGGAAATCAGCCGCTAAAAAATGTTTAAATGTTCTTATCCGGTTTTGTACCTGGAGTTACTGGTAGCAATTATGGCCGCCCCAAATATCGAATTACTGTTTTGGTTTTGTTAGACTTATTCGCAAATTTAAAAAACTTTAAATGTTTTAAATGTCGACAACTATTAATATTGAAAAAATTGATAATTTTAAAAAAAAACTTTAACTAAAAATAAAAATTTTGTTACTTTATATAGACCGTAGTGTTTTCTTTTGTATGACCAAAATTTCGTACAAATCGGTCAATCCTTTTCAGAACAGCAACAACACATTGTCGGACGTACTTGAACTTATGCGCTAATTTGTGCATAGCCATTTTTTTCCTTGTTCAATTTCAAACCGAAAATAAGCTTATTTAAAGCGAAAGTAATATTTTGAATCGTTATAAAAAAAATCTAAACGTTTTTTATACCCTACACAACACTGTGGTACAGGGTATTATGACTTAGTGCTGATGTTTGCAACACCTTAAAGGAATGGAGATAGACCCTAAGTGAAGCCTACCGATCGACTTAGAATCAATATCTATACAGGTCGCAATTATAAACCGATTTCATTGAAACTTGGTACATTCTTCAAGTTTTGCCTAAGGACGAACCCAATTGAAATCTGTCCATATTTATACAGGTTGTCCGTCGGGAAAGTATACGTCTTTGTTTGTTTATAATTTTTGATTAAATGAAAGAGAATGGATCTTATATCGATAAATGTTTTATTTAATGTCGGCAATTATGTATGGAATACAATATCAATTAAATGTCCGCCTCTGTTAGCCTCACAAATGCGAGCCCTTTTGAGCAAATTTTTCATCACATTTAGCGCGGCGTCGAATTGAGTTTGATGGATTGTTTTGAACACTTTCTTGAGCAGCATTAATGTTTCCAGCCGATCTCGCAGTACGTTGTGGTCCATGCTTGGGCCTATCATGTACAGACCCTCTTTCTTCGAAATCATTCACTACACGATAAATAGTGCGTTTTGTTTTGCACGTTGTTACTCCCAAAAATTTCACGTAACCTTCTCAGCGTCACAGTGACCGATGATGCATCTTGATAAAATGTTTTAACGATTTATCGAATATTTTTACATAATAAATTTGCCACGTTTCTACTTCACGACTGTCAAATATGAACTGTCAAGACAAATGTTAACCAAAATTGCGGAAAAACAATCCCATGACAGCCGGTTCTACGCACCGGATCGTCCCGAAGCAGCAATTCTTCGGCCAAGGGCTGTCACCCCGGTACGGGTTGCCGCTACAACAACAACAGTATACCTTCCCGGCGGACACCCTGTATATCATACATAGGATTTTCCCGATTTCAGAACCTATAGCTCTAAAAGCCACATCTTACATGATTTTGAATAGCTCCCACAAAAATCTAACACATATAAAACAGCAAATAGATTTTTTTGTTGAACGTCATAAATTTTGAACACTGTAAAAGAATATACTTGCAGTGGATCGGCATTTTTTTAAATATACTTTTCTTTTAAAAAATATAAAATTGTCAACAGAAAATATAACATTTTTTAAAATATATAAAGTTTTTTAAAAGAAATTCAGTTTCCTAAAATTTTTTATCATAGATAAAGGACAATCACAACGGACCCGAGTCGATGAACATCTAACCTGTACAGACTTAATTTTCTCTGGATTGAGGATGGAAATAAATAATTGCTACAAAAAGTAAGAACCAAAATTATTTAGGAGGTTTTAATACAGCCCTGATTGCTGAACTGTAGTTGATGCTATTTAAAACAATGATCACGTGTGTCGTTTTCGAATAACGACTAGTGTATTCGACGAAATTAAAACTAGCCGTATTTTGACAACAATTCAATCGAGTCCATAAATCAATCCAGTCCATTCCAATTTCGACCTTAGTTTTACGTCCCTTTACTTTATGTGAACTCGTATCGCGATGGTTAAATACCCACATATAAACACTTTCTTAGCACGTATCGAAATTCCAACTCGTGTGAACATAAACCACTTTGCTCCCATAAACGCCAAACTAAAGTATCTCGGCCCAGAAAATTTGTCGCAGGCATTACATTTGAACTAAACAATGAATAAATAATAATAATAACAGGCGTGTTTTATTTGACAAGCTCAAAAAACTTCAAACTCGGCGTAAACTCTAATTTCAAACCATTATCAAAACACGGAAATTGTTTTTCTTTTCCTAAAATATATTGGATATTTGCGTCGAAAGCAGCTAATTTTTCAGATTTTAAATTTAAAAAAAAAGTGGATCCGCCTCGCGTAACATTCTTTCTTCTATAACTTTTTTCTATAAGCTAACTTTTTTCAAAACAAACGATTTTTCAATAAACAGAAGTAAAAATGTTAAAGTCGGCCGTGGCCGACATGCCAGGGGTATATTCGAAACAGGGACCTATATGGTCCAATATAACAGGTGATGGGTGTTGGTCGCACGTATAGATCCATGAAAATTTTGGTAGGAATCAAATGTAAAATGTGGCTCCTAAAGCTACAGATTCTTATTTCGGGAAGGACCTTTGTGTGAAGCCTATATTAAAGTATAAACCTAAGTGGACTAGTTTTACTACAGCTTATAAATGGTCGTACAATGCAAAATTTGGGAGTGATCGGTTGTAATTAGTGGTTTCTAGAAATGCTAGACCTAAAATTGGCAGGGACCTTTGTGTGGGGCCTATTCGAAAACATGGACCGATACGCTCCAATTTCAACAGAGATAAGTGTTGGTCACTGGTAACGCTTTGTGTGAATTTTGTAGAAATCGGGTGCATTATGTGGCTTTATGAGATGTAGGTTCTGCAATCGGGAAGTAAATACCTTTAAATGTGGACTCTACGAAAATATGAACCTATGTGTTTCAGTTTCACCACAATTTAATAATGGCAGTGATTTGGGCGTGATCAAGTTTAATATGCGGCTTTTAAAGCTGCTGGACCTCTCATCGGCAGGTAGCTTTATGGGATCTATTCAAAAACATGGGCCGATATGGTCAAATTTGGGTGTTGCTCACTCGTAATGCTCTTTGTGAAATTTGGACGAATTCAGAGGATAAATGTGGCTTTTTGAGCTGTATGTTCTGATCAATCAAGAAAATCCTATGTATGACCGATGTGGACCATACCTCCAAACTTGAAGAATGGACCAAGTTTCAACGAAACCGGTTTATACCTCCGACCTGTACTTGGATTACAACAATAGACGGACAGACCAACGGACGGACATCGCTCTATGGAATCAGATATTGATTCTAAGTCGAGCGGTAGACTGCAATAAGTGTCTCCATTCCTTTAAGGTGTTGCAAGCATCAGCACACAGTATGGTGTAGGGTCTAAAAACTTTTTAATTTACAATGATTAAAAATTATCACTACTTTGGTTTTAAGCTTATTTTTCGGTTGTCAAATAAAACACCTCTAATATCATGGTTGAATAAATAAGGTAGTTATGCTATCAGCTGACTTGAAATTTTTTTTCGCAGAAATTTAAACTTTCAAATTTGAAATTTGACAACGACAATTCATGAAGTTTCTCAAGCTTAATTTCTATATTAAACATTCACTATACAAAAATGTAATTTTGGCGAGTGACTTTGACAGTAAAACGAACTATTTTTGTTGTTGTTGGGCTATTGGCTATACCTTGTTTATTGTACCATGTGTAATATTACCTAAACTTTTTAAATTTTCTTTATTTTTAGTTCTTAAATTTTTGGCATCACCAAATGTTTTTTTCCACCTAACAAAAGAAAATCCCTAAGACCAAAGTTTTTTTGTTTATTAAATCCACTAAAAATAAAACCGATTGTTTTGATAATTTTAGACTTCTAGAAAAAAGTAATTGATGAAAGGGTGCAAAGCGATATTACGGGTCCTGCAGCGGACACAATCCGATCCGCTAGACGTTTTTGTTCAATAATATTTATACACTGAACACACTGGGGTTCAGATGTGTTATGAGTTTGTGCCGAGGTTTTATGATTATAACGCGCAGAAAATTAAAAATTATACAGATCGACTTAGAATTATTTTCTGAGTCGCTTAAGACTTGGCCATCTATCACGCAGAGAAAAGATATGGTTACACTATGGTCAAAATAAAATCTGCCTGCACTTAAGTATATAGCCATTGATCATGGTTTAATCACATTCATTACTTGGTGTCTACGGATGGTGAAGTAGCATTCACCCCTGCTGGCAACTAAATGTATTTTTGACCGTTGGAATATATATTTTTGTTTCTTAAATGAAATGTTTAATAAAAACATGGCATGCAATTTAATTTAATAAAAACCTCTATTTTTGAATAACAACAATAACCAATCCCAATAAATAATTTTAGGGATCATAGTATGGTTGAGTGTGAATCATACTATGGTTGTGGGGATCATAGTATGGTTGCTTGTGAATCATACTATGGTTGTGAGGATCATACTATGGTTGTATGAGAATAATACTATGGTTGTGAGGATCATACTATGGTTGTGGGGATCATAGTATGGTTATGTTTGAATCATACTATGGTTGTGGGGATCATAGTATGGTTATGTGTGAATCATAATATTGTTGTGAGGATCATAATATTGTTGTGTCACAACCATATACCCAACAATAGTATGATCCCCTTCGAATATTGTCACCCCAACCATACTTTTTTTCTGCGTGATTCTTTAAATCAAGGTCTAGGTCGCAACTAGTATATGCCGATAACAATGAAGATTATTTTGTTTTCGACTAATGACGGTTGGCATTGAAGAAATCAGTCCAAGTTCTGATATAGTTTAGGGAGTACGAGTATCTCCCTATTAGACCCCAAACCAACCTAACAGCGGTAAATTTCTTCAGATTAAATGAAATTTGGTTTGTGGCGTAAATTTGCACAAAGAAAAAAACATTGCCGAAAATAGGCCGGATCGGTTCAAATTTTGATATAGCCCCCTTACAAATGTATCTCCCGATTTGGGGTCTACCAGACCGAACAGCGGCATATTTTATTAGGTTTGAACGAAATTCAGTTTTCAGCGTTATTTAGCACACAGGAAAAACATATATTAAGACTTGAGTTCAAAGCGTGTAGTGAGAGTAACAAGTAGTCGGTCTTGCACAAATTTTCAGAATCGTATTTACAGTAAAGACATTCGTTTTTTACTGTCTTTACCTGAGTGCAACAATATAATCTTAATCCAAGGTCTTATCAAATCTATACTTAATTTTTTTTAATAGTTAAACCTATGGTTTTAGTTTTATTTAGGAAAGTCGTCGGTCGACTTTTCTTCGTTATGGCCAGTACGAGATTTTCTGGTAAATTTTCGTCTATATGAAACAAAAGCCGTAGGTCGATTTTTCTTCGTTAAGATTAGTACGAGATTATCTGGTAAATTTTCTACTATATGAAACACACATGTTTGTGTGAACAAAAATCGAAAACAAAATTTGGATTTGATTTTTTTCCAGTCTACAAAAATTGCCTTGCCATAAGAAATATACGTGTTTGGGCGGGCAAATGAAATATGAATTGAAAATTTAACAGAGAAATCAGAACTGGTCTTAACGCATGTTGAAACGCTAAAGTTTTTTTCCGCCGCCTCTGCTTAAATTGTCTAATTCGAATGCTGTCAGAGTTACCAAAGTTATAATTTACCTTTGGTTAATTCTGTTTAGCAATTTACGTTTGGTGGTACTCAGCTGAAACGAAAAAGTGCCGGAATTTCCAACTGTTGTAGGGATGTTTATCACTAGCAGGGTAGACTTCTTTTTAGCCACCTCCAACGGAAAATAATATTCTGACAATTGTTTGACATTGGCAAAAATAAATAATGTTGTAAAGACATTTTTGAGGGTATTCAAATGAATATGAATAAAATAAGTTATTTTAAAATTAATAACGTCTGTTTCTTTCTACACTGCTTTACATGGCCTTTTTGGTGAAGAGAAAAGCCTAGTATTCACCTAAAACGAAATTTTCACCATTGGTAAATTCCGTTTAGCTATTTTCGTTTCGTGGTACTCAGCTAAAACAAAAAGGTGGCGGATTTTGCAACTGTTACACGGATGTTTATAAATGCACGGATGTTTATAAATTTAGCTATTTTCGTTTGGTGGTACTGAGCTAAAACGAAAAGTTTAAAGAATTTGCAACTTTTACAAGAGCAGTCTAGACTGTTTTCACCACCCGCGAAAGAAAATAATTTTCTGAAAATTGTTTGGTCGAGGAATATATTAAAATATGTTAACAAATGTAAATTCGTTTTTGAGGGCATTTAAATGAATATGTTTAAAATAATTTTTTTGAAAATGAATAACGGCTGCTTCCTCAACACTGCTCTACACTACAATTTTCCGTGTAGAGATAAATGTAAAACTCCTAAGCAAAAATTTCGTTTTAGGTGAATACTTGGCTTTAATCAGTAATTAATTGACCTCAAGCTTATCTAATTAATTACTGATTTATATCCAAAAAATGTACTGTAAATTAATTTTTAATGGGATTTAAATGAATATGATTAAAATAAATTATTTGAAAATAAACAATGGCTACTTTTTCTACACTGCTTCTTTAATTAAATTTGTCCTTGTAGAAAGAAATGCAAAACTCATAAGTGATAATTTTGGTTTTAGCTGAATACTAATTTAATTTTCGTTAAAGTTGAAGAAAAAAAGTGCTTGTAAGTAATAAACATCCCTGTAACAGTTGCAAATTCATCCACCATTTCGTTCAGCTGAGTACCACCATATGAAAATTGTTCAACGGTATTTACCAAAGGTTTATTTCGTTTGCTATGGTACATGTATATCTTATAGTAGCTAAAATTTCGTTTTAAGTAAATGTGTACTAGGCTAATTTATACAATACAAAATAGTGTTGCAATCTGTGTTCCACTTGTATTTTCCAAGCAGTAATACCTTGTTTCTCTACGTCGAAGGAAAACATGAGCGAATGAAAGTCAGTCGCTCGAATTCGTCTCAGTTTGCGTTTCTCAACAACGAAACCTTTCGTTCATCTGCTCTTAAGTGCGTAATTATTGTATCTTACGTATTTGAGTTGCCGTATCCACATTTTTCAGATTTATTAAATTTTTTCTAAAAAATCCTACTAAATTGTATAGGCGTAAATAAAACCATGCCAACGAACACATAACTTAATAAAAAAACAAACAGAATAAAAAAACGAACAAAACAATCAATTGTTTCAAAACAAAACATACAAATTATTCCAAACAAAACAAACAAAATTTTTACAGCAAAACAAAACATACTGTGAAATCCTCCAGTCTACTTGTGGAAGATCCTAGGAGTGTACCTTTAAGCAGAGCTTCAATATTTGCTATCCATTTTTTTGGGGTTTTGCTTTCTTACTTATTTACCTATTTATTTTTGTCAGACGAAAGCAAAATAGAAAGTGATGACATTTGCTTCGCAGAGTTGACAACTCATTCGTGCTTGAGAAACAGCTTTTTGTGAGAAAACAGTTACGCGTTCTTTAAACTTGTCGTTCGAGTCATCGTTCGCATAGAATGTGATGAGGGAAACCCCCCTTTTTTTGGTTTTTAATTTAAAATGGCGGAGAACTTTGCCTTATATGCCAGGTTGATAAATCGATGGCTAACCAAGCCGTCATTTTCTCAATCACGTGATGATGTTAATGTAAAAACTTTTAAAATACAGTTACGATAACTGTAGTTATAAGTAAAACGAAATGACTCAGTCCCCAGAAACCGCAGCAGGGCGTGCGACCACACACCACGATATCCAGAAGCGAAGTGGAGAGACACCCAAATCATATTTCTTTTGTATACGAGGTGGCGTTCTTTCGACATTGAGAAACAGGCCATTAGTGTTTTTCGAAACCAATTGACATTTTGTGGCAAATAACATTGAAAAAAATTTAATAGAAGCAAATGTTATAACAAATTGTTTTATCACAATAAAAGCCAGGCGATCGTGTTTGTTCAAAAAGAAAATTTCATTCATCGTTTGATATGCGACATGGTTGAGGTCGGGCTCTAAGGACGTAAGTATGAACTTATGATTAAATATTTAACTATGAGTTCAAAAAAAACAAGCTGAGCTCTATACATAGACTCATGTACAAAACATAATCCTATAATTGTTTGTATTTGTTTGCTTCAACCTCTTCGAGACCTTGGTGCCGTCTGGTAAAGCTGAGGCACACAGCCGATAAACTGAACGAACTTTTACGAGAAGTTAAAAAACACACGATGAATATCAAACATTTTCGGAAATTTGTTTTTTGTGTTGTGTAAATTTAGTGTTTTCCGCGTTTAAGGTCCAATTAGTCTTGACGCTTGACGGTAGACAATCAGCTGTTTGAGTTGGGGTTGCATTTTGCATATGTTAGGGAGAGATAACTACAATTTGACTGTTGACGACGGTAGACTTCTGCAGGTTGCAGAATCAACCGTCAGCCGTCAAGACCGATCAGCTGTTTATTGTTTATATGCTACGAATCGACATTTTGTGCGCGATAATTGTTTAGAATTTGTTTTCGTTCTTGCAACTTAAAGCTTAAAGTTATGAATAATATACATACTTATGAACGAAGACAGTCTCTATATTTTGTACAAATTCTCTTCGATCAGCTGTTTTTGTTTTGTCTTACCGTCATAGCTAATCGCACAATATTGAGTATAACGTCAACCGTCAACACTAATTGGACCTTTAAACTATTTTGCGTCCTTGCGATTGTGTACGAATACAGACGAAAGTCAACTTACTAGGGACATAAATACTGTTACACACGTTTTATGCTGTAAAATAAAAAGTACTGAATGTTTTTGGACCAAATATTTTTTAATATATTTTTTTTGGTGTATCTTGTATCCAAAAATAATCTACTTATTCAAAATGCCCGCCTTTTGCCTTTACACACGCCTTAAGTCGCACTGGCGAATCGTCAACGAACCTCGTCCATTGGAAAATTGGCCACAGCTCAAACCAAAGCAGTCTTAAGAGATACTATGTGGGGGTATCTTTTGTCACAAACCTTGTCCTCTAAAACCGTCCACAATTTGTAATCCAATGGGTTCAAATCTGGACGGCCTGAGGGCCATTCTTCAGAGGAAATGAATGCTGGCAAATTGTTTCGAAGCCAGGCTTGGGACGTTTTAGCCTTATGGGCCGGCGCAGAATCCTGCTGGAAAGTCCATGGCTGGTTTTGGAACGGAATTATTATGAAGCTTCACAACAGCTTCCAAACCGGTTTCTTGGTAAACTTTGGCCGATGTTTTGACTCCTTGTTCGCAGAAATACAGGTCAGTGACCCCATCGTAAGAGACACCCCACCAAACCATGACTGAAGCTGGGTGATGACCCTTTTCCACCCTTGGGATCAGTTCAGATGCTTCCTTAGATGAACGCGCATACACTCTATAATTTTGCTTGTTTAATTTTTCCTGAACGGTAAAAATTTTTTCATCGGCGAACAAAATTTTTCTGTGCAAGTTATCAGCGTGCTTCACCATAAGACGTTTGCATATTTCAATCCTATTTGTTTTAAAGCTGCAGTCAATAAACGTCCGGTACGCCGTTTGAAAGCCCAAAGTCCCAAGTCTTTTGTAATGATTCGACTAATGGACTTTAGCGTGATATTCATCCCACGGGCCACGATTTTCTGTTTTCGGAGCGGATTTCTGTGAATTCTTGATTTAACGGCTTTGATGAAATGCGGTGTTTGAACAGAGAGTGGGCGGTTAGCTTATAACGCCATGGCGGTTAGCTTTCAAAATCCATATGACATTAACGGGGTGTGTTCAGTTCTACTATTGAAATGGGTGTGTTCAATGTTGTAACAGTATTTATGTCCCTACTAAGTATAAATAAACTAAGAATTTGTGCGTTGCTTAAGTGCTGTTTTTATACGATATTGCAAAGAAAAATAATTTCGTGCATTCTCTCTTTACTTATCGTCTTCGATTTAGCTCATCGTATACAGGCTATCGCCTTTGATTTCGTCCATCTTCTACAGTTAATCGTCTTTGGGTTCTGTAATGAAATCGAAATCAATTTACACATCACTATTGCAAAAAATATGCGAAGATACGAAAAATAATAAATGAAGTAGTGTTTTTTTTATTAAAAAGTGTTTGATACATTTTTCGTCATCCGTGAGCAGTTGCTCGTTGTTTCCATACAAAATTTTATACCCACATACAGGAACCGGCTGGAATTGTGTTTTACTATTGCTGTAGGGGAGAACTGCAGATAAGGAATGGATACGACCACGAAACCACCAATTTTACATATTTTGGTAGTGGGATTCCATCATAAATTAGGATGTCAGGTTGGAGGAATTCAAGTTTATTACATAAGTTACATAGCAAAGTTCGTTTGATTTTGTCTTCGCGTGTAGGTCGAGTTCTCATACCCTCCTCTCATTCATGGATCCAGCGGAAAGAACGAATGTCCCAGCGGTTGGAAATATTTGTCAACATTGGCTCTGCCTGATGGTTCACATAACTTTGTAGAGGACACGGTATTCTTTAATTTGCCCAGTCTAACGGATCCAACGGAGAGTGTGTATGGTGTGTCCTGTTTTCGTCAAATACCGGTTGAAAAGTTAAAAATTCGCACTGCCGATGTGACCCGGAGTACTGTGCAAAAGTCGGTGTGCTGCCTGGCTCGCTTGCCGATCTATGGTTATATTGAGGTGAAGCTGGCCTTAATTGCCGATGCATTCTTCGAGGAGGGAGATTTCTCAAGCACCGACCTCCTGGTGAAAGCTTATGAACAACTTAATGCATGCCTGCTGGATGGCGATGAATCATGTCGTCCGCTGCGTCATTTCCATGTTGGCATATCGCTGCGTGAGATAGTTTTGCAATGGCGTCACAAAACACTGCAGTTGTTCAAATTGTTTTTGTTGCAACGAAAGGTGATTTGTTTTGGATCTCCAGTACGCGGCATGTGTGCCTTGATTTTGGGCATATCTTCGCTTATACCTCGTCTGTTGGAAAAGGGTTTCCAAGAAGTGGCTTGCGTTCGCACTTCTCGTCCCCTTTCACCCATGCCGGACTACACGGAGGCACTGATTAAATCCAGGGACTGTAACATTTCCGGTGCAGTGAAAAATGAGGCCGACAAATCGCTGGCATATAGCACTGACAACTGCGTGGGAGACAAAGAGATTGTGGCACCAGTGAGAAAACTTTCGGATGCCTCTGTGGCCAGCGGCAAGTCAAGGAGTAGCAGTGCGTCACCTATCTCTAGAAAGGAAGCGGACGTTCATTCGGATTCATCCGCTTCTGTTTCAGCAGAGACAAGCGTAGATAAACAGTTGGAGCGTAGCAGTAGTTTTACCAAAGACGCCAGTCTGGATGCGACCAGTAAGTTGCTTCGCATATATTTCAATTTCGATATTTATTTTTTTTTACCTTTACCATAGCCATGCTTTCTGCCCTCACACTGGTAAATCCTGATGAGTACCGTGCTCCAGTTTCTATTTTTGCAAGTGGGAATCTTTGTTTGCCTTATCTCTCGTTGCCATACATGGACTTACTTACGGATCCGTCCGTGCTGAGCTATGTCATTGGAACCTCCAATGTCCTCTTTCAGCAAAGGCAGCATCTGGCCGATGTCCTGGTAGATATTGAAAATGCCAATTTAGATGTACGCGATGCAGAACTACGAAAACAGCTGACTTTGAGTACTGAGGATTTGCGATTCATGGATTATCTGCTGCGCCATGTCCAAGTGCCTAAAGAGGACGCCGAGGGTAGTGAACAGTGGATAAGGCAGAAATTTCAGGCCTATTGCCTTGCTCTATTGCGAACTGCCGTTTTTGCCCCGTCAACGGACGCGTCGGCGATCAAAGATGTTGATCACTTTAATGCGAATTTTATGTGTGCTTTCCAGAATACACAGTGCTATCAGGAATGGTATGACGTTAGGCCGGATACAGCATTTTTCGAAACCCTACCAGTGGGACATCCCTTTGCCGGCACTCTTTCGGTGACCGACATGAAATTGAAAATCGCTCAGTAAGCAGTACTAGACGAAAGTTGACGTTTGTAAACAGTCCTCAAGACGAATGTTTTTTTCTATTTCGTTCATTTCAGGACCATGCAGAATAGTGAAAGTGGTCGCAAAATCAACCATGCTGTTAATACTACAAGTCGAGCGGTGGGTGGTGCAATATCACAAGCAAAGGGGGCATTTTCGTATTGGTGGTCATCAATAACGACAGCACCCGTTCCAACAGGATCGAGTAATGGAACAGATACTCGTTCATCTAACTCCGAGTTGTCGCCTCAAACACAAGACATCATTCAAGTAACATTCCAAAACAGTGGAGAAACTATCGAAGAGGGTATCAGTGTACACACAGAGGAGAAAATAACATTTACAAGTATACACGGTGGGGATATTAGGGGAGCCGAAGCAAAAGGAGAGAGCAAAAGTAATGCCAGTGCTAGCAATGAAAAACTAGTTGAAAGTGCTGAAGAACTTATGGAGGAGAACCCGATAGAAACTAAAACACCTCTGTGCGGCGGTACACCACCAGCTCCAACAGAGCAACGTGGCGGTATTGTTGAAATCGGACGAGAGGCCGAAGTGCTAAACCAAGAGGAGAGTCAAACAACCAGCAACGAGCCAGCAGTTTCCAATAGCAGTAGCGTTTTCATCGTATAATACTCCGTGAGAGTCAGGTAGGCTGAAGGCAACACAGAATATAATAGTTTGTAGAACATACATACGTACGCGTATATGTATTTATGTTTGTAAGGCGACGACGGATAGGATAACCTCATGGCACGATTGTGTTTCTCGTTACAAATTATTATTTACATAACTATGTTTGATGATTTCGATTTGACATACAATGTAGTAACCACCACATTCAATAAGGAGTGATTTTCTCATGACGACAATGTCCAGCTAGGATAATGCAACAACATGCTACTGGCACACAACACTACGATGTGAACACTTAACTCCGACACACATACAGTATTACCACGTTGATGAGGAGGGCACCACCCGTCAGAAGGATGATGATAAGAGAAAAGTTATTAGGCTGCACGTAGCAGTCATCCATCCAATCAATGCGATGTGTGATTATTGTATTTTTTGTATTGTAACTTAATTTATATGGCAAATACATGTTTTGATGGGTCTCTTTAATTACTCAATAACTACGTTATATTTTAAAGTTTATTTATTATTGTCTCCAAAATTACGTGTTCAAATAAATATATTAACATATAAATGCCTATGTATATGGAAATTGGTATATTACAAACTGCAGCGAGTATTGGGACGAGGCGAATCTGATATAGCCTGGATAATGATCGGTGTAGCCCAAAAAGCAACAGAGCTGGTGGAATCATTAATTTTGCAATAGCATACACAGAGTGCGATACAATGGCTATAGTGAGAACTTATTTTGGATAGCAACTAATTTCCTGTTTCCGACCTGTCAACTGGCCGCCTGAATTTTTTCTTGTGCGTTATGTGAAGTCGAAATTCCTCGGCGATGAGTCAGCTTTAAATATAATACTAGTGGTGTTTAGGTTAAGGGTCGAAACTAAGACTTAACAGCGAAACTTCATTAGTTGCCATCAGGAACCTTGATTCTGATACGAGTATAAAAAATAGGCTTGTTTTTTTAGCAATCGAAAAAATCCTGTTATCAAAATAGAAATCAAAATGTGAATTACAAAAAATATGGAGGACAAATCCATTAAAAAAACTTGTTTTGAAATATTTCCATTTTATCAAGCTGGTTTCAATGGAATTTAGCGAACTAAAATGATGTCCCCCTTACTGCCTTTTTTAAATAAATTTCTTTCTTCAAATTTTTCAATTTTCCAAACAAACTATTTTTGACACGCTTTTTTAACACATTCTTGGCAGATAAATCAAATTTCGTTTTTTATTAAAAATTTTAAATTATTGGTCTATATGTCAGGATCGAACCCAACACCAAATTTCAGAAAACGACAAAGTCAATAGCTTTTAATGGTTACTATCCATCTGGCAAAATACGTCGAGATACAAATCCCACTAATTGATCAACTCACTAAACGAAAGTCGTTTTTTAAAATTTGTTCCCATAAAAAGTAGATGAATTGCTAGAAATTTGATTTATGTAACCCTATAATATAAATGTAAATTCTATCTCGAATAAATGCATATGTGACGCGCAAAATAGAAAGGGACATAAGGTTAAAAACCAGTTTTGTTCAGGAGAGCCATTTTAAAGATTAGGTCCCATTCTATTTGCGCTTAGAATCGTCGATTTCACTTTCATAAAACGCGCATATCTCTGGGAGGGAACACTTTTGGGGCATGGGATCGGTATCATTCGATGCTCAGATGTTATCCACATCAAAAAAAAGAAAAAAATTAAAATTGATTTTTTTTACCCTTAGGTCCCTTTCTCTATGCGCTAGCAACTTATGTTGCTAGCAACATTTCGTTTGACAAACCAAAAAGAATCAAACTTCAAGAGATTTCATCGACGAATTCGAACTTTGTGGCGATTCAAGCTCATGTGTACAGTACATTAAACAAGGTATAGTCATTAGCCCAACAACAACAAAAATAGTACGCTAGATTGTCTAAGTCACTTGAAAGAGAATGTCTAAAATACATTTTTGTGAATGTTTGGTGATAAGTGTGAATGTTGGATAAAGAATTTTTCCTTTACAAACTTTAACAACCGCCATTGGCAAATTGCAAAATTGACAATTTAAATTACTACGAGAAAATATCTAAAATCAGCTGTTAGCATAACTCTACCTTCTTTATTGTACCATGCTCATGTGCATGGATGGGGTTATTATCAATAAGTGCGTTCGTTTACTTTCCCAGTAAAAATTTGCAAGTTTCTACTTTTGAGAGCGTAAGGCCAATTTTAGCCCCTTCATTAAAATTTGCAAGAAAGGAAAACGAACAGCTTCCAGTAAAAATTTGCAATGAAACAGCTGATTCTGTTTACTGTTTGTATACATTTCATTTTATTTTGAATTTTAAAGTGTTAAGATTTGTAATAAAAAATGAGCAAAAGAAAACTTGACATTAAGTGTTCGCCAGGAACTTTCCTTAAACTTTCAACCGGCATGTATTCATACATGGGAACTGTCGAATTTATGTTTATTATGAAAATTAAATATTTATTGTAGATGAAGATTTTAGGGCCATGGTGACGAAAGAGGCAACGGGCATGGAGACGTTTGATTAAATTATTTTCACTCCTAACGAGGTAGATGCCTCACTGGAGCCGAATTTCGACGACAAAAGTCCTTGCTAACATATATAAGTATATTAAATAAAATAATGTATTTTTACTTTTATTTGTTTAAATAAAACAGCTGATTTCAAACATCTGTTCTATCTTGCAAATTTTGGTTGGCTAAAATTTCTCCAACCAAAATTTGCAAACTCTCTAACATCGAACTGTCAAAATTTTCACTCTAAAATTTGCACAAATTTGCAAGTAAACAAACACATTAATACTTGACATAAAATCATAATATGGAATAAAGAATAAACGAAAAATGTATAATCGGTAAATCGCTCCATTCCTGCATTGGAAAATTTTTAAAAATGTCTAAACAATCTGTTTAAGTTGAGTAATATAATATCTGCATTTCGTGTACATAAACTTAAGAAATATAAGGGTAGAACCTTTTTATGACTTTTTATGACAAACCACATTCGCAGCATTTAACAGCTGTACAGGCTGGTACAAATTTCGATGTTCCTGTTAAAATGTGTCAAACTCCATATGGGTGATTCTGAGATTATGGGTCAATTTCGACATCATTTTTGGCATTCAATATTTTGCAGAATTTAATATTTAATTCAGGTAGATGTCTTAGTTCTAAGAAAGACTAGACATTTTTAAATCAAACTTTTTTATCAAAATTTTGATTTTTAACGGAATCATGCAAAAATTTAAAAATATGACCTCCAGGGTAATGACTCATTGGACAGAGAAATGACGAAGAGAATAAAATACATATGTATGTATATAGTACTTTTTCTTTAAAATCAACAAATTCATTTTAATTCAGTTCTTTTGTAAAACTAATAAAAGAAAAAATCTGTTAATCGCCATTCTCCTGTAAAAAAATGTTGGCAGGGAAATGATGAATTTCTACAAAACCCCGTGAAATGTTTATTTAAGTACTTTCCCTTACAAAATTGACTTGAGCTGGATGTTTATACATACTTGCAATAAACACAAAAAAACACTTGCAAAAGTATAAAAAGTATTAACTTTCTTTTTAAAAAACAACACAGGGGAATGACCCACTTAAGTGTGAACGTTCGTAACGAGTGACAAAACTCGACTTACTTAATTTTAATAAGACTGTTGACGAAAAAACTATTAGATGAGCACCCACTTCAAGTAATGTTCAATCATATTTGAGTTGCTTCAAATCAAGATTGGTTTGGAAATTTGAATTTAAGGGAATATATGATTTTACAGGGGAATACTGTGTATTTTCAGGGACAGAAAATAAACATCCATAACAATATAAATTGAATATAAAATTATAATCGTTAATAGCAACAAAATTAATTGAATATTATTTTTTACTTTGGACTGGTTTTATTTAATAAACAATAAATATTTTTGTAAAAAATTGAGAAAATTTCAATTGAAAGTAGTGCCAGGGACAACTAGGGTAATAATATTTAAACACTTTGATAGGAAATTTTTTGAAGAACAAATAATTTTTTTAAAAAACAATTTTAAAGACTTTAGAGTCCTATAAAGATTTATTGTATAGTAAATAATAAAGTATAATATATTTTATTTTTCCGATTGAAACAACCAAGGACAACAAAGTGGCCCATAATCTCAGAATCAACCATATAGGAAAATTGCGTGAACTCGCGGCTAAAAAGTTGTGAAAAAAGCAGTACCGAGTTTAATGTCGTTAAATTTTCAAAAATTGTGTCTGGCAATCACCGTTAATCAAAAGCATGATAAACGGTGATCTACAAATGAATTTAATAAAATATTTTTTAAAAACAAAAGTGGAAACCACAAACTATAAATGTTTTCAATGATGCCAACAGTATTATACTTTCATGTAAATTAGCGTCAAAAACAAAATAAAATGTAGTCGACAACACTAATCTGGTAATGCCAGTTTCAGCAAAGAAAAATAATAGTACCAGCCTTAAAGTTTAAATTTTATAAAGTGGTTCTGCCTTTGAATAAAATGTTCCGGCACATCGCAAGAAATTTGCAAGAATCTCTCATTTCTTTTGTGTTTTGTTTGCCGAAATTATATATTATTTGTCGATTGAAAATATCAATCTTTTGATGAAACATTTTTATAACTAGGATTCGGAATAAAATGCACTAAAAACTAAATAAAGTGCACCAACAAATATGCCATAAAATATGCGTCAAGAAAATATTTTTTAGAAAGCAAACTAGTCTAAGTAATTTCTTTTTTCTGCACCTTAACTAAAACTAAGAACATCTGCAATTTGCACAATCTGGAATCCAGAACTGTTGCCATAATTCTTAATTTAAACGTCATTCATTATTTTCAGTTTCGTCGCTAATGAATAAATCCCTCTTGTTCCGTAATTGACCCTATTCATTTTATTCAAATTTGTTTTAACTATTGGTAAATACTTTATTTTTATTGAAGTTTCTTACATAAGATGGATAAATGTTTTCATTTCTCAAAAATATGCATAAAATTTAAGCAAAATATGCGTTAAAAAATTATATTTAAACAAAATATGAATTTCATACCAAAATATGAGAAAATGAATTTTGCAATAAAAATCAATGGCATTTAATTGCAAAATACTTGATTCGCAAAGGTATTAACCAAAGTTACTCTCAGACTGACGACAACATAAATGCATTTGCATAGAATTCCGATCCCTATTCCAAACCACAGAACGGGCCATGCCACAATATTACAGGTAGTTGCATCAACTACAGCAAGTACAACAATACAAGAACAGCAGAAATTTTTAATTGTAGTGTAATACAACGACGTTGTCAAAGTTGCTTGTTGACATTTTCAGTTAAGTTTTAAGCTCAAACTACTTTTCAAATGTCTGAAAAGAGAATTGACAGCTTCGCTACAAATACAATGGAAACAGTGTACGATCAGCTGATTGCCGACACTACCTGTATTATTGTGTCATGGAAAGGCCCAGAAAGTACGTCTTGGCAAAGTTATATTGTTTTAACTTTTAATTTTTTTGTGCGCCGAACGTATTTCAGTTACACTGATCAAATAGATACAGCCAATATTTTATTTGATAAACGGCACAAGGAACGCATTTTATTAAGTAGTGCCGTTAATCTTTATCATGATCGATTAACTGATTTCATTAATCGCGGACATAGACATGGTACTTGGGCTGGACATTTAGGGTTAAAGTCCGTTTAGGGCAAACGCCGGTATTTACAAGAACGGTTACTACACTTTTCAAGGCAAATGTATTAACATGGTTTTTATACTCAAAATGTCGACGGCATCATGAGATGAGAATTTCAGATGTAAACCTATTCGCTCTTGGAACCTGAGTTTCTTGTGTTTCAATCGCGTGCACTACCTATTACACCACACCCGACTACATTTTAGTGGTGTTTTAGGCAGATGACAGAGTTAATATACATTAAAAATTCACAAACGCATATTAAAATTGTATGGTGACAGACAGTGCCAGTCTTTAGTAAACAGCTGTTTGATTGTAAATTACTGTTTGTCAACTTAATTTTTTGCCATTTACTTTGACAAAAAGTGGATAAAAGAGTAAATTACGATTAGCAGCTATGATGTCGAGAAAGCTGAAAGTACTTTTGCTGAAATTGGCCAATGTAAAAATTGTACATGCACTACAAACCATAAATCTAAATATGTTGCTACAAGTTGGGTTCGCAGTAGTACACTCTGAAATAAAAGCATGGCAATTGTGGAAATTTGCAGTGTATAATATTTTCGTGGAGGAAATAATTCATATAGAGAATTTTGGAAGGACGGCAATATTACTTTTTGGTATTGTGACGTCGGATAACAGCCGCTGATTGTGAGTACAGCGGTTGTTTGTGATAAATTGTGACAGTGTTGCCAGATTTTAATACCTAAATGCAGTATAAAATCACATTGATTTTGTACATTTACGTCAGAGTTAATGCGGTTTGGGAGAAGATAATTCACCAGTTAGTTTGCATAAAGTCTGTTAATGCACATTAACGCTGTCGTCTGTCTAGGCGTTAAGTCTCGATAAATAGTACTGGATAGCAAAACCGCAACAGTTAAGTCATTTATAAACAAAAAGTGCCAAGTATATTTCTTTAAAAAGGGAAAAATAAGAAAAGTTGTAAAATTAGTTGTTTGTCGCCGTTTTTAGTAGTGGGCGATTTGCTTCTTCTTTGCAAATAAGGTAAAAAACAACACTTAAGTAACGCACAAATTTTAGGTTTTTTTTCACATTCGTTTGTACACAATCTCAAGAACTCTCGATGCAGACTTAATGGTCAGAATTGAGACGCAAAAAACACTAAATTGGCACACATTTAAAACAAAAAAGCAGCTTTTCCAAATGATTATTACTTATCTCTGATTTTCGAATTTTCGATAAAGCTCATATCCAAAAAGTTTTCAGCTAATTTTTTGTATTGTTTATCGCCTTTGACAATTATAACGGCCAAATGCTCGCCAATGTCTTAATGGAGGTTCAATGTCGTTAATTAGCCGAATTATCTCACCCTTTAGCGCTTGAATTCTTCTTGGCTTATTGACGTACAATTTTTCTTTAAAATATCCCCAAAGAAGGAAGTCCAACGGTGTCAAATCGCATGATCGTGGCGGCCAATGAACATCAATACGACGCACAGTGTTGCGAAAGCGGAATTTTTTGGAAATCATATTGCCTAAACTGTATTTTTAATTGTATCGATGAGAAACTTCTACAGATTGGTCAGAATGAAATCCCAAACAGAATGAGTGAAAAAAAAATTTAAACCGAAAAAAATTGTTGGGTCAAATTTTCAACAAAAGTCAAAAAAAAAAAAAATTGTTCGAAAAATTTACAAAAAAAATTTATTTTAATTCTTCTTTATTTCTGATAAATACCCTATGATTAGTTTTTTAAATAAATTATAGGGTGGTCCGAACAAGAATTATAAACGTTGAATTTTCATGATTTTTCGATATTTGTTGAAAAACTCTGAAATTTTATAAAAACCAAAATCTATTTCATTTCTTATTTGAAAGGTGACAATCAAAGCTTTAATTTGATACCGAAGTCAATAGCTTCAGTTTTAAGAGAGTTATGCTCATTTTTGTGGAGTGCTAGAATAGATATATAGAATAGAATAGTGATTCCGAGAATTTCCGTTCTATTTCTATGGAATAAATACTGAGAGGGATATACTAAAATCGCTATAACTCCCAGGAGGGCAGGTATGGGCAGCTGATTTTTTCACAGTTCGTTGAAAACAAATTATGTAACATTTCTGTAGTGGTTTGGAACTGGGACTCTCTGGGACTTTTTAGATATTGCTTACCTAACCCAAATTTAAAGGAAAAATGGACCTTTAGTCGGGTTTTCGTTCTAAAAAAGGTGCATATGAAAATGTCTCAAACAACATTCCTTTTTTTTACAGAAGATACCTGTCCGAAGGCAGATTTTTTTTCCGAATCAAAATATCTGTCACCAAAATCAAATGAGATCATTTTGAATACAGCCCTGAAATCCCCTCTTTTCGTGAAAATTTTGTATATTTGACTTCTAAAATCAATTAAAAATCAACGGGCCAACATAAAAATAAGCTTTATGTGTTTTTTGTTTACTTGGAATGTCTGTGACAAAATTGCATCATTAAAAACACTGAAAAAAATAGTCGGAAAAAAGTTACTTTTCCACTAGCCGCAACACAGTGCGACGTGAGATAACAAAGCCATTGCATTTCTCGCTCAAAATGGCCATTGTTTGGGAACCATATATCGTTCAGGTCCATATTCGCTATTTCTGAACTTCGTTATCATCTCGCAATAGTAAACATGATTAACGGTAACTGCTTGGCCGCCCTAACTTATGAAGAAGTATGGCCCGAACACAGAACGAAATGGGCGAAGTGTTTTCACATATCTTACAGACCCGTTTAGCTGAAATTTGCGCAAAAGTTTCCCGATTGGTCGATTATGCTGACCAAAAACATCACGAGGTGCCCGTATAAAGGTCCAATTAGTCTTGACGGTTGACGGTAGGCAATTAGCTGTTTAAGTTGAGGTTCTATTTTGCATGTGTTAGAGTGAGATAACTACAATTCGACGGTTGACGACGGTAGACATCTGCAGGTTGCAGAATCAACCGTCAAGACTAATTTGACCTTTAAGGTCCATTTAGTCTTGACGGTTGACGGTAGGCAATCAGCTATTTCAGTTCAGGATTGCATTTTGCATGTGTTAGAGGGAGATAACTACAGTTTGATGGTTGACGACGGTAGACTTCTGCAGGTTGCAGAATCCACCGTCAACCGTCGAGACTAAATGGGCCTTTACGCCCATTACCGTAAAAGGCTTTAATAGCCCTAACGCAAAATGGTTAATTTTGTCAAACACTGAAAGAAAGAATTGTCAAATTAAGTTGGGAAAAAAACTTCATGTTAAGGTATGACTCACAATTAACATCGTGCATAGTGGCTGGATACCTATCGAGTATATGGCTCTATCCAGGCTTATTACTTCAAAGGCTCCAACAAATTATTTTTCTAAAATGTTTTTTCCAGAATCAAGTACAGAATTGCACTTTCTGCTTACAATTAACTTTACTATTGTGATTTTGCTGTCCAGTCTTATTTATCGAGGCCTTACCAAAAACACCACTTTTATTTTATCACCCGTCTAGTTTAAATGTCACAAAGTGGCAACTCGCTCTCAACAATTCTAACAACTACCAAATAAAGAGAGCTTTTATTAAGAGAGTCTTATTTGCATATGATGGAATAAGTTGATTAGCAAGTTTATTGTTGCCCACAAGCAAGAGACCAATCTCAGACAAATGTTTTACAAAAAAATAAGTGAAAGACCGCGTGGTTGTCAAAACGCATAAAGAGAAATGGTAAAATGTCATCCCTAAAAGCCCTTGTGCGAATGTGTGTTTGCCTGTATGTACAATATTGAGAATGAGTGATTGAGTGTGAATGTATGTATGTATATCTACTGCTTGCTTGCTTAGCAGTCAGCCTGTTTGCAAGGCTCTATATTTCAGTTTGAAATCTTAAGTCAATGAAGTCTGTGGTAAGCTGCTTCAAGTTCGCGCTGTTACCGCCGCGACTAAAGTTGTCTGGAAAAGATGTAAGTCATGATGAAATTCTTGTAAACTGTTGTTTTTGCTGATTGTTGTACAAGTGAAAATAAAAGTATTCTGCCATTCATGCATTTGTTAATGTTGCACTTAATAAATAAACAAGAAATATTAGATGCAAGTGTTCTGTTTTGTGCGTGCATAAAATTAAGTTGGAATCTCCGACAAAGAACTTTTCGAGAACAAAAAAAAGACCAACATAAACAGACTCTCGGGGGAATCAGCTTTTTTATTGCATAATGCGAAAAATTCACGAATAATTATGTGTATGCCTGTTTTATTACATTATTAAAATAATATCAGAGGATAACAATAAATAAAAAAGAAACCAATTATGTGATTTATACCGTGGCTATTAACAAATTATATACTTCACACACAAACAAACACACACTTTATATACTATGTATCCATGAATTTATCAGTCTAACAAAACAAGAATGTATGTTTGTTGGGCGTTCGTCTTGTCTTCTCATGAATGGTGGTTTAGAATATTTGGACACACACACCCCAGCCACACTCGTGAAGTTCCTTCCTTCCTGTCTGACACCGTGTTTCGGTAGGTGTGTTTGTGTAAAGTCCGTGTGTTTCGTTTAGCGAGTGGCAAGTGAGAGTAGCAGTTGTGCTTTTCGGGTAAAATCAATAGAAACAAATTTCAAAACACTTCGCAATAACAAGCAACAACTCAAACTCTTGTTACATTTAATGGGAAGAGTGAGCGAAAGAGAGAAATGTGTAACTAGTGAGTAGAACAGTGATAAAAAGAGAATGCATACATATGTTGTGCGAGTGAGTGCATACGAATTGTTATTTACGTACATACGTTGATTTCTAATTGGAAAGTGACGTAGTTCACATATCCTCGCTCCCTCCAAGTGCTAATAAAAGCTAAACAAAAAGAAAGCATCAGCTGATTGTCATACGCAAACAGATGCAGGGCCGGAATAAACCTTTACTGTGCCTAGAAAAGAGGCAAATAATGGAAGTTAAACATAGTTTATGGGTGCGAGTTTAACAGAACAAATATGTTGCTTTAACCTTGCTGATTGTTTTAAAAGAGCAATGCAAATGCTTACAGGGACGGATAAAACTTTTATAGTTCTTCAAGAAAAATACAAAGAACAGGGACACAACGGAAAAAACAGTTTTAGAATGTGAGTTAAACAAGGCTCAATGGTGTGAGTTAACAATGAAACAAATATAACCTTTCTTGTTATTTTTCAATATTGATACAAACACATCTAGGGACGGATAAATGCTTTAACATGCCCTCTTAAAACGAAGAAAGTGGGCACTATGAAAATAATACAGTAAACAACGGATATAAGAAAGTCAACAAATACCACAAGATTTCTTCTTATATCCGTTTTATCTTATAAGCATTTTTTGTTTTTAACTAACTTATTTTGAAATTTGTTGCTTATAGAAATATATAACTTTAACAAAAATTGTATGTCTATCTACGACCATGCCCGGAAATGCAACCTTTAGGTAATTTTGGAGAGGTAAGGGTTATCTTTTAAGAGAAAGAAACAAAAAAACTCCGACCACTGGTTTATAACTTTGCAGTTTTACCCAAGTACCCTTTGACCACAAGTCTGAAAATTTTCAAACCGCTGCCGTCGAGACTAAATGGGCCTTTACGCCCATTACCGTAAAAGGCTGCCTTTTCGCCCCCTTGGATTTTCGGGTATGGCTAAGCCAAGGAATACGATGGTGAAATTTGTCCAGTCGTGAATGAATCACCCTGTATACGTTGGTCTGATATGAATTACTTTTATTACTAAAACAAAGTAAAGTAACAAGGTATTTTGTAAAATAATATAATAAGCGTTTGTTTCTTATATGAGGTGTTCTTATATCCGTTACTTGCTATAATGCTTTGGATTGTGATTTAAACTAAGTTTATTGGTGTGAGTTTGATTCATTATTCAGTGTTACGTTTAGTGCTGACGTCGCCATTCGGGTACTTTTGTAATGGGGGATATATGAGAACATTGACCGATTTGTTTCACCAGTGTTAGAAATAATGTGCATATTTTAAGCTTAATCCTATTAATGAATTCCTTTATTTATTTAAAACAAGTGGACGGTTTAAGTTTGTCCGGGCCATCATGGATCCCGGTACAATATGAACATGAACACGTAACGTCGACCTCTTTTCCATCAGGGTGTTTTTCTATACCAATATCATAATTTTAGGTTTGTACTGCCTATGTGACGCCTTTTTGACCTATATGAACACAACATAGTCTAAAATAATATGTTACTTTTTATTTCATTTTGTTAAAATTAAATAACGACCGGTCCATTATTTTGGCCATTAATGCGATTTTTTAAAGTGGGCGTGGCACTGCCCTCTTTTCAGTCTGTGTGTGTTTTGTTCCATGCCATTACCATATGTTCAAATTATCGTCATATCGGCACAAGGTTCATAAGATGATAGGGTATTTCGAAATGCCAAAACCAAACTAAACATAAATCACTTGACAGCTTACAAAATGGCCGCCAGTTATAAAAGTGCTGCCAACATAAACTTTTATACCTCTATAAAAACACCCCTTATAAGCAAATAACCAACCAAAAAATACAAAATATAGTGATTTTTTCAATGGTTGACTCAGCGCTTGTGTGGGAAAAGTTTTTACCACTTAACTATTTTCAATGCCAACAGTTATAGTCCATCAAGACGTACGAGGGCATATCAATAATTCCGTTACCTTTAGAATGAAACACAGTTTTTTTTGCAAAAAAAAAAATCAACATAATCTTCTTTTAGCTCAATACACATGGTGCAACGTTTCTCCATTTTTTGAATCCCTTCCAAAAAACAGGGTTTTTCGAGGTCCATAAAATAGATATTTTTTTGAGCTGAATCTCTTTCAACCAGGCCATTTCTTTAGGTTTGAAAATAGGAAATGGTCACTAGGGGCTTAATCCAGAGAATATGCCGGATAAGATACCAATTCGTAACCCAATTCATGCAACTCTGCCATTGAGCCTGCACACGTTTGCCCCCGTGCATTATTTTGATGAAAAATAACTTTTTTCTTGACCATATGTAGTTGTTTTTTAAATCCTCGTTAAATCGGTCCAATAAGTTGGCATAATATTTGCCGTTAATTGTTTTTCCCTTTTGAAGGTAATCGATGTGGATTATCCGACGTGCATCCCAAAAAAACTGTTGCCATCACCTTATTGGCCGACGAAGTGACCTTGGCCTTCTTCGGAGCCGGTTCACCCGGAGAAACCCATTCTTTAGACTGCTGCTTGGTCTCCGGAGTGTTGAAATGGGTCCATGTTTAATCCACAGTTACAAAACGCTACAAAAACTATTTCGAATTGCGGTTAAACAACTTCAAACCATCCTTTGAAGTTGTCACACGCTTACGTTTATGGTCAATTGAGTGCAAATGCGGCAGACATCTTGCAGGCAGCTTTCTTAAATCCAACTGATCATGTAGAATCGAAACCACACTGTCACATGAATGCGTATGGCATTAACAATCTCACGCACTTTTACTCTTCGGTCGGCCAACAGTATATCATGGGTTTTTTCGACATTTTCAAGTGCATTGACCTCAATTGAACAGATGTTAAACACAAACTAAATGACGGAACTCTCTCAAAATTTGACAGTAGTCTATTAACATATAATACTTGATGGAAGCAGTATTGAATTTCATATAACTACGAGGGAAGTTGGAAAAGTCACGAAATGATTGATACGAGTATGCCCTCGTATTTCTGTAAAATTTTATTCACCTAGCTTCAATAGTGCGAAGTGTAGTTTGCTATCCCTAGACAAACAGACGGACATGGCTATAAAATCTAAGAATTTTACGACGATTCAGAATATATGTATATTTTTTATATGTATATTTTTGGTTGTAAGAAACATTTGCCATGGAACTTATTTTTAATACCCTATACAAATGATGTGCCAACACTGGCTCACCCAAAACAGATGCTTTCGTTAAGAAGTAAAAGCTTCTCACAGACCAAATCTGAGGAATTGTGATACAAAATCCCTTTCCTTTAATCGGTTCTAGAAACATTTTTCAAAATGTCACTCTGGTTATTTTGTTGTCAAATAATTCAATACGCATGATGATATAATTTTTTTTTGTTTTTACAGAAACCATGTAAACCGATACGCCATGCTAAAGCTATTTTTGAGAAACCGACTGTAGGTTTAACATAAAAACCGAAAGGTCGGTTTTTGGATTGGGCACTAGTTGCAGCGCTGACGATAGTTTCGATGGTCTAAACTTAGTTAAAATTAATCTTTATTAAAGATTTTCTATTGGCTGGGCAGAATGACAAATTCAGTTTAAGCTACGTTCGCAGATTTGCAAACAAAGTTTCAATTGTATTTGGAAGTCTTTTAAAATTTGTATTAATCTAAATGGCGTATTCACACACAAAAATTAAATTCAGAATCACTAGATAGGGACACGTTTCAAATATTTATCGTGTTGTGTATGAGAGTTATAGGACACGAATATTCCGGCGCCAATTGGGACTTTTTCAGCGAAAAAGGTGTATGGGGTAGAAAAAGTGGCGACGATTCTATGATGCCGCATACTTATTCCGCCACGAGTTTCTATGATTGGTTTTAACGACATCTCCCTGTTGGTTATAAGCTTCTTATCAATATTATATTTCTGTATGTATGTGAACGTTGTTTCATTCTTCTTTACTTTGCGGTTGTTAACATTTCACTTAGTATATTTCATATGTATGATGGGAGAAGGGTTTTTACCCTGATACTGCATACAACAATCTAATAATGTCAGTTTCTTAAACATTTTGTAACATTGAAAAATGTTTGCATAACTAAAAAGAAGCCATTTAATTTAATGATGGTTTATTGTGTCATCAGTCAATGTGGACGATATATTAATGTTAATAAAATGGAAGTTGATACAGGGTGGAGCGCGGTAATTTGCTTATTTGGGAATGAAATAAAAAAATTATGAACCTTAGAAAAATTTATTTTATATTTGAATTACTCGTATATTGAACAGTAAGGGAATTTTTAAATTACATATGTACATGGTTTTAAATAGTGTACACCAATACCCCGGTTTGCGTCGCTAATTGGGACCGGACAAACGCGACGCAAACCAAAACGACGCAAACTGAATCACGTTTTTCCATACGTTTGTATGGATTTTCATTTAATTGGTTCTGAGATTCATAATTTGGGCTAAAAAAATTGATTTTTCAGAAAAAAAAACATATTTTTTTTCGAAAAATAGGTTTTATTAAAATAAAAATATAACAGTTCATGAGAAAAACGTAAAAAAAAACAACAAAAATAGATTGAAATTAAGATAAGGAATTCATAGTATAAAATCAAAGTCTACATCGATGTGTTAATTTTAAAATCTAAGCTTGAGTCATCTGAATCGATTATCATTTCTACGGTTGGATTTGTCGATTTTGCTGATCTTTTTATGAAATTATCTAAAGTTAATTGGATTTTAATAGCCTTTTTTTCCAAATAGATTTCCTTATAACAATTGATAGCATCGGTCACAACTCTAGAGAGTTTTAAACTGCGATCTTCAACCGGGTCATTGTTTTTAAAAATATCCTTTGCTTGCGATATCAACTGCATCGCTTCAGAAATTTTAGCTGCAGTGAGTCTTTTTTCATATGATTCGACCTCAAGCGGAAGTGTTTCGTCGTCCAGCGCATTGTTACTCTGAGTTGCAATCAAACATTCGTTTTTTAGCTCTTCGTCGTATAATATGAGATCATTAATATCTTCTTCATCCATTCCAACAAAATGGATGAAGTTCTTCACATATGTGTGGAACTTTATTAATATCTTCCGTATCTTTGAGAATGCATTCTGGCCACAATTGACGCCAAGTTCCGTTCATGCACGATTCTTGTACTTCTTTTTTTCCCCAGATTTAAAACGTTTTAACATGCCCAGTTTTTGTTCTAAGCTTATTTGCTTTCTTTTTTGACTCATTGTTGCAAAATGTTTAGATTAAACTTCACTTCAGCAAATGTAATTTGCAAATGTAATAACTACCCTCTTTTTCAACCAGCAGACAATCTTCACATACATATTTGCATTAGAAATAAACGGGAAATCCCCCCTTTTTCTGTTTTAGCTTTGTACAACTTTGAAATGAAATATGAACGCAAAATTAAATATAAATGGGAAATCACAAAAAAAAAACAGTGTCCGAAAAAAATCGACGCAAACCGAATCGACGCAAACCGGGGTATTGGTCTGGCTAATGTCGACCTTCGCTATCCACACACTGCTGCATACGTTTTCGCAAGTTTTCATGAACTCCAACAAGTCGACTGGTATTCTGCCAATTTCTGCCTGAATATTGTTAATTAGGTCCTCCAAGGTGTTGGAATGGTTGATATACACCTTCGACTACAGGTAACCCCAAAGGAAAAAAAACGCATGGGGCTAAGTCTGGTGAGCGTGCCGGCCAGTTCGCATCACCCTCAAAGAGATAAGCTGTCCAGGAAACATTAGCCTCAATCAATTCATGGTAACCCTCGCTGTGCGTGCAGTGGCACAATCCTGTTGGAACCATGTATTCTCTAATTGCATTGCCTCAAGAGCCAGAAATGCCAAGAGCAAGTGATTGCTTCCGAGCAGAGCGTTTCAGAGATTGCAGTAATGCTGCTCTAACTCTCTCGATGCTTTGTGGTGTTGTAATCCTTCGCTCAGGTCCCCTTCGTACACATGTCACATTCCCTGCTGTTCTCAATGAAGTTACCCAATTTACAATTGATTGCCGTCCAGGAACATGTCCGCGTGGGGGAAACAGCGAATCGTTAACAAAAAGCACGCTGCACTGCAATGATCGAGTGCGCATTTGAAAAATACGCTTCAACACAAAATGACGCGTCCAATGCATGATGGCAACTGAAAGGCAGGCGAATACAAATCTCCCGTCAGCCACTATAAGCCACGCAGTGCCGCCACAGCCTGCAGTGCATAAAAGCAAAGTACCGAATAATTTTTTCTATTATTTCTATGAAATAGTATAAATAAAAATCATTTACCAGGGAAAATAAAATTAAAAAAGTTGATTGCAGTGAGCCATACACATTATCATACAAAAAGGTGATTTCCTTACAAGAAATTGGACCGGTCCGGAGCCAGTCAAGTGACAGGTCCCTCATGAATGGGGTCCGGTCCCCTTACCGACCCAACTATAAGAAAATAACCGGTTATTTTTACATGACTTTGTCATAGGAGGTAGTCAATTGACAACTACTCAGATACCACGTGATGTATCAGAAGACTAATAAAAATGTTCAGGTACCGAAAGTGTCATATCCATTACATTTCCGAGTCCATCCTATGCTTCCATTACATCAGTTTAATTTAAGGAAAAATTTGATTTCAAAAATTTTGATCTGAATGTAAATTTTCATACAAATTTGAATATATTTCTAAGCTAAATCCGCTTAAAGTGGATTTGAAATCCGCGGATATGTAAAATCTTTTGTGTGCGGTTTTATTTGCGAAGTTATAGCGCGAATTTGACGAGTTTGAAATTTCAAGCAATTGACTCCATTAAATCCATACCGAACCAGTTCTGTGACCGGTTCTTTTTCAACCATTTTGATTTCGTACATTCGGAGGCATAAGAAAAAATAAACATTTTTAAAAAATGAAACAATTCTGAAAAATGAAACTTATTTGAAAAATAATTTACGAAAATTTAAGCTCTTTTGCGAATGCAAATATTCCAAAACTGATTTTTACGGTTATTCTAAAACTGGTTTTTGCAACTGCAAAAGCGAATATTCCAGAACTGATTTTTGCGAGGGCGAAAGTGCAAGTAATCAATATAGTGCGAATAATTCGCATTAGAAAAGAAACTGGTAAAATATACTGCGAATAATTCGCATATGCGCATTAGAAAAAAAACTGGTAAAAGGAACTGGCAATTTATTAGTGAATCTGAGTATTGCTTACCCTTTCATGAAACCGAAAATATAAAAGAAAAAATAAAAGTGAAAAGAGGAGGAATTTCAAGATAATCAATTATTACTGATAAACTACTTAACATCTGCCAAAGGATCTGAAAAATAAGACCAACATGTGATAAAATTGGACAATATAATTTATATTTCGATTTGACTTCAAAATTTAGTTGTTTAATCTGACGTCGATCCATTGTGCCACAGCGAAATAAACGATTTTTAATCAAATATAATTTGTGAACGAACTAATATTCGGTGGTACGGATGGATGGATGCATTTGGAAGGCAAAGAAAATTCGTTCGTGGCTTTTCGTTTTCATTAGGTTTTGCGAGCGGATGATTGTCGATATTATTGAAAGAATAACTCCACAGGCTAAATAGATTGGGTTTGTTGTTGTTTGTCATATGGGGGAGGACAAAATTCGGGGAAGAAAAAATCGCTAAAAAAAATAAACCGTCATGTGACAGCGAATATACGAGTACTTTCTTTTGTAAGAATCTCGCTTCAAAGCCGGATTGAAACGATTAAAATACAAAAATCAATGACAGTGTCAATCGAAAGGTTTGTGGATAGGTTTGGATTGAAAATGAATTCTATGTAGGTAAGTTATTAATGTCATTGCAATGTATTACTCGTATTGTAAACATATTTTCGTAGAAATGCTGGGAATGGAGTTCTCCCAATTACGACATATAAAAAGAACGCAATACTGTATGGACGAAAACATTTTCTAGGATATTAATAGCAATGGAACTTATGCAAATGAGTATGTTTACGTACATCCTTTTGAATGTGAGCGTAGGTTTGTGAAGTGATTTCGTGAACTCTTTTACTTGGATGATATATTTTGTTTGCCATTAGCTGTATGACACATTTCGAACCGGCATACACTTTTAACTAGGAGGCCTAAAATAATTAAAACAAAATATTGATATATTTGCATGGTACAAAAAAGAAGGTAGAGTTATGCTAACAGCTGACTTTCAATTTTTTCTCGTACACACAGAGAAGAAATTTGTTGCCACAACCGAACTTTTTGCCAACCGAATGTTGGTGGTTGCTCGTACTATCCATGTATTCCATTGCTGCAACCGAATGTTGATTGGGTACTAGACAATTTTTAGTAGTGGAAACTGACAGTATTGGTTGAAGAGACCAAGTATTGGTAACTCTAACTAATAAGGATGATTATTGCAACTGAATTTATACATGTATTGTCACAGCCTGTTGGTTATAAGTACTTTTTGAAACAATGTAATATTTTACAGCTTCGCAAAAGGATCAGAAATATAAATACGTGTTGGATAGATGTTTTGAAAAGCATTGCAATAATCTAAAATGAATTAATGAAGGTATATAACAATATTTATTGTTAAGTTTTGGGTGGCCGTAACTCTAGAAAAATGGCTCGTTTTCGTCATTTTCTGAGTTAAGTTAATTACAGTTAAGACTGTTTCTATATTTTGGAAAATAGTTTTTTATTTGTACCTCGTTTTTTTTATAAGGCAGTATAGTTTGGAAGCATTAACCGTCTAAATCAAGAAACGTAAACTGCCTGATCATTTTTTTTATAAATTGGGGATTTCGAAATGCGTTTTCGCCGTAAACAAAGATTTTGTTGTGACTAGAACCAACAAAATATTAAAGGGTTTTTCTGTTGATGGTGGAATAGCCAATATTTAGTTACAACAGCCAACTAAACAGGGTTTGGTCACAATAAAGAACTAATCTGTTGTCACCAACAATTGTTGGTAACAAAGTAACATGTGCATAACAATTGGTTAGTTGTCATAACCACCAGTTGTCGAAACCAATAGTTAAACTGAATTCGGTTGGTATAACTGTTTTCAACAATATATCGAACCATACTACCATCAATACCAGGAATGTTGGTTATTGCAACAGAGAGTCGGTTTATCCAACCGAATTTTTGTAGTCCGGACCGAATGCCAACTGTGTGTAGTATTTTAAATTGTCAATTTTCAAATTTGGCAATGGCAGTTGTTGAAGTTTGTAAAGGAAAAATTCTTTATCCAACATTCACAATTATCATCAAACATTCTGCATTCTCTTTCACTTTGGCAATCTAGCGAACAATTTTTGCTGATGTTGGGCTAATGACTGACTATTCCTTTTTTGATGTGGACAACATCTGAGCATCGAATGAGACCGATCCATGCCCCAAAAGTGTTCCCTCCCAGAGATATGCTCGTATTATGAAAAAGAAGCCGACGATTCTAAGCGCAAATAGAAAGGGGCCTAATCTTTAAAATGGCTCTCCTGAACAAAACTGGTTTTTAACCTAAGGTCCCTTTTTATTTAGCGCGTCACATATGTTCTTCGCAACAGAAGTATGTTCGTCGCAAACATAGTATTGTTTTTTGAATTTAATTTTTATGACTGCCGCAAGATTAATATTGTTAAAATGTAACAAAATTATTATTGGCACATAAAACTAAAAATGTGGTTGTAGCAACAATATAAATATGGTTAGTGCGCCAAAAGTATTGTGTTTTTGGTTTTATGTAAACAATAATATGATTACGGCGATTGTAATTGTTTTTTTTTATCTGAATATGCTTTTAAGAACAATGCTATTATAAAGGATATAATGCAATACTAGTAGTTTTTATTAGAAATTAAATTTTTTCAAACAGCTTTGGCTTTGTTTAACTGAAATATATTTAATAAAAACGCTTATCAATTTTTTTAACTGGTTTTTTCTACTGTTAAAAAAATCTCCTATTATTTTGAATTTAATGTATTTCATAAAAAATTTTATAATTCAAATCTATTGTTGACAACTTAACCCAATTCTGATAAGTAATTTTAGGGATCATAGTATATGGTTGTGGGGATCATAACATGGTGTCGTATGAATCATACTATGGCTGTGGGGATCATATTATGGTTAAATGTGAATCAAACTATTGTTGTGAGGATCATAGTATGGTTGTGAAGATCATAGTATGGTTGTATTTGAATCATACTACCGTTGTGAGGATCATAATATTGGTGTACCACAACCATATACACAACTATAGTCGAATGCTATTCGAATATTGTTTTCCCAACCATCCGTGTAATTTCTGCCATACGGCCCCAAATGCTGCAAAAATTGGGCCTCTCGGCTTGACTCATTTTTTTTTGGCAAACCCATATCTTTATATAAGTATTAAAGCTAATTTCTTGGCCATAACACTAAATCATATGTGTTTTATTTTTTCGTGAAAACCGCACGTTCGAAAAGAACACCCTTTAGTATATTTTGCCAACCGAATGATTATGTTGCGTGTACTCCAAGTATTTCATCAATACAACCAAACGTTAGTTCATGTTTAAGTTATCTCAACATTCGTTTGTACACAATCACTAGAACGCTAGAAAATCTAAATTGAAACACTTTAAACACAATAAAATCATTATTAAAATGATTGTTACTTACAAATATCTGGTTTTTTAACTATTCGGTAAAGCTCAAAACTCCCATCTTGTACAACTTATCGTCTTTGATTCCGGCAAACTTAGAGTTCCGCCCGATTAATTTTTCTCATTAGTTGTTTTTATATTTTTGGTGTTTATATAAGTATAATATTAGGTTTTGACAGCTAATAATATTGATATCATGTCGTAGGATTAACCAAATATTATCGTTGAGGTTTAGCGTTTTATGTTTTTAAACTGGCATTTGTGTAAAAGTTACCCTTTTAGCAAGCGAGTTGACTTTAAGGCGCTAAAGAAACGAGAAAGTGTTACCAGACTAATTTTCTCAACACAAAATTCGCATACGTTTTTTTTTATTTATTTTAAATAAAATAGTTCTAATCGGAGAATTTGTATCAGGTTTGTGTGGGCGATATTGTATAACTAACTGAGAGTTCAGATTTCAGACATTTATACAGCGCAAAAGTGTAACAATTAAGGATTTTATACATTTTATTTTATTACAGTTTCCGTTTTTTATTGTCAGATTTTGACGATTTGGCCGATAAAACCTCTTGTTGTTTAATTCTCTTTAAAAGTAGAAACAAAACATTGGGGCAGAGGTTGTCAAATTTATATTGAAAATTGAGAGGCAAACCACACTGAATTAAACCTATTTTCAATTTTTCTGCGGCGATCTCAATTTTTTCTACAGCCTCTCTCTTTGTGTTACATTATATTTATTTAAAAAAAACATATGGGCTAATAGTTTTTGTGCATATTTTCAGTAAGAAGAAGAAAGTTAAATTTGGACCAAAACAAAAAATTACAGAAAAAGTACAATTTAATTGTAGATACAGTTAACAAACATTTCAAACTAATTTTTGTTTGAATTGCAAATAAAAATAATGTTTTTCTTCAAAATCATACAAGGCCAAAAAAATAAAGGGTGGTTAAATTTTAAGTGCCGATATTGATTTGTCGCGCAAAAGAGCCATTGTTTCGTTAGCTGTGTGGCAGGTGGCACACATCCATACGAGTATCTTCATCCATCCATAAAAAGTTCGTTATCATCCCACGATAGTAACTGCCTGACCGGCTTCATTTTGAAAAAAATACGGCCCGATGATGCCGCCATCACATAAACCCCACCAAACAGTCACTCTTTGTGGGTGCATTGTTTTTTCGACAATCACTCTTATTTAGATAGATTATCATTTGCCCAAATGAGTCAATTCTGCTTATTGACGATTCCACTGAGGTGAAAATGTGCTTCATCACTGAAGATGACTTTCTTTGAAAAGTGATCATTCACTGTTGGCACTTCTTGCCACCATTCTGACCATTGACGACGCTTGGAATGGTCAAGCGGCGTTAGTTCTTGAGTCAGTTGCACGTTGTAAGCCTTTATAAGTATTTATGCATAGCCTTTGTAAGTCTTTATGCATAGTGTTCATCAACACTGAGCGTGAGAGGTGCAATTGTTGGGCACGACGACGAGTTGAGGTGGACGGCTCGTTAGCCACACTATCGCGAACGGCAGCAATATTTTCTGTAGTTCGAGCATGCGCTGATGTTTTCACATCTCCTACAGACCCGGTTTGCTCAATTTTTTGCACGATTTTTTCAACATCGGCCCTTAAAACCGCACTTTACATAAAAACAGCTGTGAAACGACAGCAAAATCCGTCGCCGCATCTTTCATCATTTAATGCACATTCTCTTGCCGCACCGAATTCTGCCGACGCAGTTTTTGTTTCTACTTTAATGTTTACATGGAGCAAGAATGTAAAATTATTCTCAATTTGTGTTAATGTTGCCAGATCACTATATTGCAAACTAACCAGCTATGTTCGTAAGCCCATGCGATCAAGGCTATTGTCATATTGTCATGCTCATATGGAATGAGAAACCGAATTTCCATTAAGATTATTAATATTTGGTGTCAACAACACAAATTATTCTTGTGCTACGGAATTTTAGTAGCCCAAACCGATTTCATTTGATTTGTTTATAGAAGGAAGCAAACTAAATTTTAGTTGTAATTAAGGATAAAAATTAATCTTTACAAACGTCAGCGCCAAGTTCAAATTTCTCCCGTCACAGTCTGTTGTAGGATATACCAATAACCGCTGTATGACAGCCGGCTGTGTAGAGTAAATAAACAGTCAATGCTTATCGCAGAACATTTCGCACTGTTTCATTTCTTTTGAATTCATTTTATCGATATTCTCTATTCTATATGTATAATAAATAAAAAGAACAACAAAATAACAAAACGCAAGAACAAATGAAAAGAAGAGTAAAAGAAATGAACACCACAACAAAATGCTAAACATGCCATGCCGTCTGTTCGTTCTGTCGTTGACAGACCAACCAGTCTATTCGATGAAGTTAATGTACCGTCGTCGTCGTCGTTGCCATTCTTCCGTCCGTCTGTCCACCCGCTAATAATTTCGAGTGAAACTAAAACAAAGCGCAGTTCTCTAGTGTAAATATTTAAATCTGTAAATACAATAAAATGTATGTAAAATTTTATATAATTACTAAATTATGAATAACTGCGTACGATGAATGAATGAGCGATGTTGAAAACAAAAAAACTTACAACTGAAACTACGACTGGACCCAGTGGACGCAGACATTACGGAGAGGGAGAAATGCTTGACTGAAAATTGTTTTTCTTGCGGTGTGTTGTCTTATTGTGCTTCTGAAGTTTTGGGAAAGTAAATATGGCAAACTTTAAAATTGCAAGAAAAAAATTTCCTAGAGACGTAAACAGCAAAGTAGTAAATGTTTTTTTTTCTATTTGACATTGGGCAGACTCTGTTGCTACATTGTACTTGCGTACCTTCGGATATATAAGACTGGGTTACGCTTAGAGTGTCCAGTTATTTTAGAATGTTGTTTAACGAAAAATCCATTTTTCGAAAACTTGATATTCGGTTATCTCAGTAACTTTCTCGCATAACCGGTGGAACCGATTCAACCAATTCATTCATAAAAAGCTTTTAACATAATATATTAACGCAAATGGCCGTTTCCAGAGAAACGTCCTCCATGGCCCCAAAAATAAAAAAGTTAATTAATGGGTTTTACTTGTATGTAAAGAAAAAAACTTAAAATTATTTAAATAAAAGAGCTTAGAGCTTTCCTTAGTCACGATGCGGAGATATCGGGTCATTAAGTTCTGGTTCACGTTTTTGCCAGTTTTTTTTATTTCGGCATAATTCTAGTTATTAACAATTCTCGGACGGACACCAAATCTATAGATCGTTTGAGTCTTAGCAGAAAAAGAAAAATAGTTTCCGAGATATGAGCTTTCTAAAGTTCAGACGTATAATTCAGATATTGAGCCTTAAGGTTCAATTAGTCTTGACGGTGGACGGTTGATTCTGCAACCTGCAGAAGTCTTCCGTCGTCAACCGTCAAACTGTGGTTATCTCCCTCTAACACAAAAAACTCAAAATTATTTAAATAAAATAGCTTAGAGCTTTCCTTAGTCACGATGCGGAGATATCGGGCCATTAAGTTCTGGTTCACGATTTTGTCAGTTTTTTTTATTATTCTAGTTATTAACAATTCTCGGACGGACACCAAATCTATAGAACTTTTGAGTCTTAGCAGAAAAACAAAAATAGTTTCCGAGATATGGGCTTTCGAAAGTTCAGACGTATAATTCAGATATTGAGCCTTAAGGTTCAATTAGTCTTGACGGTGGACGGTTGATTCTGCAACCTGCAGAAGTCTACCGTCGGCAACTGTCAAACTGTGGTTATCTCCCTCTAACACATGCAAAATGCAACCCCAACTGAAATAGCTGATTGCTTACCGTCAACCAAGACTAATTGAACTTTTTCTTATTTATCAAGCATTAAAGATATCGTTGGAAAGCTTATTACAACACCCTTGCAGTGGTATGGTATTTATATCATTCGATCTGTAAACCCATTAAAAACGCGTTAACAACATTTTTATTTTTTTACGACTTTTTAAAATGCCTCATAACTGGAAAAATGATTATTTTTTTAAGTACATGTTGTCCGCCGGGATGTTATAATACTTTGTTTATAATTTTTGATGAATTATAAAAGAGAATGGCTTATACGATATTTATAAATGTTTTATTTAATGTCGGCAATTATGTATGGAACAAAATATCAGTTTAATGTCCGCCTCTGTTAGCCTCACAAAGGCGAGCCCTTTTGAAAACATTTTCCATTACATTCAGCACGGCGTCGAATTGGGTTTGATGGATTGTTTTGAACACTTTCTTGACCAGCAGTAATGTTTTCAGCCGATCTTGCAGTATGTTGTGGTCCATGCTGGGGCCTATCAGCAACATACCCTCTTTCTTGGAAATCATTCACTACATGTTATATAGTGCGTTTTTTTGGCACGTTGTTACTTCCGAAAATTTCACGTAACTTTCTCATCGTCACAGTAATCGATGATGGATTGTGATAAAAATGTTTTAACGATTTATCGAATATTTTTCCATAATAAATTTGCCACGTCTCTACTTCACGACTGCCAAATATGAACTGCCAAGACTAATGTTTACCAAAATGGCGGCAAATTAAAGTAGTATACCTTCCCGGTGGACACCCTGTATGTATTTCTCGATCTAGTTTTGTAGCCAACATATTAACCTTTCATTTAACGCATGGATGTTTTAACCCTTCTATAAACGGAAATAATACCCTTTATTTAAAAAAAAAGAAATAAAAAATGCAGCTCTTTTTTCGATATTACTATCTTTTTCTTCAAAAAAAAACATTTTTGTTTAAAGAATCCAAAACAAATCCCCAGTGACGCTCTTTTTCGACGTCACAAACCATTTTCTTCAAAAATTAACCATTTTTAACCCCTTTATAAAAAAAAAAAATGAAAAGCCCTATTCCCTAAAAACATTTATTGTTCGGGCTGGGATGGCCCCTCTATCTTCATCTCTAAACAATTTTCGCAATTCCCAACTGCTTTCCTTTCCCTTTCTATTTCCATTTTATTTCTCTTTACGTTTTCAACAAGTTTTCTAGAATGAAACTATTTCTCCGTTTCTAGAAGGTACGTGTATGTTACCACAGTGTGCAATCTCGTCTGAAAATGTTGCCGTATTGTTAGAAAACGGCAATATCGATAATACCATATCATTGGAAACATATCTATGATCAGAAGATTTTTAAAATTTTGCGCAAATTTTGGGCAAAGAATTTAACTAAAGTGTCAATATCTCCGACATTTAAAGGGTTTAATTAAATTAATTTGTTTTAATTAAAACAAAGTCCCAAATAAAAGCTTAAAGTGTTGGCTATAAACTAGAAGGAAAAATGCGTTACTTTAAATTGTCTATTTTCCGAGTTGTAAAAATGACCGATTTCAAATGTCGCAGATATATCCGGTTGTAAGTCCGAAATTTAGGTTACCTTAACTCGAAAAATTTACCACTCTGTCGTTCCGCTCCTACGCCTAAAGTACTTTTATTTGGGGTAATTCCATTTATTTGGGGTAATTCCAATTGGGGTCGCTCGTAACGCTACAAGCAAAGTTTGGTCAAATCATATGTATTATGTGGCTTTTAGAGCTGAAGGTTCTGAAATCTGGAAGGACCTTGGTATAAGAGCTATACGAAAATATGGCCCATTTTCATCACAGCTAGTTACTCGTCGCTTATAACGTGCCATGGAAAATTAAAGCGTGTTTAGGGTTAAACTATGGCTTCTACAGCTGCAGGACGTCTAATCAGGGGTATCTTTTTGGTCCAATTTTACCAAAGTGTTAATGCGTCGGTTGCTGGTAACGCTTTATGCGAAATTTGGTCGAAATCGGGTGTTATATTTGGCTTTAAGAGCTTAAGGGGCTAACATCTGGAAGGACCTTTGTATGGGGGCTATAGGGAACTATGGATCTATGTATATGGTGCAGTTTCACAAAAAATTAATTATCGGTCGCTCATAGCGTTCCATGCACAATTTTATCTGGATCAGGTTTAATCTGTGACATATAGGCAGCAGGACCTTCAAATCGGAAGGGACTTAAGTGTGGGAACTATTCGAAATGATGAACCGATATGTTCTAATTTCCCTACAAGTGGGTGTTGGTTGTTCCCGACTCTATTATTATTTTTTTTAAATTTTTTTTTCGTGCAAAGAAACATCACGCCAGTTACCTACGAGTACATATGGTATTTCTCCCTAACCTAGCGTTATGAAGACCTGTCTCGCCAGTAGGAAATTTAGGACTAGAACACATATGTAGCAAATCGGACCGACTTTGTTGTAGATGATGCTTTCACGATTACAGGAGAATGTGCTAAGTTTGTTCAAAATCTGACCTTTTTTCAAAGTTTTGTAGCAACTGGCCCAAAAACCGTAAGAAGTCTTTCATGGGTGCCATATCAAAACATGGATTGATATAGACTACATTCACCACGGTTGACAATTGGTTGGTCGTAATATTTTATTCAAAATTTAAGCAAGATCGGTTTTGAAATCTGGATTCTTGAGATAAATTACTTTAATTGAAGGCACATCACTAGTTATGGGTTAAAAATTAGAAGAACATTTTTAATTAGCATTTTTTCCGACATAAGTCCTATGGTTTTCTCGGTTAATCGAAAATAATAATTTCAGAAAAACCAGGGGACGGTTAAGCTATGGACATATAGTCAAGCTATTTTAATTTAAAACTAAGTGTTAAACTCAAATAAAAATTTGGGGAATCAATCGTATGCACATCTCTTTTGAGAAAAGAGCACTGGGAAATAAATTGGGACCGATAGTACAGATAAACAACAAGTAAAAAAGTTAAAGTCGTCCGTGGTCGTCTATAAGATGCCCAATACCACTCTGCTATTCAGAGAGTGATGCGCCTTTGTCTGGATATATAAAGCTATAACAATTATTTGTCACTCATAGCGTATAATTATATAAAAGTACATGGATGGAGTAAAATTTTTGGCTTCTAAAGTAGCAGGACATCAAATAAGGGGGACCTTTGTGTGGGCGCTGTACGAAAACATGGCAGGAGAGGTGGTTGGGAAGGACTTTTGTGTGTGGGCTACATGAAAATATAGGGTGGATCATTTACAATTTTAAATTTAAATCTGCTGTAAAAAAAGGACCAATAATTTTCTCAAATTTGTGGTTTTATTGGGAAGCTTAAACTTTGTCATTTGAAGAAATAAAAAAAAATAATTAGCACTTTCTTTACAGCCGATTCAAATTTAAAATTTTAAATCGCCCTCCAGTTATATTAATAGTCGCTTAGAACGTATGATGCAATAATTGGGTGTGATCGGGTGTGATTTGTGGTTTCTAGAGGTGCAGAACTTCAAACCGGGAAACGTAACGCTTCATGTGAGATTTGGTCGGAATCAGGTGTAATATGTGTGAAGGTTTAGGTTCTGAAATCACAAAGAACCATTGTGTGGAAGCTATTCGAAATAATGAACCGGTATAGTTCAATTTCACCAAAGATGCATGCAGGTCGCTCGTACCGCTTTGAGCGAAGTTGGCTCGGAATCGGATAAATGTGATGTAAAGGGTGTCCCAAGAAGAACGCAATTTTTAAATCTGGCAACATTCGAAGTGTCATTGTTTGACATTTGAACAATTGTTATTGTTTGTTAGTAGAAGGTACGAGGTTAGTAAAAATGGAGCGCTACACGAATGAACAACGCATTCTCATTGTGAAATTGTTTTACCAAAATGGTGAACGTTTTGCGGCTACAGTTCGCAAATTGCGATCAATTTGGGGTCACAATAATGCTCCAAAAGAGTCAACTGTAAAGAGATTAATGGATAAATTTGCCGAAACTGGGTCTGTTAGTGATGTAAAGACAACAACGCGCCATCGACCAGGTCGATCGACCGAAAATGTCGCAGCTGTACGTGATGATGTCGCTCAAACTCCATCCACCTCAATTCGACACCGAGCTCAGCAAATTGGTGTCTCCAAATCCACTTTGCAGCGAATTTTGACGAAAGATTTGCATCTTCATGCATACAAAATTCAATTGACTCAGGAACTGAAGCCAGCTGACCATGGACAGCGAAGGGAGTTCGTTAATTGGGTATTGGAGAGACAACATGAAAATGCTGATTTTGCCGATAAAATCATCTTCAGTGACGAGGCCCATTTTCATCTTGATGGCTTCGTCAATAGGCAGAATTGTCGCATTTGGGGTGCGGAAAATCCTCGAGTGATTCACGAGAAGCAAATGCATCCTCAACGTGTCACTGTGTGGTGTGGTTTTTGGGCTGGAGGAATCATTGAACCTTTTTTTATGAAAATGAGGCAGGTCAAGCGCAAACAGTCAATGGTGTTTGGTATCGTGAAATGATAACCAGTTTTTTCTTGCCTAGAATTGAAGAAATGAATGTGGAGGGCATGTGGTTCCAACAAGACGGCGCCACATGTCATACAGCCAGAGAAACAATTCAATTGCTGCATCAGTCATTTAAAAATTTCGCTTTTCTTGGGACACCCAGGCTGTAGTTTTAGAAATCGGGAAAACCCTACGTATGATCAAAACATGGACCGATAAGAATTAATGTTTAAAGGGTTTGTCTTTGGTCCAAACTTAGAGAATGTACAAAGTTACAACGAAGTCGGTTTAAATTGCGACCTGCATAGATAGACAGACGGAAGTCAGACATCGCTTAAATGAAACTTATAGTTAGTCTGAATCGATCGGTATACTTTTGATGGGCTCTACCTCTATTCGTTTAAGGTTTTACAAACATTAGCACTAAGTCATAGTACTCTGTGCCATAGAGAGCTGTAGGGTTTATATTTTGTCTAAAGTATGAAAATATGGACTTTTTTACTGCAGAAGTTTTTAATATTTATTTCCATATATACGTTGCAACTCATAAATGAGGGTCTGCAAATTCGTAATTGGTTAATAGTAGTAGGCAACCAGCGACAAATGTTAAATGTTTTTACCCGGCAATTGAACCATAGCACCACGGCGGCCCACATGTAGGCAAAGGCAAAGTTAAACTAAAAAGATATTTAATGAGTTGAGTTTAGATCAGTCTTTAAAAGGTTTGGCACCCGAACAGACAATCTGAAGTTAATGGTTATTTTATAGTTGTTGTCACTTTTCATCTTAACCCACTCTAATAAACTCTAGTGTAAAGAAGTATGTACGAGTATGTAAGTAGGGGAGCTGATATGTTCGGCAGAGCGGCTATTCATGATTTCAATGGTCTTGTGTTGAAGAAATATTCGAGTTAGCACAGCGGAAAATTGCGTTTTTTCTTTAATTATTTTTTAGTTTGAAACCGCAATAAAAATGCATAAAAATATTTACGTACATACTAAGTGATATGAGTGCATGTTTTGCAAACTTCTACTTCCTATTAGCATGGCAACATACTAGTGTAGCCCAGATTACATTCGCCTTCTACTACATTACGGTCGCCCAAAATATCTGATCAAAGAGCTTAAGGTATTTTTACGTGAACTGATAACCAGGGCAGTACAGCAGACACCGCTCGGGCGAAGGTGCCCAAATTTCTTTTTCGATGAGTGTGTTTTTATGCACCCCGTTTTGTGTGGCCGTATAAATATTAGGGTGTATCGAAACAATTGGGGATGCACAAGGGTAAAAGAGGGAAAAAGTAAAGCGATCGAACATTTTAAAGATTGTCTGTTTCCGCTCATGGATTGCGTTTCAGTATAGCATTGGCGGTATAGGTTATATGGAATATGGTGGCGTCCCAATTCTAGACATGATTCATTTTGGGGACCTACAAACCATTGGGTACATGTGTCAAGGCCTCCAATTTAGCGAAATTTTTGAAATAAGGAAGTTTCATTGTTTGTGATAGCTACATGTCCACTGTTAAGGATGCCAGTTTTTGAGTTCCTAGATCCCGTAGATCCGGGCCCGAAATTAAGAAAAATCTCGAAAGTTAGTGCATATTTATTTTAGTAAAAAAATTCTACTGTTTCGGAGTACTCATATGTCCATGTTTGAAAGACCTTTTTTACGCCCTAGAGACCTTTAACCCAAAAACCTTAAAATTTGTCGTATTTCTAGAATTAATATTGTATTTGGGTTCGTGACAACATTTTATTTGTTTTTTTTTATACCCATATGTCTTAAGATAAAGGGGTCAGATTTTTGGACCGCTTGGACCCATATGGCCCGGTCCAAGTTCCAAATTGAACCATATATTTAACACACCGAAAAAAAGACAACCTTAAAATGTCAACGAAAAAATTGGCATGTACAAATTATCACAACTCAATTAAATATTTTGTAAATAAGTCAAACTTTTAATCAAATATCGCAATAAAATTTCATGAATGGGAACAACAAAAAGTTCATAAGATCATGCTTACATCGCCTGCCTTATGCTGTTGTTATTTGTTAATGGATAACAACTAAGAACGGAATCGCGTGTGGGTATGTGTTTTGGTTTGCGAGGGGATTTATATTGTGTTAACTTTGTTTGGTATATAATTCAACTGGCGGCAGTTCTCGTTAAATGCGAATCGTCCTGTCCTTAAGTGTTAAGCAGCTGACATGGGACATATTTTGCTTAGGATCAGGGCTGCCAACCAAATTCAATAAAAAATTGTAATTTAAAAGAAAAAGTAGCCAAAATTGTCATTTTTAAAAAATGGCAAAATTTTTTTAAAACAAAATTTAGGAATCGATACTCTCGCAATCTGTTTCATCAAAGTTCTTGTTGTCTCCAAAGTTTTAAATTCAGTCAGAAATTAATTTATATACACTTGTTAGACATGTTTTGTCCTGGTGAAAGACGACTTATCAAAACCTATTTCGTACTTATTGCATAAATTTGAATATAAGTTAAAGAAAAATAACGTAGTAACAACGTTATGGTCTGTAAACTGCATACTATTTATTTCAATAAAAACTCATTTTATGAAGAAATCAAAAAAATACTTTTTCTTCTTTTTTCCTTTTCCTGATCTGGCTGGAATGACTATCTTAAATTTTTTTTTCTTCATAAATTATTGCATAAACACGTAAAGCACTTACATTTTCTTACTATAAACTTATCGAATCCTAAGGTTTATCATGATAAACATTTGCAAATTTATATATGGCTTCCTCTATATTTTACATAATTTATAAGTTTTAAAAATCTTAATTTTTGTCATTTTTGTAATGAAAAGTCGTCACTTATTTGGTAAAATTGTAATTAAAAAATATTCAAATGCCGATTAATCGTCAAAATTGGCAGCCTTGCTTGGGATGAACACACTAAGTGTTGCCTGGCGCCATCTGACATTTCCATTGAAAAGTTTGACATTTTTTTTAGCATAAACGTACTCAGAATGTTTTGACGTACGACCACATTTGTGTTGTTTACAGTGACTCGAAAAAAACAATTTCCAAAAAAAAGGAAATTAACTCGTGAACATTTCGTGCGATCATTTTTCACAACTTTCGACTTGGATTATCACGACAAGAGTGCATCGATGAACTTAAATCTTTGTATGGCGATGAAGCACCATCCTATAGCATTGTGAAAAACTGGTTTAATGAAATCAATCGTGGCCGACGATAGCTCAAAGACGAAGGTCGTCCAAAAACGGCCGTTGTCATGTGACATACCGTGAGATAGAGGCATCCTTGGGCATTTCTTCCACCAGCATACATTCGATATTGCATGAACACCTGGCCGTAAAAAAGGTTTGTTTACGTTGGATCCCGCACAATTTGACAATCGCTCAAAAAAGGCTCGTGTCGATTGGTGCAAAGAAATTTTGAAAAAATACGATCGCATGCTTCAAGACACGTTTATAAGATCGTCACAGGTGACTAATCATGGATCTATGCGTATGAGTCCGAAACAAAACTGCAATCGACCGTGTGGGTCTTTGAAGACGAGCCGAATCCAACGAAAGTTGTTCGTGGAAGAAGCACTTTGAAGCAAATGGTCGCCTGTTTCTTCGGCAAAACTTGTCATGTGGCGACTGTTCCGCTTGAGCAACGTAGGAGGTCAATTCCGAGTGGTACACCACAATTTGTTTGCCTGAAATCTTCGGAGAAATTCGAAAAACGAACAAGTGAAGACGAATCATTGTGCACCATGACAATGGGAACTCTCACACATCGTCTCAAACCAGCGCCTTTTTGACCGGCCAAAATAGCTATAGTTTTATTTATCGTGCTTTTCGGAACTAGCGAAAAAGTTTACCTATAATGCGATAACGTTAAAGCTTTATCAAAAAACCTTGCAGTTTTTTATTAATTAAAAATATCATGGATACACCCTGCAAAAATAGTTTTTAAAAAGTTTATAAAAAAATTTGAAATATTAAGGAAATTAATAACTCAAAACAAAAACGCTGAGAGAATGCGCTTAAGTGCGCTTTAATCCGCTAAGGCCCGCTTATGGCTTATTCTTTAATAACTTTTTTTCTTTTAATTAAAATTGTTTAAAACAAACGATTTTTGGCGCGAATATCCAACATATTTTCAGTAAAAAAAACCAGTAAAAACGTAGTTAAGTTCGTCTTGTCGCACCTTATGTAACCTCCAACGTCGCTTCCCTATAAAATCGTAAAAAAAAGTTTCCCATTTTTTAGCCCCTTGGGTCCATCTCAGCCAAATCTTCTTAATAGAACTATATATTTGGATTCTTATCTGTTTTTTTGGACCACTATTGGAAATGGGATTCTAAATTAACGAAGATCTTAAAAATAAAGTCACATTTATAAATTGATACGAGTATATAATTTCTATGTTTTCTTGGGCACATATTTTCATGTTTGAATGATAAGGTTTTCGGCTTTCAAATTTTCACACAAATGTGCATATTCAAATAAAAAATTATTCAAAATGGTTCATAAATAAATCCATACAATCAGTGCACAAAATTGTAGCAGTTTTATGGATTTTCACTTTTTAAGCCAATTGTAGTATTGACGTTATGATCCTCACAACCATAGTATGTCGCACATGCAACCATAGTACGGTCCTCACAAACACAGTATGGTTCACACGCAACCATATTATGATCCCTTCAATCATAGTATGATCGCCAAAAATATATTAGGATTGGGTTGTGTTGTCAGCAATTGAGATTTGTATTAAGTAAATTATTAAAAAATATATAAAATTCAAAATAATAGGAGTGATTTAACAGTAGAAAAAATCCCTTTAAAACCCATAAGCGTTCATTTATTAAAAGTAATTAAATTCAAAGCAGTTTGTTCTAAAAATGTTTGGTTTTATATAAAAAGTGTTATTATTAACTCAGGTTTGTAACAATAACATTGTTTTAAAAACCATATTCAAATTAAGAAAAATTATGATTGACGTTATCATATTATTGTTAACATGAAACCAGCAACCATATTTTCATTTTTGAATTTGGCAATCATACTATTCCTACATTTCAACAATATTAATATTGCCGCATTTATACCATTGTCCAAATATAATTCAAAAAAAAACAATACTATGGTTGCGATAAACATAATATTGTTCCCATTCCCGTGTACAGAGCACAAAGAAAAATATTCTTAGGTATTCTAGAGGTATTTTTTTTTCAAAATAAAAACAAATACTAAAATTCAAATCATGTGTGGGATCTGTATTGTTCATACGAAATTTTATGCCATTTATTTTTTGAATATAATTTCCTTCAAATGTTGGCAGATGTAATATGAAAATGAGCGTTCGGCAAAAGCAAGAAGATCCGCTGTTTTCGACTAAAATTGTATTCAGTGATGAGGCCCATTTCTGGCGCAACGGCAACGTCAATAAACAATATTGCCGCATTTGGGCTGAAGAGGAATCAGAGGAGGTCGAAGAGGTGCCATTATATCCAGAGAAAAGCACGGTTTGGTGCGGGTTATGGGCTGGTGGAATTATCGGTCCATATTTTTCAAAAATTATGATGGTGGAAACGTAACTTTGAATGGTGCTCGCTATTGCTCTATCATATCGGACTTTTTACTACCTGAAATTGAAGCCCGTATTCACGCAGAGAAAAGATATGGTTACTATATGGTCACGGCAACAATAGTATGTTCTCTACAGTAAAAGTATGGTCGTCGCAACCATAGTATTGTTTTTTAAATTTCATTTTGACAATAGTATAATTGCGGCAATATTAATATTGTTGAAATGTAACAAAAGTATTGTTTCCAAATTTAAAAATGAAAATATGGTTGTATCAACAATATAAATATGGTTGGTGGGACAAAAGTATTGTTTTCATGGGTTTTGTGTTAACAATAACATGATTACGGAAATCATACCGACAAAACTTTAATTTTTTTAATTTGACAATGTTATTTTTACGATTCTTACGCAATAATAGTAATAAAAATTAAATTTTTTCAAAAAAAAACTAAGGATTAGTATAACTAAAATATTTTTAATACTTATAAATGATTTGTTTTACTGTTAAATAAAACACTTCTATTGTTACATAACTTAATAAAATTCTTTATTGTTGAATAACAACGTATTCCAGTCTTTACAAACAATTTTGGGGACCATAGTATGGTTGTGCGTTAGTCATACTATGGTTGTGAGGATCATACTATGGTTGTATGTTAAACATACTATGGTTATGAGGATCATAATATGGTTGTGGGGATCATAGTATGGTTGAATGTGAATGATAATATGGTTGTGGGGATCATAGTATGGTTGTGTGTGAATGATTCTATTGTTGTGAGGACCATAATATTGTTATGGGGATCATAGTATGTTGTGATGATCATAATATTGTTGTGATGATCATAATATTATTGTGCCACAACCATATAACCAACAATAGTAGGGTGCTCTTTGAATATTGTTACCCCAACCAAACTTTTTTTCTGCGTGTTCTTGACGACATTTTGTTTCAACAGGACGGTGTCACTTGCCATGTAGCTGGTCAAACAATGGATCTAGTGAGTGGTAATTTGAAGAGCAGCTAATTTCACATTTTTGAGCGGTGTATTGGCCGCCTAGATCGTGTGATATCACACCTTTAGACTTTTTTCTTTGGAGTTACGAAAGTCCAAGATCTATGCTGACAAACCAGCTACGATTCAGATTTTGAAAGCCACCATTACGCGTGTCATTCACGCCATATCGGTCAAAATGCTCGAATGAGTCATCCAAAATTGCACCCTCAGAATGGACAACCTGAGGCGTAGTTGCGGCCAACATTTGAAGGAAATTATATTCAAAAAATAAATGGCATACAATTTCCTTCAAGTGAATAAAAAAGATTCCACACTTGATTTAAATTTTAGTATTTTTTTTAATTTGAAAAAAATACCTCTTTCAGAGAAATGTCTTCGTTTTCTGTACAGTCTGAGATACAATTAACTAGTTGAAAGAGATCTATTTTATTGATTTTTTCCAATAAAATATTTATACTTATAATTAGACTGACAAAACACACTCAGAAAAAAAGTATGGTTGGGGTAACAATAGTCGATGAGCACGATACTATTGTTGGTTATATGGTTGTGGCACAACAATATTATGATCATCACAACAATAGTATGGTTCACACACAACCATACTATGATCCCCATAACAATATTATGGTCATCACAACAATAAAATCATTCGCACACAATCATACTATGATACCCACAACAATATTATTATTCACATTCAACCATACTATTCAACCATAGTATGATCCTCACAACCATAGTATGACTTACGCACAACCATACTATGATCGACAAAATTGTTTGTAAAGACTGGAGTACGTTGTTATTCAACAAAAAAGAATTTTATTAAGTAAGTTATGTAACAATAGGAGTGATTTAACAGTAAAAAAAATCATTTTTAAAAAATATTTTAGTAATGCTATCGTAAAAATAACATTATCAAATTAAAAAAAAATTAAGGTTTTGCCGGTATGATTGCCGTAATTATGTTATTGTGAACATAAAACCCATGAAAACAATACTCTTGCCCCACCAACCATATTTATATTGTTGCTACAACAATATTTTTATTTTTTAATTTGACAACAATACTTTTGTTACATTTCAACAATATTAATATTGCCGCAATTATACTATTGTCAAAATTAAATTCAAAAAACCATACTTGAATGAAATGTTTAATAAATTAATGGCCTCGAATCTGGCTATGAACTAATGCAATTTAATATAACATACTTAATAAAAATCTCTATTTTTGAATAACAACAATAACCAATCCTAATAAATAATTTTGGGGATCATAGTATGGTTGAGTGTGAATCATACTATGGTTGTGGGGATCATAGTATGGTTGCGTGTGAATCATACTATGGTTGAGAGGATCATACTATGGTTGTATGAGGAACATACTATGGTTGTGAGGATCATAATATGGTTGTGGAGATAATATTATGGTTGAGTGTGAATCATACTATTGTTGTGAGGATCATAGTATGGTTAAGTGTGAATCATACTATGGTTGTGGGGATCGTAGTATGGTTATGTGTGAATCATACTATTGTTGTGAGGATCATAATATTGTTGTGTCACAACCATATACCCAACAAAAGTATGATCCTCTTCGAATATTGTCACCCCAACCATACTTTTTTTCTGCATGTAGTTCAGTCTAAAAGCGCTTTACTACTTTTAAAACTACTGCGCCGCTTTACTCAATTATTTTATCTCTTTAAACATTTTAAAATTTAAAAAGCACTTTTATAATTTTTCTTACACGTGTAGATAAACTCATACGGGTCTTTTTACTGAGAATATACAAAACGCGTAACAAGGAAAATATTTTTAGAAAAACTCATACGGTTTTTTTTAATGAGAACATCCAAAACACGTAACAAGGGAAACCCAAATATTTTGACGATTCGTAGTGTGGCGGGGTTCCCCAACAAATAACAGATCGATCTTTTACCATCGTATGAAATCTACCTTTGAACAAATGAGGAAGCGTCAAACACCGTAGACATCCATCCACCTACTGTAGATTCTTGAATGACAAATCACACGACACGACATGTGTACAATTTATTCTTTATACGAACATGTGAATAAATGTTTGTACTCGCACAGACAGTTCTCAGGCGTAGTTTTTTTTATAGATTTTAATTTTTTCATTTATATTTTTGTTTGTTTGTTTTTTTGCAGCCTTAATTATAACGCAAGTGCCTGAAAATATTTTTGCTTTTGTGCCTTACATTAAACTTGCTTCAGCTTTATTGGCAACATGAGACGACGACAAATTAGTAAGCCTATCGTATCTTCTTTTTTTGTTTGTTTGTTTGTTAATTTAATGTTTTTATTTATGTATTTAATGTTTATGCTAATTATTATCTTCCTTACATCCACAAACATGTCATTCACTCCTCATTCACGCATAAATATTTTTCGTATTTCATGTCGATTTTCATTAATTCACGTCTTATTTAAGCCGATAGCAGACTAGAATATTATATATCTTCATGAAAGTCTCTAGAAATAAGTACATTAGAGTGCGTCCACAAAAAAATGCAAGTGTTTCACTCTAGAAATACAAATTGATATACTCATAATTAAGTTTGCAAATGTTTCGTGTTGACCTGATTGCATTCTAAAATCAATTTTTCAATAAAAAACTGTGACTTTCTGTTAAACTTCTCGTCAAATTAATGGCAAAAGGTGTCATTATGAAGGACTCCAATGCTGACATCTTTAAAATTTGCAATTTTTATTTTAATACGATTTTGATTACATTTTAAATATCACTCATGTTTTCGGAAACTTGTGTTGCTATTTATACTTCGGGTCCAGCAATAAAAAAAAACAATCATTTATCATTGGAAATGGTGAAAATCAAAACACTTTTGCATGAGCTCAAACCAACCTCCGAAACACCGTTTTCACTTCGATGGAGACACCATCAAAACATGGTAATTAAACGTTTTAACAGCTGCTTCGGAAGATATTGGGTGCCAAAGCTGGGCTGTACGGCGGAGAACCCATCAATACGATAACCTCTGATGTGCGAGAGTTAGCGTGAGAGCTGTCGTGATGCAAAATGATCCGTATTTTCTTCTAGTTTTTCCCTATTTCTTCGAACACTAGCCGTGTTCTTTTCTGGTAACTAGCTTAGTTACCTAGTTTGCTGGCAATATGGTTTTCTGGCGACATTCAACAACATTTTGAATCAGATGGCAGGCAGCATAAGCTCAACAAAAGTTTGCCAACAAACAAAAAAAGTCAAAGCAAATTGTGGAAAACGAATTTTGTTTTTTCGTATAGTTTCTTGTTTTGTTAACACTTTTTGACAAATTTGATATCGTTGGTAGGCATTTCTTTTTCGTCGGGGACATTCAAATTCTTCCTTTCTGGCTTTGTAGCAAGCCAGCAGCATTAGTTTAGTCACTCTTAAAATAATATAGCTACATCGTAATTGCTCTAAATTTTAACAATAAACATTTTCATATGCCATTTTTGCATCATTGTAATTTATGGAAATGGTTTTTATCTCGCTTTTTATGTTTTGATTTCCTTTCATTCTATCTTTCTTTCTTTATCAAAAACAAAAAACATATGTTTTTGATTCTGTTATACAAGCCGGGTGTGTCATAATATTATTTTTGTTAAAAAAAAACAAGTCAGGTAACTCTAACTCGTTTCTTTACCGAGTAACAGCCAACTCGCTTGCTTACCGAGTAACTTCCATACAAATGCTTGTTTAGTAACCTGAAAAGAACACGGCTACTGTTGTTTGTGCACCACTCAGAATTGACCTCCTACGTTGCACAACCGCACTGTGGCCACATGACCGGTTTACCAAAAAAAAGGCGACTTTTGTAAGATTTGACTCGTCTTGAAGCCATACAGTCGATGGCTGTTTTGTTTCCGGCTCATATGCATAGATCCATGATTCGTCACCTTTAGCGATTTTATACACTGCATTTAAGCTACCGCGGTTGAATTTTCTCGACATTTCTTTGCTCCAATCGACTTAGGCCTTTCTTAAACATTAGTCAAAATATGTGGGATCCAACACGAAATAATAATCTTTTTCAAGGCCAAATGAAAGTGAAATATCCTTTTTATGCTTGTCATACTAGTGGCCAAGTACGAGTATAAGTATGCCTCATTGTCACGGTCACGACCGAAGTTCCACACAACAATAATATGATTCGCACACAACCATACTATGGTCCCCATAACCATATTATACTTAGTAGGGACATAAATGCTGTTACACACGTTTTATGCTGTAAAATAAAAAGTACTGAGTGTTTTTGGACCAAATAATTTTTTATATATTTATTGATGTTTATTGTATCCAAAAAAATTTACTTATTCGAAATGTCCGCCTTTTGCCTTTACACACGCCTTAAGTCGCACTGGCCAATCGTCAATAGCTGCACGAACCTCGTCCATTGAAAAATTGGCCACAGCTCGAACCAAAGCAGTCTTAAGAGACCCAATGTTGGGGTATCTTTTGTGACAAACCTTGTCCTCTAAAACCGTCCACAATTTGTAATCCAATGGATTCAAATCTGGGCTGCCTGAGGGAAATGAAATGAACGCTGGCAAATTGTTTTGAAGCCAGTCCTGGAACGTTTTAGCCTTATGGGCCGGCGCAGAATCCTGCTGGAAAGTCCATGGCTAGTGTGGGAACAGGGAATTGTTAAGAGGCTTCACAACAGCTTCCAAAACGGTTTCTTGGTAGACTTTATCCGATGTTTTGACTCCTTGTTCGCTTTAATGCAGGTCAGTGACCCCATCGTACAAGACACCCCACCAAACCATGACTGAAGCTGGGTGATGACCGTTTTCCACCCTTTGGATCAGTTCAGATGCTTCCTTAAATGACCGCGCATACACTCTATCATTTTGCTTGTTAAATTTTTCCGAACGGTAAACATTTTTTCATCGGTGAACAACATTTTTCTGTGCAAGTTGTCAGCGTGCTTTACCAAAAGACGTTTGCATTTATCAATCCTATTTTTTTTTAAACTGCAGTCAATAAATGTCCGATACGTCGTTTGAAAGCCCCAAGTTCCAAGTCTTTTTTAATGATTCGACTCGTGGACTTTTGCGTGATATTCATCTCACGGGCCATGATTTTCTATTTTCGGAGCGGATTTCTGTGAATTCTTGATTTAACGGCTTTGATGCCATGCGGTGTTCGAACAGAGCGTGGGCGGCCGGACCGGTGGCGGTATTTTACATCTCCAGTCTGCTTAAACAGTTTTATGCTTCGGTTGACGAACATGCGGCTAGTCCCTAGTGGCCGGAGCGTTTTGAGAATATCGTTTTTTTTTTATTTCACACTTGAAAAGCGCTATTACAGCGATACGGTTCTCATTATCTGACCACATAGAGAAAGGGACCTAAGGGTAAAAAATCAATTTTAATTTTTTTTGATGTGGACAACATCTGAGCATCGAATGAGACCGATCCCATGCCCCAAAAGTGTTCCCTCCCAGAGAAATGCGATGGTACACCAAAGATACACGTATTTAAATCTTTAAAATTGCTCTCCTGAGCAAAACTGGTTTTTACCCTTAGGTCCCTTTCTCTATGCGCTGTCACATATGAAAGAAAGATTGAACCCCAAACTCGAAGACCTGGTGCAATTGTATCAGGGCGGCTTCAGGCCGAATATTTATTTTATTTATTTATTTTAATCTATGGTATTAGCCCTTACAGATCAACTCTTACAGCTTAGTACTTAATTCTAATTTAACATATTACTAACACTCAACCATACTATGATCCCCAAAATCATATTATCCTCAAATCCATAGTACACATACAACTATGGTATGATACTCAAACCATAGTATGATTTACACGTAACCATGTTATGGCTTTTGTTGTTATGCATTCGAAAGTTTTTAAGTTGCAAGCAGGGGTGACTGCCGCTTCGGTGAACGCTACTTCACCATCCTCAGACGCCAAGCAACGAATGTGTTCGATTTTTTTTTAATGTTGGAAAGATCATTGCCAAAACTTTTACTTCTGTATCTAAAAATATATTAGCGCATACATTTATTAGATTTTGTTAACAGTATCCTGAATTTGACTACAACAAATATGAAAAATATAATGAAAATAGTTAAAAAAAAAGTTGCACAAAACTCTTAAGATCTCAAGCGTGGAGAAAACTTTCAAAATTTCAACATTACTGATGCTGTTGTATTATAAATGGTCATTTATTTGACCAAAAACTAACAATTCCCTATTTATGAATAGTTATTATTTAAAACTTTTATTATGTACTTACTCAAGAGATCCATAGTTTACGAGTTCCTTTGCAAAACCAACACATTCAAAATCCAGACTTCAGAGGATTCTCTGTAATAAAATATTTTATAATTATAAGTACTATTTTTTTATTATAAAGTTATTAATTAAATGCTATCTAATTGTGAGGCATTTTGTGCTTATGTTGCTTGCTTCACATAAGTTACAAACATATACGAGTAGAAATATGTATGTATGTAAGCGTACTTCTATTGTTTTTTATGGTTTTGTAGTTATTCAATTTCAGTTTACAATGGTTTTGTGAACGAAGGTTAAGGTTTTTCTACACGCAATGCATGAACTTTGCATGAACATGAAATATTTGAAATTATCGCACTTTATCGGTCAAGAGGGTTTTTTTCTTCTTCAATAATAATTGTACGTATTTACGTATTAAAATTTATATCAGATAGTTTAGTGTGAACAGCACTTTGAATCAGTTGACTGATAATGGTGCAAATATACATTTTACGGTGAGGTCAGACAAGGTATATGTACACAAAGAACAATAATTTCATGAAAATATCTTATGTGAATATTATTAAGTAGTAAAATAAGCTTCTGAAAAGCCAACTGAAAAGCCAACTGACTGAACTGAGATTTGAATTTGTGGGAAAGTAATATTGGTTTTGGTAAGATATATGGGGCTATACCTTAATCTAAACTAATTATTTCCAACTTCAACAACGTTCATCCTAAGCACAAGAAACGTGTGCAAAATTTCATCGGTAAACAAGTAAAAACATTAAATCGGGTAAGCATCTAAAACATAGAAATCGGATGGGAGTTTTATGTAAATCTGAACCGATTTTCTTCAATTCACTGAGAAGAAAAATAACCCTAAACATGATTTGGAGTCTACGTTATACTCATATAAGGTTAATTTTAATATTTTGTTTTTGGCTGGTATTTAACAATAATAATAGTTAATTTAACTATTCTATAGTTGAATTTTTAACCATGAAAATTGTTAATTTTAAAATAATTATTGTTGTTTAAAAAATGCATTGTTGAGTTTTTTAACCATTAAAGTTGTTATTATTAAAATAATTATTGTTGTTTTAACAATGTAGTGTTTTTAACCATGAAAATTGTTAATTTAAAGTTGTATAGCTTGTTTATTGAAGCAATTAAATTGTTAATATTATTAAATATGAAGATTGTTATAGAAATTATTTTTATTGTATAGTTAACTAACTATTGGTTACCTCTTTTACCAGAAATATAGTAACTGTTACAATCTTTAATATTAAATTAACCTACTAATTATGTTTTTGTTTTGTTTACATTTATTCGGTCTTTTTTCATTATTATGACTTGGATCAGTTTTTATTCTGGTTCGAGACCTTTTTGTTGTTTCTTTTTCAGAATCAACTTAAAAATAGGTGAAATTTATTGGCTACTGTTGCCAGGCAGACTGTACAGCTGTTTCTAAACCCGCCAAGGTTTTTCTTCAGCAGTATTTGGTAACGATTACTTCGGCTACAAATCAAATGACTTATACCGGAGTCTTATTATGATTAATGAGAATTACACTTTGCGTATAGTCTTCGAACTGTGTGAAAAGCAATTCTCATAGCGCAATGATATTGATAGCATTAGAATTTGGTGGTGGTTTTTAAAAGAGCAAGATAAATTGTCTTATGATCTTTCTTATATGCTGTTTCCACTACGGTCGCGTCCACGTCCGCGTTAACGATTTATAGAAAATTTGCGTCCATGTTTGCGTTCAAACAGCTGTTTGTGTTTATTTGTTTTTTTTTGCGGAGCGAAAAGTTTAATATTTTTGTGTTGTGACATAATCATGGAGTTAAATGATATTATTTTGCTAACCGCAGTGGAAAATAAGGATCAAATGGTACTGCGCCTAATGGAAATGTCCAGTAGCAGCAGCGCTTTATGTTTATGCTGATTAACAGCTGTTTTAATTGGGATGTGCAATTTGCGGTGTTTCCATTAATAGGTATGGGTGGGTTTCGATTGCAAAAATAATCGAATTTATAGTAAACGCGACTTATCGGAAAACGCGTCCAATATGAACTCGACTTTTTCCCATACCTAACTGCCTATGTTTTTTGTATAGGCTTTAACGCACGTTCATTAATTTCATTGATTTGTTTCCACTACGGCCGCGTCCACCTGACCGCAATGGAAACAGTCTATTACAATTACAAACGTTCAAAGCAAAGGAAGAAATGAAGTGGGCGGATAAGACAGTCGCAATCGTTGCAACTTCGTGTAACTTAATTCTGAACTACGTAAAACACAAAGCAGATCAAAAACTTCGATACAACAGAGCCGAATGATCTTTAAATTTTTGTTTATGTCGCTCGATTTTCTGCCTCTCTCTTAAAAAAACCAACCTTATATACTTCACTCAACTATTTTGTATGAACATTTGACCTTATATAACGTTATTATGTCTTCGTTATCAAACATTTACCATAAAAATTTTCACCAGACACATGGTTAAAAAAATCATTGTATTTTCGGCTCAGTGTAGTGTCATTCTTTCGTCTAACAAAATTACTTCTGCCAAATTTCATGAAGATCGGACAACTATTGCGACCTGTAGTTTGATTACAAGCTTTATATGGTCGGACGGACAGACAGACATCGTTAATTGGAATCAGCTGGATATTATACATCGATCGGTATATTAAAAGGTCTAACTCAAATAGTTTTGGTAGTTACATACATTTACCATACAACTTACTTTTAATACCCCGTTCCACAGAGTGGTGCAGGGTATAATTGTAATGTCAAATTCGTTCCTTTTAAACAAGTTTATTTTCTGCGTGTAGTTTTAATATTTCAACAATTGATATACGTCAATCAATGAAGCTCCTAATCACTACTATTTAATCGGTACGTGAGCAAATCAAATTGTTTCACCGTGTTTAACTAATCTGTTATTGAATAGATGCGCCAAACTTTCTCGATAACCCAATTTCCCAGAAACGTGCGTAATATAGATAATGCGATAACTTAACTTTGTATGAATATTACTTTATAAAAACCTTTTCAGACCAACAAAGCAAGTTACTTTTGAGCCTGCAGTTTTACGTCAGTCTTAACAAAATTTGGATTACTGAGTAGGATGTTGCCAGACTCACCACCCCAAAAATATCGATTTTTTTAAATAAGAATACGTTTTTAGACCATTATTTAATTAAATAAAGATAATATTTTTTTTGTAATGCAAAAACAAATATTTTTTTAAAGTTTTTTAGCTGCTTTTTTATTCAAACAAACTTTTACCGCGTATTGGTTAATATGAGAACTCTGATAATATGGATGTTCCTTTTCTTTTTTACACGTTATACAAATTAACAAGAGTTTTAATTAAAGTTCTCTCAGAGAAGAAAACTTTCAAGTAATAAAAATTAAAAAGAGTTTTTATTAAAGTTCTCTCAGAGAAGAAAATTTGGATAGAAGTACGGGAACGGATTTAAAGTAAAAGTGTTAAGAGCAGAATGTTATGCAAGAAAAAAGTACGGGAATAGACTTGTACAAAAAATTTCAAACGCATTGGGCTTCAAAATTGATTAAATTTTTTTTTTATTCAAAAATCCCAAATTTATGGAAATTAAATGTGAAATCAATTTGTTTGTTTCCATTAAAGATTAGATCCATTATAAATTCTTTGGAATTTTTTTAAGATCTAAAACAGCTGATATCCGTTGTTTATAATTTTCTACTTTCACACAGCAAAATTCTTTGAGTAAAGACTAATACAAGTGAACGATGTATCTCTTCTCTCCGAAATTTGCTTGCAAATTTTACTACTTTTTGGATTACGGAACGGCTTTTTGGAGTAATAGTAGTAAAATGTAATACGTACAGGAACAGGCTTAATGTGTGCAACCTATTATTTTGATGAGATTTTGCCTCATTAACCGCAATTATAAGCCTTGTTCGCATTATTATTTGTAGCCGGTGTTTGGCGTGTAGTGGGTAGAAACATGTCGAAGAAAGCCATGTGATTTTTTGCAATGACAATAAGTTGTACAAGATGGGCGATGTTAGCTTTATCGAGAAATCGAAAAAACGAGATGGGTAAAAATCATCTTGGGAATGCTGTTTTTTGCATTTAAATTGTGCGAATTTAATGTTTTTTTTTGTTTCAATTTAAACTTTCTAGCGTTCTTGTGATTGCATATAAACAAATGTGGAAAAATAAAACGTGAATTTGTACGTTACTAAGTTGTTTTTTTACGTTATTACAAAGAAGAAGCACATCGTCCATCATGTACAATATATCGTCTTTGATTTTTTAATAAATATGTGGACATAGTACTGGAAGATTTTTACAGTGGTTAGAAATAAACACTGGGAGTCGTTTTCTTACAAAATGTCAAAGTGGGAAACTTTTGAGGTAAAACTCTTTTGTTGAATAAGTACGAAATGTTTTCCAAACGACGGGGTCATCTTATACCTAAACTCCAAGGGTATTCATATTTATCCTTCCTAATTTTGTAGCAAGCCTTATGTTTTTTTCGTCGTTCAAAGGTAAGGAGGAGAAGATTGTTTTTTTTTATTAAAATCAAAATTTTTTTGTGCTTTTTTGTTGTTTTTTGTTGATAAATTGTAGAAGATAGGGCGATATGCTTCTTCTTTGCATTATCGTATAAAAACACCACTCAGTACCGCACAAATTATCGGTTTATTTGTCCACTTTCGTTTCTACACTATCACGCACGTTAAAAAGGGCATTTCCAAAATAATTGACACTCATTTTTAATAAGTATGATAATTCTCGTCAAAGCTCATTTCGTTCATCTTATTAAATTTATCGTGTTTGGATATACCAACAAAATTTTCGATAACTTTTCGATTGCTTCTTCTTTGCAAGAACGTTAAAAACGGCTATCAGTAGCGCACAAATTCTCGGTTTATTTATATACTTTCGTTTGATCATAATCACAAGAATTTATAATCACAACCACAAGAACTCAAAATTAAAAAAACAAAAAACTCAGAAAACACTAAATTCGCACACTTTAAATGCAAAAAACAGCTATCTTTAAATGATTGTTGTGTTTCTCAAATTCTTGTTGAAGCTCATTTTGTCCATCTTGTGCAATTTATCGCCTTATACGAAAACAACAACATTTTCGATAATAAAGTTTCGATAGCTAAAAACATATTGTTTTGATATTATTGCTAAATCAGGGTGTATTATTAAAGAGCATTGTTGGAAAACCAGTCTGGCAACTGCTCACTGGATTTATGAGCAACTTAAATATAATTCTCAAATTCTTGTAAAAGCTCACTTCTTCCAACTTGTACAATTTATCATCTTTCGATTTCGATAACAAAAAATGTTTTGAAACATAAACATACAAAAATAAAGCAGGGTGTATCGTAAAAGAGTGCTGTTGGCAAACCAGAAAATCTGGCAACTTCATTAGCAACTTAAATATAATTCGCTTGCTAACCAAAAAACTGTAACATAAATGCTTGTTTTGTAACCTCAATCGAACTGGTCTATTGTAATGTAATAGAGACAACAATATGCGACATTTGTAAGAAGTATTCCCCGCGATACTTTTAAAATAGTATCGTTGACTAATTGTATCAGAAGTATTGCTTTTATATTCTATTTAAAACGTGTCGCATATAAATTAATATCCATTATGTATAACAAAAGATATTTCCTTGTAGTTTTTGTAATTGACAAACAGGGTGAGGGAATGTAAATTATCAAAGTATTCTGTATGTTTGGGTAGATTATTTTTAAAATTGAGATTTAGTGTTTTCTCTAAATATGCAAACCAAGTAAATTGAGATTTTGATGCCGTGTGGTAGGGAAAGATACGCCTCGTTACCCATCATGTCAATTTGAGTCTTGAAGTGTGTAAAAAGGTTTGATAAGAAAAACTACTAAATCTTAAACATTACGTATTAAAAAAAACAAAAAATTTTTTGGTTTCCTCTGCAAATATGAAATAATAGAAGTCTCTCCTGTAAAATGTGCTGAAAGGAAGTCTTATTGGTAATAGCACAGTTGGCGGGCAGTGTCACGCCCTTTAGTCCAATAATGTCTATAACTAAGTCTGTGTAGTTAGCTTTTTGTGTAGTACAACTTAGGCTCGATGTTATGTGCACAAGACATGAACGATTCAGGTCCCTAAGGCGAATATTTGTTGGGAGATAAAACCAAGGTCTTAGAAAATTGGGTTGGTCAGATGCGCTATCGCGATGCCAGCCAAAGCACAAATTAATGGGGGTTCCATAAATAATACAGTGCAACATATTTTGGGTCACTGTCTCGGGCATTAGTTTTGTCAACGGCGGCTTTTAGTACATCCAAAAACATGAATTTTGCCCATTTGACTCAGGTTTTTGAGTTATCGAATCGTACATGTTTTTTTTTGATATTATATTATTGATATTATATATTGAGACTGCTATATTTATATAAAACAAACGGAATATTGCGATCAGGGTTACCGTTGAAAAATTTCAAAAAGTCGCACAAAAAGGGGATTTTTTTAAAAAAAACTTTTCCCGATTTCGATTGGATTCGACCATTTACAATCCCAAACAGCTTCTGACCATAAGCCAGCATCATGCTAAATTTCTAAATACTAGGTTGATACGTTTGAACGATATCATGCCTTCAACAGATAAGCGAACGGACATGGCTAGATCGTGTTAGAATTTTACGACAATCAAGATTATAATTAATTTATAGGGTCTCCGATCAATATTTCGTGGTGCTGCAAACGAAATGACAAATTTAATATTATCTTTCGTGAAGGGTGTTAAAAATGCAAACATCAAAAGTCGGACATGGCAGACTATATAATACCCTGCTCTACTGGATGTGCAGATGAGCCACCTGAAACTAGGCTTTTGATTTTAATAATTATTTCATATGGATTCGTCCTTGCTTGAATGGGCCGTATTTTCGGTCACCCCAAATCAAGGTTGCTTACTTGATACATTTGACAATTGTTCCGATTTGTTAGTATTTTTACCCTAAAGCACACTGTTGTGCAGGCTATTCTGTGCCAAATTTCCTAAGGATTGGATTTAATAAGTGCGTTTCACGGCTGTGCGGCGGGACTGTTTGGAGGTTGTCTCCGCAGCCTGTGTGCAATACACATATAGATGCTCGGACACACTACTACGAGTATCCATACTGCCTAGCGTAAGCGCCAGGTTATACCCAAGTAAGTTATAGTACTTTTTTCCGGAGCAACCCTTAACCCCAGAAATAAAAATACGCATATCTTTTAAAAGCAATACACACATTTCGAGTTGCGAAAAGTAGCAAAAATTTCAAAAAGTGGCAAAAAGGGGGATTGATGAAAAAAGGGCAGCAAAAGTCGCATGGCTTCCAAAAGGGTCAAATTGCCACTTAAGTCGCACAACGGTAACGCAATTTGCGATAGTGTTCTAAGAATGCAAGAAATAAATCCTAAACAAACTTACCCGAATATGCATCACAGCCTCAAAATGCAAAAATCCACAAAAATGTAGACAAAAACCACAAAATGTAATAATTTAGAGTGAAGAAAATTTGAAAAAGCATTTAAAATTTCATTATGGAAAATTCCAAGTGCCCAAGAATCTATAAAATATATCAAAAATTATTTGTTTGATTTGAAATAAAGTTAAAAATAAAAAAAAACACATTTGGGTGATTCTGAGATTATGGGCCAATTTCGACATCATTTTTGGTATTCGATTTTTTTTGCAGAATTTAATATTTAATTTAATAATAAGACTGTTGACGAATAAACTATTAGATGTGCACCCACTCCAATCATAATTGAGTTGCTTGATTGGTTAAGAAGTTGCTCAAGATTGGTTTGGAAATTTGAATTTTTAGCGAATATTAGATTTTACAGGGGAATACTGTGTATTTTCAGGGACAGAAAATAAACATCCATAAAAATATTAATTTAATAAAAAATTATAATTATCAATAGCAAAAAATTAATTGAATATTATTTATTACTATGGAGTGGTTTTATTAAAGAAATACTCGATATTTTTGTAAAAAATTGAGAAAATTTCAATTGAAAGTAGTGTTAGGGACAACTAGGGTAATGATATTTGAACAATTTGGTAGGAAATTGATTGAAGAATAAATAAATTTTTTAAAAAACAATTTTAAAGACTTTAAAGGTCCCATAAATATTTATTGTATAATTTTTTCCCGCTTGGAACAACCAAGAACAGCAAAGTGCCCATAATCTTAGAATCAACCATTTGCGAACGTTAAGGTTATTTATTGACAAAAAAAGGTAAACAAATGGGCTGTTTTGTAATTTTGAGGCAGATAATGCATTTTCTTTTGTAAGTTAGATTTACATTTTTTCCATTTAATAGTAGCTACAACTTTGCTTAAGACACTATAGCAATATGTATTCCATTTGGTGTATCGAGATATAGCCCTCTTAAAATATCTAATGAATTCCAAAAAATTACTTTGAACCAAAAAATGTACGATAAGATACATTATGTCAAATTGGCAAAACGATTTGAGCCATAAACCATGTATTTGGAATGTACTCTTATACTGCATTTTCATTAGGCCAATGATAATGCAGTCGAAACTTTTCAAAACGTCTCAACCAATTTTCACACGATTTGTGGTCGTTTTCATTCTCGTTTTGGTTTTCGTTTGACAGTTCATTATTTTTTACAAACAAAGAACAACGTGGTGACTATTAAAATACTGAAATACATATTTTTCTTAAACAAATGGATAAATTAAATTATGTTTTTTTTTAGCATGCTTATTTTTACTTTTACTTCATAAAATATCTATTTCACCAAATATGTTTGACGATTGATTAAAAATGAGATGACTAAAAAACGATTATTTTGGAGATGACATACTTTATATAAGGTGGCATCGCCTGTGCGAAACGTTTTCGTTCCTCTTTCGTACAAAAACAAGTCAAAGTGAGACGTTTTCATCACTTGAATTTGTATGGGAAAACGTCTCATTTTGACTTGTTTTGGCCAAACTTTTGAAAACACTTCAAAAGTGCCTAGTGAAAAAAGAGCATTAGCCGACATTAACAAAACTTATGCCCGAAAATGTGTATTGCACTGTGTAATGAAAATGTTTGTATTTTTGAAAAAACCAAAAACATGCCGAAAAATTAATTTTTTATACTATCCCGTATAGCGAGATGTTGGTTCAGTCCTTAACTCATAACCGATTTGATCCATTTTCAAAAAACCACATTTTAGGGCATCCCATCAATATTACGGAATGATGGAGGATATAAAAATAATCTTTTAACTTCTATAGTATAACAGTCAGTCCGAACAATATCGACCTGTTTAAGGGTATTAGAAGTGTTTTTTGTTAAGCCGCGATAACTAAGGCTGGATAGCAATATTAAAGTCATTTGTGAACAAACACTTTTTGTAACCAAAAGACTAATGTGACTATAAGGATTATGATTTAAGTTCATAAATGACAGTTTTATTTCTCAGAGACATTATTTGTTTGACGATAATGTAAATAAATTAATACTGGGTATTTTCCAGTCATAAGTGTATTTTAAAGTGTGAAGATTATACTCGTCGATGCCTAAATGTAAGTGTCTGACAGATGTTGTAAAAATACAGTGGTCAACCTTTGCAAAAAGATTAAATCTGGACGTAAGACGTGAAAGTGCTCAGATGGCCGAGAAGCATTTTTCTCATTGTAATGTAAGTTGTGTAAGGTCAGATAAAGTGTATGGTGCTGTTCACACGATACAATGTGTCCACCAATATGTTGTTATTAACGACTTCTTATCGAGGTGTCATCATTTAATTAAAGTACTTACGTATCGATAAGATTATCCACAGTATGGTGAATAGTTTGGCGATAAATTGTTTCGTCAAAATGGCACCTGCGCTATCCATGACGTAAGAATTATGTATTTAGCCCTTAACATGAAAGCAGTAAAGGTCCAATTAAAGGTCCATTTAAAGCCTTAGCTTTTACACACAGAGAACAGATTTGTTGCCACAACCAAATTTTTTGCCAACCGATTGATGGTGGTTGCACTTATTATCTAAGCATTTTATTGCTGCAACCATATGTTGATTGGGTTCACGGAAATTTTCAGTAGAGGCAACTGACTCTATCGGTTGAGGAGGCAAAGTATCGGTAACCCTAACCAGTTAAGGTGATTATTGGAACTGAATTTTTACATGTGTTGGTTGTTCTTACAATTGGTTGGTTAGAAGTACTCTCTGAATTCTGTTGTCATAACCACGAAAGTTTGGCAACAGAAAGTTTGGTTGGTTAGAAGTACTCTCTGAATTCTGTTGTCATAACCACGAAAGTTTGGCAACTGGAACAACTTTTAGTCACATTTTATGAATTTGGTTAATATGACCGAAATAATAAATCTAATTAAGTTTGTACGTACAATTGGATCATTCTGGATCAAATTTGTGTAATGGGTCATAAAGTGAAATTTCGGTGTTACAGTGTTCGAAGAAATTTGAAGAAAAAGGTCGTTGTGATATTGTATCAAAATAACAAAGTAAGTTGAAAGTTTTGACGAAATGCTTTTCTATATAAAATGCTTATAATTCTCTTAGTGTTGTTATCAATTTCCACTCGACACAAATTGCCAATTTTTTTTTCGGTCTTCGGTAAAAAATATCATAGATACATAGTAAAATAGACGTTAATTTGGCACTTGTTTCAGAGGTTCCGGTTGTCTATGAAGTATAAAAATACGCAGCGTTAGGAAAAAAGCTTCAATGAATTTTAGAATTGGTTTCTTGCCATAACCACCAGTTGTGGCAACCAACAGTTTAACTGAATTCGGTCGCTTTAGCTGCGGTTTTTTATAGCTTTTATACTGTTGTAGCCATATTATGAGAACCATGTAACCATCACTACCATAGAATGTTGGTGATTGCAACAGGAAGTCTGTTTTTTCAACCGAATGTTTGTATTTCGGACCGATTGCTAACTGATTTTTTGGTTGGCATTAAAATCCTCTTGAATTTTAGCAACCCACATATAAAGCATTTTTGAAGCTTATAACGTGTCAACTCAGGAACGAGGAAATTTCCCCAAAAGTTTAAGACTGGGCCGCAAGGTTCCAAGACGTTAATACTTCATTCAAATCAGAAGGTTTTGCACAATATTATTCTTATACTAACTGATGGAAACCTATTGTTTAAGGTTTAATAGAGAAGTTTATGTGTGCAATAGAATAAATTAAACAACAGGACGTGAAATATTTCCCTTTGACGAAGCTACACAATTAATGTCGTCTCTCGTTTTGTTTTCTATTAAAAATATACATGTTTTTTAAATAATTTAAAAAAATCCATGTAAATTTGTTTGTATCGTGTTTTTTATTTATTCGTTATAGATAGAACCCAGAAGTTCTTTCTTGATAAATAGATAATAGATAAACTTCTTATTCGTAAAGTCGCCCGCACTAAAGACATAAAAACGCGCTGGTGAACATTTTTTTTATGTTTTTACCCGTAGTTGAACTTGGGTTTACTTGCACACTAACCATTATACCACGATGGTCCCATTTTAATACGGAACGATTATTTATTTTTTATTTAAATTGTACAAGATAGGCGATGTGCTTCTTTTTTGCCATAATGTAGAAAAACACACTTCAGTAACGCAAAAATTCTCGGGGTTTATTTTTCCACATTCGTTTGAACACAATCACAAGAACGCTAGAAAGTCAAAATTAAAACAGAGAAAACCACAGAAAACACTAAATTCGCACACTTTAAGCACAAAAAACCAGCATTCCCGAAATAAGGTTTACTCAACTCTATTTTTCGATAAAGTCCATTTTTATTTATCGTCTTTGATTCACGCAACCGCTAAGATGGATATGACCTTTATCGCTCATGAGAATTTTCGCAGAAAAATCGTCTACCTATTCGTTGAGATTCATGATAGCTTTAGCGAAGGTTAGGCGCGTTTGACTTTCATCAGATAACAGCTTATGTACTGTGTACTTTTAAAGGGTACATCTTCAAAAATTGCACAAAATTCTGCGCCGGGGCCGTCTGTTTACGCCTAATTGCTTGACTGGCCGATGTTTCGTGCTCCTTTTCGACACATTGGCCAACAGCAGCAGGGCTGCTATATATACTTCTGGTCTAATATTGACGAATATTTATCATTTCAAAATCGAATCAAACTCAATCAAAAATGGATTTATTGTTTTTCAAAGTATTCTCCAGCTTGATTTACAAACTTTTCCATGCGCTCAAACCAATTGTCGAAGCACTTTTTCATTCCGATTGAGACACCTCCAAAACATGGTTTTTCAACGCTTTTACAGCATATTCTGGCGACGAAAATCGTTGACCACGCATTTTTTTCTTGATGTGCGGGAATAAAAAGAAGCCATTGGGTGCCAAGTCGTAGGGCTAATGGCGGATGACCCATCAATTCGATGTTATTGCCGGTCAAAAAGGCGCGGGTTTGGGCCGATGTGTGAGAGCTAGCATTGTCATTGTGCACAACGATTCGTCTTTTCTTTTCCGTTTTTCGAATTTCTCCGAAGACTTCAGGCAAAAAAATTTTGGTGTACCACTCAGTCCTACGTTGCTCAAGCGGAACAGTTGCCAGATGACCTGTTTTGCCGAAGAAACAGGCGACCATTTGCTTCGAAGTGTATTTTCCACGAACAACTTTCGTTGGATTTGGCTCGTCTTCGAAGACCCACACGGTAGATTGCTGTTTTGTTTCGGGCTCATACGCATAGATCCACGATTCGTCGCCTGTGACAATCTTATAAACGTCCTTTGGAGCACCTCGATCGTATTTTTTCAAAATTTCTTTGCACCAATCGACACGAGCCTTTTTTTGAGCGATTGTCAAATTTGAGAACAAAACTTTTTTACGGCCAGGTGTTCATGCAATATCGAATGTTGGTGGAAGAAATACCTCTATCTCATGGTATGTCACATGACGATCCTGCATTATCAGTTCATGCACGGCATCACTGTTCTCTGGCACAACGCCCGTTTTTGGACGACCTTCAATGAGCGAGCGTCGGCCACGATTGAATTCATTAAACCAGTTTTTCACAGTCCTATAGGATGGTGCTTCATCGCCATACAAAGATTTAAGTTCATCGATGCAATCTTGTCGTGATAATCCACGTCGAAAGCTGTGAAAAATGATCGCACGAAAAAGTTCACGAGTTAATTCAATTTTTTTTGCCAAATTGTAAACAACACAAATGATCGTCATACGTCGAAGCGTTCTGAGTACGTTTATGCTAAGAAATTTCAAACTTTCCGATGGAAATGTCAGATGGCGCCAGGCAACAGTTAGTGTTGTTTAGGCCAGAAATATATATGTATAGTTCGTATTCTCAACAGCATGGCTGCAACGGGCCAGCCCTGGCCAGCCCTGGGCAAATCTGACGTTGTCCCACGCCGCAGTGTTTGTCCAGTTGGTTTCAGACGGCCAGTAAATTTGCGATGAAATTCACGCTGCTCCAATATAATCGCGTTCTTGCGTAGTAAATCGTTTCTTGGCTTGTTGATTTAGTTTTTTCGTTTGTTTACTTCACATATGTCAAAACCAAATCGGCATATGACTCCACTTGCAAAAGTTATAGCGTTTTTCAATAGGGTGAATACTTCTGGCCCACCTTGTACGTTGCTCCAGATGTGTTATAATACTTTCTTCTTGACCACTTTTTCTCTAATAAGAACCACTGTGCCCCGTTGATGTGTTTAGGCATAAATTGTCTTCTATCACATAGTCGATTATACGCCGAACGCCTAAAATGTGTTTAAGTATAAAACAGTCACCACATTGATACCCACACCCAGTATAAATTATAAAATTTAAGAAATCGAAACCGAATTTCGCTACACTCACCTCTCTTCATTTAGATGTTTCTATGTAAGGCTGGACCGCTCGGATGATGGTTGACTGAAAAATTAACCAAACGTATCTGTCATATCGTTTCGGTTGATCTCCCATAAAGTGCATATATTTTTTTTGAAGAGTGTATTCAGAACTTGCAGTTAATATTGAATCATTTAAATTGAACTATTCAGATTCGGACTCGCACTGTTAGTTTAAAATTCTTTAACAAGTCAGTAACTCACAAAGTAGTTTAGACAATAAAAAATTGTGAAAATAGAAATGCTCATCTACGGAAAAGTCGCGTTGAATCACTTATGAGCGAACACAAACATATTCATATGTACGTAGGTGCAAACATTAGAGTGCCTCGACTTGTGTGTAGACAAAACAAAGTTGCAAATGTTTAGTTCAAAATTAAAAATTGTTATTTTTAAAAGAGAATCCTCATATAATGTGGCTCTAGCAAGTTGCATTCGTGAGCTGGATCAGTTTTAAAACCCCTCTAAGAATGGAATTGATGACATTCTTATTTATTTTTTATAGACCAGAAATTTACCTAATATTATCGAAATATTTAGAGCTGTTTGAACCTAGTCCAGTTTAGGAATGAAATTAGCTAGAGTCGATATACTTTGGGAAACACTTAAAAACATATCAATTTTCGTTTCAAGAAGGCTACGTTTGAATTTGTTTTTGGGACACTCTAATGTACATAGACTATAGCTAGACAAAACCTGTGTTTGCAGTTTCTTTTTGTTTCGGTTTTTGGTGAGAACACCTATTAAATTAAACCATAACTTAAATGTGAGCAAGAGCAACCTGAACTGAAAACTCAAACCTAGCAGACAAAACAAAAAATGAATAAGAAAACAAAATGTATTTAAATTAAAGTGTTTATTTAAAACGAAACGTTTTGTTTTGGGCTTTTGGAATTTCAGTCAAAATACTACTCTGACGCGATCGATGGTGGTTAAAACTTAAGTACTTGAACTATTCGACAAAATGCCAACATTAATAAATACCGGTCAAAGTTAAAAAAGAAAACTTCAAAAAAATAAAACTATAGAAGACAGTGTCAAGTTGCAAAAATCGAACAAATGAATTCTTTTTTGGGTTTACACAAAGGCTACTCCAAATTACCAGAATGCGAGGAAGGTATGCTAACACTTCTATACAAGTATGTACTTGGTGGCTGGCTTTATCGTAAAATTCCTATCTATCAGATATGAATAATATACGCAAATAACCCTAATAGTTTAAGAATTTTAAAACGAAGTATCCGATACATTCTCTTTACGCATTGTGAGGGCCGAATAAGGTTTCAATGGCATTTTAGCTACCGCACCGTTGTATATTTGAGAAACAACCTTTAAATAACACAAAAATTCGTTTGCAATATCAGATTCCATGGTATCTTAACTCTGAAGTAGTTAAGAGCGCATACATGAGAGCTTTTTGCGAATTTGAGTATTATAATCTTATTCTATAATAGTCAATGCCAAGATAGTCTAACACACTGGCGTCGCCGTGCACAGTGCTTCGCCGCTAGACAAAAACCAAAAAAAAACTCATCAATCAACAAAATAAATATAAAAGTTTTAAGTCACCCGATTAAATTTTCTGCTACTTAGAAGACTTCGGCAAAACATAGCCAGGACAAATAAAACAAAAGGCTTCAGTCTTTTTTGGTGTGAAAAGTATAAATGTAGGTCGTTTCGGTGGAGCCTAAAAAACTTTTCTAGGCTGCAACTTAGCGCCAACTGAAATTTTGCCATTACAACCTGTTCGTTCCGTGCTTTGAAATTTTAATTTAATTTCGGTTGTGTCCATAGATATATTTAGTTTAAACGGTCAAATTATAACTATTTTCATTAGATAATAAGTACAGGGTGGTCTGAATGAAAAAACGATAAACTGTATAACAAAAACTGTATAAAATGGCCCATATGCTTCTTCTTTGAGAATTTGGGAAACAACAATTATTTTAGGAGAGCTGTTTTTTGCATTTGTAGTGTGCAAACCTGTTCGCTCCCTGCTTTGAGATTTTAATTTAATTTCGGTTGTGTCAATAGATATATTTAGTTTAAACAGCCAAATTATAGCAATTTTTTTCGAGTTTTGTTTATTTTGACCAATTTTAGGTTTTTCCAGGAAATCGTTTTATTGCCGTAAAAACCGATTATATACAGGATGATCCGAATCAAAAACGATTATCTGTACAAGATAGGCGATATGCTTCTTCTTTGAGAATTTAAGAAACACAACAATTATTTTAGGAGAGCTGTTTTTACCATTTAAAGTGTGCGAATTTAGTGTTTTTTGTGTTTCAATTTTGACTTTCTATCGTTATAGTGATTGTGTACAAAGGAATGTGTAAAGATAAACCCCAAGATTTTGTGCGTTACTAAGTGTTGTTTTTCTACATTATTGCAAAGAAGAAGCGCATCACCCATCTTGTCTTTGGTTTAAACAATAAAATTATAGCTTTTTCACTAGCTCCAGAAAATCGATTTATCGCCGTAAAAGTCGATTATATACGGAGTGGCCCAAATTACACCTAAGCATGTTTTGCGAGGGCCCTGTGGTAGCAGTTGTGGCACAATTTGAATTTTGTATGGGTTCATCTTCAGATGTAACTTCAGTAAGGGTTACGCTAATTCGTGCAAAAAATTCACATTTCAGCGATTTTTTTTTTGACAACACAGCTAAAATCTATTTTTTTTAAATTCAATGGTACATTAACGTGTAACATTCGTAGAATATTGTGTAAAATGTCAATGAAGAAATATTAAAAAATACGACAATGGCAGCAACTATTCGCAAGCAGCTCGGAAAGAAGCATAATTGCGGCGCCCCTTATAACTCTATACTGGGTCATCCGAAACTGAAAAAAACTTTGAAGGAAAAAGCGCAATATTTACGCAAAACAATCGGCCGATTTCTAATTGTAAAATAAAAAATACTAGAAAATTTGAAAAAAATGTCTCTTCACCACTACCTAGTAAATTATGTACAGGGAAAATGTTTTAAACTTCAAAGGATCCCCGGAGTTTTGAATAACATAGTGGAAAATAAATGTTATTTCTTAATTTAATCGCTTTCCGCAAATAACACTTGAAGGATTTTCGAAATTCCAATTTTTAGGAACACTTTAAAGTGAAAAGCACAATTTTTAAGCAAAACAATTGGCTGATTTGTTATTATAAAATAAAAATACTAGAAAGTTTTTAAAAAAAATCTCCAGCACTGCTTAGTTAAGAGGGGTAAGTGTTGCCTGGCGCCATCTGACATTTCCATTAGAAAGTTTGACATTTTTTTTAGCATAAACGTACTCAGAACGTTTTGACGTACGACCATCATTTGTGTTGTTTACAGTGACTTGAAAAAATCAATTTGGCAAAAAATTGGAATTAACTCGTGAACTTTTTCGTGTCATCACGACAAGAGTGCATCGATGAACTTAAATCTTTGTATAGCGATGAAGCACCATCCTATATCACTGTGAAAAACTGATATAATGAATTCAATCGTGATCAACGCTCGCTCAAAGACAAAGGTCGTCCAAAAACGGCCGTTGTGCCAGAGAACATTAATACCGTGCGTGAACTGATAATGCAAGATCGTCATGTGACATACCGTGAGATAGAGGCATCCTTGGGCATTTCTTTCACCAGCATACATTTGATATTGCATGAACATCTGGCCGTAAAAAATGTTTGTTCTGGTTGGATCCCGCAGAAATTGACAATCGCTCCAAAAAAGTCTCGTGTCGATTGGTCCAAAGAAATTTTGAAAAAATACGGTCGTGGTGCTTTAAAACACTCTTATAAGATCGACACCTTAAATTTTTACGGAATATTCATGAAAGGTCCACCCAGAAAATCTTATTAACAACACTGGTCAAAAAGAGTAAAAAACGTTACCCACACCCTTAAAAATTCTATGCAGTGCTGTTCTGGGTATACCCAGTTGGCCGAAACGGCGACGAATTAAGGCAGATCAAGCATTTTCAACATTCTGCTTCCATGGTATCTTTATTGTACCTCTGAAGACGACCTTTAAAACGGCGGACTAAACTTGTAATCAAAAATTTCTGTACACGTCAAAGGTAAAAAGTGTAGATCTTTCGTTGACAATGTCAACAAAAAGTCAACCAAAATAGTAGACAACAGTGTTGGCTTGGAGACACTAGACCCTAGTCTTCGTACATGGGATAAATTTCTATATTTTATATATGGAGTTTGCCACATGTTCACAGAAAATATCGAACTTAGTACTAGCACTATGTTCGACGTCGATAAAATTTAACAAAAAAATTGTGCCTGGCAACATTGCTTATTTCATGCTGAAGAATATACTAAGCAGCAAAAACTATAATTACCAAGTAAAATTGCGAGTAAGTTATAATTAAAAGTCTTCACTACTTATTATTTAGATCCGTTTCGAATTACTTTAACATGGCGAAGACCTCAACCTCTATTTTACAAGGTTTAAACCAAATCTTGTTTAAGACTCTCTGTTACGTGAACGCCCAAAGGCCTACAGAAGTAGGTACAACTCCGCGCATTAGAATAAAATCGACTTTTCCAATCTAGAGTTATATGTTATATAAAACTAGAATTCTCCACTCTACAAGTCTGGAGTTCTTCACTCTACATTATTATCAAACTTAAACTGTTTACAGACCACTGTGAACAATTTAATGCAAATCCGGCCAAAAAGACGCAGACAACCACATAACACAGAAACTCATGTCAGGATTCTCTATTGAATGTTACTTTAAGCTTCATATACTTATTAGTCGTGCTCTTTTCAGGTAACTAGCTTAGTTACCTAGTTAGTTAGCAATATAGTATTCTGGCAACATTCAACAACATTTTGAATCAGATGGCAACATAAGCTCAACAAAAGTTTGTTTACAAACAAAATGAAAAAGCAAAGTTATTTCGTATAGTTTTTTGTTTTGTTAACATTTCGTTAACCAATTTAATTTCGTTGGTAGGCATTTCTTTTTGGCCGAGGACATTCAAATTCGTCCTTTCAGGCTTTGTAGCAAGCCAATAGCATCAACGTCTCGCCCCTGGACCACAATTTTCGTTTAGTCACTCTTAAAATAATATAGCTACATCGAAATTTCATTAAATCTTAACAATAAACATTTTCACTAACCGTTTTGCATCATTGTAATTTACTGAAATGGTTTTTGTGGCGCTTTTTCTTTCTCACTTTTCATTTTCTTTCTGTATCAATAACAAAAACATATGTTTTTGATTTTGTTATAGAAGCCGGGTGTGTCATAATATTTTTTTTGTTAAAAAAAGTCAGTTAGCTCTAACTCGTTTTGTTACCAGTAACAGCCAACTCGCTTGCTTGCCCAGAAACTTCTATACGAATGCTTGTTTAGTAGCCTGAAAAGAGCACGGCTTTTGTAATGCTCTTTTTTCACTAGGCACTTTTGAAGTGTTTTCAAAAGTTTGGCCAAAAGAAGTCAAAATGAAACGTTTTCCCATACAAATTTAAGTGATGAAAACGTCTCACTTTGACTTGTTTTTGTACGAAAGAGGAACGAAAACGTTTCGCACAGGCGATGCCACCTTATATAAAGTGTGTCATCGCCAAAATAATCGTTTTTTTTACCGTTGGTTTGTCATCTCAAGGCAGACATTTTGGCCAAAACAAGTCAAAATGAAACGTTTTCCCATACAAATTCAAGTGATGAAAACGTCTCACTTTCACTTGTTTTTGTTCGAAAGAGGAACGAAAACGTTTCGAACAGGCGATGCCACCTTATATAAAGTGTGTCATCTCCAAAATAATCGTTTTTTTTTACCGTTGGTTTGTCATCTCAAGGCAGACATTTTTAATCAATCGTCATACATATTTGGTGAAATAGATATTTTATGAAGTAAAAGTAAAAATGAGCGAGCTACAAGAAAAAAAACTTAATTTAATTTATTCATTTGTTTAAGAAAAATATGTATTTCAGTATTTTAATAGTCACCACGTTGTTCTTTGTTTGTAAACAACAATGAACTGTCAAACGAAAACCAAAACGAGAATGAAAACGACCACAAGTTGTGTGAAAATTGGTTGAGACGTTTTGAAAAGTTTCGAGCGAAAACGAGAATAAATGGCCTAATGAAAATGCAGTATTAGGCTCCTATGGAGCAGATCCAATAATATAAAATGAAGCATCAATAAAAAAAATTGAATGCCAAAAAGCACAGGTTGCGTTGAAAACATCAAAAATCCAAATAAAATTGATTTTGACAGGTAAAAACATAGGCAAAAAACCGCTTCATTAGGAGGGAACTTAATAAAAAATCTCATAACAAAATTTGCGTGGTATTTTTAGCTTATCATTTTTTTTAGCTAGTGTTTCTTAGCGCACCTTCTCCTGTAGAAAATTGCAATATGCCGATTTGGTATTTATTAACCTCATACATTCTTGTATTTAATCAAATTCTAATTAACATTGGTATATTTAAATTTGATACTTGTAGTTGGGCGGAGTAATTGCAATTTCAAGAAGAAATATATGTTTTGTAATAAGCACAAATTAAAATGTTCAATTGGTGTGATATCTTTTATCGTCGATAATTCGACTTTCTTTTGATTATAGGCATGATTCATGTCTGGCCACAGTGTAAGATTATGACATTGATTCAATTCAAGTGCATTTAGTTTTATAACGAAATGTCTAATAGATGGATTTTTAATGGGAAGTTCGATTGCATTAAAAAAAAATTGTGATATGATAGGTGCTGTTCTTTTAATCAGATTTAATTGAAGAAATCAACACTTTTACTCATATGTACGAGTATGTGTCATTCATATTTTGATACAACTCTGCGATTTTCAGTAATAAAATAACTTTTATGACATATAACTAGTTAGAGTTGGCAATTGCATTAGAGGTAGGTACTTATTTAGTTCGTGTTCAGTGATTAGGTTAGAGTTTAATTTAGTGCAATGTTAGAAATTATTTAATTGGCCTGGAAAATTCTGAGGTTTGTGAGTATAGAAAAAAAAACAACCAATTAATGCGCAGTGTGTATTTAACGATTTGAGTTCGCACATTTCAGATTTGTCTAGAATTCTCCAGCGAATAATGAATTTTAATTCTTAAATCATATTTGTATTCCCCTTTTGTCATACATAAACGTTTGAGATGAGAATAAAATACCGTTTTAAATTATTCACTTAAAAAAGGTTTGAATTATTAAACACGGTTAATTTTTGTCGTGACAAAATCAATGATGCAACACGATTTGTTAAAACAATGGTATTACCTAATTTGATTTACATGCAGACTATTTTAACAGACTAAATACAATTGCTGTCGCTAGACACTAGATAAAATGCTATTTTACCACCTACAATGTTGATTATACTTATATATAGTCAGCCTTGCAATACAAAGAAACTATATATAATTTGTGATTATAAATTACCACCGTAGGATGGAGAGTACAGTAGGTAATAGGTAAGAAAAACTCATTTGAGAAAGACCCGCTTATAAAAAAAATTACCAAAACACCGTCTCTATTTACTTCGCTTTGATAAGAACATATTTCATATAAGAACAACGTTTATCATCATTTGAATTGAAAAAAAATGTAGGCAATACTATGTACCCTTTATATTTTGAGTTATAAAAATGTTTAACTTAAAAGTACGGCTTTAAATCTTCTTAATAAGGCCTTGTTCCAATATCGATGGCTTAATATGGAAAGGGTCCAACTTTATTTCTCGTTAATATACAAAACAATATAAAAACCGGAAATATTATAAACATTCAACAAATTGTAATGCAATTGTAATTTAATCGCACAAGAAATTTAGTTCTAAGTTCTATTTATTATTTGTTTAACTTTTTGAAAAAGTAAAAAAAATAAATCAAGCCATTAACACATACTGGATTTCAAATAAAAAAGCTAGTACCATTTTCATGGAAGTATAAAATGGATGTGGAAATAATGAAATCTAATGTATTTCGTTCTTTTATGCGAAGGCATATATAAGTATTAGTACTAAGTAAATACTGTTGCAGCTTTGAACACACCCATTTCAATAGTAGAACTAAACATACCCCGTCATGATGTCATATGGGGTTTGAAAGCTAACTTCAATAGCGTTAGTCTGTAACGGGATTTTAAAATTGTTTCAACTTTCATCATGGAGTGGTCAGAAAATGAGAACCGTATCGCTGTCATAGCGCTCCAGCCACTAGGGGTAAGCCGCATGTTCGTCTACCGATGCATAAAACTGTTTGAGGAGACTGGAGATGTAAAAGACCGCCACCGATCGGGCCGCCCACGCTCTGTTCGAACACCGCATGTCATAAAAGCCGTTAAATCAAGAATTCACAGAAATCCGCTCCGAAAACAGAAAATCATGGCCCGTGAGATGAATATCACTTAAAAGTCCATGAGTCGAATCATTAAAAAAGACTTGGGACTTGGGGCTTTCAAACGACGTTTATTGACTGCAGCTTTAAAAAATAATAGGATTGAAAAATGCAAACGTCTTTTGGTGAAGCACGTTGATAACTTGCGCAGAAAAATTTTGTTCACCGATGAAAAAATTTTTACCGTTCAGGAAAAATTTAACAAGCAAAATGATAGAGTGTATGCGCGCTCATCTAAGGAAGCATCTGAACAGATCCCAAGGTTGGAAAAGGGTCATCACCAGCTTCAGTCATGGTTTGGTGGGGGGTCACTGACCTGCATTTCTGCGAACAAGCAGTCAAAACATCGACCAAAGTTTAACAAGAAATCGTTTTGAAAGCTGTTGTGAAGCCTCTTAACAATTCCCTGTTTCAAAACCAGCCATGGACTTTTCAGCAGCACCCTGCGCCGGCCCATAAGGCTAAAATGTCCCAGGCCTGGCTTCGAAACATTTTACCAGCGTTCATTTCCTCTGAAGAATGGCCCTCAGGCAGTCCAGATTTGAACCCATTGGATTACAAATTGTGGACGGTTTAAGAGGACAAGGTTTGTCACAAAAGATACCCCAACATTGGACCTCTTTAGACTGCTTTGGTTCGAGCTGTGGCCAATTTTCCAGTGGACGAGGTTCCTGCAGCTATTGACGATTGGCCAGTGCGACTTAAGGCGTGTGTAAAGGCAAAAGGCAGACATTTCGAATAAGTAGATTCTTTTTGGATACAATATAAATCAATAAATAATATATTAAAAAATATTTGTTCCATAAACATTCAGTACTTTTTATTTTACAGCATAAAACGTGTGTAACAGTATTTATGTCCCTACTAAGTAATATATATAAATAGTAAAAGTTGAGATATTAGGGCGCCAAAAAATGATTTTTTTGGCATGTCGCAGTGGAGATTTTTTTTCCTCCTACAAAAAGCTATCGAGAAATCGGAGATTTTTTTCCTCCTGCAAAAAGCTATCAAAAATCGATAACACAATATCGACACATTTTTGTCCTTACAAATCGGACCACCCTAATATATACATATACAGGGTGGTCCAAATAAGAACAAAGGGTACACCAAAAGAGTTACGAAAAAGTTCCATTGTGGCTCTTGCTGTATACGCAGTAGCTCCATATTGCTGTAATCATATGTAAGAATCATTTTCAGCTTGCGGACTTCAACAATTTTCAATGGTTTCTGGTTGAAACTCAACTTTTTCAAAAAAAAAAATGGACTGATAACTTTATCAACAGAACACCGCTTTAAACAGTACATCTGGAGGGGTGTAATTTACGCTGATGTAATACCCTAGGATTTTGACACAGACCCCTGATCCTCAAAACGGAAACTAAGTTCCGAATCATGTTGTTACTGGGTGCTGTTCTGACATTAAAATGATGAGCATAATTCGTTGAGCTGAGATAAAAAACTTACCAAAATATAAACAATTGTAACTCGTTGCTGTACATCATATATATTTCTCAATCATAAATCGTTATAAAAAACTATATAGCCTGCAAATGGGAAAAAATTATAAAAAGAAAAGTTATGAGTATTTTTCACCCTTCAGTCTTATTAGGGCCACCCAGTACAAATTTTCTTTCTTAAAAAACAATAATTGTTTAAAAGAAAAAAAAGGAAAGAGAGGAGTGGTGGTGTTTGTTGACTTTCTTATATCCGTAACGTTTGCTACACCTTATTACGAGGGTTACTATATATATTTCTGGGCTATGCAACACGAATTGTTGCCTGGCGTCATCTGACATTTCCATTGGAATCTTTGATATTTTGTTAGCGTACGTTTATACTCAGAACGTTTTGACGTACGACCATCATTTGTGTTGTTTACAGTGACTTGAAAAAATCAATTTGGCAAAAAATGGAATTAACCTGCGAACATTTTCGTGCGATCATTTTTCACAACTTTCGACGTGGATTATCACGGCAAGAGTGCATCGATGAACTTAAATCTTTGTATGGTGATGAAGCACCATCCTATAGCACTGTGAAAAACTGGTTTAATGAATTCACTCTTGGCCGACACCCGCTCAAGGACGAAGGTCGTCCTAAAACGGCCGTTGTGCCAAAGAACATTGATGCCGTGCGTAAACTGCTAATGCAAGATCTCATGTGACAAACCGTGAGATAGAGGGATCCTTGGGCATTTCTTCCACCAGCATACATTCGATATTGCATGAACACCCGGCCGTACAGAAGGGTTGTTCTCGTTTTATCCCGCACAATTTGACAATCGCTCAAAAAAAGGCTCGTGTCGATTGATGCGAAGAAATTTTGAAAAAATACGATCGCGGTGCTTCAAAAGACGTTTATAAGATCATCACAGGTGACGAATCATGGATCTATGCGTATAAGCCTTAAACAAAACAGCAAACGACCGTATGGGTCTTCAAAGACGAGTCAAATCTAACAAAAGTTGTTCGGGGAAGAAGCACTTCGAAGCAAATGGTCGCCTGTTGCTTCGGCAAAAGTGGTCATGTGGCGACTGTTCCAGTTGAGCAACGTAGAACGGACAATTCTGAGTGGTACACCACAATTTGTTTGCCTGTAGTCTTCGCAGAAATTAGAAAAACGAACAGGAGTAGACGAATCATTGTGCACCATGACAATGGGATCTCTCACACATCGGCTCAAACCAGCGCCTTTTTGACCGGCAAAAACGTCGAACTGATGGGTCATCCGCCGTACAGCCCTGACTTGGCACCCAATGACTTCTTTTTATTCCCGCACATCAAGAAAAAAATGCGTAGTCAACGATTTTCGTCGCCAGAAGATGCTGTTAAAGCGTTCAAAAACGATGTTTTGGTGTTGTCCCAATCGGAGTGGGAAAAAGTGCTTCGACAATTAGTTTGAGCGCATGCAAAATTGTATTAATCATGCTGGAGAATACTTCGAAAAACAATAAAATCATTTTTGATGATAAATATTTGCAGTTTAATTATTAGGCCAGAAATATATATATATAGCAACACTAGAGCGTACCAGGTTACAAGTAAAAAAAAAAGTTCGCCGTACACCTTCGAATATGAAGTATTATTAAAAGGTAGTTTCAAAAAAATTTTTTTTATTTTTTTATGCCGAACGTAGGGGTCGCACTTTTACATTTTTCTATATAACTTCTGCATTTATAAACGGATTTTAAAGTGTGATACATCGATGTTTTTGTCTCGACGAGGCCGATTTTTTTGTATTTGAAGTAATTGAGCTCAAAAGCGCGACCCCTACGTTCGGCATAAAAAAATAAAAAATTTTTTTTTGAAACTACCTTTCAATAATACTTCATATTCGAAGGTGTACGGCGAACTTTTTTTTTGAGGTACGCCCTAAGCAACACCCGTTAAATAAGTTAGTGTGACATATTAAAAATCAAATGCTTGAATGTGATCAAGGTACAATAAAGATGGTACTCGTAGTGTTATGGCATATGATGATTTACACTTTTCTCGCAGTTATTTTAAATTTGCAAAGACAATTGATGAAGTTTGTTTAGTTAAAATTTTCTATCAAAGAGAATTTTAACTCTATTAAAGTAAAAACTCTCTATTCAATTGTCTTTGTCAGCAAAGAGCACCATTTTTTGTTGCAGGACAAGTGGCTATACCTTGTTAAGTGTACCGTGAATGTGATTTACGAGTTAAGCATGTGAATATATATTTAAAACCTAGTGACAACTGATTATATACTTTTGTGATATCGGCAAAGCGTAATGAATACATTTCTATGCACATTTCTGATATTGTTCTACTTTACGACGTAGTGTTATTTCTGCCAAAAAATAACACTCGTTTTAGTAGACAGGCGTCTTAGATTTAATTGAGCTAGTAATCGCCGACGAATTTAACGTTTTATAAACAAACTCGTCGTAAATGATTTTTTGATAAAAAATACCTATGAACGAAAAAACCAATTAATGGAATGAACAATATACTTTACATATGTATGTCTATAAAATTGGTAATGTTTCTTTTTAAAGTTTTAAAATAGACGCAATACTACCGCAGAAGTGCGACACTTGTCAATTCCAAACTATTAAAATAGTTCCAAAATTGCAAATGAATACAAATTTCACGTTATAATAAAGTTGCGAATCAAAAATATAGCGGTGAAAATTAGTTGTGTTGAAATCTATGATCTATTATTGGTTGTAAATAGGTTTCCTTAACGTACTGACGTCAGAAGAGTGGATTCCGTTCATTAAAATTATGTATTTCCCCCCAATAGATGAGTAAAACTGGAACTAATGGATTTGTTGTTAAGAACTATGAAAGATATTATTATTTCAACAACACTAGTTTACAAGTATTTGTACTTTTTTGAATTAAATACCATTCTTTAAACCTTTTTGGTTTTGTAGAACGATATGTATTACTTGGTATAATCACTAAAGCCCCTGTGCATGTTTACTTCGCCTGATCTACACCTGATTCGCGCCTTAAAATCCGAAAGACAAGCTAGATGCAAATTACTTAAAATCTTCTTTATAGAACGCCATTAATATCGACCCATTTAAAAAAATGTTTTCACTATTGAATATTTTGTTTCTGTGCTGCAATTGTACACTATTTACGGATTTATTTCGTTTAAAGTTAGTTTTGAAATAGTTTTTCATTAACTATGTTCGTTTTAAGTTACTGAACCAGTATTGTTATGGTAGTTACTCGGTTTTCAAGCAATATTGGTTTGTAAGTCCCTAAAGACACGAGTAAGAGGTACCCGATTGTTTTTCCAACAAATAGTCTTACATGACACACCCTGTAACATAAACTCACATGTTTTGATTGTTATCTTTTGGTACTAAAAATTTCTGCGAATTCGTATTAGGTTACTGTGCACGATATGAGCTAAGTAAAGGGTGGGCAAGAAGTTACCATGGGGTTAAATAATTTCAAATAATTTCCGAATTTCTGGAAATTATTCGCTCTCCAAAATTCGACTTTAAAGTGCCATTGTGTTTGGGAAGTGTGGGCAGTGGCTCCGTCCTGCTTAAACCACATCTCAGGTCTGTTTTCAAGAGTAGGACGTACAAAATTTTCTATCATAAACCGATACAGCTCTTCATTTACGTTACAGCACTCCCATCTTCATTCTCGAAGCAGTAAGGACCAATGATATTTGCAGATGTGATCCGACACCATACTGTAGACCTAATTTTGTGCAATTGCCTGTTGGATTTTCAGAACCGCAGAACCTACAGTTCTGCTTATTAACCAAGCCTTTCAAATGAAGCTCCATCACTTATGCGTTAAAATAATTAATCGCTGATTTAAATAATAAAATTCTATTATTATGGTTTTTTGTTCAGTTGTGAATCTCTCCATTATTTATTCTCCAAGTGTTATTTATAAGTATATAATTTGTAAAATAAAAAATATATAAACAAAAAGTTTTAAAATTGTAAACCCCAAGTATGGCCAAATTAAAAACTTAAAGAGGGCCAAGCGGCAAATGCGAAATTGTTAGAATGCCAAATAAAACACGCCTAATATACAAAAACATATGGTCATTCACGGCTAATCAAATTTCATTACAATGTATATACAGGGTGTCCGTCGGGAAGGTTTGTCTATAATTTTTGATTAAATGAAAGAGAATGGATCTTATGTTGATAAATGTTTTTAGATAAATGTAATAAATGTTTCAGATAAATGTCTGCCTCTGTTAGCCTCACAAATGCGAGCCCTTTTGAGTACATTTTTCATTACATTTCACGCGGTATTTCATTAACTTTATCACGAAAATTTTGTTTGAGTTGCTTTCTGGTTAATTTTTTATGAAAATCGGCTGTAACCTCCTATTGGCATATGTACGGCGGTGTAAATGGTCTTGAAAAAAAAACTCTTGCGTCAACTGAATCTCAAATGGAAACAAATGCAAATCCTTGTGCAAAATTGTGGCCAAAGTTGTTCTTGAAAGCCCAGTCTCCTGAGCAAGGCATCGAGTTGAGGTTGATGGATAGTTTTGAAAACTTTCTGGAGCAGCAGTAATGTTTTCAGCCGATCTTGCAGTACATTGTGGTCAATGCTTGGGCTTATCAGCTTTTTTCGGAATCATCTTCGAAATCATTCACTACACGATAAATAGTGCGTGCGTTTTGAGAGCACGCTGTTTCTCCAAAAAAGTTCACGTAACTTTTCATCGTCCCAGTAGTCGATGATTGATAAAATGTTGTAACGATAAAACACGTTGATTTATCGAATATTTTTCCATAATAAATTTGCCACGTCTGTACTTCACGACGGACACCCTGTATTTTTAAATATGCTCAAATTTGGCGGAAATACAACCCTTATGTTTAAAAGAAGCGATCATCTGCAAATATGGGCACTTGACTAATGGTTTTATCGTTTGTACAAAAAATGTTCTATTTTTTTCCGAATGTTGCACTGAATCCGAATTTTTATGTTCGTTTGTTAAAAAAAATGCAACCCTACGAACATATTTCTGCACTCTCTCGAGTCTACGGTGTAGAATGTAACACCATGAAACATCTGCTGCCTACAGTGTTGTATTTTTAACACACACAAACCAAATTATACGCGTACATACAAAATAAGAGCAGAAACGACGTCGCAGTTGATTAGGTTGGAATTGTTTAAGAGGGCGACCGCAAAAGTAACTGGCCTAACATAAAAAGAACCGTTTTTTTGGAATTATTATTATTTATTTTTCAACATAATCTCCTTCCAACTCAATACACTTCATCAAACGTTTTTCAAGTTTTTTAATTCCATCCGAAAAATACGATTTTTCAAGACCTTCAAAATATGCCTCAGTTTCAGCAATAACCTCGCTATTGGACGAAAATTTTTTGCCACCGAGAATTTTTTTTAAATTTGGAAACAAGAAATAATCAGTAGGAGCTAAACCTGGACTATATGGTGGATGCGGAGCAATTTGAAATCGTAATTCGGCCAGTTTTTGTTGATTTAAAAATGCAGTGTGTGAAGGAGCATTATCTTGATGAAAAAAAACTTTTTTTTTCTAAATGCGGTGGTTTTATCTTGATTTCTTCACTCAACCGATCCAATAATGCACAATAATATTCACTATTTATAGTTTTTCCTTTCTCAAGATAATCAATAAATATTGTACCCCTTGCATCCCAAAATACTGTGGCCATTACTTTTCCTGCTGACTTAACAGTTTTCGCCTTCTTGGGACCACTTTTACCAGCTTTTATCCATTGTTTTGACTGTTCTTTGCATTCTGGGATGTAGTGATGGATCCATGTTTCATCAACAGTTATGAATCGGCGCAGGAACTCTATTGGATTACGCTGATAAATCGCTAAAATCTCCTCGGAATTGGTCCAACGGACGATTTTTTGGGGCAAAGTCAACAAACGCGGCACCCATCTTGCGGATAGCTTTTTCATGTGGAGTTCATTATGTAAAATACTTCAAACTTGTTTTTCGTGTATTTTAACAACATCAGCAAGTTCTCTGAGCTTTATTCGTCTATCTTTAGTCACTTCATTAAATATTTTTCTAATGTTTTCAATAGTAGTAGCAGTTTTCGGTCTTCCAGAGCATTGTTCATCTTCCGTACTTGAATGACCCATTTTAAATTGTTGAACCCAGGATTTCGTGGTGGAGTATGAAGGTGCATTATCACCATGAACAGAATCCAATTCATCTTTGATTAATTGTGGCGTATAACCTTTCATATAAAAGTGTTTAATTACCGCACGAAACTCTTTATTTTCCATTTTTCAAAAATTATAAAACTTGTTTACTTCAATCACCTGTAGCAAAGAAAATAATCATTAAATATTTCGGAAATTTTGACAGATGGCTTATAAAAGATTGATTTTAAAAAACAAAAAAAAGTTGCTAGTAAAACAGAAAATGTGCCAGGCCAGTTAGTTTTGCGGTCGTCCTCGTAGGTTGTTTACAAATAGTACGAATTTTTTTGTCTACCTTAAGTGTTGGAGGTAACATTTTTAAAATGTTGCCCCAGTAGAAGGTAACATTATTTTTGTGAAACGAAGTCACCATTGTAATTACACGCAGAGAAAAAAATATGGTTACTATTTGGTCACGGCAACAATAATATGTTTTCTGCAATAATAGTTTGTTAGTTACAACCATAGTATTGTTTTTGGAATTCAAATTTGACAATATTATGATTACGGCAGTATTGAAATGAAACAATAGTACGAGGCCTCAATATATATTTCTGGCCTTTTTAAAGCGAATATTTATCATCAAAAATGGTTTCATTGTTTTTCAAAGAATTCTCCAGCATGATATAAGGTCAAATTTGTCTTGACGGCTGACGGTTGATTCTGAAACCTGCAGAAGTCTAACCTCGTCAATTGCGAATTGTAGTTATCTCTCTCTAACACATACAAAATGCAACCCCAACTCAAACAGCTGATTGCCCACCGTCAACCGTCAATACTAATTGGACCTTTATAAACTTTTGCATGCGTTCAAATCAATTGTCTTAGCACTTTTTCCACTCCTCCAAAACATGATTCAACAGCATCTGCTGGCGACGAAAATCGTTGACCATGCTTTTTTTCTTAATGTGCGGGAATAAAAAGAAGTCATTGAGTGCCAAGTCAGGGCTGTACGGCGGATGACGCGTCAATTCGACGTTTTGGCCGGTCAAAAAGGCTCTGGTTTGAGCCGATGTGTTAGAGCTCGCATTGTCTTGGTGCACAATGATTCGTCTTCTCTTGTTTGTTTTTCGAATTTCTCCGAAGACTTCAGGCAAACAAATTGTGGTGCACCACTCAGAATTGACCGTCCTACGTTGCTCAAGCGGAACAGTCGCCACATGACCAGTTCTGCCGAAGAAACAGGCGACAATTTGCTTCGAAGTGATTCTTCCACGAACAACTTTTGTTGGATTTGGCTCGTCTTCAAAGACTTACACGGTCGATTGCTGTTTTGTTTTGGGCTGATACGCATAGATCCATGATTCGTCACCTGTGACGATCTTATAAACGTCTTTTGAAGCACCGCGATCGTATTTTTTCCAAAATTTCTTTGCACCAATCGACACGAGCATTTTTTTGAGCGATTGTCAAATTGAGCGGGATCCAACGAGAACAACCCTTTTTTGAGGCCTGCTGTTCATACAATATCGAATGTATGCTGGTTGTAGAAATGCCCAAGGATGCCTCTATCTCACGGTATGTCACTTGACGATCTTGCATTATCAGTTCACGCACGGCATCAATGTTCTCTGGCACAACGGCCGGTTTTGGACAACCTTCGTCTTTGAGCGAGCGTCGGCCACGATTGAATTCATTAAACCAGTTTTTCACACTGCTATAGGATGGTGCTTCATCGTCATTCAAAGATTTAAGTTCATCGATGAACTCTTGTCGTGATAAACCACGGCGAAAGTTGTGTAAAATGATCGCACGAAAATGTTCACGAGTTAATTTCATTTTTTTGCCAAATTGATTTTTTCAAGTCACTGTAAACGACACAAGTGATGGTCGTAAATCAAAACGTTCTGAGTACATTTATGCTATAAAATGTCAAACTTTCCCATGTAAATGTCAGATGGCGCCAGAAATATATATAGCAACCCTTGTATTGTTTTTGGAATTTAAATTTGACAATATTATGATTACGGCAGTAGTGAAATAGAACAATAGTATTATTGCCAATATTAAAAATGACAATATGGTTGTAGCAACAATTTAAATATGGTTGATGCGACAAAAGTTTTTTTTTTTAGAGTTTTAGGTTAAGAAAGAAAATTTCGTTACGAGTCTTAATAGGGAATTATTCAGAATGCCCATAAATACAAACTAAACGCAGTTTGAACATATTTTTTTGTAAAATAGTGTTATAACTTTTTTCAATTTAAACTTAATTTTTCTCAAGCACCGTAAGTTAAACAAACAACAAGTCCCCTTCAGTTATGCGAGTAAATACGAATATATTTTAAAGGTTATAGAAATGTATTGATTCCATCATTATTCATGATCCACAGTCCGTCCACCATAAGTACCTAGTCTTATCTGGTATACGTGAGATCACGTGCATGATTAAATGCCTCTTCAAAATGCCAGTGGCGGGCATATTTCATAGTACGAGTATACTATATTCCCTCAAGTACCTCCTGCCATGTATTTATTCACTATGCGAAATAATATCAAATAAGTAAGCAAAAACCAAACAAAAAAAAAATGGCAAATTAAGAAAAACAATAACAAAACCGCTAAATGGAAAATGATAAATAGTAATAAATAGTAATTTACGTCAGACGAAGCGTTTATTTTGAAGACCACTCACTCGGCCATTTCTTTTGCATTTGATTTTGTGTTGTGTTGGGATTGATCGCCATCTAATTGAAGTTCACTTCTCAAATGGATCTAATTTATTTTCATTGAATAATGATTGTTACTTTTTTGAGTTTTACGGCTTTGTTGTTTGCTTTCGAGATACTTTTCGTTTTATATTTCATATTTTGTTGACAACATTGATAGTTTTTCATAAAGACATGGTACGCTGTGGGGGAAATTTAATCACTCACTTTTAGCCTTCAGATATTTGAACATATAATGAGACATTTACGACATTATCATCAGTATCGCGATGTTCAATTGGACAATACATTCTAGCACACACACACACACATATTATGTATATCGGAACTTTTTCAATACCTGGGACGGGGGAAAACAATTAAATTTAAAGTGCTAGATAGCATCTTGAACATTTTTTCAATTACACTTATTAAAGATTTTCGATAGAAAATGGAAACTGAGTATCTACCTTGGCAAATCGTAGAAAGGTAAACCTCATTGAGAGTTAAGCAGCACACATACCGTAGCGTGTTTTACTACAGGGTGGGCCAGTGCAAAATCCACACCAAACAGAGACTTGTTGTGAATGCATTGGCTTCTCAATTGTCACGTATGGGCTTTCTGAACCCACACGCAGAAAAAAATTATGGTTGGGGTAACAATATTCGAAGAGCACCATACTTTTGTTGGTTATATGGATGTGGTACAACAATATTGTGATCATCACAACAATAGTATGGTTCACACACAACCATACTATGATCCCCGCTACAATATTATGGTCCTCTCAACAATAGAAATATTCACACACAACCATAATATGATACCCACAACCATATTATTATTCACATTCAACCATACTATGATCCCCACAACCATATTATGATCCTCATAACCATAGTATGTTTAACGTACAACCATAGTATGATCCTCGCAACCATAGTATGACTAACGCACAACCATACTATGATCCCCAAAATTGTAAAGACTGGAATACGTTGTTATTCAACAATAAAGAATTTTAATAGTTAAGTTATGTCACAATAGGAGTGATTTATTTAACAGTAAAAAAATTCATTTATAAGTATTAAAAATATTTTAGTTATACTAATTCGTTGTTTTTTTTTTGAAAAAATTTAATTTTTATTACTATTATTGCGTAAGAATCGTAAAAATAACATTGTCACATTAAAAAAAAATTAGTTTTTGACGGTATGGTTGCCGTAATCATGTTATTGTTAACATAAAACCCATGAATTTATATTGCTGCTACAACCATATTTTCATTTTTAAATTTGGCAACAATACTTTTGTTACATTTCAACAATATTAATATTGCCGCAATCATACTATTGTCAAAATGAAATTCTAAAAACAATACTATGGTTGCGACGACCATACATTTACTGCAGAGAACATACTATTGTTGCCGTGACCATATAGTAACCATATCTTTTCTCTGCGTGCAATATCATTCATATGACTATCGATCAATCCAATTTTTAGTACATTTTCAACTGTTTCAGGTCGAATCTCTTCAATGGCACCTTGATTTCATGTTTCAACGCTTCAATTGTCTCTAGATGTTTTGCGTAACATTTATCCTTAATGGCACCCCACAGAAAATAATCCAAAGGGCACAAATCAAAGCTCCGAGGCGGCCAATTGACATTAAAATTTCGGCTGATAATCGATTTTCAAAATAGCGCTTAAAAGAACGATGGTTGCGTTGGCTGTGGCCCCGTCTTGTTGAAACCAAATGCCGTCCATGTCATTCTCTTGAATTTTTGGAAACAAAAGTTCGTTGAGCATTGCGCGGTAACACTAATCGTTAACGGACGGCGGCTCCTTCCTTATTTTCGAAGAAAAATTGCTCAACGATGCCGCCAGCCAAAATCCACACCAAACAGTGACTTGTTGTGGATGCATTGGCTTCTTCTCAATAGTCACACGATTTTTCGGTAAAATTCTTTATCTCCTACCAAACAATCTTCAGCCCATTGGGCGAAGCGAAAACGCATCGGATGGTGTTCCATTATTAAATGACAAAGTTTAACTTTCCAATAACAACAGAAATTTGTAAAAAATTATCAGTACTCGATGTGGAGTCTCTTTAGAGGTGGCAAGAGTTGTATTTTCGTGGACAATTGTGTGAAGAAAACTTGAAAGGTAAGGTTTACAACAGTAGTTCTCATTCGTTTGGGGAGAGCCTGGCCTTATACGAGGGCGGTTCGGAAACTTCTTAGCCTAGCACAGCGCGGTATAAACAGAAAAAAGTTAAGTGTTTTGGAAACAACTCCATCTCTGCTATGAACACATGTTAAATTTTGTTTCGATCTGGCAATTCCTTCATATAGAAACAGGTGTTCACAAAAGTCGCATCCGCGATTTTTTTACAATGGAAAAATTAGAAATGCGTGGTGTCATTAAATATTTACATAAAATAGGTTTATCGGGACAAGAAATTCATAATGATATGGTGAATGTGTTAGGTGAAAGTGCTCCTTCATATGCAACAGTAAAAAATTGGGTTGCTGAATTTAAACGTGGTCGTACAAGCATTGAAGATGAACCACGTAGTGGACGTCCAAAAACAGCAACAACAACAGAAATTGTAGCCAAAGTGCATGATACGGTATTAAATGATCGACGAATAAAAGTGCGTAAAATAGCAGATATCATGGGCATCTCAAATGATCGTGTCCATTTAATTTTGCATGAAGAACTACAGATGAAAAGGCTTTCTGCAAGATGGGTGCCGGACTTGTTAACAGTCGACCAAAAACGCATAAGAATGAACATTCCTCAAGCTTGTTTGGATCGTTTTCAGCGAAATAGAATGGATTTTAAGCGTCGTTTCATAACTGTTGATGAGACATGGATCCACCACTATACTCCAGAGACAAAAGAACAGTCCAAACAATGGACTGAAGCTGAAGGAAGTGCCCCAAAGAAGGCAAAAACTATTCAATCGGCTGGTAAGGTTATGGCAACGGTTTTTTGGGACTTCAAAGGTATTTTATTGATTGACTATCTGCAAAAGGGAAAAACAATAAATTCAGAGTACTATTGCAACCTTTTAGATCAATTAAATGTACAAATTCGAGAAAAACGTCCTGGCTTACAACACAAAAAATAATTTTTCATCAAGACAACGCACCAGCGCACAAGAGTGTTTTAACAATGGCTAAAATCAACGAATTAAAGTACGAGTTGCTTGACCACCCACCTTATTCTCCTGATTTAGCTCCCAGTGAATTTTACCTGTTCCCAAATCTAAAAAAAATCCTTGCTGGCAAGCGTTTTACCTCAAATGAAGATGCAATTGCAGTTGTAAACCACTGTTTTGAAGACCTTGAGGAAACAATTTTAATCAAGGCGTTGGACTAAGTGTATTGAAGTTTCAGGAGATTATATTGAAAAATAAAAATATTTTTGAAAAACTAACTATTCTCTTTCATTGATAGGCTAAGAACTTTCCGAACCGCCCTCGTAAAGTTCGGTTTTACTTTCAACAATTGCAGAAAGGCTTTCTGAAGAGGGTTCTCACGGACCCGAAATCATGATAAAAATAGTGTGCAGCCACGAAAATCAATGTCACTTTGCCATTTTGTTAAAAACTTGTCTTCAATTTAAATATAGAAGCAAGAGGTCTTGAGCCGCTTTAATACCTGTTCAATGAGTCGATTCAAATTTAAAATGTCAAATTGTCCACCCTATATTTGGCCAGGCGTTCCTATGAGTCCGAATCTATATTAGTTGCATCGGTCAATTTTGTTTGTTCGAAATCGCGTTGGTTTGACTACTTTCATAAATATTTTTAGGCCGACCTCATTTGTTCAAGCTTATCTGTTTTAAGAACTTTTTGCATTGCCAAAAAATCGATTCAGACATTGGCATGGAAACAAAATTTACGATTGTCTGATATTGTACAAGTATTTGAATCTTCATGATCTCAACTAATTTCCTGCAAGTAGAACGTATACAACTTATATAATGCTAAAGACATTTTACCGCACTTATCATACGACATTCATACGTCATTGCGATTAATAATATTCGCAATTAGATAGATACCTAAATATACTCGTATATGTCGGCAGGTATATATTTCTGCAATCCCAAGCCTAAAGAGCAAACAGAATAGAACGTGTGACATTCTCTGGATGCTTTGTTGACGAAGTATTTGCTATTCCTATCAAAGAATTGATTGTTTCACTTGTTGGAGAAAATGAAACATAAGCCCATTATTAATGATAGACATTAGTTGAAGCATAGAAACAGATGTACGTACATAAGTTTCGCAATTTAGTACATACATATACATGTACTTGTACATATGTACGAGTACATATGACGTAGGTATAGTCAATTTGATCCATAATCTGTGTACCTGCATTGTAACATAAAAAACTCATTAACAATTTTTAATTGTAATTGTTTAAACCGCCAGGCATATGTTCATACTCGTACATATGCATGTTAGAGTGGGTCGTGCAACTCAAAAAAAAAAAAAAAAAAAAAATAAAATGATTTAATGGCTTCTAACAGATTATCGTGTCGTCGTTGTAGCGAGAGTTAAGTACTTTAACAAGATCTTTTAAGTATAACAGAAAAAAATCAACAAAATAATCCTACGAGGGCGACCGCAAAACTAACTAGCCTGGCACATTTTCTGTTTTACTAGCAACTTTTTTTGTTTTTGTTTTTTAAAAGCACTCTTTTATAAGCCATCTGTCAAAATTTCCGAAATATTTAATGATTATTTTCTTTGTTACAGGTGATTGAAGTAAACAAGTTTTATAATTTTTGAAAAATGGAAAATAAAGAGTTTCGTGCGGTAATTAAACACTTTTATATGAACGGTTATACGCCACAATTAATCAAAGATGAATTGGATTCTGTTCATGGTGATAATGCACCATCATACTCCACCGTGAAATCCTGGGTTCAACAATTTAAAATGGGTCGTTCAAGTACGGAAGATGAACAATGCTCTGGAAGACCGAAAACTGCTACTACTTTTGAAAACATTAGAAAAATATTTAATGAAGTGACTTAAGATAGACGAATAAAGCTCAGAGAACTTGCTGATATTGTTAAAATACACGAAAAACAAGTTTGGAGTGTTTTACATGATGATTTTACATGATGAACTTCACATGAAAAAGCTATCCGCAAGATGGGTGCCGCGTTTGTTGACTTTGCCCCAAAAAATCGTCCGTTGGACCAATTCCGAGGAGCTTTTAGCGATTTATCAGAGTAATCCAATAGAGTTCTTGCGTCGATTCATAACTGTTGATGAAACATGGATCCATCACAACATCCCAGAATGCAAAGAACAGTCAAAACAATGGATAGAAGCTGGTAAAAGTGGTCCCAAGAAGGCGAAAACTGTTAAGTCAGCAGGAAAAGTAATGGCCACAGCATTTTGGGATGCAAGGGGTATAATATTTATTGATTATCTTGAGAAAGGAAAAACTATAAGTAGTGAATATTATTGTGCATTATTGGATCGGCTGAGTGAAGAAATCAATATAAAACGATTTAGAAAAAAAAAGTTCTTTTTCATCAAGATAATGCTCCTTCACACACTGCATTTTTAACTCAACAAAAACTGGCCGAATTACGATTTGAAATTGCTCCGCATCAACCATATAGTCCAGATTTAGCTCCTTCTGATTATTTCTTGATTCCAAATTTAAAAAATTCTCGGTGGCAAAAAATGTTCGTCCAATAGCGAGGTTATTACTGAAACATATTTTGAAGGTCTTTTGAAGTCTGAGGCATATTTTGAAAAATGTTTAGCTCGTTTATTTTATTTCGGTCTGTTGCTTTTACACATTGAACAGGGATTAAACCGGCTCAAGACCTCTTGCTTCTATATTTAAATAGAAGACAAGTTTTTAACAAAATGGCAAAGTGACATTGATTTTCGTGGCTGCACACTACTTTTATCATGATTTCGGGTCCGTGACAACCCTCTTCAGAAAGCCTTGCTGCAATTGTTGAAAGTAAAACCGAATTCTATAAGGCCAGGCTCTCCACAAACTAATGAGAACTACTGTTGTAAACCTTACTTTTCAAGTTTTCTTCACACAATTGCCCACGAAAATACAACTCACTCTTGCCAGCTCTTGAAAAATCTTATTTTTCGGATGGAATTAAAAAACTTGAAAAACTTTTGATGAAGTGTATTGAGTTGGAAGGAGATTATGTAGAAAAATAAATAATAATAATTCCAAAAAAGCGGTTCTTTTTACCATATTTGATTGAAATCGGATCAAAAATTAATGTTCTATATGTGAATCGCAAAATAGAAAGGGACCTAAGTTTAAAAACCAGTTTTGTTCAGGAGAGCCATTTTAAAGATTAGGTCCCTTTCTATTTGCGCTTAGAATCGTCGACTTCACTTTCGCATATCTCTGGGAGGGAACACTTTTGGGGCATGGGATCGGTCTCATTCGATGCTCAGATGTTGTCAACATCAAAAAAAGAAAAAAAAAATGAAAATTGATTTTTTTACCCTTAGGTCCCTTTCTCTATGCGCTGTCACATATATCAAAACGTGGACCGGTATGACCCATATTTATCTGAGCTATTTACTAAACGAAAATGTATGCTTTCTATTGTTGCATGTCTTGACCAACAAGGTCGTAAGGTTGGCCTTTGATGGTCCATGTTTCCAAGTCACACTTTCTGGCAGGACGTAAGCATAATTTCATATTTGTATTCGTTATGAAACACTTTTCAATTTGGTTTAAAGTACATTTGGTCTAAAGTACATAACTTGGGTTTGCATCCCGAGATTTTTCCTTTTAAACATTTTTACAATTTTATTTCCCGCGGTCCGTGATATAAAATCCTGACCCATTATTAAAATTAAGCGTGAAGCGCAGTAATTTGCTTTTTTGCACTGCTGGCTGTGGCGGCACTATAAGTCAAAGAGAGTGGAGAGTGTGCGTGGCTTATAGTAGGCTGACGGGAGATTTGTCTGCCTTTCAGTTGCCATCATGCATTGGACACGTGAAGAGAGGTCATTTTGTAATGAAGCGTATTTTTAAACTGCGCACTCGATCATTGCAGTGCAGCGTGCTTTTCGTTTGCGATTCGTTATTCCCCCAAATATTTGGCTTTTAATCTTTCACATCGTATAGTCAATAGCATCTGCGATGGAAAGTATTGGAGCTTAAAAATGATTTAGTTGTTTTAAAGTGGCAAATATTGCGTACAAAATTCCCAGGAATCAGGTATTGAAAATCGCCAAAATTTCCGAGAATTGAAAGAAAATCTGAAATTGAAGAAAAATGAACTGGAAATTGAACTGATGAATAAGGTTGGCGAGTTTTGATAGTCAATAGCATATGCGAAGGAAAGATAGAAAGTTTTGGAATTTAAAAATTATTAAGTTGTTTTAAAGTGTCGAATATTCCGTCTAAAATTCCCAGACCGGATATTGAAAGCCGATCAAATTCCCGAGAATTTTTTCCGCCGCTTGAAAAAAATTTAAAATTGAAGAAAAATTAACTTAAAATTTAACTGTTGAATCAGGTTGGCGAGTTTGGGTAGTCAATAGCATATGCGATGGAAACATGGAAAGTATTGAAATTTACAATTTTTTTAGCTGTCGAATATCCCGTGCAAAATTCTCGGGAGTCAGGTATTGAAAACCGACCAAATTCCCGAGAATTTTTTCCGCCGCTTTTTCAAATTTTTTCCGTAATGAAAAACGGACAAAATTGCCTATAATTCACGCAGAGCAAAGATATGGTAACTGCTTATTTATGATCACGGCAACAATACTTAAATAGTATGTTCTCTGCAATAAAATTGTTGTTTAATTTTGACAATAGTATGATTGCGGCAATAATAATATTGTTGAAATGTAACAATAGTATTATTGCCAAATTTAAAAATGAAAATATGTTTCTAGCATCAATATAAATATGGTTGGTGCGACTAAAGTATTGTTTTTTGGATTTTATGTTAACAATAATATGATAACAGCAACCATACCAGCAAAATCGTAATTTTATTTTAATTTGACAATCTTATTGTTACGAATTTAACGCAATAAAAGTACTTTTTGTACGTAAATTAAATTTGTTCAAAACAAACTACTTTGGATTAGTTAGTATAACTAACATATTTTTAATAAATGAAGTTGTTCTACGGCTAAATAAATCACTCCTAATATTACGAGTTTAATGTATTATGAATAATAACTTAACCCAAACCTTACAAACAAATTTGGGGATCATAGTATAGTTGTGTGTACGTTAAACTATGGTTGTGAAGATCATGCTAAGGTTGTATGTTGAACATTCTACAGTTATGAGGATCATAATATGGTTGTGGGGATCATAGTACGGTTGAATGGTAATAATAATATGATTGTGGGGGTCGTAGTATGGCTGTGTGTGAATATTTCTATTGTTGAGAGGACCATAATATTGTAGCGGGGATCATAGTTAGGTTGTGTGTGAAACATACTTTTGTTGCGATGATCATAATATTGTTGTACCACATCCATATAACCAACAAAAGTATGATGCTCTTCGAATATTGTTATCCCAACCATACTTTTTTCCTTCGTGTTTCTTCTCGCCGTGAGAAAGAAAATAAATTTTTGCAAAAACGTAGCTCGCGATGCCACTTAAATCAGTGCTTAGACATGACATAACAGCGGCATGACATACCAGCGATTGTCGCATTCATTGTGTTAGGCTCCTTCTGCAAAATAGCGTCGGTCTGAACTCCGCCGAATGTATACTAGTTTGCTATCGATAACTAACATTTTCACGACCCACTCTGTTGTATATGAGCGATATCGTGCTTACGTAAATGAAATACAATACATTGCCGTCATCATCTCTATGATCGATCAGGTATGGATTCACCACGACAGTCGATACAGCGTGTATGTACGAGTATTTTGTATCTATCAGATAAATATTGCGCTGGACATACATTCAAGTTGGTTTTTTTTTCTGGAAAAAAACCATTGTTGGCATCCTTCCGTGTTCTTTGCTCTCTTTTAAATAAGGAAACCATTGCAATTTTGAAAAATAATAATTATAGCTTTTAGTCTTCGAAAGTGATGTTATCAATGCCATCGACACGTACGCATATACGTAGTTATGTATAAAGACAAAAAGGTCTGCGCCGCTTAGCCAGGAAGACATATTCTAGAGATATTTCCTCATCGCCTTTGTAGACTGTTTGTTGTGCATCTTAAATAAATTTGATGCGCGCCGCGCACGTAACTACGCGGTTGCATTACCTCGTTACGACAGCCGACAACTATGTATGTTGCTTCTTCAATTGAGCCTCTCAAATTAAATTAGAAACCTTTCAATTGTTCCGAAATAAATGCCCCGAGTGCCGCGTAATTCCCGCGGTTTTTACATTATCGCAACAGACAACATGACTTATGGCGCATTAAGAGTTTGCTGCAATTTAAATCATCACAAAGATCCCACAAGACTGCTCGGGCTCGGGCTGCAATGCCAAGGTCTGCGGAATTGTCATTAATTTTCAAGGACCTGATATTTAGTGGTTGTTGAAATACAGAAACAAAGAGCAACAAGTATTCCATTGAATGCATTACGCTCACCTTGACACTGGCTTACCGGCCTACCCTTCGAGTGGCTGTGTTTAACAAACACTCCAGCATGTGTCAATAACAACTCTGGGCTGGCCTTTATCGCTGACGTCATTTGCGAACAAAAAGAAACCAAAAATATCTCGCATGGCACAAAAGATTTAAGCGATTATTGGCAGTTGAGTAGTCGTGATCGAAACAAAGAGAAATTCCCCATTAAAAAAAAGGGGGAAACACTGTGAGATGATGTACCACTACTCTGCATGTACTTTTTATGGCAACGAGGTAATAATGAAACGGTGGGGCCTGACAAAAACGATTCGTGGGATCGATCTAGGCATCTACAATTAAATGAATAGAGATGTAAGGGCGACCGCAAAAGTAACTGGCCTAACATAAAAAGAACCGTTTTTTGGAATTATTATTATTTATTTTTCAACATAATCTCCTTCCAACTCAATACACTTCATCAAACGTTTTTCAAGTTTTTTAATTCCATCCGAAAAATAAGATTTTTCAAGACCTTCAAAATATGCCTCAGTTTCAGCAATAACCTCGCTATTGGACGAAAATTTTTTGCCACCGACAATTTTTTTTAAATTTGGAAACAAGAAATAATCAGAAGGAGCTAAATCTGGACTATATGTTGGATGTGGAGCAATTTCAAATCGTAATTCAGCCAGTTTTTGTTGAGATAAAAATGCAGTGTGTGAAGGAGCATTATCTTGATGAAAAATAACTTTTTTTTTCGAAATGCGGTCGTTTTATCTTGATTTCTTCACTCAACCGATCCAATAATGCACAATAATATTCACTATTTATAGTTTTTCCTTTCTCAAGATAATCAATAAATATTATACCCCTTGCATCCCAAAATACTGTGGCCATTACTTTTCCTGCTGACTTAACAGTTTTCGCCTTCTTGGGACCACTTTTTATCTATCCATCGTTTTGACTGTTCTTTGCATTCTGGGATGTAGTGATGGATCCATGTTTCATCAACAGTTATGAATCGGCGCAAGAACTCTATTGGATTACGCTGATAAATCGCTAAAAGCTCCTCGGAATTGGTCCAACGGACGATTTTTTGGGGCAAAGTCAACAAACGCGGCACCCATCTTGCGGATAGCTTTTTCATGTGAAGTTCATTATGTAAAATACTCCAAACTTGTTTTTCGTGTATTTTAACAATATCAGCAAGTTCTCTGAGCTTTATTCGTCTATCTTTAGTCACTTCATTAAATATTTTTCTAATGTTTTCAATAGTAGTAGCAGCTTTCGGTCTACCATAGCGTTGTTCATCTTCCGTACTTGAACGACCCATTTTAAATTGTTGAACCCAGGATTTCACGGTGGAGTATGATGGTGCATTATCACCATGAACAGAATCCAATTCTTCTTTGATTAATTGTGGCGTCTAACCTTTCATATAAAAGTGTTTAATTACCGCACGAAACTCTTTATTTTCCATTTTTCAAAAATTATAAAACTTGTTTACTTCAATCACCTGTAACAAAGAAAATAATCATTAAATATTTCGGAAATTTTGACAGATGGCTTATAAAAGATTGATTTTAAAAAACAAAACAAAAAAAAAGTTGCTAGTAAAACAGAAAATGTGCCAGGCCAGTTAGTTTTACGGTCGTACTTAGTAGGGACATCAATACTGTTTCAACATTAAACACACCCACTTCAATAGTAGAACTGAACATACCCCGTTAATGCCATATGGGTTTTGCAAGCTAACCTCAATAGCGTTAGTCTGTAATGGGATTTTAAAATTGTTTCAACTTCCATCATGGAGTGGTCAGATAATGAGAACCGTATCGCTGTAATAGCGCTTTTCAAGTGTGAAATGAAAAAACGCGATATTTTCAAAACGCTCCTGCCACTAGGGATTAGCCGCATGTTCGTCTACCGATGCACAAAACTGTTTGAAGAGATTGGAGATGTAAAAGACCGCCACAGGTCGGGCCGCCCACGCTCTGTTCGAAAACCGCATGTCACCAAAGCCGTTAAATCAATAATTCACAGAAATCCAATCCGAAAACAGAAAATCATGGCCCGTGAGATGAATATCACGCAAAAGTCCATGAGTCGAATCATTAAAAAAGACTTGGGACTTGGGGCTTTCAAACGACGTACCGGACATTTATTGACTGCAGCTTTAAAAAAAATGGGATTGAAAAATGCAAACGTCTTTTGGTTGAAGCACGCTGATAACTTGCCCAGAAAAATTTTGTTCACCGATGAAAAAATTGTTACCGTTCAGGAAAAATTTAACAAACAAAATGATAGAGTGTATGCGCGGTCATCTAAGGAAGCATCTGAACTGATCCCAAGGATGGAAAAGGGTCATCACCCAGCTTCAGTCATGGTTTGGTCACTGACCTGCATTTCTGCGAACAAGGAGTCAAAACATCGGCCAAAGTTTACCAAGAAACCGTTTTGGAAGCTGTTGTGAAGCTTCTTAACAATTCCCTGTTCCAAAACCAGCCATGGACTTTCTAGCAGGATTCTGCGCCGGCCCATAAGGCTAAAACGTCCCAGGCCTGGCTTCGAAACAATTTGCTAGCGTTCATTTCCTCTGAAGAATGGCCCTCAGGCAGTCCAGATTTGAACCCATTGGTTTACAAATTGTGGACGGTTGTAGAGGACAAGGTTTGTCACAAAAGATACCCCAGCATTGGATCTTTTAAGGCTGCTTTGGTTCGAGCTGTGGCCAATTTTCCAATGGACGAGGTTCGTGCAGCTATTGACGATTGGCCAGTGCGACTTAAGGCGTGTGTAAAGGCAAAAGGCGGGCATTTCGAATAAGTAGATTCTTTTTGGATACAATATACATCAATATTTGGTCCAAAAACATTCAGTACTTTTTATTTTACAGCATAAAACGTGTGTAAAAGTATTTTTTTATGTCCCTACTAAGTATATTTGATACGAGGACATATCAATAATTCCGTTACTCTTCGAATAAAACAGTTTCTTTTTCAAAAGAAAATTATGTTTTTCAACTGAATCTCCCTTTAGCTTAAATCACTTAGTCCAATGTTTCTCCAATTTTTGTATGCCTTCAAAAAAATATCATTTTTCGAGATCCATAAAAAAGGCATTTGTTTGATCAATCAATTTATCGTTGGAGCTAAAGCTATTTTCACCGAACCATTTCTTTAGGTTTGGAAATAATCACTGTGGGTTAAATCCGAAGAATATGGCGGATGAGCTACCAATTCGTAACGCAGTTCATGCAATTTTTCCATTGAAACAACACACCTGTGGCCCGTGCATTATCTTGATGAAATGATAATCGCGGCCCGCATCTTGCAGACAGCTTTATTAAATCCAACTGATCATATTAAATCGAAACCACACTGCCATGTGAAATGCGTATGGCATAAACAATCTCAAGCACTTTCACCCTTTGATCGGCCAACACCGTATCGTCGATTTTTTCGACATTTACGCTGTATTGACCTCAGTTGGCCGCCCAGAACGTTCAGTGTCACTTGTACTTGTGTTCCCACAGTTTTTATAAAACTTTTCATTGGTTTGATTGTTTTTTATCCGCAAAAAATAATGTTTAATGAGCACTCGAAATTTACTTTTTTCCATTTTTAACAAAATCTACAAGGTTGTATGTTTTGAACAGCTGTTAAACACAAACTAAATGACGGAACTCTCTCAAGTCTCTTTGACAGAAGTACTTGATGGGAGCAGTATTGCATTTCATATAACTACGAAGCTAGTTGGAAAAGGCAACGAATTATTGATCTGCCTCGTATATCCAGGATGGCAGCTGTTCAGTTTTGAGACTGTGGAACAACGTTTAAAAAAATATGAGATTTGAATGAAATTGTACAATCAGCGCTTAAGGGCGCCTCTGCTTTCTCGCATGCAGCACTCTGGAACAGGATTAGAGCGTTCAAAACCGAAAACGACATTTCGGTCTTTTGTATCCAAAGCCAACAGTCGGCTAATCAAAATAGCTAAAACCCGAAATGTCAGTTTATCAGGTGTTCTGCTATCATTTTTTACGGTTTTTTGTAGTTTTATGTAAAAGCTATAAAAATTCACACGCAGAGAACAGATTCGTGGCGACAAGCGATTTTTTTCAACCGAAAGACTGAGGTTACGTGCACCACGAGTTTCCCATCAGTACAAGCGAATGTTGGTGCTCTGTAATTCTTAGTTATTGAAACTTGTATCGGTGCAATATACCAAGTATCCGAAACTTCCAAGGAGAATTTTCGGATCTAAAAATACACTTACCACACATGTTTAAAGAAAAAAAATTTAATTTTAGTTCGGGGCAAAAACCTTTTTGCTTACACAATTTAACCACTTGAAGTACTCATAGGGAGGGTCAGAAGGTAGAAAAAGTGGAAAGATGATGGATGATATTAACTGAAAAAAATGTTGATTGTCGATTGGCTTAAAGTCAGTAATAATCGAATGATTTTATTTTTAATAAAAATACCATTACAACCAAATTTTGATTATGATGAAGTTTATGTATCATCATTAATAATTGGTTACAATAATAAAATGTTTGTGAAACTACTGGCGGAAAGTCCTCTTTTGCAACCGAATCATTGTAGTTCCAATCGAAATCCAACTAATGTTTTCTCTGTGTGCATAACTTCCTAAGTTATACAAAAAATATCTTTTGAGCCCTCCTTTAGACAAAACCAACAGTTCCTTATGTAAAATGATCTCCTATTTGTGTTTTGCCTCATCACATATCTCACAGTTTTCGAGATATCGTGAAAATGAATCCTGTGATTTTTTTTTAATAAACTGCCAAAGCTCAGGCAATTTTCGTCGGATTAAAAAAATATACTACGTTGGAAACGGCTATAACTTCTACAAAAAAACCTGTCTGTTGCTTTTACACATTTTACAGGGATTAACCGGCTCAATACCTCTTGTTTATATATTTAAATAGAAGACAAGTTTTTAACAAAATGGCAAAGTGACATCGTTTTTTTGTGACAAATTAATTTTCAAATAAACATTTAATTTTCAAATAAAAATTAATTTTTACGAGGAATAAATCAAAATTAATTTTCACGATATCTCGAAAACTATATGTGGAGAGGCATAGGAGGATTTTGTTGCAGAGCAGTGCTCCACTCTGTGTGACAGGGTATTACAAATTTTTTGAACTAGATCCATATATTTGAGCTAAATCTACATTAAAGTGTTCCGATCAACTCAAAGTCTCGAGCTGAATCGATTAAACGATGTCTGTCTGTTGTTGTTATTGTTGTAGCGGCAACTATGTGCCGAGGAGACGGCCTTCGGTCGAAGAATTAGTCTTCGGGTCAATCCGGTCCATAGCACCGGCTGTCGTGGGATTGGCGAAGTCTGGCTGTCCGTCCGTCCATCTGCTTGTTAATGAACTACAGTTTGAAATTTTAGTCCGATCTAAAGAAATTGGGCAGAGTTCAGCTTTTTAGACCCAGGACAGAAGCTATTACAATTGGTAAAAATCGTCGCAGACTTGGATATAGCTCCCACACTTTTAATCACCTGTTTTTTTGCTTGTAGCTCTAGAAGCCACATGTTTCATTCAATGTTGAAGAAATTTTGAACAGTTCTTTAGGGTCGATCAGTAACCAAAAATAGGTCATATCGGTTCAAGTATTAACCGATATGTTAAAAAATAGAGCTCTTAGCGATTTTTAATACAACCGCTCTATTAAAACCAATACCCATCAAATTTGTTTAAAGTATTTTACTAAAGACAACAACCAATTGTGGACGATATAGGTGCATTTTTGATGTACAGAGTCCCACAAATGGTCTAGCGGCCTAAAACACAGTTTTAATTATAAATGGACATAGGGAAATCACATAAAAATATAGCCAAATGTCAGTTATTCAAATGAGACTCCATTTGATTTGTTGCCAAACTAATCGTTGCCAAAGACTGCTGAAGAAAACCCTTGACAGGTTTGGAAACAGCTGTACAGACTGCCTGGCAACCATAGCCAATACAATTCACCAATTTGTTATTTGATTCTGAAATGGAAACCAGAAAAAAACTGTTTAAGTCATAATAATGATAAAATACCGAATAAATGTAAAATTATTTTTGCTATTTGGCTAAGTTTGGGTGACGGACCAATTAGCCGAAAATAAATCCCATTTAAATACTTCTTAATTCTCACAAATTGAAATGTGACATTATTTTTAAAATCATGGTAAATTTAGAGCCCGTGCAAGGGCCCATAACTGTGCTTCCAATTGACTTTTCTGTACATCCAGAAGTGCAGGGTATAATTCAGTGGACACCACTTCAACCACTTCAGTTCTGAATGGGAAAATATTTTTCACTCTTAGACAAAGGCTAAAACCGAAAAGTAGGTCAATGCCAGGCGATTTGTTTCAAAATACGACTTGAATAAAAAAAACCAAATGCGATGGTTTTCTAAAAACCCTGGTTTTTTGAACACTTAGCAGGATACTGGATTTCATGCCAGACCATAGATTCTTAAGACTTTGGATGCAGTTGCAATGAAAACAAGTAAAAACGTTGTTAAATTCAACCATGCCGAACCTTATATACCTTTCATCGTCATTATGCCACTAAAGCGCAAAAAATGTTCGGTCCGTTTTTTGGGCCCTTTGGGTATTAGTGTCGATACCTAATCTCAGACAATTAGCGTATTTTGCGTATTAATTGTTTAAAATCGTAATAGATTATTAGTTTCAAGGCTTGGTAGCTCGGGCCACTTAAAGAGAATCGGATGTTACTAAATTTGGCTCTGCTGCAACAAACATAAACTTTAATGTAATAAATATTATGAGTCTAGTCCATATGACTATCACAACTGGCTCTACAGTACCTCGTCCGATCAACCCAATTTTTCACAACCTTTTTGATTGTTTCGGGTCGAATTTCTTCAATGACAACATCGATTTCATGTTCAACGCTTCAATGGTCTATGTATGATTTGTGAAATATTAATCCTTAATGGCTTCCCACAGAAAATAATCCAAAGGGCTCAATCACAGCAGTACCTCATCCGATCAACCCAATTTTTTACAACATTTTCAATTGTTTCGGGTCGAATATCTTCAATGGTTACTTCAATTTCATGTTTCAACGCTTCAATTGTCTCTGTATGCTTTGCGTAACATTAATCCTTAATGGCTCTCCACAGAAAATAATCCAAAGGGCTCAAATCACAGCTCCGAGAATAAAGAATAAATGCGCTAGCTCAAAGGCAGTGTATAACATTGTCCCAGGTGACGAATCATGGATCCATAAGTATGCATATTAACCGGAAACAATACAGCAATCGACCGTATGGGTCTTTCAAGACGAGCCAAATCCAACAAAAGTTGTTCGTGGAAGAAGTACATCGAAAAAATGATTGCGTTATTGTCGGTATAACCGGTTCATGTTGCCACGGTGCCTTTAGTGGAACGTAGGACGGTCAATTCTGTGTGGTATACAGCCATCTGTTTGTCAACAGTGTTCGAAGAAAGAAAGATAATAAGAGAAGAGGGATCATTTTGCATCTCGACAATGCGAGCTCTCACACATCAGCTGAAACGATTAGCTATTGATTAGCATGCACCGAACAGCTCTGATTTGGCCAATCGTCAATAGCTGCACGAACCTCGTCCATTGGAAAATTGGCCACAGCTCGAACCAAAGCAGTCTTAAAAGATCTAATGTTAGGGTATCATTTGTGACCAACCTTGTCCTCTAAAACCGTCCACAATTTGTAATCAAATGGGTTCAAATCTGGACTGCCTGAGGGCCATTCTTCAGAGGAAATGAACGCTGGCAAATTGTTTCGAAGCCAGGCCTGGGACGTTTTAGCCTTATGAGCTGGCGCAGAATCCTGCTGGAAAGTCCATGGCTGGTTTTGGAACAGGAATTGTTAAGAGGCTTCACAACAGCTTCCAAAGCGGTTTCTTTGGCCGATGTATTGACTCCTTGTTCGCAGAAATGCAGGTCAGTGACCCCATCGTAAGAGACATCCCACCAAACCATGACTGAAGCTGGGTGATGACCCTTTTCCACCCTTAGGATCAGTGCAGATGCTTCCTTAGATGACCGCGCATGCACTCTATCATTTTAATTTTTCCTGAACGGTAAAAATTTCAAATCTGGACTGCCTTAAGGCCATTCTTCAGAGGAAATGAACGCTGGCAAATTGTTTCGAAGCCAGGCCTGGGACGTTTTAGCCTTATGAGCTGGCGCAGAATCCTGCTGGAAAGTCCATGCCTGTTTTGGAACAGGGAATTGTTAAGAGGCTTCACAACAGCTTCCAAAGCGGTTTCTTTGGCCGATGTTTTGACTCCTTGTTCGCAAAAATGCAGGTCAGTGACCCCATCGTAAGAGACACCCCACCAAACCATGACTGAAGCTAGGTGATGACCCTTTTCCACCCTTGGGATCATTGCAGATGCTTCCTTAGATGACCGCGAATACACTCAATCATTTTGCTTCTTAAATTTTTCCTGAACGGTAAATATTTTTTCATCCGTGAACAAAATTTTTCTGTGCAAGTTATCAGCGTGCTTCAACCAAAAGACGTTTGCATTTTTCAATCCTATTTTTTTTTAAAGCTGCAGTCAATAAATGTCCGGTACGTCGTTTGAAAGCCCCAAGTCCCAAGTCTTGTTTAATGATTCGACTCATGGACTTTTGCGTGATATTCATCTCACGGGCCAAGATTTTCTGATTTCGGATCGGATTTCTGTGAATTCTTGATTAAACGGCTTTAATGGCATGCGGTGTTAGAACAGAGCGTGGGCGGCCCGACCGGTGGCGGTCTTTTACATCTCCAGTCTCCTCAAACAGTTGTATGCATCGATAGACGTACATGCGGCTAATCCCTAGTGGCCGGAGCGTTTTGAAAATATGGCTTTTTTCATTTCACACTTGAAAAGCGCTATTACAGCGATACGGTTCTCATTATCTGACCACTCCATGATGAAAGTTGAAACAATTTTAAAATCCCGTTACAGACTAACGCTATTGAGGTTAGCTCTCAAAACCCATATGGCATTAACGGGGTATGTTCAGTTCTATTATTGAAATGGGTGTGTTCAATGTTGTAACAATATTTATGTCGCTACTAAGTATTTTGAAAAACAATAAAACCATTTCCAATGATAAATTATTGTGTTTTTATTGCCGGACCCGAAAAATAAATAGCAACCCTCGTGAGTTATAAATAGTTCCCAATTTTGTTCGAGCGTCCCATTTTGCAAATGTCAAACCTAAACCTGAAAATAAAAAAAAATAATTTAATTCTACCTTTCAAAGCCAAAGTAATCGGAAGTTAAAATTTCAAATGCAACACCCATTTAAATGACCCACCGCCTTTAGGCGACTGTTTGTTTTGGGCATGGTACACTATTATTAAGTTTATTTTATTTTGGTATAAAAAAATGATCTCAAGAGAGCGATCCGTTAGTTTTTCTTTCCCGGGCTTAAAAAAACGAATGACTAAATGGGCTGGCCTTGCCACAAATTTATTTTATAAAAAGATATTCCTAGAAAAATACAAAGTATGCTAGGAAAAGTATATGTGACGCCAGTTTTGTTCAGGAGATCCATTTTAAAGATTTAAATACGTGTATCTTTGGTGTAACATCACTTTCATAAAACGCGCATATCTCTGGGAGGGAACACTTTTGGGGCATGGGATCGGTCTCATTCGATGCTCAGATGTTGTCCACATCAACCAAAAAAACTGAAAATTGATTTTTTTTCCCTTAGGTCCCTTTCTGTATGGGCTGTCACATATATTTAACTAGTCTATAATGTAAAACAAAAAATTGTTTTGGGAATAAATGAAATTGAAAAAAAAATTAGTCGACTGTTCTTAAACATAGAAGGTTTCACGTTTTTTCCGTAATTGGATGATGTTTAAGTGCTTTAACATTTTCCCCAATTCGAGGGACTTCCCAAATTACAACAATAGCAGTGCTCTACCTACTTTTTGTGTATTTTCGTAGGGGGGCTCCACTGTCTTCTTACGTACAACACTGACATTTTGACGAATTTCAAAAAATCCCAGTTCTTGTATAAATCATAAAAAATCCCTACACCCCATTCCTACCCACACACATACACACGGATTCTTGGGTACATATCATTGTTTTATGCCATCATAGTTGACTTCGATAGATTGACTGCTGTCGCCTCCGATATGACTGACTATAACTGATTACCTACTCTTTGCTAGTTATCGATAAGAGCTGGCAAGCTTAACGCCGTTGTACATTTAACGGTTTAATCACATTTAAGAGATTATGCCCAGCTCTTTGTGTGCATGTGTAGCGTACATATGTACGAGTATGTATGTGTGTTCACTTCACTCTCGACAGGTGAATACGATACTCGTTGTTTCATTCTTCATTCATTGATTGCGATATCACTGCGAATGGGGTTCGCAATCTCAGTTGGCGCTGGCGGGTTCTCTGTCAAAAATTGAGTGCCTGTTTCTCAGAGACGCGCAAACACACACAGATTCTGAGGCAGCGACAGAAACAGAGACGGTGGTGCCTTGGCTTTGTCTACTACGGTACTCTTTTGTGGTACTGCGCGAACGTCGTAGGTATCGTTTACTCTTTTTTTAATATCGTAGCCAGCCGTTGGTGATGTTCGTGTGGTCATCTTAGAAGATTGTCAAATACTGATAGCGCCGTTGGCGTCACTGCCCTCGACGGCGTCGTCGTCGCTGGACTGGCCGGCCATCACTTAACGAGTGCAATCGCTTTTGATCGCGCTTATGTGAGCTTGCCTGTCATACGCTGAGTGGTGCTTAGTGTTGTTGCCTGCGGTGGCGTTTATTGTTGGTCTGGCTGGTTGTTTTAGCTGCTTTTTTCAGTTATTATTGGGGCTTCGTATTCTCATTTTAATCTTGTTCGATCGTTCGGCGCGTAAATGAAGTCTTATCTTCTTGTCGTACCCACTCTCTTATAAGTGGCTAAGTTTAAAATATGGATTATGGCTCTGGTGTTTGATGGGGTTGGCTACGTTTCAGTAGGAGAGCTACGTTATATTACCAGGTGTCGATAGTCTTCGAACATTCAGTACACGGTATATTGATGTAAAGTGAAGACGGCGACCGGTCTCCCAAAATAAACTTTATTTGAAAATAAATTTGAAAAAAAACGCAACACAAGCCGCGCGCCTTAAGAGAAAACGTTTTGAAAATAATCAAAAAACGAAAATTAGAAAAGAGAAAGAAATGTAAAAATAACATTTACAGCAATATTACCGTGTTAGAAAACAAAAAAAAAATAAATAAAATAAAAAATAAAGTTGAAAAAAAATAATTTGAAATAAAATACAAAAAATAACAAGATATGTAAAAAATTCCGAAAAATAAAATTTTATATATGTTTATTTAAAGTTTTTTAAAAAAACGATTCAAAAAATATAAATAATAAAAGTTATTAAGTCAAAACCAAAGTGAATTTTACCAAATGTTTTGAAATCCACAAAACAGTAACACCTATGTAGTGATCACCATTAATTTGATACATGTAAGCAAAAACCCTTGGATCGTAAACCGGAACAGCTGACAACAACAAAATTAAAAAAAACACAATAAAAACGGCTTGAAAAGAGAATGCTATTAAATCATAAATCAACTACGAGTATTTGTTTCTTTTTTATTTCTTCTTGGGTTTTTTTTTGTTGGAATACTATTTGGGCTGACTCTGCCCCCCCGTTTATTTTTGAGAATTAATGAAAATATTCGTTACTAGGTATACTAATTTACTTACGTACCATATTTTGTAGGTACGATAACCTCAGTATGCTGCCGTTTTCTGTTTAGCTTTGAATCATTTTTTTTTTGTTTTTTTTTTTCGTTGGGTTTGATACTTACTAATGCTCGGTTAATTTATGCGCGTTATTTTAAATTTATTGTTCAGGGCTATATGCCATTCTTGACGTATTATAGCAGCAATCAGCAATGGGCATTTGCCTTAAGACAAAGCCAAGTTAATACAAAATTGAAACGCACGAACAAAATATGTACTACAACGTCTACGATACACCTTTTTTGTTGTTGTTTTTTGATTTATTAAACTTTCGTGTTTGCCAGTTTAGTGGTGTCAAATGACAGTTCACTCCAGTATGAATGTTATAATGAACCCGTGTATCACTTCTTGTTATTCATTTTTCAATATATTTTTTTTATTTTGCAAAACCCAATTATTTTTTCCGAAAAAATTTCTATTTCCTAGAAAAATAACCATACGTCAAGAAAACATAATTAATCACTTTTTGTTTGATGCGTTGCCATATTATGGGATTCCCCTCTTGGGGGTTTTCTTGACATAATAGGGGAAACTACATTTTATGTAACCTTTTATACTCTTATATATTTTTATATTTATATACTCTTAATACAGAATGTAGTAAATTTGTTCTAAATTGGAATAAATGCATTACGTTTCTTTCTAATCTTGCTGATGGCGTTTAAGGGATTCAGAGGTTTTGATAAATTACAATTAGTCGAACGTATCTTTCTGTCGGTTAGACGACAAATTTAATAATCTGATATTTTATTTAAATATACGATTCCCCTGAAGAAGTCGACGAGATATTAATTAATAGAGTTCTTTATGCTGCAATAAACAAATGTTAATAATCTTAAAGAAAATTCCGTTCGAGATACCATAACATGATTGTTACGATAATATTATGCTTTAGACAACTAATTATAATATTTCTTGGTACCAAAAATTGCTCAAGTATTAAATAAAGTAACTGATATTTAACATACATACATTTAATTAGAACTTATTTGTTTTAGCTTCAGAATTTCAAGGTTATAGATTTGTTGTCTTAGAAACCGATTATATTCTTCAACGAAAGAAAAATTAAAAAAAAAAAAATTCTGAGAAACGATGGCACATTCAGCTTATGTTATTTAATTAACTCTAGAGAATTACCAGGGTTACCATAGAATATAATATCTTAGAGGAAGACTTTTTTTTATTAAAAATACATTAAATTCACCTAAAACATCTTCGACAGGTTTCTATTAAGGTTTTCTTTAAAAAAGGAGGCAAGACTAAAACCAAACAAGAGGAGGATGTATGGTAACCCTGTATATCTTGTGGATATTTTCTTCTCATTTAGATTAAAATGTATTGGTATTTGAATAAACTCATACACGGAGAAAAAAATGGTAATTTCTTTCCATGTTTATATATAAGTATTATGCAGGAAACAGTTTAAAAAAGCTTGTCAACAAAAAAGTGATTGATACTCAACACATATTTTTTTAACATCGTTTTTTTATTAGTCTTTACAAGTTAATTCAAATTCCTTTTTATGTTTTTATCATGCTTCAAACAAATATATGCTTGCATGCAAACATATTATTAACATTTTTTTCTCCGTGTATGATTATAGTTAAGGATTTGGCTTAGTTCTATGTTTAAACACTGTTTTGTTGTCAAACATCGGTTTTAATACATATGTCGCCATTTACACGAGGCAACTTTACTTGCCGCAATTCTCAATTTGTTGGAGAGAGAAGTCCTTTTGTGAAGTTGGCTGCAGATTATTTTAATATTATTTCACACAATAATCAGCACGAATAAATCACAGAATGTGAGAAAAGGCAATAATGAAAACAAAAATTGCCAAGTTCAAAATGTAATCATAAAAATTGACACAAGTAAAGTTGCCGCGTGTAATTGGAGACTCTGTCCAGTAGGCGTCAATTCATTTTTTTCTTTAAAAAAATATATTTTTGTAGAATCCAACCAAAAGTGCTGTCGTATACATACGTAGGAAAAGCTACTTTTTTTTAAAAGAATGATTTGTTTTTCATGTTAAGGAACACATAACTTAATTTTTGCACAGCACATGTAAATGTAAATCATAAGCTATTTTTCCCGATCTCATTTTAAAGGAAAAAACAAGCATTCCCTATTCACAATTTAGTTATAACAAACAAAATTCTGTTTTTAGTAGTAAAAAGTTTCCATTTCACTGACGGTCCAAATAAATAAAAAAAACAAATGTACGTTTCCCGGCTCCATCTAATCAAAAATGCGCAACGTATGTATCCGCCATCTCTCAAACATGGTAACTGGTGTTGTACTCACGTCCACCGAAATACCCAAATTAAAAAGTCGGCATAGTACGAGTATACAATTGTTAAAGAATTTTTCTGTATTTTTATTCTTTGTTTAAAAATACATTATTATCTTAAAAATTATGATTGAGAGAGCGAGAAAGTGCACTCTGTCAAATCTGGACATCGTCCATATTTCGATAACGTAATGTAATCGATGTTTAGATTAATTTTAAAGCTGACCTTATGCCATGTCCAGACTACATCGCTAATTACCTAATTCGCTCTCAGAATTACTTACGACAATTACCCTGTTTACACTGTACTTAATTCGATTTGACAGTTGATTTTGTTTCGTTTTTGTTACAATTCCTCTTTTGTATGAAATCTATAGAATTGTAATACTTTTTTAATTTGGCTATGGGTTCTAAAGATAAGTAAAAACCACATTTCCTTTTCTCTTTGTTGTTAATGTTTACATTTTTATTTTGACAGCAGCTTCGATAATTTCCGATAAAAATTAGATATGGCAACGATTTGTTCTTAATTCAGAAAGTAATTCAAAATTACCATGAAACAACGTAATTCGCTCTCAGAATTTTGTTTAGTGAATTACCTAATTCGCAATGTAATTGGGGGTTGAATTACGATTGAGAGTGCGAATTACGAAAAACGACTGTAGTCTTAACGCCATATAAGCCGTTACTTTACGTTGTCATCACTATGGTTTGTCCAAGTGGACATTTGCGACGATTGCCCTTAGACGTTTCAATCCTTATCATCGTTTCTTGTCTTTCTCTTTTTGTGCTATTTTTATTAAATCGAGTCATTACCATGCCTATATTTAAGTTTGTGTGTCTGAATATAACCGTTTACAGTATGATGAAGTGTGACTGAAAAATTAGTTCAAAATTGTTTTCGATCAGTATGAAAGTGGCATTCATTGAAAGGGTAAAAAGCACGTAATTTGTGAATTTACGACAGTTTATATTCACATCAAATGTGGATAAATATACACACGCGGACATTATTTAAATGTTGTTATTTAGGGGAAGAAATAAATAAATATTCATGACACTGATCTTGAAATCTACAGCAGAAAAAATACTCATGACGATGATCTTGAAATCAACAGCAGAAAATTTTGTATTTAAAAACAATGTTTAGTGGGATGAACCGATTTAAATTACAATAGCCACACATTGACGAATTATATTATTTAAAAAATGTGGAGTTTTTTTCCAGAACAGTTGAGTTCAAAAATCGAAGTTTCTTACGGAAAATATTAGTACTCGTATTTTTGTAACTCCCGGCATTTAAGTAAGAAGAATAATTCCCACTATTTTTTACAACGCTTACTTTCGAGGAGTCAATCTGGACAGATTCGAAACACAGTAGATGTGTTATATCAGTTCATTAAACAAGCAACGAGTTGGCCTTTACTCGTTAATGAAACTAGTTAGAGTTACCACAACTATTTTTCCTACAAAAAATCAAACATGACACACCCTGCTATATACAAAATATGATTTTTTGTTATATCTTGAGCTCCTTAATTCCAACTAGAGATAAACTTAGATAGAGATAGCTAAACTTATCGTTGCCTTACATAAAATTTAAATTGATGATAACTTGAGCAATCAGTGAATTACTAATGTAAGGATCTCAACAGTTTTGTACATATAAAAAAATAAAAAGACAAACAGTCTAATTGATTCTGTGCCTTAGGTTCTATATGTCTGTCTGAAAGCTTCAGTACAGAAAAAAACGGATAAGAAAGTAGATGTGTTATATCGGTTAATTAAACAAGCATTTGTATTGAAGTTCCTCGGTTAGCAACGAGTTGGCCTTAACTCGCTTATGAAACTAGTAAGAGTAACCACAACTATTTTTCCTACAAAAAATCAAACATGACACACCCTGCTATGTAAAATAATATGTTTTTTGTTATATTTTGGGCTCCTTATTTTCAATTAGAGATTAGCTAAACTTTTCGTTGTCTGACATAAAATTTAAATTGATTATAAATTGAGTAGTTTCGTTCATATAAAAAAAATAAAAAGACAAACAGTCTGATCGGTTCTGTGCCTCAGGATGTCTGTCTGAAAACTTCAGTACAGTAGATAACCGATAAGAAACAAGTTTTTCTTCATATATGCGTGTTTTTTCTTATAAGCAAATTAAACCCAGACCAAAATTTTTGAAATTTCATATAAAAATTTGAATTTCTCCTAAACGAAGCGTCTAATCGATAAAAGAACCTTAATGATTATTTTTTTCGGACCGAAATTTTTGAAATTTCATATGAAAATTTACATCGTCGATATCTCCTAAGCGAAGCGTCTAATCGACAAAAGAACCTTAATTCGTGATAACTTTTTTTGTGGCTAATATTTTTCAAAATTTTTAAAATTTCATTTGAAAACTTAAATCGTCGATATCTCCTAAACGAAGCGTCTAATCGACCAAAGAGCCTTAATTCGTGACAAATTTTTTTCTTGGCTAAAATTTTTAAATATTTTTAAAATTTCATTTGAAAACTTAAATCTTCGATATCTCCTAAACGATGCGTCTAATCGACAAAAGAGTCTTTATTCGTGATCAATTTTTTTACTTATAAAAGGTGTTCTTTTATTTGTTACTGTAGTTGATATTTGCTTTCCTTTCCACCTTTTACTTTTGTCTGTTGGACCAAACAAATATGTTTTGATTAGCAGTATTATTTTTCCATTAAAACAAATACAGATAGACAGTGCCATTGATAAATAGTTTGGGTTTAAGTTATTTGCTTATCACAACAAAAACTCTGCTATTTTCATGAACTTATTACCAAATAATCCTTTCCGGTGCGTGTGCGAGTATACAATTTGTCATTTTCTGCATTAATCAATATTTATTATCAAATGTAATATGCGTGTATCGTTTTATTGAATACAAAAAAGGAAATTATTTTATAATATTTCATTCATTGTAATCTGGCATGTCATCGGAAAATATGCAAGTTGAGTGAACTGTATTTTTTTTTATCGAAAAAAATAATAAATTTTGTTTTCATTTTGTAACGTATGTTCTTGAGGGACGGGCGAGGGAGGTAACCACAAACGAACAATGCTGACTGATCTCGTAAGAGTTTTATTCTAACAGTCTCCCTGCGCACCAAATATAAAACGTGTTTAAGGAATTCTTAATTCAATGATAATCAGTACAATGTTGCCACATGTTTGAGTTACTGTTTGGCCAATGAGTTTTATATGTGACGCGCAAAATAGAAAGGGACTTAAGGCTAAAAACCAGTTTTGTTCAGGAGAGCCATTTTAAAGATTAGGTCCCTTTCTATTTGCGCTTAGAGTCAACTTTACTTTCATAAAACGCGCATATCTCTGGGAGGGAACACTTTTGGGGCATTCGATGCTCAGATGTTGTCCACATCAAAAAAAGAAAAAAATTAAAATTGATTTTTTCCCCTAGGTCCCTTTCTCTATGCGCTGCCACATATGGAATCGTACAAGATGGGATACCTCTAAAACCTAACCCCTTACTGCCAGCACATAGATCGGCTCGTACGATTTTTATGAAGTTTGGAAATTTATGTCCAAAAGACCTTAAAAGTTGAAAGAAAAAAAAATAATTCAGACAAATCTTTTCTCTTTTCTATAAAAAAAAAATTACCGCGATATCGCTTACTTGGCGCACGCTAAAATTATTTATGTATCAACACTTTGTTGGGTATTTAAATACCCATTAGGCAGCAATGGGCTAATGCAATGTAAGGGCAATAAAGAAGTCAGGCTATGTTTACATTAGAAATTATAATATCGGTTATCGCTGTCAGTTTGAAGGTTGAGCGTTAACTTATGTATAGTTTCCAATGTTTGTAACGCTGTTTTTGATGAATTATTGTTATTGAATAATTATCCATTTTTCAGCCCTAAATATTAAAAGTAAGCGATCATGTCCCTTTTTGCTTGTATATGACTTCTTATTAATAAAAAACAATCATATTCTTTAAAAGGTACAATAGAACAGTTTTATAAAGAAAAATTTAATTTTAAACCTTCGGTAAATGTTGATGAATATAGCCCTCAATGTTTACAATTTTTGTAAGAACATTAAATTTTGTAAAATTTATTTAAAAAAGGGCACCAACTTAGAGAATATATCCGCTAATAATGATGCGATAACATTTTTATTTTGTGTATGCCTTTTTCCTCATTCTTCGTCGGCGTATTCATTTTAACCAAACAGATTTCTATGACTGCCAAATTGTCATATAACATCAACCGAATTTAATTTAAATCGGATTGTATTAAATGTCGATAAAGAAAAATCCTGACATTTGGATTTTAATTGACTAAAACTAAATATTAATAAAACACTACCATAAAAGAAAGCCTTCATTCTATGAAATATTTTACTTCTAGAAAACGAAATTCCCACAACAAACATTGCCTTTATCATGTTTTGAAACAAAACATATTTCATTCAGCCCTTCTTGGAAATCATAAAACTCCTTGGGATAGTTTGTGGGTATTATCAGCATTCCAGTATGTTGAGTGGGCTATTTTTACACAATGCCATGAGATTACCGCCTAATCAGGAGTTTATCTACAAATCTTGAAAAAATCGACAACAACTTTTAATCATTATTATCAGCTACTAATTTTGTTATTAAAATCTTTAATATTTTCAATATAAGATTTCTTCATATATACGGACGACAAAAAATCAAAACAATTACAAAGTAATTTGTTAAATTCGATTTTTCTGCATTGCGATTTAAAAAAATTTAAACATTGACAGACAAATCTCATGGTCCACTGGGGAGAAAATGTTTATATCTATAAAATTGTTTTTTTAGTCGGAGCTTGTAAATGCCTTTTAGTATTTAAACTAGACAAAAATATATGTGATTTAACAATGTGCAATTAAATAAAAATTATGGTTTTTCTTTACAGTATCTAGATTGAGCAGTTTATAAAACGATATAAGGTTTAATTTTCGTGCTGGTTTGCGATTAACAGATTAGCCGTGTTTTTTTTAGGTTACTAAACAAGCATTTGTATGAAAATTACTCGGTAAGCAAGCGAGTTGGCTGCTACTCAATAACTTATAGTGGATAGCAAAACCGCAATAATTAAGTCATTTTTTTTACAAAAAGTGCTAAATTTAAGGAAAAGTACTGCTGTATACGATTTTAAAACACTAAACAATTTTGATTATCGATAATAGTCATGCTCTTTTCAGTTAACTAGCTTATAGGCAGTTTCCACTACGGTCGCGTCCAAGTCCAAAAATCAATGAACGCGCGTTAAAGCCTATACAAAAAACATAGGCAGTTAGGTATGGGAAAAAGTCGCGTTCATATTGGAGGCGTTTTCCGATAAGTCGCGTTTACTATAAATTCGATTATTTTTGCTATCGAAACCCACCTATACCTATTATGGCAACACCGCAAATTGCACATCCCTATTAAAACAGCTGTTTATCAGCATAAACATAAAGCGTTGCTGCTACTGCCCATTTCCATTAGGCGCAATACTTTTTGATCCTCATTTTCCACTGCGGTTAGCAAAATAATATCATTTAACTCCATGATAATGTCACAACACAAAAATTTTAAATTTTTCGCACCGCAAAAAAAAACAAATAAACACAAAACACAATGGAAACACTATTACAAATTTTCGATAAATCGTAGACGCGGACCATAGTGGAAACAGCCTATTAGTTACTTATTTAGTTATCAATATGGTATTCTGGCAACATTTAACAACATTTTCAATCAGATGGCAGCATAAGCTCAAAAAAAGGCAAATCAAATTGTGAAAAGCCAATTTTGTTACTTGGCATATTTTCTTGTTTTGTAAACATTTTCTTGGCAAATTTAATTTCGCATTTAAAATGAACTCCTGCCAAGGACAAGTCAGAACCATAAGTACCGCTTAGGAAATGACTTATAAATGAGGGCTTGTCAATGATTTTTGTAAATTTTCAGCACAATTTCACAGAACTTTATTGTTGAAGTTTGAGATTTCTTCACATGAAAAGGCGAACTTAGTAGCGGGCTACAGAGTATAAATTGCTTTTACACTAAATATTTGATACAGATACTTGAATTATTTAAAAAAATGTGCTACAACAACGACTGTGTCCCTTTTGAAGACATTACACTCTCTTCCAGCTCATGATCTTTAGCTCAATCGTAATACTCAATACAAATTATGGAAATTTGTCATTTTCTTTCTTTCTGTATCAACAACAAAAACATATGTTTTTGATTTTGGTATACAAGCCGGGTGTGTCATAATATATTTTTTGTTAAAAAAAATAAGTCAGGTAACTAATAGGCTGTTTCCACTACGGTCGCGTCCACGTCCGCGTCAACGATTTATCGAAAACTTGTAATGGTGTTTCCATTGTGTTTTGCGTCCACGTTTGCGTTCAAACAGCTGTTTGTGTTTATTTGTTTTTTTTTGCGGTGCGAAAAGTTTAATATTTTTGTGTTGTGACATTATCATGGACTTAAATGGTATTATTTTGCTAACCGCAGTGGAAAATAAGGATCAAATGGTATTGCGCCCAATGGAAATGTGCAGTAGCAGCAGCGCTTTATGTTTATGCAGATAAACAGCTGTTTTAATAGGGATGTGCAATTTGTGGGTTTCGATTGCAAGAATAATCGAATTTATAGTAAACGCGACTTATGGGAAAACGCGTCCAATATGAACGCGACTTTTTCCCATACCTAACTGCCTATGTTTTTTGTATAGGCTTTAACGCGCGTTCATTGATTTATGGACGCGGACGCGACCGTCGTGGAAACAGCCTGTAACTCGTTTCGTTACCGTGGTTAAGCCTCAATAACTGATACGAGTATGTAGGTTTACATCCTGTTTCTAAAAGTCGAATTTGTCTTAGAGAAAACGAATTGTCTTGTAAACCACACGAATTCGTTTGTTCACAAATTGAAAAGTTCTTATCAACCATTTTTAATTTGTTCGAGTTATTATAAAGGGGTGTTATAAATTTTGTTTTAAATACAATTAATTTGTTATATGTACTTATATATATACATACATATTTCTTCTGCCTTTGACAAATTTTCAGAAATGAAACATTTTGATAATTAATAATTTTTCTTTTAATTTGTACAGTACAACGCGAAGTGGTATAGAGAAAAAGATCTTAATTTTTGATTATACTTTAATAAATTTTGATCAGATAAATTATATTTGTACAACTTGTTTAGATTTGCTAAAACTGTCCAGCAGATAAACGTAACATTCACCTCTATTGTAAACATACCCCGCAATTCATTTGCTGATTTTTTTTTACCAATTTTATTTGTTTTATAGGCATATTGCCGAAATCAGATATTTGAAGAGTCTTCATATAGTAAAACACAAAGTTTTCAGTTTAGAAAATTGCTCTTAAGTCATTTCTCATTGAAACTACGAATACATCAATTAATTTATTATTAACACTAGAACAATGAACCCTCTTTTTACACTTTAAGACCAAATCTCGCCTCCTGTGAGGCTACTTTTTCAAAAAGTACCAAATATTTTTTTTAAAATATTTTTTTATTAAAAAAATGACATATCTTTAAGAAAACCTTTTTTCTAATAAGAAAATAAAGGCGAATTCATTTAATTTTTTAAAATACATGATAAGAAAATTTGCATTAAAAAGAACGTTACATTAAAAATATCGTGAAAAAAATTGAGTCGCCTCACAGGAAGGGTTTAGAGTGTTCGAGTAAATCGCTTTCAACACAAAGCATAAACTGTACAATAGGGCGGGTTGTTCTATTTTGTTAAAATCGTATAGCAAAAACGTAAACTACATAAAATTCTAATAAAATACTTCGAAGAAACCATGTACCTAAAATAAAAACCTTATCCGCGCCTCTTAACATAAAAATTCATAAGCCCGCCAAAAAAAATAAATGTTTAAAAAAATAGCTTTTTCCAAAAAGAAATCGAAATTTCTGAATAAAATAGTTTTCATAAAAAAAAAAATTTTTATAAAAAAAAATACTCGTCCAATTAAAAAAGTTTTTATATAAATTTATATTTAATATTTTTATAAGGAATATATAAGTAGATAAAAAATGTTTCTTTCATAATTTAATAAAAAAGATTGGAAATACCAAAAAAAATTGCACTCAAAAAATTGCAATGCTGAGGTAACGGTATCTTACGCACTTACGCTCTTTTTTCACTAGGCACTTTTGAAGTGTTTTTAAAAGTTTGGCCAAAACAAGTCAAAATCAGACGTTTTCTTTTACAAATTCAAGTGATGAAAACGTCTCACTTTAACTTGTTTTTGTACGAAAGGGGAACAAAAACGTTTCGCACAGGCGATGCCACCTTAAATAAAGTGTGTCATCTCTGAAATAATCGTTTTTTATCGTTGGTTTGTCATCTCAAGGCAGACATTTTTAATCAATCGTCAAACATATTTGGTGAAATAGATATTTTATGAAGTAAAAGTAAAAATGAGCGTGCTAAACGAAGAAAACTTAATTTAATTTATCCTGTTTTTAAGAAAGATATGTATTTCAGTATTTTAATAGTCACCACGTTGTTCTTTGTTTGTAAACAATAATGAACTGTCAAACGAAAACCAAAACGAGAATGAAAAAGACCACAAATTGTGTAAAAATTGGTTGAGACGTTTTGAAAAGTTTCGAGCGAAAACGAGAATAAATGGCCTAATGAAAATGCAGTATTAAACGAAAAAACGCCAGTATATAAGAGAACAATTTGTCAAAATAATTGTGCCGACGACTGTAGAAGTCACAGATAACGAATTAGAGATCAAAAAAACTGGACTAGAGGTCATGTTTTTTTTTTCTCTTTTAAGAAGTATGTTATATTATTACAAAAATAAAAACTTTTTTTTAATTAATCTTCGTTTTATAAAAAACGCAGTTTAATATATTCAAAATATATAAAAAAAAAAGAAAATAATTTTAGCGAAAGAAGAGGAAAAAAAATTTTAAGTCTAGATGGTTTCTTCGGAGAATTTTTATAGAATTTAATGTAGATTACATTTTTGCTATACGATTTTGAATTTTTGTTTTTCATCCATACAAATCAACCCATCCTACTGTACAAGATGTGCGATGTGCTTCTTCTTTGCAATGATGCATAAAAACCGCACTTCAGTAACGCACAAATTCTCGGTTTATTTTTGCACATCTATTAGCTGCAAGTTTTTTATTTTATTTATAAAGCTACAAAATCTGAAAAAAAATCTTAACAAACACGCTGATAGTAATTTGCCACTAGCCTTTTCCTTGATTGCAGAGAAAATCTCGCATTTATCTGGCAACTCTTTTGGGATAAAAACGTCAATGATCACCAAAATATTGACCGAAAAAACGATTTAAAAGAAATTCGATTTGTTTTTGGTTCGACTTTTTACGGTTTGTTTTATTTTGTTGCCAACACACACTTATACGATGGCCGGTTCAACCAGTTAAATCCACAAAAATCGAAATTCTAAAATGAAATGGTATTAATCAAGCTCAATTAGCTGCCTTCAATGTGTGGACGGACGATGATGATGCATCGGCGTCATATAAATGCGGGAAGTTTTATTTTGTTGTAGCACCAGTAGTTCAATTAAATACCGTTATAGCAAGTCAGCGAACGAAACGTTATTATCCCTATGTCCGTCCAGTTTTAAAAAACAAAACATAACAAAAGCAGACCAACTGCACTCTACAAAATAACGAAAAAAAGAAAGAAATAAAATTAATTATTTTTTTAAATCAAGATCCAACAATATCGGTGCACATTTTTCATTACACTTTGATTGATCTCAGCAACAACAGACGACTAAAACGAAATGTTCATAGCTAGCGTTTATTTTGTTTGTTTGCCTTTTTATTATATTTTGTATGCAAATAATAACAACAACAAAAAATGACCAACAACTAAGCGACAATAAAAGCTACAAATGATACGACAACGAACGAACGGTCGGTCGTGCGGGCGACCTATCGTTCAGTCAGTCCAATATGACGGCGACGTAAAATTTCCAACAACAAAAATGTGCCAACAATTTAATTAAAATATATTTGTCAAATATAAACAAATTTTGATTGCTGTTAAAATTACTACAATATTTTCTACTTGTTGAAGAGACGAACTTACAAGCGAACACACGTCATTTTTACGGCCGCCCGCCCATACATGAATAAGATTTATGTTTATAGTTTTGTTACGTTTCACACGTTCAGAATTCATACTCGTACGTACCCATGCACTAATCTATCCAGGCATAACAACGATAACGATTCAGAAAAAGGCATTACGGGCTGGTTGACTATACGGCAATAACGACGAGTACAGTATTTACCGCTAATATGCACGTCGGCTACAGTAAGTAACGGATATAAAACCATCTTCAATAAGAAAAAAACGCATATAAGAAATTGTTGCAAAACACCGTGCAATTACTTATAACGGTTCTCAATTGCTTTTAAGAACAAATCGCATATAAGAAAAAATACTTGTGTTTTTTTATTCTTTCTTATATCCGTTATCTACTTTATAAGCATTTATCGATTATGTGTAGCCTAACTTCAAGAATTTAAATTTGGTTCTATGAGATTTTTAAATGCATTTTCCGCTTAGATGCACTTATCGCTTATGAGTAGCCTAACTAAAAAAATTTAAATTTGGTTCTATGAGATTTTTCAAAAATCTATGAGATTTTTTAAATGCATTTCCCTTTTAAATGCACTTAAATTCGTGCAAATTTCGATGTGCATATAAGCGATAAATGCTGTAGTTGTAAATCGTGTGCAGACAATTACACGCAGAAAAAAAGTATGGTTGGGGTGACAATATTCGAAGAGGATCATACATTGTTGGGCATATGGTTGTGGAACAACAATATTATGATCCTCACAACAATAGTATGATTCACACATAACCGCACTATGATCCCCACAACCATAGTATGATTCACACTCAGCCATACTATGATCTCTTCAACCATACTATGATCCTTACAACCAGAGTATGATTCACACTCAACCATACTATTATCTCCACAACCATATTATGATCCTCACTACCATAGTATGCTTCCCATATAACCATAGTATGATCCTCACAACCATAGTATGATTTACACTCAAACATACTATGATCCCCAAAACTATTTATTAAGATTGGGTGATGTTCTTATTCAAAAATAGAGATTTTTATCAAGAAAATTATTTTAAATTGCATTAAAATTAGTTCATAGCCACAGTCGAGGCCGTTTTTATTGAACATTTCATTCGAGAAACATATACTTCAATACTTTTAGTTGCCAGCAGGGGTGAAAGTTATGCTACTTTACCATCCGTACACCGCAAGTAACGAATGTGATTAAACCATGATCAATGGCTATATACTTAAGTGCAGGTAGATTTAAAATAAACGAGAACCAGTCGGTAGCAGATAAAGTAAACACAATAAAAATCCCTCGAACTACCTTCCGATTGTTGTTGTTTTTATAATGGACAACAACCATGTCTTTAAAACCTGTTATGCTTTGTTCATAGCCTTAATCACAGTATGATTGCCGTAATCCTATTATTGATAACGTAAACCTTTAACAACAATACTTTTTTCGCACCAATAATATTAACATGGTTGATACAACCATATTTTTCAAAATTTCTAAATTTAAATTCATTTCTAAATTTAGCAAAAATGGTATTGTTACATTTTAACAATATTATTATTGCCGCAATCATACTGTTGTTAAAATAAAATTCAGAAAACAATACTATGGTTGCAACGACAATGCTTTATTGTAGAGAGCATATTATTGTTGCGGTGACCATAGCGTAACCATATCTTTTCTCTGCGTGTAGGCGAAAATGTGTTCTGAAATTCTTCCCGTGCAGTAAAATAACTTGTTGCACCTGTGCAGGCAATCCGCGGATAACGCCAAAATTGCAAAATGGGGTTGATCTCTGTTTATATGTATAAGAAATTAAGTATTCGAGATTATAGCAGTCAGTTTGCGATAACTTTATTTAAGTAAGGATAATCTGGATTAAAATCCAAAGGCTATGCCTACATTAGCAATTTTAGCTGAAAGTTGGATTGTGCCAATTTTCAAACTGCTGCCATATCGCCGTCTTGCATTTTCGGGCATGGTCGTTGATGGAAATATTTACATGAAATGAGCCAAAGAATACGCTGGTGAAATTTGTCCTGTCGTGAATGAACCACCCAGTATACGAGGGCTGCTATGTATATTTCTGGCCTAATAATGAAAATGCGAATATTTATCATCAAAAATGGTTTTATTGTTTTTCAAGGTATTCTCCAGCATGATTTATACACTTTTGCATGCGCTCAAACCAATTGTCGAAGCACTTTTTCCACTCCGATTGAGACACCTCCAAAACATGATTTTTGAACGCTTCAACAGCATCTGCTAGCGACGAAAATCGTTGAACACGCATTTTTTTTCTTCATGTGCGGGAATTAAAAGAAGTCATTGGGTGCCAAGTCAGGGCTGTACAGTGGATGACCCATCAATTCGACGTTTTGGCCGGTCAAAAAGGCGCTGGTTTGAGCCGATGTGTGAGTGCTCACATTGTCATGGTGCACAATGATTCGTCTTCTCTTGTATGTTTTTCGAATTTCTCCGAAGATTTCAGGCAAACGCTCAGAATTGACCGTTCTATGCTCAAGCGGAACAGTCGCCACATGACCAGTTTTGCCGAAGAAACAGGCGACCATTTGCTTCGAAGTGCTTCTTTCACGAACAACTTTCGTTGGATTTGGCTCGTCTTCGAAGACCTACACTATCGATTGCTGTTTTGTTTCGGTCTCACATGCATAGATCCATGATTCGTCGCCTGTGGCGATCTTATAAACGTCTTTTGAAGCTCCGCGATCGTATTTTTTCAAAATTTCTTTGCACCAATCGACACGAGCCTTTTTTGAGCGATTGTCAAATTGTGCGGGATCCAACGAGAACAAAGCTTTTTTAAGGCCAGGTGTTCATGCAATATAGAATGTATGCTGGTGGAAGAAATGCCCAAGGATGCCAATATCTCACGGTATGTCACATGACGATCTTTCATTATCGGCATCAATGTTCTCTGGCACGGCATCAATGTTCTCAAGGACTTTCATCTTTGGCCCCCCATTCACGTACGGTTTTAACTGTCAGTTAAAACTGTCAGTTAAAAATATAAAATTTTTATATTTCTCAGTTAAACTGAACAGTTGAGTAAAACTGTCAGTTATATACCACACACATACAGTTTCAACTGACAGTTTTAGCTGAACAGTTCAAACTGACAGTTAAAACTGTACGTGAATGGGGGGCCTTTGAGCGAGCGTTGGCCTCGATTGAATTTATTAAACCAGTTTTTCACAGTGCTATAGGATAGTGCTTCATCGTCATACAAAGATTTAAATTCATCGATGCACTTTTGTCGTGATAATCCACGTCAAAGGTTGTGAAAAATGATCGCACGAAAATGTTCACGAGTTAATTCCATTTTTGCCAAATTGATTTTTTCAAGTCACTGTAAACGACACAAACGATGGTCGTACGCCGAAACGTTCTGAGTGGAAATGTCAGATGGCGCCAGGCAACACTTAATGTTACCTAGGCCTGAAATATGTATAGCAACTCTCGTACGTACACCCTTTCCTTCAAATAACCTCAAAGAAAACAGTCTGGCACTGTTAAATCCGGTGAATGTGAGGGCCAATTGAAATCGAAATTCTGCGCGAAATAATGCTTTGGCCAAATAGGTCCCGTTACAGAGCCATTGTGTCCCTTCCAGTGTCGGCTGTGGCTCTGTTGTGTAGTGTTCCATTTCAAATTCACCAAGTTTACTTTACAAAATTCTGAAATAAAAATACAAAATATAAATAAATTCAAAATGTTATTAAACATTCAAACCACAACGGTAGTTTTGTGCCACCCTGTACTAACTAAAACAAGGCTGAACTTCATTTGAAAAATTTACTCAATATTTTACCATGTTTTGAAATTATTATCCATCTATATCAAAATAATATAAAATATCAGATTTTGAAAAATACTTGAATGACGTTTGTTAAAAAGTTAATTGATTTTGAACTAACCGGTAGTGTCGTTTTAGGTGTTTCATCCAATTCGAATCGTGACCTCCTTTATATGATAGCGTGGTGTAGGGTATAATTAGCACTTGACAATATATACAAATACCGCCACTATCATATTATTTATTATGGCCTGTTAATCTCAGAATGACAGTTGAATTTGCCTGATTTCATTTTCTGTCGAAGTATTTCTTAAGCTAGTAACAATAAACCAAGTCCCAAATAGCCTCAATGTGCAGGTAATCTAGTGACCAATAAATATTACCACTTCAGTAGTCAAAATAAGAAACGGAATTTAAAGAAAAACCCGGTAGTATCGAAAAGTCTATGAATAACAGTTGTTAAAATGTTCCAATGCGAAACAATTTCCCATCGATTATATGAGTATTACAAAGCTCACAACGATTATACAAAAGATAAAAATACTTTTTTTAAGACAATAAACAGTCCCTTAATTGCAAACAACTGTCATATCAATTAATTTGAAAATCCAAACAATGGTGAACAAAAAAAACGTTTTTATTATATTGACATAATAAATGTAAATGAACAAATGAAAATGAATCTTCATACTTATACAATGCATATGATAAAGTAACAAAAATTAAATTATTGAAAATACATTTTTTTTGTAACTCATATTGAATAAATTTATTAGCTAATTTTTGGTTTTTGAATATACAACGCGTTTATTGACCTGATCGTCTATCTTTTTAACATCTCAATGACTAAATTGATTAAAACTCAAAGATTGTCAAACGTTAATTTATGTTGTACGAGTATATATAAAGCTGACCTACAAGCGTGTGATCAATTTAAATCTTTCTACATAAATTAATATACTGTGGGCGTCAAAATAAAGTAAACACCAGATATTATTTCACACATATACGATGGCGACCGCAAAACTAACTGGCCTGGCACATTTTCTGTTTTACTAGCAACTTTTTTTTTTGTTTTTCAAAAGCAATCTTTTATAAGCCATCTGTCAAAATTTCCGAAATATTAAATGATTATTTTCTTTGTTACAGGTGATTGAAGTAAACAAGTTTTATATTTTTTGAAAAATGGAAAATAAAGAGTTTCGTGCGTCAATTAAACACTTTTATATGAAAGGTTATACGCCATAATTAATCAAAGATGAATTGGATTTTGTTCATGGTGATAATGCACCATCATACTCCACCGTGTAATCCTGGTTTCAACAATTTAAAATGGGTCGTTCAAGTACGGAAGATGAACAAGGCTCTAAAAGACCGAAAAGTGCTACTACTATTGAAAACATTAGAAAAATATTTAATGAAGTGACTAAAGATAGACGAATGAAGCTCAGAGAACTAGCTGATATTGTTAAATTACACGAAAAACAAGTTTGGAGTATTTTACATGATGAACTCCACATGAAAAAGCTATCCGCAAGATGGGTGCCGCGTTTGTTGACTTTGCCCCAAAAAATCGTCCGTTAGGCCAATTCCGAGAAGCTTTTTAGCGATTTATCAGCGTAATCCAATAGAGTTCTTGCGCCGATTCATAACTGTTGATGAAACATGGATCCATCACTACATCCCAGAATGCAAAGAACAGTCAAAAACAATGGATAGAAGCTGGTAAAAGTGGTCCCAAGAAGGCGAAAACTGTTAAGTCAGCAGGAAAAGTAATGGCCACAGTATTTTGGGATGCAAGGGGTATAATATTTATAGATTATCTTGAGAAAGAAAAAACTATAAATAATGAATATTATTGTGCATTATTGGATTGGTTGAGTGAAGAAATCAAGATAAAACGACCGCATTTCGAAAAAAAAGTTCTTTTTCATCAAGATAATGCTCCTTCACACACTGCATTTTTAACTCAACAAAAACTGGCCGAATTACGATTTGAAATTGCTCCGCATCCACCATATAGTCCAGATTTAGCTCCTTCTGATTATTTCTTGTTTCCAAATTTAAAAAAAATTCTCGGTGGCAAAAAATGTTCGTCCAATAGCGAGGTTATTGCTGAAACTGAGGCATATTTTGAAGGTCTTGAAAAATGTTTAGCTCGTTTGTTTGAAAAATCGTATTTTTCGGATGGAATAAAAAAACTTGAAAAACGTTTGATGAAGTGTATTGAGTTGGAAGGAGATTATGTTGAAAAATAAATAATAATAATTCCAAAATAAACGGTTCTTTTTATGTTAGGCCAGTTACTTTTACGGTCGCCCTCGTATTCATAGAATTTAGATAAATATAGATATAAGAAAAAATGAAACCGCAAAATTCAAAGGTATTTAAATAAGAAATAAATTTAAAAAATAATAAACAAAAAAAATGTATTTAAAAAAAATAGTTCACGTTTTCTAAAAAGCACCAAATTCTATGCGTTAAAATAAAGTAAACACTTTTACAAATGGATGGTTATGCTTGTAGTTTATTTTTATTATTTTTTGCTTTTGACTTTACGAGTATCACATCAGAATTTTCAAGATTTTTTGTGAAATAAGGTAATATATTTTTCAGTTCGTCCTGCCATGCGACTTTAAGGCCATCTTTGCCAGAATTTTACCCTTTTTAATTGTTTGGTCCAGAGGTTCCCAAAAGTGCTCTATTGGATTAAGGTCCGGGTACGGCGGAGGATGATCGACGATTTTGGAGTTCGTTAAAGCAACAACCCCTTTACAATTTTAGACGATTCATCGGTATGGTTTTCCTGCCGTAAAATACAATTCCGCGGTAACCCCTATTTGTGAACGCTGGGGGCAACATTGGTTTTAAAAATAGTTTTTTTACGTTGATTCTGAAAATGAAACAACAAAAAGGTCTTGAACCAGAATAAAAACTGTTCAAATCGTAAAGTTTTTAAAATGTTTAGATAATCTTCCTTTTTAATTGTTGACTCTATAAACACAAGATTACCAACCACAGATCTTGCCTGTTGATCCCCAAACCATAACGGAGCCACCACCATGTTTACCCATTTTGAAGAGATTCTTATCGTTGAAGGTTTCATTCTTTAAATCAATCACAATTGGCATAATAATCTTGATTAAATATTAAAGGCCATTTAGAAATTAAAATCTCGTTGCTTATTTAATCTGGACTAAAATTCGTATGTAGTTTACCATAGAAATTTTAATAGAGATTATGTTGTCTTGTATTATGACAGCTAATGGTGTAATTTTGATAATTCAATCACAATTGAAAGAAAATCTGGAAAGAATCTCTAACTTCGTTCTCATTAGAAATTATAACCTCGTTTTTCACTGTCATTTGCGCTACTACTATTTTATCATCAAAAGGTGGTGTAAACTCAGTCAGTCGTTTTATTTGCAATAGATTTTAACCCGAATTAAATAACGGAAATAGTCCAACTGTTAATTTTAAAAATCAGCTGTTTTCATTTTAACACTTGCAACTGAGGTAAAAATCTCCAATATTGACCAGTTACTCGTAAACTGCAATTAAAACCCAAATAATAAAAGTAACAGCATCGCAAGTTCCAACATTGTTTACCGCAAGAGCATACATTTCTTAAAGATAATCTATCCGCTCTATTTCTGGGGTGCACGTTCGCGAGATGCGATTGATGTATACTTCAGTAGAGTTAAAGAGATAGTTTAAACACTTTTTGCACATTTTTACAATGCATAAATTTAGCGATTTTTTCTGCACTTATTTTATTAAGATGTATACTATAATTCCATGTGTTTTGCCTAATTGTGACAATAACCCCATCTCGTGCGCATGAACCCCTAATGAATTCATTCTTTCAAAAAAAAATTGATACTACAGGGTGGCGCAAAACTACCGTTGTGGTTTATACTACCGTTGTGGTCGTATAGTATATTAATGGGGAATATTTTTGGCTTAGATATGAAAAATTATATCCCGCAAGTGGTGGTCATTTTGAAGGTTTTTATTACCAATGATTTCAAACTTACTCTTGTCGGTAAACAAATTGTTGTCCCAGAAGTTTTGAGTCTCATTTTTGTATTTTTGGCGAAATTCAAACGTTTTCGTGGTATGTAAGCCATTACTTTACACCTATTTTTTAATGGTACTAGCACTTACTGGTTTGCCAAACGTGTGTGCAATTTTTCTGCTATTTTTACATCACCAGAAACTATATTTTCTCTTACTTCTTAAACCACAGCTCTTATTTATGTGTTAGTACGACGCTTTGGCCGTCCTGCTCTTGGCAAGTTTTCAACTGTGTGATGTTTGGCAAACTTCTCTATAATCTTTTTTATGGTACAATAGTTTCTTCTAACAGTTTCATCTATTTCATGCAAAGATTTGTGGTTAAATTTTAAGGGCGTATGTTGATTTGTCGCGCAAAAGAGCCATTGTTTCGTTAACTGTGTGGCAAGTGGCACCGTCCTGTTGAAACCGCATATCGTTCACATCCATATCTTCCAATTCGGGCCATAAAAAGTTACAATAGGGAAGACCATTCACAACTTTAAGTTGCCAGCAGGGGTGAATGCTACATCACCATCCGTTGACCCCAAGTGACAAATGTGATTAAACCATGATCAATGGCTAAATACTTAAGTGCAGTCAGACTTGAAATAAACGAGAACCAGTCGGCAGTAGAGTATTTCAACGAACAAAGTAAACACTATAAAAATCCCTCGAACTACCTTCCGATTTTTGTTGTTTTTCGAAATGGACAATAACCATGCAGGGTATCGCGTGTGTGTTTTTTTGGTATTCCAAAAAAACATACGCACACACATACATGTATGCTCTATAAAACCTATTTTGTTATGTTCATAGTCGCAACCATATGGTATGATTGCCGTTATCATATTATTGTTAACGTAAATTTTAAACAACAATACTTTTGTTGCACCAACCATGTTTATATGGTTGCTTCAACCATAGTTTCATTTCTAAGTTTGGCAATAATACTATTGTTACATTTCAACAATATTAATATTGCGGCAATCATACTATTGTCAAAATTAAATTCAGAAAACAATACCATTGTTGCAACGAACATTCTCTTATTGCGGAGAACATATTATTATTGCCGTGACCATATGCTAACCATATTTTTTCTCTGATATTTGTTTTTCCATCGCAAAGTTTTTGTTTTTTCACATTAAGAAAATAATTTTTTAATTTCAATGATTTTATACTGCATTTTCATTAGACCATTTATTCTCGTTTTTGCTCGAAACTTTTCAAAACGTCTCAACCAATTTTCACACAATTTGTGGTCGTTTTCATTCTCGTTTTGGTTTTCGTTTGACAGTTCATTATTGTTTACAAACAAAGAACAACGTGGTGACTATCAAAATACTGAAATAAATTTTTTTCTAAAACAAATGGATAAATTAAATTAAATTAAGTTTTTTTTAGCACGCTCATTTTTACTTTTACTTCATAAAATATCTATTTCACCAAATATGTTTGGCGTTTGATTAAAAATGTCTGCCTTAAGATGACAAACCAACGATAAAAAAACGATTATTTTGGAGATGACACACTTTATTTAAGGTGGCATCGCCTGTGCGAAACGTTTTCGTTCCTCTTTCGTACAAAAACAAGTCAAAGTGAGACGTTTTCATCACTTGAATTTGTATGGGAAAACGTCTCATTTTAACTTGTTTTGGCCAAACTTTTGAAAATACTTCAAAAGTGCCTAGTGAAAAAAGAGCATTACGTTTTAGTGCTAATTCGAGACGGTGTAAATAAATAGAAAAAGTGTAATTTAAAAATATATTTTTCTTATGTCAACAACAATAGTATGCCCAGATACTTTTGAATATCTTGTCAACATTAAAAAATATTCTTTGACGAATAAAATATAGGATACATTGAACATACACACTGCGATAATGATTTTGCGTCCGTTAAACATGCGCGAATTTAAAATCATTGCAATCAATTAAATGAGTCAAAATAAAAGTGTGTCTGGCTGCATAACAATAATATTTAAAACGTAAAACTAAGCCAAACAAGTTAAGGTGTTAATCGAGATCTTGGTGAAGATGGCACATAAAAAAACGTCATTGTTTATTTTTAGTGTTCCACATGTTTTTGCCCGCATAGTGCAGGAAAATATGTATGGTCATTTTTAATTGACTCCACATTATCGCTTGTGTGACAACCACGTGTTTGCAAAAGCAATACGATTTAGCCGCTCTTAAGCGACATGCTATCAGATCAGAGGTAACTGGTTTATTTTCAAATAATTTTTGAGAGCGTTTATACGATACTCTCCGAATTTTATTCATCTGTTGGTTATGGTTTGTCCCTGTGTGGCAGTGTTTGTCCTTTAATGCAAATTGTATTTCTCCCGGACCTAGTGTAAGCAGTTAACGTCTTTTAACCTCTTTTATAAGTCCTAATTGAGTCTCTTGAATTTAGACTAAATTTACATCCGAAATATAGCACCAACTGTCAAAATTTTACAGATAAAAGAATTATTTTATTGTAATTATAACATCGCCTTTACCCTTTCTAGCCGCTGTTTATTGAATTCTTCCATTGTAGAAAAATATGTGCATAGTTGTTTTAGCGTTGTTAAAATAGCTGTATTCGTTTGGATTACTTAACTAGCGTTTGACTGGAAGCTACTCATTTGGAAGCACGTTAGCTTTAAATCGCTAAAGAAACGAGAAAAAGTTACCCATATTATTTCTCCAAAAAATCCTATGTGACACACCCTGCTTCACAAAAATTTTATGTTTCTGTTATTTATTCTAAATAACAAGAATTAAACATCAAGAGTTCTTATTTATTCTAAATAACAAGAATTAAACATCAAGAGTTCTTATCGGCGATTTCGTATCGCGTTCATGTACAAGAGATGGGATAAATGGATATTTAAATCAACACAAACTAATACATAGTTCAAAAACATTTGACACATTTTTGAAATGCAAACGTGCAACAATTATTTAATTTAATATATAGCAATGCTCATTATATCGACACCTTTTTGCAAATGTATCGTATGTTACAAAAACGAAACTTTACAGGAGAAGGTTTTATTTGATTTTCTTCAGCTTGGGTGGTAATGTCGCAGCCAATTTTTAATTCATACTCGTTCCTTTACTTGCCTTCTTTAATTGTTTAAAATAAATTTTTTTGTAAAACGTGCAGTAGTTTTCGATATATTTAAGTTTATGTTACATACGATAGTTTTGGCACTTCAAGTTTTGACAGCATGGGAGCAAAATGTGTAACATCAACAAATTGACATAATGTTGATATGCTTTATTCGTTAGGGTATAGTGATTTAATGTTATGGTTAAAATAAAGATTATTTATATTCTATTTATTAAAATCTTCAACATATTTATACTTTAACACTATTGAAACAGGATTTTAACTTAATGTTAATGGCAAATGATGAATCGGCAAATAATTAGTTAAATGCATTCATAACCCGATGAATTAGTTCTAGCATTTCTAATAAAGGTGGACCATTCACTAAGTGCCCATATGGTTCGATTTCTTACAAAAGAAATCGATTGTGCTATGGCCTGAATCTACTGGCATCATAGTTTGACCAGAAAGCAAGTAAGTTATTCTAATTTGGTTCAAGCACTTGGAGGAATTTAAAAAATAAGCCAACATCGAAAGATCTGCCTTGTTCTTATTATGGCCAACGCAGCTGTCGTAAAAGAGGCTCAGTTCCTTGGTGGGTTTTCTGTTATCCAAAATTAAGAGGTACTTCAAAAGTGCTGAGCATTTGTCGTTGTATCCTCGTTTACCATCCCCCCACAAGAAGCAGAAGCCATTTCGTGTTCCATTTTCATACATGCTTAAGTTGTAGAAGGCATATTTCCGGGAGTAGAATAGTGTGGAACATGTCGTATTTAATACTTTTTGCATGTCGAAACTAGTGCATTAAAATTGTGGGTTAGATTTGCTCTTTGTTTGTACTTTTAGAAAAATTCCTTTAATTTCGTCTTTAAGTTTTAAGTAAATTTTAAGTTCGTTTTTGCATGTGATGCATTTATTCTTCTGCGGTAAATGAAATCCAATGGAAAAATGATTTTTGAAAATTTTTCTAAAAATATTAAATGACACAATAATGCTTCTGCTCTTTAAGATACTGCGCATAACGTTTGAAAAGATTGGCCACGTTTCGAAACTCCTGGGGTATAGACAATATTGATTTTGCAACGACAGTAATGCGACGATACAGCTGTCAGTTGTATTTTTTACTAAATTTATATGTCTTTCATTTGTTTTATTATGCGCCAAGGATCTTACATTTTTTGGAGACGTTGGCATTTTTTTTTCTTTTTAAATTTTCGTCATCGACACTCGTTAAATGCCTTGCTAAAACTAACTCTTCTCATAAATAATTAAGAGCACAAAAATGAAAAGAAATAACTGTAAAACAAATAAAAAGAAAGAAGATATATCAAATGTGAAACATCATCGACTTAGATTCTTTTTAAATTGGTTGAAAAGTCACCACACATAAATTACAAATGTTTGTCGCATACGATTTATTTGCTCACATACGATCAAATTTATACTGAGTTTCCGACGTACCTATAGCGAATACAGTTATACGATTTGACCAGGTGATGAGTTATAGGTCTTACAACAATTTAGCATTAAAAAGTCAATTTCGCAAACATTGGCGTTTACGATACATTTGCAAAAAGGTGTCGATATTTACATTTTTACTCCCATGGGATAACAATCGCATTTTGCATGACATTTTCGATTACGAATCGCAATCGCCAAAGATCTAGCGACTTGAAATCGCAAGCATTCACTGAGGTGAACTGAAGAGGCACCACAATGATGCAAAAATAAAATTTAATGTGTTTAGTTTTATTTCTGATAAAAACTCAAATTGTTTACAAACGATTTTCATACCCTATATACGTAAGTTTAAAAATGTATTTAATATTTTTTTTATCAAAATATCAAAATCTAGTAACAAATATCAAAAATTGGGTGTTACTAGACGTCCGTTGTCATTGTGTTTACAATTTCATTATTTTTCCTTTTTTGGTTGTTTTAGCCAGAAAAAACACATGTTTTCAATTTTTGAATACAAATTGGACAAAATCGAATCGCAAGTAAAACGCGCGAAATATATCACATGGCTACATAAGTCGTGCGATTTACAAATCGCATGTGATATTAAAGTCGTGCGATTCTCATCACATACCCGATAGTTTTTTTTTTATTATCTGCTTTTGTTTGACTCTCTTTGATCATCTGTACAAAGAGAAACAATGTTGCCCCATTATTCTTAATGCTTAATGTTGCCATACTCTAGTAGCTCCAAATGATTAAGCCTAATACTTATATAACATTTTGTTGAACTCAGAACACAGCATTATACCCTGTTTACACTACATGTACTTAATTCGTTTTGAAATATGTTTTTGCTTCTTTAATCCAAAGAAAAAAAATGTGTTTTTTACATTACAATTCCTCTTTTTCTATTAAATCTATAGAATATGACAACTTTCTTTATTATTTTCCTTTTGGTGTCATTATGATTGTAAGTATTTAGTTGGAACTTATTTCTTTTTCTCTTTGTTGTATATGTTTGCATTTTTATTTTGAAAGCAGCTTCGATATTTTCGATAAAAATTAGAGAAGGCAACGATTTGTTGGTAATTCAAAGGGTAATTCAAAATTTGTTACCATCAAATAACGAAATTCGCTCTCAGAATTATGTATGGTGAATTACGATTAAGGCTAATATACGATTTTGTTAAACTCAGAACACAGCATTATACCCTGTTTACACTACACGTACTTAATTCGATTTGACATTTGCTTCTTTATTCCAAAGAAAAAAATTGTGTTTATTTACATTACAATTCCTCTTTTTTTATTAAAATTATAGAATATGACAACTTTCTTTATTATTTTCTTTTCGGCTTCATTATGATTGTAAATATTTAGTTGGCACTTATTTCTTTTTCTCTTTGTTGTTTATGTTTGCATTGTTATTTTGACAGCAGCTTCGATATTTTCCGATAAAAATTAGAGAAGGCAACGATTTGTTGGTAAGGGTAATTCAAAATTAGTTACCATCAAATAACGAAATTCGCTCTCAGAATTATGTATGGTGAATTACGATTAAGGCTAATATAACATTTTGTTAAACTCAGAACTCAGCACTATATCCTGTTTACACTACACGTACTTAATTCGATTTGACATTTGCATTTGCTTCTTTATTCCAAAGAAAAAAATTGTGTTTATTTACATTACAATTCCTCCTTTTTTATTAAATCTATAGAATATGAAAACTTTCTTTATTATTTTCTTTTTGGCTTCATTATGATTGTAAATATTTAGTTGGAACTTATTTCTTTTTCTCTTTGTTGTTTATGTTTGCATTTTTATTTTGACAGCAGCTTCGATATTTTCCGATAAAAATTAGAGAAGGCAACGATTTGTTGGCAATTCAAAGGGTAATTCAAAATAAGTTACCATCAAATAACGAAATTCGCTCTCAGAATTATGTATGGTGAATTACGATTAAGGCTAATATAACCTTTTGTTAAACTCAGAACACATCATTAGACCCTGTTTACACTACACGTACTTAATTCGATTTGACATTTGCTTTTGCTTCTTTATTCCAAAGAAAAAATGGTGTTTATTTACATTACAATTCCTCTTTTTCTATTAAATCTATAGAATATGACAACTTTCTTTATTATTTTCTTTTTGGCTTTATTATGATTGTAATTATTTAGTTGGAACTTATTTCTTTTTTTCTTTGCTGTTACGTTTGCATTTTTATTTTGACAACAGTTTCGATATTTTCCGATAAAAATTAGAGAAGGCAACGATTTGTTGGTAATTCAAAATTAATTACCATCAAATAACGTTATTCGCTCTCAAAGTTATGTACGGCGAATTACGTAAATCTCAATGTAATTGGGGATTCAATTACGAATGAGAGCGCGAATTATGAAAAAAATACTGTAGTGTAAACGCCATATTAGGCCTACTTTACATTTGACATTATAAACACATTCGATCCCTTTGACATGTACTTGTATATTTCCGTGATTAATTCAATCACAGTAGTTCTTTTATCCGGATTAAATTTCTAATGTTAACATATCTGAACATACTCAGGTCCAATCTATTGGTCTAGGTGATAAGTTTGTTCATATTTTGCGAATTATATGATATTTTCTAATTAGAATATCAATGTACAAAAAACATTGTAATTATATCTTAATTATTTGCATGCAAATAATACACTTAATTAATAATAACTATATTTTGTATAATTGCCGCTAAATAAACAAATTGTTGACACTGTTATTAGAATTTATTATGCAAATACTTTTAGATTGCTGCATATACGAGTATTTGTATGTATTTAAACAAATAAAGAATAGTAAATTACTCTACTAATATTTACTATCGCCGCACATCTGACACTTATTCCTCACAAACGTCATATCTATCGATGATATCGATAATATTTAGGATGTGCTAGTGGCTGATGGCCGCAGACTGTGGTTTGACTGGCTGACTACCATTTTCTTGTTCCTTGGTTTCATGGGAAATTTTTCTCAACATGTGTTTAAAAAGAAACGAATGATAACTTTTATGAGTGCACAATTTAAAGTGTGAATTACGCGTATAAATTTAAAAAAATGCGCCTTTACAATCGTTGTCGACATTTAACTGTCAATAAGAATTTTATGGGTTTTTGTTTGGTTGGTGTGATGTTGGCAATTTCATTATCTGAATCATCATCTCCAGTCGTCGTGGTTTTATCTAATCTGTGAAATATATAATACATTAGAAGGGTATTACGTTCTTCTTTTAGGGATTTCATAGAATGCCTTTTTCTTAATTATGCGATTTTCTCGGTGGCTAGATGAACATTCGAACCGGTCGAAAAGTCATATTTTTATAAATGTACCACAATTGTTAGTTTCTTGTTTAGATAAACAAACGAAATCCAAATTAATGAAATTTTGGATCAAAATCAATTACAATCTGTTCAGAATAAATTCGTTTAAGTGTCATATTTCATATTGTCAAGTCATATTTTTATAAATGTACCACAATTGTTAGTTTCTTGTTTAGATAAACAAAAGAAATCCAAATTAATGAAATTTCGGATCAAAATCAATTGCGATCTTTTCCGAATAAATTCGTTTAAAGTGTCATATTTCATATTGTCAAGTCATATTTTTATAAATGTACCACAATTGTTAGTTTCTTGTTTAGATAAACAAACGAAATCCAAATTAATGAAATTTCGGATCAAAATCAATTACAATCTGTTCAGAATAAATTCGTTTAAAGCGAATTTTGTTCTAATTTGTGGTAATTTTTAATTCTTAAACAAAATGGTGGTTAGTCTTTGTTATACCTTTTTTAAGGTCTAATTAGTCTTGACGGTAGACGATTAACGTTATACTCAATATTGTGCTACTAGTTATAACGGTAGTCGACGGTAAGACAGAAAAAAAAACAAAAACAGCTGATCGAAGAAAATTTGTACAAAATATAGAGGCAGTCTTATTTCATACGTATATTATTCATAATTTTAAACTGTAAAATTTAATTTGCAAGAACGAAAACAAATTCTAAACAATTATCGCGCACAAAATGTCGAAGTGAAGCATAACAATAAACAGCTGATCGGTCTTGACGGCTGACAGTTGACGGTTGATTCTGAAACCTGCAGAAGGTTACTATCGTCAACCGTCAAATTGTAGTTATCGCTCTATAACACATGCAAAATGCAACCCCAACTCAAACAGCTGATTGTCAACCATCAAGACTAATTGAACATTTGTCTTCGTTTCTTCTTACATCGTCTGATAAATTTTTTTTCTTTCCCAAAACAACAAAAATAAATTTACGAAATAAAACCAATAAACAGTTAATAAAATTGTAACAGAATGTCAGAACCATAATACAATAAACCAGGTCTAGTCACTAGCCCAACAACAAATAAACAGTTGGCTAAACTGTCAAAGTCACTTGTCAAAAATTTATTTTTGTGAATGCTTGACGATTATTGTGAATGTTTGATACCGAAATTTAGCCTTACAAACTACAAGTCAAATTTCACTTAAAATTTCTACAAGAAAAATTTGTTAATCAGCTGTTTGCATAACTCTACCTTGTTCATTGTAGAACGTTTGCACTTGATGCAGTGTTGCATTTACGTACATTAACGCTTGTTGGCCGTTTTAAAATTATTAAGGTTTATCATATGCCGTGACACAGAGTGGCTCAAAGCAAAGCCAGATGTATAGTTATGTCATAATGTGAACTGCCTCCCATTTAACGTATTCACATTAGTACACAGGTTGGAACAAATACCAATTGTTCAAGGTAGTCGAATTCAAATTTTATTTTTAAAATCCATTATTGTTAAACCACTATTTCATTAATGCACATAAGTGCCTGGACTGTCTACTGCATGTGCCAGGACACTTAAACGGGAAAAACATCTGCACGAACAACGTCTACGTTCCAAAGTTCTCTCCTCTCCCAGGGGAAGCAAGAGCTTCTGGTCGTTTGTTAAAAGGATACGGGACAAACCATCTTCGATCCCAACCCTCATTAAGGACGACCAGTTGTTCACTGACCCGGTTGGCAAGCTAATCTCTTGACTAGCATTTGCCAGATAGCAGCCAACCACTTCCCGTGATAGAAACTGTATCTATGCATATGCCTCGGATATTTTTTCGAACTCGAGGAGTTAAAAAGGTTCTTGCGGAACTCAACGTAAATAAATCCCCGGGCCCGGATGAAATCTCAGCACTTGTCCTACATAAGTATTCGTCGACGCTAGCTCGTCCATTGTGCAATCTTTTCAACCTCTCGTACCGTGCGGGAGTCTTCCCCTCGTGTTGGAAGATTGCCAATGTAACACCGATCCCAAAAAAAGGGTGAGGATAGTAACCCTGACAACTACCGCCCAATTGCAGTTTACTCTGCGCTCTGGAAAGTGATGGAGAGTATGGTTAATCACCATTTTGTAAATTATTTAGATTCAAATGGCCTTCTCAACGATCGACAGTATGGCTTCCGTAGAAACCGATCTACGGGAGACCTGATGGCGTTCCAATTCAATTGATCGACTCCAATTGTGGAGTCACTCAATTCACCGACTTGGTGAAAGTAAGGTAGTGGGTCTGGATATTTCTAAAGCGTTCGATAGAGTAGGATGCTCTTGATGTTCTGGGCATGAAAATTCTGTATGATGTTCGCTGGAACAGTGTCGAAAAAAGACACTTGAATGTTTTTTTACACACTGTTCCAGCGAACATTACACAGAATTTTTATGCCCAGAACATCAAGAGCATCCTACTCTATCGAACGGGCTTTGAAGCGGTGCAAAAAATACTTCACTTCCTCCGACCTCCTCAACATCTACATCACATACATTCGCCCAAAAACGGAGTATAGCTTCCACATCTGGGCGGGTGCTTCAAGGTATTCTTTGGAGTTTCTCGACAAGGGAAGGTACAAGGGAGAGCACTGAGGCTTGTTAGAGATAGCAGGGTAGCCAACTCTGTTGTTTCACTTGAGCATCAGCGGAGTGTTGGTTGCGTAGCACTCTTTTACAGGTACTTTATCGAGATGTGCTCTTCTGAGATAGGTGATAGGGGTGCTTCAAGGTCTTCTTCGGAGTTTCTCGACCGGGTACAAGGGGGGGCACTGAGGCTTTTTAGAGATAGCAGGGAAGCCAACTCTGTTGTTTTACTCGAGCATCAACGGAGTGTTGGTTGCGTATCACTCTTTTGCAGGTAATTTAACGGGATGTGCTCTTCTAAGATAGGTGAACTCAACCCGGTGGTCAGAGTGTTCGCCCGTAACACCCGCTTTTCTAGAAGTTCGCATCCATTTGTTATTGATTGGCCTACTGATCGCACAACGCATTACAGGGAGAATTCGTTCTTCAGCCATCTTAACCGTAACAGACTCTCCGCAGAGGTGTTTCCTGCCACGTACGATATGAACAGGTTCAAATCAAAGGTCCATAAACATAGAGGGAGTAATGTTTTCCTTCCCTGCCCTAACCTATCTTCCCTTGACCGATACAATGCAATGCATATGTGACGCGTAAAATAGAAAGGGACCTAAGGGTAAAAACCAGTTTTGTTCAGGAGAGCCATTTACAGATTTAAATACGTGAATCTTTGGTGTAGAATCGTCGACTTCACTTTTATAAAACGCGCATATCTCTGGGAGGGAACACTTTTGGGGCATGGGATCGGTCTCATTCGATGCTCAGATGCTGTCCACATCAAAAAAAAAAGGGAAAATTGATTTTTTTTACCCTTAGGTCCCTTTCTCTATGCGCTGTCACATATATAGGGGACACCCCCTTAGTGTTAGTCTTAATATCTATAAAAAAATATATTTGCTTTAAAATAACTTAAGTTTCGCCCCAACCTAATGTACATACAAATTGTGTAAGGTTTCATTTACCGAGTGTTGTTCAGTCCACACTCTCGTTGAATATTATTAATTACATGAGTTGCTGGCGGATAGCACTCGGACATAGTATGTACCTCCCAGCGCATGATGATCGTCGTCGCTGGATCACACAAGCATTGATTGAAGAAAAGACGAGACGCTGGCGAACATTTAGAAAAAAAACACTTCAAAAACTACACGTGCACAGTACAGTACATACATGAATTATGATTACGACTGCGGTCATTTGTTGTAATTGCTTGTAGCAATAATTGGGATTACGAAAATTAAAGAAACGACAAAAAAACATACAGTCCAAGAGAGTATTATTACAAGCTTACGAGGAGGTCGCGAAAAATGAATCAAACTTCAGTGAGTTTATCTGATAACTTAAGACCTTGCGCCGTAGTTTTGTTTTACACCAAGTGTCATTTACAAATCATCGGATATTGCCAAAGGTATGCAGTAGTAGAGTATCTGCATACGGCTACTTAAAATATCGGCAATAGTTTTTTCGATGACAAATTTATTGGCGGAGTAGTATTCATTATTTATTTATTTTTTTTGAATTATTGTTTTTTAATTAGAACATTGAAGTAGTGGTGGCTACTTTGGCCGCTGTTTACGTTTTTTCCGTTTTTGTTTTTATTCTCTAGAAAATTGTGATACGCTTCACGGCAAATGTGCTACATCCCATGAGTACACCTAAAATGTTGAGTGTTTTTTTGTTTAATACTTGAATAGGTGATTATTGGCAATGAAGTAGTTCTCTTGCTAGTATCAATGCTACACTGATTATACCTGGAAACAAAAATAGCCTTTCTAAGTTAACAAAGTTGAACTTGAAAATTGTTGAAAACGGCAAATTTTCAAATGTTTTCGATGTTTCTCATAATTAATATTTTTATAGGACAAATTTAATAATAACTCATTAAGTGTGATTGCTATTTGAAGTTTGTAAACAAAATGAAAAACAAATCTTTGTAAATGTGTCATAGTCGTGGAAAGTATTTAAAATTGCAATTATTCGAATTTCACTGCAACACTGAATTATGAATCGAGTTTCGAAAAGTACGTTAAAAACATTTTTTATATTTACATCAAAAACCGTTTATTTTCAAAATGTGCACTTTGTAGAAATAAAGTTATTTAAGAAATACTATAAGCGAGTTATAGCCGATCTCGCTTATAGTATCTCTTAAATAACTTCTTTTCTACAAATTGAACATTTTTAAAATAAGCGAGTTATAACCGAGCTCGCTTGAACTCGCTAAAGGTTGTTCTCGAATAACTTTCTTCCCATAAATTTTAATTATTGAACACAAAAGGGGTTTAAACGCAAATTGTCTATAAATTTAAGTAAACAAAATCATTTTTATAATCTTGACAATAATGTGAAGTAATCGCGTTAGCGAACTTTTAAGCGAGTTGGCAATAGAACACAGCCACTATTTTCATTTAGATAACTGCACTTAATAAACAGCTGTTAAATTGTAAACAACTGTTTGTCAACTATTTTTTGCCAAAAAAAGAAAAAACCTATTAGCAGCTATGCTGTTGGCAAAAAATCACAATTTATTTAAAAGAAATCTGAAATTACTTTTGCTGAAATTGGCCCACAACACGCAGAGCAAAAACATGGTTACTACATGGTCACGGCAATAATAATATGTTCTCCGCAATAAAAGTATGCTCGTCGCAACCATAGCATTGTTAACTGAATTTATTTTTGACAATAGTATAATTGCTGCAATATTAATATTGTTGAAATGTAACAATAGTATTGCCAAATTTAAAAATGAAAATATGGTTATAGCAACAATATAAAAATGGTTGGCCCGACAAAAGTATTGAGTTTTATGTTAACAATAATATGATTACGGTAATTTTTCTTCCTTTAAATATGCTTTATAGAACAAATGTTATTGGTACGGGTCTAATACAATAAAACAATGAGAGAAAGATATTAAGATATTGTATTGGTAAAAATTTTGAGTCGTTCTCCAAGCGATATTCGAATAAGTATATATATAAGGAGTCAGATGTTACTCCTATTGGTCTATATATTTGTGACATAATTAATAAGTTTATTACAAGGATTTCCCTTCACGAGAATTCCATTATAACCGATATTTACAATGCCCAGAAGGACATTAGCTGGTCAGATGTTTGCTATTTATCTCCGATTGGATTTTTGAATGAAAGTCGGGCAGATTATGATACCTCGGTTTCCTTTCGTCCCGAGTTCTACAAAAAAGAGGTTCCGGATGATAGCATCTTTATGATTGGAATATTGTTAAGGCTCTTGAACAGCATTTGTTTAAATATCTTATTTTTTCTTTTCCCTATCCTCTCTTTTTTTGTAATCAACCCCTCCCCTTCACCCCCTAATTTTAGGCTACTTGTAAGTTTACTTTTATGCTAAATTCTAGGATATTTCACTCCTAAGACCACTTTAGCCTCGGGAGCAAGGGTGAACACACTTATCAGAGCTACATACAAATTAAAAATATTTCTATACACAGAAAAGGCTTGGTGCCATTAGCTACACGTTATTGGTAATTTAGACAATGCATTATAGTCATAAGCAATTTCTTGTTCATAGATCTAGTATATGTCTTTCGTTGTTTTTGAAAAAAAGTCTCAATAAAATAAACTAAACTTAATAGTACTTTTTTTATCGAAATTAAAATTTTTTAAACAAGCTGCTTTGGCTTTATTTAACTGAAATATTTTTTATAAAAACGCTTACGTTTATTTCAACTTATTTTTTCTACTGTGAAATAAATCACTCGTATTATTTTGAATTTAATGTATTTTTGAATAATTTTCATAATTCAAATCTATTGTTGACAACTTAAACAAATTCTCATAAATTATATTGGAGATCAAATTATAATTGTGTGTGATCATACTATGGTTGTAGGGATCATAACATGGTTGCGTGTGAATCATACTATGGCTGTGAGGATCATACTATGGTTGTGTGTGAATTAAACTATGGTTGTTAGGATCATACTATGGTTGTGGAGATCATATTATGGTTGAGTGTGAATCATTCTATGGTTGTGGGGATTATAGTATGGTTATGTGTGAATCATACTATTGTTGTGAGGATCATAGTACGGTTGTATTTGAATCATACTATTGTTGTGAGGATCATAATTTTGTTGTACCACAACCATATACCCAACAATAGTATTATCCTCTTCGAATATTGTCAACACAACCATACTTTTTTTGTAATGTAAAATTTTTACATACATTGTACAGCATTAACAATTTGACAACATCTGATTTAATAACAGCCGTAGATTTGAGTACAGCGGTTGTTTGTGTTAAAATGTGACAGTATTGCCAGATGGTAATACCTAAATTCAGTTTGTGTGTGATCATCAGTCAGAGTTAATGCAGGAAAGATAATGCACGAGTTAATGGGCTTTGAGTCTGCTAATGCACATTAAGGCGGTCTGTCTAGGCTATAATTGTAACACAGACAATGAAGGGGTTTCAATTTCTTATATTTGTTAAAATTTTTATTAACTTGGAAAAATGAAAACGAATAATCCAGAAATAAGCATACATTTTTTCTAATATAAAATTAGGCTGGACTAATTGCACGCAGAAAAAAAGTATGGTTGTGGTGATAATATTCGAAGAGGATAATACTATTGATATTATGATCCTCACAGCAATAGTATGATTCAAATACAACCATACTATGGTCCATACAACAATAATATGATTCACACATAACCATACTATGATCCCCACAACCATAGTATGATTCACACTCAACCATACTATGATCTCCACAACCATAGTATGATCCTCACAACTATGGTATGTTTCACATACAACCATAGTATGATCCTCACAACCATAGTATGATTCACACGCAGCCATGTTATGATCCCTACAACCATAGTATGATCACACACAATTGTACTTTGATCCCCAATATAATTTATTAGAATTTGTTTAAGTTGTTGACAATAGATTTGAATTATGAAAATTATTAAAAAAAAATATTAAATTCAAAATAATAGGAGTGATTAATTTTACAGTAGAAAAAATAAGTTTTATTAAAAATATTTTAGTTAAACAAAGCCAAAGCAGCTTGTTGCATTAAATCCGTACCAATAACATTTGTTCTTAAAAGCATATTTAAATGAAGAAAAATAACAATCATACAGTATGATTGCCGTAATCATATTATTGTTAACATAAAACGCAAAACACAATACTTTTGTCGCACCAACAATAATTATATTGTTGTTATAACCATACTTTCATTTTTAAATTTGGCAACAATACTATTGTTACATTTCAACAATATTAATATTGCAGCAATTATACTATTGTCAAAACTAAATGCAGTTAACAATGCTATGGTTGCGACGAACATACTTTTTTGCGGAGAACATATTATTATTGCCGTGACCATGTAGTAACCATGTTTTTTCTCTGCGTGTGTGTCTTATATTTAAGATTGTTTTCTCTATACATTCAGGCGAAAAGACAGAGAAAATGAGAATTTATCTGGCCAGAAAACAATTTAAGTCCATATAAATTTTGACACCTTCAAAACCTTTACTAAGCGCCTACAAAAGCGGAGATTTAAAAAAACTGCTTGAACAACAGGAACGAGAAAAATACTCATGCAGGAAGGTGTGCTTGTCAAATATAACGCGCCTAATTTGTCATACACCATAAAAAATGATGTCAATTCGTAGTGAGAGTTGATGAGAAATAATCTGTGACAAAGAAACTGTTAAGCTAAAGTATACGTGTGATCGGCCTAAGTAAAATTTAAAGCAACACAATCCGTTAAAAGTGGGCGTGTGAGTTCGAATGGTTGAATATTAAAAATTATATATACATTTTAACACCAACAATTAATTTTAACAACATGGTCTTTCAAACACGTTTATCTAGCATGAGTAAACCGAGAGAAGGCTTTCAGAAATAGATTCAGAATCAGCTCGGTAAATTTCTATGCAAAATGCATTTCCGGCATTAAACCAAAGAATCATATCTATGTTAATTTGATATCATACACATTATACTGTTGTCTTCATTGATAAAAAGGTCTTGGAATTTTAACTACGCTGTCACATAAAATTTTGTCGCGTGCTCTGTTTTGCACGAGAGTTATTCATGCCAGTTTTATGGCCACCACATTCCATTGATTTTTTGATTCCGTAACGAACAGCTGCCCCCCTAAAGTGTATTAGTTATTTGGGGCAATTTTGCAACTGCTACGCTTGATTTCTTTTCCGCGTTAATCGTATGCGCGATAAAACAAATCCGCTGCCTAATTCAAAGTAAAGGTCATGAAAACGGAAGAAAACATTTGCAACGAACGTACGAACAACTTTGAAATGTTTACCGAAATAGTTCGAAATATTTAATTCCGTCTATGATTGACGTTTGGGCGAAACTGCACCGACGTTGGTAGGACTATTGGGTGTTGTCATTTAAACCAAAAATAAAAAAAAACATCAAGGCTAATAAACGTATTCGAAATGCGACATTTTCAAGGTGTCTGAAAGCTTTTAAAAGTTAAAGCGTACGGGAGGCAGAAAGGCTATGTTTACATTAGAAAATAAAAGTTCGATTATCCCAGAGTGATTTTTCCGTGATTTTTCGTTCCCAACAAGGCGTAGATCTAGATTAAATGTGTTTTGTTCACAAAGTCTAACGTTATAAATTTAATCCAGATTATTTTTTATAAATGATTTTTGTGATTTAATAAATCAAACCAAAACAGCACCTACAAACAAATTCCATTCACGACATTTCAGCTGACCGATTTGGGTTTGTATGTCGTTTAAGCGGTTTTATTACACACCTACGGATAGAAATTATTTTTCTTATTCTTTCAATAATTACGACGTAATTTTAAAACTTATAGAATAGGGTATAACCTTTAAGGTCCATTTAGTCTTGACGGTTGACGGTAGGCAATCAGCTATTTCAGTTGAGGGTTGCATTTTGCATGTGTTAGAGGGAGATAACTACAGTTTGACGGTTGACGACGGTAGACTTCTGCAGGTTGCAGAATCAACCGTCAACCGTCGAGACTAAATGGGCCTTTAAAATGTTTAATATGCGTCTGCATCGCTTCATCTTGTCGAATAGTTATTAGTTAGTTTGTAATGTGGTAATCTGGCAACATTAAACAAACTTGAGAATAATTTGGCAACATTGTTTCTTTTTGTATATATCAAAATGAATTTAAAAAAGAACTATTAATGTAATAAAAAAAATTAATGTGTTAAATGTCTTTAATCGACCAGTTTGAGTTAAATAGTCGTTTAACTCATGTACAAGAACCCTATACGAACTCTTTAAACTACCAGTTTGAGTTTAATAGTCGTTTAACTCATGTACAAGAACCCTATACAAACTCACCGATAATACCTCTTCTTGTTAGATTAAAAAAACATAGTTTTTATATAGCAGGGGGTGTCATGTTAGACTTCTTGTTAGGAAAATAAGTGGGGCAAATATTATTCGTTTCTTTAGCGACTTGAAGCCAACTCGCTTTCTAATCGAGTTACTTGCATACAAATGCTTGTTTAGTGACCTCTTACAACACAGCTAATGTGCAATAATTCAGAATTTAAAATTAAAGCTGTTTGTTAAAATAACTACCGCATTATCTTAGTAACAAATAAATTTTATTAACACATAGACGATATTTTTTAATTTTGTATACCTTCTACATAATTTTATTAATTTTAACGGCGGTTGTCTGCAGCCGGTTTCAGCCGTTTTAACCGGCGGTGGCGTTGATAAACAAAAAAGCATCGGCAGCGCCATCTTCCGGAATAAGCATTGGTGGTGCTATGGGTTAAGCCTCGATAACTAAAGGTCCAATTAGTCTTGACGGTTGATTCTGCAACCTGCAGAAGTCTACCGTCGTCAACCGTCAAACTGTAGTTATCTCCCTCTAACACATGCAAAATGCAACCCCCAACTGAAATAGCTGATTGCCTACCGTCAACCGTCAAGACTAATTGGGCCTTAAAGGCCCACCCGCATTTTAAGGTTCGTTTGGTAAAAAATGCAACCCTCCGAACAAATTTCGATTTCGTGTTACATGCAATGTATGCGAAAATGTCACATTTTCTGCAATACTCCAATCTACGGTGTAGATTGTTACACCATCAAACAGCTGTTGTCTACAGTGTTGTATTTTCAACACACACAAATTAAACTCATACATTATAAATAGGAGCAAAAAAACGTCGCAGTAGCTTAGGTTGGGACTTTGTTTACAAATTGTGTATATTTTTTTCTACTTTAAGTATTGCACTTAATTATGTCGCCACATAAAGAAAACTAGTAATTGGTGCAATTCATTACCCCGTTCTTCCATAGGGGTTATGACACAATTGGCGTGTTTTATTTAGCAAGTGATGTTAATAATTTTAAAACGTTATTCAAACTCTCCATCCGATTTATTTATTATTAATATTTACAAATTGGGCGTATTTTTTGTTTTACTTTAAGTGTTAGCAATAACATTTTGAAAGGGAGGAAGGAAAATTTTTAAAATGTTGCCATAGAAGAAGGTAAAATAATTTTTTTGATAAACAAAATCACCATAATGGTTCATAAAAAAAAACTTTCAAAAGTTTTTGTGTAAAATTTGTATAACAAAAAGATATAAAATGCAATGTCAGCAATTATTCGGAAGAGTCTCGAAAAAAGTAGAATTGCGGTGATCCTCATAACTCGGTGTTGGGTCACCCGAAATCAAAACCCAAAAAAGTGTTGCACTTAATTATTTTCGATTGTTAGCAGTAAAAGTGTGACATTTTGAAAGGGAGGAAGGACAATTTTTAAAATGTTGCCATAGTAGAAGGTGAAATAATTTTTTTGAAAAACAAAATCACCATAATGGTTCATAAAAATATAACATTCAAAAGTTTTTGTGTAAAATTTTTATAACAAAAAGATATAAAATGTAATGTCAGCAATTATTCAGAGGAGTCTCGAAAAAAAGTGGAATTGCGGTGACCCTCATAACTCGGTGTTGGGTTACGCGAAATCAAAAAAAAAGTTATTTTGTTAGATAATCGCCTTCCCTTTTTGATTTTTGGGAACACTTTGAAGCGATGTGAGCTTAATTCGTTATTGTAAAGTAAAAAAACAATAAATAAATTTGAAAAAACAGACCTCATACGGTTGCTTAAGCGGTTCTATCTTCGTTAGTTTCGCTTTGATTAATCAGAAATTTTCACACATTTTTCTTTTAAGATTCTCCTTTGGATAATCAAATAACAAAAAATTTAAAAAAAAAGTTTAGAAACGTTAGAAAGTGCCCGCTTTATGTTTTCTGAAATGTTTTTTTAGTTAATACCTTCTACATAATCTTATTAATTTTAACGGCGGTTTTTTGATACCGGTTTCAACCATTTTAACCGGCGGTGGCGTTGCTAAACAAAAAAGCATCCGCAGCGCCATCTTCCGGATTAAGCATTGGTGTAGGTAATTGGTATATAAAGGGTGTTTTTTATTGAGGTATAGAACTTCAAATTGAAATAAAACACAAGAAAATCGTTTTAATGTCCATCAATTTGGCTTTATTGGAATGATAATTTTATGCCATTAATGTTTAAATATGATTTCGGGCATGTGGCCGCCGCGGCTGGCTCGAATAAAGCCAATTCTACAGGTCCAATTTTCAACCACTTTTTCGAGCATATGGGGCCGTATGTTGGCAATAACGCCACGAATGTTGGCTTCCAAGTCCCCTAACGTTTCTGGTTTGTTGGCGTAGACGAGCGACTTCACATATCCCCAAAGAAAATAATCCAATGGTGTCAAATCACACGATCTTGGTGGCCAATTGACAGGTCCATTCCGCGAAATTATGCGCTCATCGAATGTTTCCTTCAATAATTCGATTGTGACGTGCGCTGTGTGGCATGTAGCGCCGTCTTGTTGGAACCACAACTCATCCACATTCATGCCATCCAATTTGGGAACAAAATAGTCGGTTATCATGGCTCTATACCGGTCTCCATTAACGGTAACTGACTCTCTAGCATTATTTCGGAAAAAGTATGGCCCAATGAATCCACCAGCCCATAGAGCACACCAAACAGTCAGTTTTTGTGGATGTAATGGCGTCTCAAGGGTCTCATGTGGATTCTCTTCACTCCAAATGCGGCAATTTTGCTTGTTGACGTAGCCATTCAACCAAAAATGAGCCTCATCACTGAACAAAATTTTGTGATGAAAATCAGCATCGAGATGAATCTCATTTTCGGCCCATTTTGCAAGCGTTGTTCTTTTGTCAACCTGTTCATGATGAAATGTATGGAACAAATTCTAGTTGTAAAAATCTATCAAAAATTTTACTGAACCAATTAGTTGTACTCTGACTGCAGAAATAAGTCCCCTGTATGACTTATGTCATCCCCATACATAGAGTGATCCATCTAGAGGTATTTTTTCAGAACAAAAAAAAAATTAAAAATTCAAATCAAGTGTGGAATCGTTAGCGGTAATTTAAAAGGACATTTTATGGCATTTATTTTTTGAAAATAATTACCTTCAAATGTTGGCAACTGTATTATGGAAATGAGCGTTCGGTGAGAAACGGGAAGCTCCGCTGTTTTCGACCAAAATGTTGTTCAGTGATGAGGCCCATTTCTGGCTCAACGGCAAAGGCATTAAACAAAATTGCCGCATTTGGGCTGAAGAGCAACAAGAAGAGGTTCAAGAGGTCATCCAAAATTTGACCCTCCGAATAGAAATCCTGGGGCGTAGTTGCGGCCAACATTTGAAGGAAATTATATTTAAAAAATAAATGCCATAAAATGTCCTTTCAAATTACCAATAAAGATTCCACACTTGACTTGCATATTTATATATTTTTTTGTTCTGAAAAAAACCTCTAAAATTAAAATGAATTTGCTTATTTTTAGGCAACTGTATTTTCTGTTTGGCGGTTTAAAAAGTTCTTTCAATTTTGAATATATTTCCCATAAACACCTTATTAAAGATTTATCCAATCGCACAAGTATTCCAAGAATATCAAATTTTTAAACTAATACATATTTATTAAAAATTTTTTACTTATATTATCCAACAAAATTAAAACAAACTAGTTTATTCATTTCTTCTGCGGCCAATTTGCATTTTAGCGCTACTTAAATTCGCAACTAATTAAAATGGTTGAAACTAGAGGTTTTGGTGTTAGTTAGGGATACACATGGGCATAAATATAAACCTAATAGCGGCGGAATTTGTGGGATTTTGCAAATTAGGCCTGAGTCCCTTTTGAGACTGGCAAAACTAGTATTCGTTAAAAAAAATAGAGTTGCCAATTATTTGTTAATAAATTAATAAAAAAAAGGGACCAAAAAACGGTTTATTTTGGTCAGTTTTGATTAAACATTATTTGTGTATCCTCTTAGCAAGTCTAATACTAACATTAAACAAGATAGCTATATACTTTAGATAGCTTTTTATTAAAGTTCTATTTAGACCGTTGGAAACTAGTAGTTTTTCCAGTCGTTTTCATAAACAGTTTTGACAAAAGGTTGGCAACTTGAATTTTTTTATATGGAACAAACACGAAAACTCTGTAGTATGTATTTCCAGTCTGAAGAGACTGTAATGCTCTTTTTTCACTAGGCACTTTTAAAGTGTTTTTAAAATGAGACGTTTTCCCATACAAATTCAAGTGATGAAAACGTCTCACTTTGACTTGTTTTTGTACGAAAGAGGAACGAAAACGTTTCACACAGGCGATGCCACCTGAAATAAAGTGTGTCATCTCCAAAATAATCGTTTTTTTTATCGTTGGTTTGTCATCTCAAGGCAGACATTTTTAATCAATCGTCAAACATATTTGGTGAAATAGATATTTTATGAAGTAAAAGTAAAAATTAGCGTGCTAAAAGAAAAAAAACATAATTTAATTTATCTATTTGTTTAAGAAAAATATGTATTTCAGTATTTTAATAGTCACCACGTTGTTCTTTGTTTGTAAACAATAATGAACTGTCAAACGAAAACCAAAACGAGAATGAAAACGACCACAAATTGTGTGAAAATTGGTTGAGACGTTTTGAAAAGTTTCGTGCGAAAACGAGATTAAATGGCCTACTGAAAATGCAGTATTAGATTTTAAAATCAGGCCTGTTAAGTGTCACTTCCCGCCGCTGGGTTCACATCCATGTGTGCGCATACGAGTATAGCTTGCAAATACACCGAAAATTGATTAAAACTAATTTTATTTAGACCGGTTGTGCTAATGACGTTCGGCGATGATGAGAAAGATCGGTGTGTGGATATGACGGGCAACTGACGTTTTCAGTAGTTTATTTGGACGTTAAGACTCACAGGCATGTATGTACATGTTTGTTACTAACGCAAATATAAATACATTTGGGAGAAGAAAAAAAAACGCTTTTTTCCAAAATTATTTTTTTTGTGTTTTTTTTGCTGTTTTATTTTTTGAATCGGTTTTGATTTGTTTATTTATATGTAAAATGCCGTTGGCTTTAAAAATAACTAGTATGTCTTGTTGTGGCACACGAAATGTATTTTTATTTGAAACGATTAATTATTTTAAATCATTGTTACTTTCTTGTTTGGTTTTTTTCTACTCTCCCTCTTTTTTTTGATTTTTTTTACAAATACCAACGAACCATTATAATTAGTGGCTTTTATCTCGCACATGTATAAATTTCCGAAAATGTCGCTATACAAACAAAACTAGAAATTGGTGCAATTGAAATATTTAATAATAGAACTGACTCAGACAGGCATACTTTCATAGGGGGTTATGAAAAAAGACCAAGTATCTGGTTCAAAAATTACAAATTTGACATGTTTTATTTAACAAGTGATGTTAATAGTCAAACTCTCATTCCGTTTTATTTATTAAAAATATTTACGAATAAAAATAATTATAATCTGTATCAAAACTAGTTTGTTTTACAAATTTAAATTTTTCTCGACAAAAGTTATTCTTAAAAATTCGCTTAGTTTTTTTTTTTAATTTAAAAAAAATGTTTCTGTTTAGTACATGAAATGAACAACACACACTGTGCTTTTGCATCTGTGGTTTTTAACGAAAGCCCATGCGAAACGGAGTTGGTGAAATGATATTGAGCTATTGAGTTATTGCTCTTCGCACAGTTCGAAGACTATACGCAAAGTGTAATTCTCATTAATCATAGTGAGACTCCTGTATAAGTCATTTGATTTGTAGCCGTTGTAATCGTTGCCAAAGACTGCTGAAGAAAAACCTTGGCGGGTTTAGAAACAGCTGTACAGTCTGCCCGGCCACTGTAGCCAATACATTTCACCAATTTTTTAGTTGATTCTGAAAAAGAAACAACTAAAAGGTCTCGAACCAGAATAAAAACTGTTCAAGTCATAATATTGAAAAAAGGCCGAATAAATGTAAACAAAACAAAAACATATTTTTAACCGATATAAAATTGTTGACTTGTCTGGATTTAGGCAGATTTTATTAACTTGTTCAATAAAATACTTCTATATGTGACAGCGCATAGAGAAAGGGACCTAAGGATAAAAAATCAATTTTACATCTGAGCATCGAATGAGACCGATCCCATGCCCCAAAAGTGTTCCCTCCCAGAGATATGCGCTTTTATGAAAGTAAAGTCGACGATTCTACACCAAAGACACACGTATTTAAATCTTAAAAATGGCTCTCCTCAACAAAACTGGTTTTTACCCTTAGGTCCCTTTCTATTATGCGCGTTACATATGAACATTAGGGTGTCCATTGTTATTGTTTTAAAGTCGACATAATGTGATCTAAATAATCAATCTGTTTCGACGTAAAAATTTTAGTAAATTGATCAATATATATATATACGAGGGCTGCTATATATATTTCTGGCCTAATAATAAAAATGCGAATATTTATCATCAAAAATGCTTTTATTGTTTTTCAAAGTATTCTCCAGCATTATTTTTACACTTTTGCATGCGCTCAAATCAATTGTCGAAGCACTTTTTCCACTCCGATTGAGACACCTCCAAAACATGGTTTTTGAACACTTCAACAGCATCTTCTGGCGACGAAATCGTTGACCACGCATTTTTTGTTCTTGATGTGCGGGAATAAAAAGAAGTCATTGGGTGCCAAGTCAGGGCTGTATGGCGGATGACCCATCAATTTGACGTTTTGGCCGGTCTCAAAAAGGTGCTGGTTTGAGCCGATGTGTGAGAGCTCGCATGGTCATGGTGCACAATGATTCGTCTTATCTTGTTCGTTTTTCGAATTTCTCCGAAGACTTCAGGCAAACAAATTATGGTGCGTCACTTAGAATTTACCGTCCTACGTTGCTCAAGCAACAGTCGCCACATTACCAGTTTTGCCGAAGAAACAGGCGACCATTTGCTTCGAAGTACTTCTTCCACGAACAACTTTCGTTGGATTTGGCTCGTCTTCGAAGACCCACACGGCGGATTGCTGTTTTGTTTCGGGCTCATACGCATAGATCCATGATTCGTCACCTGTGACGATCTTATAAACGTCTTTTGAAGAACCGTGATATTTTTTGAAAATATATTTGCACCAATACCCACGAGCCTTTTTCTAAGCTATTGTTAAATTGTGCGGGATCCAACGAGAACAAAACAATTTTACGGCCAGTTGTTCACGCAATTTCGAATGTATACTGGTGGAAGAAATGCCCAAGGATGCCTCTATCTCACGGTATGTCGCATGACTATCTTTTATTATCAGTTCACACACGGCATCAATGTTCTCTGGCACAAGGGCCGTTTTGGACGACTTTCACGACCTTCGTCTTTGAGCGAACTTCGGCCACGATTGAATTCATTAAACCAGTTTTCCACAGTGCTATTGAATGCAAAGATTTAAGTTCATCGATGCACTCTTGTCGTGATAATCCACGTCGAAAGTTGTGAAAAATTATCGCACGAAAATGTTCGCGAATTAATTCCATTTTTTTGCCAAATTGATTTTTTCAAGTCACTCTAAACAACACAAATGATGGTCGTACGTCAAAACGAAAGATGAAAATGAACTGTGCCTAATGATCAGGGTTACCGTACGGAGGACATGGCCTCCTTTTTAACTACTGTTCTCCCTTCTTTTTGAAAAATGGGAAATTTATCCTCCTTTTGCTACTTATAATCCTTGTGCTAAGTCATAATGCTTAAGAAAATTAAAATACCAGAAATGCATTTTTGAGAGTTATTAGCGACTTATATATTTTATATGAAAACTCTAGATTAAAGTAAATAAATAACAATGTTCAATGTTTTGCCCACAAATGACGTTATTGCAAGTGCATAAAATCCGTAGAAACTAAGTTAAGAAAAAGAGAAATGTGTTCAGTATTAAAGTGTTCTAAAGGATCATAAGTTATATAAAAGGAAATAGTTTTCTTAAGGAAAATTTCACTGAATTTCCCACAATTTGTCAGTTATGGACCCAAAATTGTCAAAACATATAGAAAAAATTTTAAAAATATACATTTTAGCTATTTTGAAGCACTTTTTTGGTTAGTTTGTTTTACACCCTTTTACTACTCATCTAAAACCAGAGTTGGGCCAAAGACAGGAAAACAAAATTCAAATTCGTTTTAACGATATTGCAAAGAAGAAAACTGCAAGTTCTTCGAAAAAAATTGTTTACCCAAAATATGGTTGATTCTGAGATTATGGGCCACTTTGCTGTCCTTCGTTGTTTTAAGCGGGAAAAATAAAATATATTATACTTTATTGTTTACTATACAATAAATCATTATATGAACTTTAAAATAGTTTTTTTTTTAAATTTATCTGTTCTTCAAAAAATTTCCTACTAAAGTGTTCAAATATCATTACCCTGGTTGTCCCTAGCACTACTTTCAATTGAAATTTTCGCAATTTTTTACAAAAATATTAATTATTTATTAAATAAAACCAGTCCATAGTAAAAAATAATATTCAATGAATTTTGTTGCTATTAATGATTATACTTACAATTATACCCTCCACCATACAATGGAGGGTATATTAAATTTGTCATTCTGTCTGTAACACCTTGGAATAATCATGGGAGACCCTACAAAGTATATATATTCTTGATCCTCGTAAATTCATATTGTCCGGTTGTCCGTCTGTTCAAAACAAAATAGAGCCTGTATGAAAACATCTAGGGAGCTGAAATTTGGCACAAACATGTGTAGTTAACATAGCATGGTTGGTATTGAAAATGGCTCTACGGGAAGTTGGTGTTGGAGACCCTCAACCGACACTACCTCATAAAAATTATTTTTTTTTGGAAATATCCGTCCAGTTTCTTGAGCAAAATCACTGAAATTTTGCAAATAATAATATCTATATAGGCGCAGTCATCTATGTAAAAATGGTTTAGATTGGGCCACCATTTCTTGTACCACCCATACAAACGGCCTTATGGGCCTTGAGAAATAATATGACTATAACTCACCACAAACTTGACCTATCCAAATGAAATTTTACACATCAAGATTTCTATATACAATTCGGTTGAGATCGGAAAAGTCCTACTGGTACCTCCCACACTAACGGTCTCAAGTAATATAACGCTAACTCACCACAAGCTAGACCTATCGAAATAAAATTTTGCACATAAAGATTTCTATATAGAACACACTTCCGCACCAAAATTTTTTACTTGTTTTTTATTCAATTTATATTTTTATGGATTTTTATTTTCTGTCCCTGAAAATATACGGTATTCCCCTGTGAAATCTAATATTCGCTAAAATTCAAATTTCCAAACCAATCTTGATTTGAAACAACTCAAATATGATTGAACATTACATGGTCATTACCCGGTTTTTTTTTTAAATTGTTTTTTTTTAATTCTAAATTGTTGCATGATTCTGTTAAAAATTTAAATTTTGATGTGTACCTTCTAAAAATGACTAGTCATTCCTAAAAATTAAGACATCTACCCGAATTAAATATTTAATTCTGCAAAAAAATCGAATGCCAAAAATGATGTCGAAATTGGCCCATAATCTCAAAATCTCCCTCATGTATAGGCCACAAATCCGAACGGCAGCTAGACTAGCAAAAGCGAAATGTGGTTACATTAATTTCGATACTATCTTTGAACAAGGAGAAGGAGTTTGCATTTTATGTGTTGCTCTGTTTTTAAACTTTTTTAAGAACAGTAAATATTTTTCAAAAGACATGATTTAAATTGACACCTTTTCTTAACGAATGACTAAATTGTGATCCAGTCTAAGTTATCGATGCCTAAAACACCATCCTTATTATTATAGTTTTTACAAGTAAAATTCACCCATCGCCACCGAAAAATTATTTTTAAATAGTTTTACTAAATAAAAACAAATAATTCTTTGTTATTCCTGATGATGTTCTTCAGAGAGGAACAGAATATCAAATAAATAAAAATAAAACAAAAAAATAAAAACCTTGGCCTAAAGATCGATATATTAATTATTTAGTAAAATTTAAAATAAAGGCCGAATACAAAAATTAAAAATTGCTGCGTTTTTTAAATAGTCTAATTTTTTTCTATATTCTTTTTTTTCGATATGCACTATATTTTTTTAAACAAAATTATATTGAATTGGAGATCATAATAACATTTGTATTTTTTTTCAAATACTGAAAATTTTTATTTTTAAAATATGTTCTCCGAAGGTTCCATGTCCTTCATTTAGGCTAGAAATGTCCTCTTTTCCGAGAAATCTTTATGTTTACCCTGTCCATGCTAAAGTTTCAACAATACTGCGAATGTTTTTAACATTTTTCCAAAATTAATTGATTAATAGATATTCTATAAATAATATAAACTAAGTTTTTCAAACTAAAATTTTTGAAGTTGTTTTTGAGGAGTCACAAACATTTAACCATAAATATATTTTCCGTATAGCTCAAATACGGATTACAAATATTTCAAAATGCCCGAGCATACCGAAGCTTGAACCCCACATCAACACAGTTTAATCGAATCAAATTTTTGTAAATTATACTCGTTTAAAATCATAAATAAAGTTGTGAGAAATTGAAATTAACCCCTTCCAAAAATATGTCCAGATATTTGTTTCAATTTTTTCAATCTGAAGTTAATTGTCTACTTTAGTGGAGATGTTTTCGGTCCGTTTTTAGTTAAAAAAGATGTAAAGATGACCTGTGCACAACTTACTACATGGAAGTGTTATCCGCTCTTGCTTTTGTTAGGTTGAAAGAATACAATTTGCTTCGCCTTTTGTAGTATTGTCGATTCTTATTTTTAATTTACCTTATACACATTAATTTAACACGCATTGCAATTCAAATTCCTTTCATTGTGCATAAGTATTTAGTATAATTTGCATTTGATACGGAATATGGGGGAGAAGAATACAAAAACTTTTATTGACATTTCAATTAAACCGCTCGTTTTGCCCATTAGCGGTAGTAAGGACCAGTTGTTCAGTACGTGTCATGTCTACTTTCAAAATGCTGTATGCTCAAAACAATCATAACAATAATTCGGTTATCGTTTCACTTTAGAATCAAATTTTGAGTTCATAAAAACAATCGTTGTCATTGAATTAAATAACATCGTTTGAGGTTACTGAAACTAGCATTTGTATGAAAGCTAAGGATACGGGTAAGATGTTACCAGACTTATTTTTCCAACAAGTCTGCTTTTAGAACGATATGAAAACATAGTTTTTGTGTTATCGAGACAAAGAGTTAATGTTAACCAACTGAGAAAATGTTGCCCCATTATTCTGAGTTTTGTTAACATGATAAGTTCATATTGCAAACTCACTAGGTAACTAAGCTAGTAAGTCTAAATAATCAAGGCTATTGGTTATATCGTTAAGGCCTGCTACAAACATAGCGGCCACATGTGAAAGTACAGGTTCGAAAAATTCAATACATTTACATTTTTTTACAAATACGCACACTTTTTTTTGACATTTCACGGCGAATGGCAAGGAAATTTTGTTGCCAGTGGGTTACTGCCGTCTGGCAACATTTAACAAAATAAAGAGTGATATGGCAACACTGTTTCTATTTGTATACACCAAAAAAGAATTGAACAACAAGAGGTTTCATCGGTGAGTTCGTCAAAAGTAGAGAATTAAAAACTATAAAGTCTAATAAAATAATCAATAGAAAATAATAGGCAAAATTGCTTCAGTTTTGCTTTGTTTAAATTGTTTTTAAACTAACAGTTTGGGATGATTTTTAGTTTCTCTTATCCCATATCTTGCAGGAAAACTCAATACGACGACTTCGTCTATGACATCTCTTCCTGTTTGATTATTTTTGAGTATGCATAACAAAAAACATATGTTTTTTTAAAGCAGGGTGTGTTGTGCATGATTTTTTTGTAGAAAAATAAGTGTGGTAACTCTAACTCGATTCTTTAGCGACTTGAGGTCAACTTGCTTGCTAACCAAGAAACTTCAACACAAATTGTAGTTCAGTAACCTTAAAAGAACACGGCATTTGTTCACTTGCTGCAAGTAAGACGTTAAAAATGGAAAAAGGTTACAGTAAACGACTTATTCTATTTATTTTCTTGATCATATTATTTGGTAATTAGGACTTTTAGGTTTTTTGTTCCAAAAACTTCAACGTTTTTTTTATTAAAACAACTTAAACAAACTTAATTCAAGGGTGAAATCTTTAAGCGGAATTCTAATTCAATTATTTTACGAGTATTTACGAAAACTTACGAGGCCTGCTATATATATTTCTGGCCTAGTAATGAAAATGCGAATATTTATCATCAAAACTGGTTTTATTGTTTTTCAAAGTATTCTCCAGCATGGTTTATACACTTTTGCATGCGCTCAAACCAATTGTCGAAGCACTTTTTCCACTCCGAGTGAGGCACCTCAAAAACATGGTTTTTGAATGCTTCAACAGCATCTTCTGGGGACGACAATCGTTAACCACGCATTTTTTCTTGATGTGCGGGAATAAAAAGAAGTCATTGGGTGCCAAATCAGGGCTGTACGGCAGATGACCCATCAATTCGACGTTTTGGCTGGTCAAAAAGGCGCTGGCTTGAGCCGATGTGTGAGAGCTCGCATTGTCATGGTGCACAATGATTCGTCTTCTCTTCGTTTTTCGAATTTCTCCGAAGCCTTCAGGCAAACAATTGTGGTGTACCACTCAGAATTGACCGTCCTACGTTGCTGAAGCGGAACAATCGCCACATGGTCAGTTTTGCCTAAGAAACAGGCGACCATTTGCGTCGAAGTGCTTCTTCCACGAACAACTTTCGTTAGATTTGGCTCGTCTTCGAGGACCCACACGGCCGATTGCTGTTTTCTTTGGGCTCATACTCATAGATCCATGATTCGTCACCTGTGACGATCTTATAAACGTCTTTTGAAGCACCGTGATCTATTTTTTTCAAAATTTCTCTGCACCAATCGACACGAGTCCTTTTTTGAGCGATTGTCAAATTGTGCGGTATCCAACGAGAACAAACCTTTTTTACTGCCAGGTGTTCATGCAATATCGAACGTATGCTGGTGGAAGAAATGACCGAGGATGCCTTTATCTCACGGTATGTCACATGACGATCTTGCATTATCAGTTCACTTACGGCATCAATGTTCTCTGGCACAACGGCCGTTTTTAGACGACCTTCGTCTTTGAGCAAGCGTCGGCCACGATTGAAATCATTAAACCAGTTTTTCACAGTGGTATAGGATGATGCTTCATAGCCATACAAAGATTTAAGTTCATCGATGCACTCTTGTCGTGATAATCCACGTCGAAAGTTGTGAAAAATGATCGCACGAAAATGTTCACGAGTTAATTCCATTTTTTTGCCAAATTGATTTCTTCAAGTCACTGTAAACAACACAAATGATGGTCGTACGTCAAAACGTTCTGAGAACGATTATGCTAAAAATGTTGTTGTTGTTATAGCGGCACACACATTGCCGAGGTGACAGCCCTTGGCCGAAGAATTGCTTCTTCGGGTCAATCCGGTGCATAGAACTGACTGTCGTGGGATTGATGCTAAAAAATGTCATACTTTCCAATGGAAATGTCAGATGGCGCTAGGCAACACTAAGTGCCAGGCCAGGCTATGTAGCAACCCTCGTAAGTGGCGAAATATTATGAACTTTTTCAAAGTTTTGAAGATGCATTTGTTTGGTTTTTAAACAACTGGAAATATAGAAAAACGAAGCGTAAAGAAAAATGGTTTAGTGTGTCTGAGCCTTTATTAAGCATGAAAAAGGCAATGTTGCCAGACACAATTTTAATGACGCTGAACCTAGCTTTTTCAACGTTTTTGCAGCGAGTTTACAGAGCTTATTTTATATGGAATTTGACACTTTTTCTATGAAATGTTGAAGTTAGTGCCAGTGTTTACATTTTAAAACTTTATTGTGATTCACATTTAAAAAAATCCAAATCGAGATCTGTTTCAATGTATTTTTATATAAATTGAAACAGAGTTAAAAATGATTTGCGCAGAGCAAATCATTTTTAACTCTCAATTCCACACCTAACTTAAAGGAGATTTCGATAATCATCGACTCTACAACTTGTCCTTAGATATCGATTTAATTTATTAAAACGTTAAATAGAAAGATGTTTGATTTTTTGGTTCGAGCTCGCGCATCTGTATAAAGATTTTTTATGTACATATACGAGTACATACATTCGTATATGCAGTGGAAGATTTTCGTACTAAAGAATTTCAAGTGAATTTACGTAGAAGCACAGCCACTTGACAGTTTTCGATTATTGACGTAAATAATTTTAACATTATTCCAATACATATTGATTTATCACAAACATACATAAATAAATTTACGTAGATATTGTATAAGTATACATATACAACAATTAGTTATTTGTTATAAAAGTGCTTTCAAATACTTAAAAAGAAGCGTTCCTTTAGTTCATCTGGAATTTAATTTAATTGGACGATACTTGAGTTTGACCGCAAATCGCTGATGCATAAAAACATATTTTTTTTTTAAATTAAAAATTACGCATTAGTCGAAAGATCGACAAACATACATGAACTATAGATAGATATAACGCTATTATGATAGAAACATTTTAGACTTGCCAAAGACAAAAATAGCACGCATAATAAAACATATTTAGCTTTGAAAATTGCTTCCCCATACTTCTGTTAAATGGTTTTATGCTTAAATGATTTTTATGATTTTATTGCTTGAACCTTAGCTGTGATCTTCGAAATTTGTTTTTGTCATCATAACTAAATATCTTAAACCATTAATGGTAGTGGTTAAAAACATCTATCTAACATGACACACCCTGTTATTTAAAAATATAGTTTTTGTGTTATCCATTTACACAGCTCATTGTCAGCTTGTTTATTTTCATGCAAGTTTGAAATACAGTAAAAAAAATTAAATCTAACCTTAGTAGTGATCTTTGAAATTTGAGTTTTTGTCATCATAACTAAATATTTTCAACCGCAATTATGCTAATGGTAGTGGTTGAAAACATCTATCTAACATGACATACCCTGTTATTTAATAGCATAGTTTTTGTGTTATCTATTAACACAGCTCATTGTCAGCTTGTTTATTTTCATGCAACTTTGAAATACAGTAAAAAATCTTAATTCTAACCTTAGTCGTGATCTTTAAACTTTGGTTTTGTCATCATACTAAATATCTTAAACAGTTAATGATAGTGGCTGAAAACATCTGTCTAACATGACACACCCTTTTATTTGAAAACATAGTTTTTGTGTTATCAGTAATTAATAGAATAAGAGGAAAGGATAACAAAAAAAATATAATTTTGGTGAAAAATTAGGCACCCAATTGTTCCTAAATAAAATCCCCTAAAAACGCTACAAATCGCTACAAAACTAGAATAAATAACACCAAAAAATTCTCTACAGATCAAATAAAAAAAATAAAAATGTCTAAGCATTTTAAAAATTATTTTTTTCGAGTTCACATTAAAAAAATACAACAGATGTTTTAGACTTTCAAAAATGTTACAAAATTCTGATATTTCTCTGCATCGCCATTTTTAAAGTTTTTTTTGTTTATTTTCAATGGATTGACAAGTTACTACCTCAAAAAATTCATGTACAATCGAAGCCAAAACGAACAAAATAGTTCCTAAGTGAAAATTGCTGCAGGCGCAACGCGAAAATTGTTAAAATCGCCAAAGTAGCGATTATTTTAAAGAAATCGTTATTAGTTCCTAAGTGAAAATCGCTGCAGGCGCAACGCAAAAATTGTTAAAATCGCCAAAGAAGCGATTATTTTAAAGAAATCGTATTTTTCCAAACCAGTTTTTCATATACATACAAGGGCTGCTATATGTATTTCTGGCCTAATAATGGAAATGCGAATATTTATCACCAAAAATGGTTTTGTTGTTTTTCAAAGTGTTCTCTAGCATGATTTATACACTTTTGCATGCGCTCAAACCAATTGTCGAAGCACTTTTTCCACTCCGATTGAGACACCTCCAAAACATGGGTTTTGAACGCTTCAACAGCTGCTTCAGGCAATGAAAAACGTTGACCACGCATTTTTTTCTTGATTCTAGAGAATAAGAAGAAGTCATTGGGTGCCAAACCAGGGCTGTACGGCGGATGACCCATTAATTCGACGTTTTGGCCGGTCAAAAAGGCGCTGGTTTGAGCCGATGTGTAAGAGCTCGCATTGCCATGGTGCACAATGATTCGTCTTCTCTTGGTCGTTTTTCGAATTTCTTCAAAGACTTCAGGTCACTCAGAATTGACCGTCCTACGTTTGCTCAAGCGGAACAGTCGCCACATGTCCAGTTTTGCCGAAGAAACGGGCGTCCATTTGCTTCGAAGTGCTTCTTCCACGAACAACTTTCGTTGGATTTGGCTCGTCTTCGAAGACCCACACGGTCGATTGCTGTTTTGTTTCGGGATCATACACATAGATCCATGATTCGTCACCTGTGACGATCTTATAAACGTGTTTTGAAGCACCACAATCGGGTTCTTTCAAAATTTCTTTGCACCAATCGACACGAGCCTTTTTTTTGAGCTATTGTCAAATTGTGCTAAAAAATGTCAAACTTTTCAATGGAAATGTCAGATGACTTAGTGTTGCTTAGGCCAGAAATATATATAGCAACCCTCTATATAAAGTCCTTTTGATTTCTTATGATAAACGTATCGCCACGCACAGTATTTTTTGGTGATGAATATTCACTACAAGTAATGAAAAAACCACCATGTTGGCAACACTGAATTTAAGGTTTAATGTGTCAATGTATAATGAAGTATTATCCGCAATTTTCGAGATCTTTAATAATGATTCCTATAACGTTTATATAAAATATTAAAGCGCTAAAATAACACTTAAATTGCAATTCTGTGCCGTTGGAACACAGCTTTCGCGCAACACATTATATTTTTAGGTTTTGAAAATGGTGAAGAATTAACCCCAACCATATTTTTTTTCTACGTGTAGCAAATCAAGATGTTTGCTTGTCCTAAGAAGAATTCGGATTTAGTAATGATCCTAGCCGATTTCCAACTAGAATTAATTATGTATTTTCGAGATCTTTAATAATGATTCCTATAATTTTAACAAACATTTACTAATAAACATTATCTGAAAATAATCAAATTTCGTATTTATTCAAGATCCTTAAGTTCGTACTCTGGCTCTATGACCCTAGGAGCCGAAGAAAGCTGTTTTAGAAAAACAAACCACCAATTGTAATTATGGATATTCAAGTTAAAACAAATTTCACTTCAAATATATGTATGGCAATGTTTGAAAATATAGGCTTTCAAAGGCAGGGTTATTAGGCCACAACAGAGAGCTCGGACCTTTACAGGTGTAAATTAAAACGCCTAACTCAACTGTGCTCGTACACACCATACGTATATAACGTGAGAAATAAACGTTAATACTGATCGCCAGATATTGTCTTTTCGCTTTCTGTCATGTCATGTAAATGAAATTAACTTTATTACACATTAAGAAAAATGTATTCTCCAGACAAAAGGCAATTTTTGTGATAGCGTTAAAATGTTCAGGAGTTTTATTGGAAGAAATTGTGATTTGAGTTTGTGATAAAGAAAATACAGGCAATGCACTTCATCAGCATTTTTTGTTGTTGTAAAAACGTTACAAGATTCATATCGACGTTACGAGGGTGCTTACGTACTTATTTATTTATCTATTCATTAAAACATGACGATGTTTTTCGAATTGAAAAAATTTGAAAAAAAAATATTTATTATAAGAATAAGTCAAGCAGACATTTTGAGTGGACACAATACAAATAAAAACAGCGCAAATACAAATTTTATTTGTTTTTTTACTTTTTAAATGTTGTCGATCAAAATCAATGTAAACAAAACTGTTGTGTAGTTTTATTATTTAGAATTTACGTTTACTACCCATACACGCAGAGAAAAAATATGGTTACTATAAGGTCACGGCAATAATAATATGTTTATCGCAACCATAGTATTGTTTTCTGAATTTAATTTGGACAGTAGTATGTTTGCCGCAATATTAATATTGTTGAAATGTAACAATAGTATTATTGCCAAATTTTAAAATTAAAATATGGTTGTAGCAACAATATAAATATGGTTGGTGCGACAAAAGTATTGTTTTTTGGGTTTAATGTTAACAATAATATGATTACGGCAATCATTTTAGAACAATGTCATTCATAGTTACGGGTCTAAAGCAATGATATTACTATTTATATGGAAATTAAAATTTTTCAATTTTTTTAGCTGAAATATTTTTATTAAAAACGTTCAAGTTTCTTTAAACTGTTGTTCTCTACTGTTAAATAAATAACTCCTATTTTTTTTGAATTTAATGTATTCTTAAATAATTTTCATAAATCAAATATATAATTGACAACCTAAACCAATTCTAATAAATAACTTTGGGGATCATTGTACAATTGTGTGTGATCATACTGTGGTTGAAGGGATCATAACATAGTTGCATGTAAATCATACTAGGGTTGTGAGGATCATACTATGGTTGCATGTGTAACATACTATGGTTGCATGTGAAACATACTATGGTTGTATTTGAAACATACTATGGTTGTATGTGAAACATGCTATGGTTGTATGTGAAACATACTATGGTTGTGAGGATAAAAATATGGTTGTGGAGATCGTAGTATGGTTGAATGTGAATCATACTATGGTTGTGGGGATCATAGTAAGGCTATGAGTAAATCATACTGTTGTTGTGTGAATTATAGTATGGTTGTGAGGATCATAGAAAGGTTGCATTGGAATCATACTATTGTTGTGAGGATCATAATATTATTATACCACAACCATTTACCCAACAATACATACATAGTAGGGACATAAATACTGTTACAACATTGAACACACCCATTTCAATAGTAGAACTGAACATACCCCGTTAATGTCATATGGGTTTTGAAGGCTAAACTCAATAGCGTTAGTCTATAACGGGATTTTTAAATTGTTTCAACTTTCATTATTGAGTGGTCAGATAATGAGAACCGTATCGCTGTAATAGGAGACTGGAGATGTAAAAGACCGCCACCGGTCGGGCCGCCCACGCTCTGTTTAAACACGGCATGTCACCAAAGCCGTTAAATCAAGAATTCACAGAAATCCGCTCCGAAAACAGAAAATCATGGCCCGTGAAATGAATATTACGCAAAAGTCCATGAGTCGAATTATTAAAAAAGACTTGGGACTTGTGGCTTTTAAACGACGTTTCGAAAATTTATTGACTGCAGCTTTAAAAAAATAGGATTGAAAAATGCAAACGTCTTTTGGTGAAGCACGCTGATAACTTGCACAGAAACATTTTGTTCACCGATGAAAAAAAATTTACCGTTCAGGAAAAATTTAACAAGCTAAAGATAGAGTGTATGCGCGGACATCTAAGGAAGCAGCTGAACTGATTCCAAGGGTGGAAAAGGGTCATCACCCAGCTTCAGTCATGGTTTAGTGGGTTGTCTCTTACGTTGGGTTAACTGACCTGCATTTCTGCGAACAAGGAGTCAAAACATCGGCAAAAGTTTACCAAGAAACCGTTTCGGAAGCTGTTGTGAAGTCTCTTAACAATTCCCTGTTCCAAAACCAGCCATGGACTTTCCAGCAGGATTCTGCGCCGGCCCATAAGGCTAAAACGTCCCAGGTCTGGCTTCGAAACAATTTGCCAGGGTTCGTTTCCTCTGAAGAATGGCCCTCAGGCAGTCCAGATTTGAACCCATTGGATTACAAATTGTGGACGGTTTTAGAGGACAAGGTTTGTCACAAAAGATATCCCAACATTGGATCTCTTAAGACTGCTTTGGTTCGAGCTGTGGCCAATTTTCCAATGGACGAGGTTCGTGCAGCTATTGACGATTGGCCAGTGCGACTTAAGGCGTGTGTAAAGACAAAATGCGGACATTTCGAATAAGTATATTATTTATGGATACAATATACATCAATAAATATATTAAAAAATATTTGGTCCAAAAACATTCAGTCCTTTTTATTTTACAGCATAAAACGTGTGTAACAGTATTTATGTCCCTACTAAGAAGTATGATGCTCTTCGAATATTGTTATCCTAACTAGAGATGGGCACAAATCACGTGATAAGCGTGAATCACGTAAATCACTAGTGATTCATGCGTGAACGTGAGTAAAATAGAATTTTACTCACGCGAGAGTGCGTGAACTTGACCAAAAAAAGTCGTCGTGCGTGAGTGGAACAATTTCGTGATTCACGAACTTTTGCAATAAAAAATTCGGCTTTACAAAAGACACTTAATTACCTTAGGTTTTTAACCCCTATGAAAAAGAGACTGGACTAAATTTTTGTTTTGTAATCATTAACTATAATTATAACATTAAGTGTTTTATTTTAAAAATATAAACTTTGCTTAGTATTTCTTTTTTTTATTTAAAAATGTGAGTTTTTCTTTGGCGTGACTCACGCGTGAACGTGAGTTAAATTTACTTTTACTCACGTGAGCGTTCGTGAACGTAAGCGAAAAAAAATCGTAGTGTGCGATTTAAAATTTTTACGTCCTGATAGTGCGTGAGCGTGATCCAATATTCAAGTGTCCATCTCTAATCCCAACCATACTTATTTCTACCTGAAGCCATTGATAAGGGTTTACTGCCTGCCCTACGTTGTCGAACGAAAATCTAAACGAGCCAAACTCAGTAACTCATTTTTGCATAGAAAAGCATCCCAATATATTCCGTGTAATCATTCACTCATTTTTAAAAAGGAAAACGTTTATATAAAATATTAAAGCGCTAAAATACCACTTAAATTGCAATTCTGTGCCGTTGGAACACACATCTCATTAAATTTTTAGGCTCTGCAAATGGTGAAGAATTCACCCCAACCATACTTTTTTTCTGCGTGTAGCAAATCAAGATGTTTGCTTGTCCTAAGAAGAATTTGGATTTAGTAGTGATCATAGCCGGTTTCCAACTAGAAGTTCCTGCCTGTTACCACAACTGTGAATACCCTTATGACTCTTTTTATTAAAGTAGTCTGTTTGTGAATGCATTTATACTTTTTTGGCATTTTTTCTGCTTAAAAGATGCGCCGTACACTTATTAATAAAGATAACGAACAGTTGATCTTGCCAATTAGGAGGCATACATACACTGAAATATTTGGTAGTAGAAGTATAAAAAACACCGCATTTGCCCCGTTGGTACTAGATGTTCAAAATGTGTTTATGGTTTTCACACCAAGGCATCAATAGATGGTTTATTTTCAGTCTATTGCCGTCACACTTTTAATCTCTAGTGTAAATACACGAGAAACTTGAGCTTTGTTTACAGAGAAATTAGCAACATTTGATTGACGATAATCGCTTCACCAATCTTTTGCGTTTGACAAGTTGTTTATTTTCTTTAAAATGAACGCCGTAGAAGATAAAAGATTATAGATGGTGGCTAAGACATCTGGAACGATAGACTTTTTATTAATGATCAATTAAAAATATTTTTTTTAGATATTTTGGTTTGAAGTTTTATGATTTTTTTGCAAGGTTTTTACTGTAGGCGAATTGAGACAACCACTTCTTACTGGATTTGCTAGTGCGATTTGATGTCTATGATTTTAATATAAATACATACATACAGATGAAGGTAAATATTTTATATATCCTTTGAAGACACACTGAGTCTAAGGGTTTCATTGTCAACATTACACTTAAAACCCGATTATCCCTTTGTTGTGAAATGCATATCTCTATTGTGAATGGCAAATGCACTAGCAACTGTCAAATATTTGATTGCAATATTACACTTAAAACCCGATTATCCATTTGTTGTGAAATGCATCTCTCTATTGTGAATGGAAAATGCACTAGCAACTGTCAAATATATTGCGTCTCTATTTTCTTATGTAAACATTGCGTTAGGTTGTGTTTGCCATAGACAAAGATCAAATAAGATAAATTTGTTGAAAAAAAAATTAGGCAAATAAATACAACTCTTCTGAATTTTTAGGTTATGGTTTCATTAGAAAAAAAAACGATTGTGGAATAATTCCTCTTTCAAAAAGTAATATCAACAAACAACAAAAAAAGGATTATCGATTATAATTTATACTGCATTTTCATTGGGCCATTTATTCTCGTTTTCGCTCGAAACTTTTCAAAACGTCTCAACCATTTTTCACACAATTTGTGGTCGTTTTCATTCTCGTTTTGGTTTTTGTTTAACAGTTCATTATTGTTTACAAACAAAGAACAACGTCGTGACAATTAAAATACTGAAATACATATTTTTCTTAAACAAATGGATAAATTAAATTAAGTTTTTCTTTTAGCACGCTCATTTTTACTTTTACTTCATAAAATATCTATTTCACCAAATATGTTTGACGATTGATTAAAAATGTCTGCCTTGAGATGACAAACCAACGATATAAAAACGATTATTATGGAGATGACACACTATATTTCAGGTGGCATCGCCTGTGCGAAACGTTTTCGTTCCTCTTTCGTACAGAAACAAGTCAAAGTGAGACGTTTTCATCACTTGAATTTGTAAGGGAAAACGTCTCATTTTGACTTGTTTTGGCCAAACTTTTGAAAACGCTTCAAAAGTGCCTAGTGAAAAAAGAGCATTAGTAAAAATTATAAACTAGATTATGTTGAATTGTTAACCTGGCATAAGAGCATGTTTACAATAATTGTAAAGGGTGTTTTTTATTGGGGTATAGAACATTAAGTTGGCATCACTTTTTTAACTGGCGGCCATTTTGTCAGCTGTCAAGTGATTAATATTTAGTTTGGTTTGCCATTTCATCATGAACAGGTTGCAAAATGGGCCGAAAATGAGATTCATCTCGATGCTGATTTTCATCACAAAATTTTGTTCAGTGATGAGGCTCATTTTTGGTTGAATGGCTACGTCAACAAGCAAAATTGCCGCATTTGGAGTGAAGAGAATCCACATGAGACCCTTGAGACGCCATTACATCCACAAAAACTGACTGTTTGGTGTGCTCTATGGGCTGGTGGAGTCATTGGGCCATACTTCTTCCGAAATAATGCTGGAGAGTCAGTTACCGTTAATGGAGACCGGTATAGAGCCATGATAACCGACTATTTTGTTCCCGAATTGGATGGAATGAATGTGGATGAGTTGTGGTTCCAACAAGACGGCGCTACATGCCACACAGCGCACGTCACAATCGAATTATTGAAGGAAACATTCGATGAGCGCATAATTTCGCGGAATGGACCTGTCAATTGGCCACCAAGATCGTGTGATTTGACACCATTGGATTATTTTCTTTGGGGATATGTGAAGTCGCTCGTCTACGCCAACAAACCAGAAACACGTTAGGGGACTTGGAAGCCAACATTCGTGGCGTTATTGCCAACATACGGCCCCATATGCTCGAAAAAGTGGTTGAAAATTGGACCTGTAGAATTGGCTTTATTCGAGCCAGCCGCGGCGGCCATTTATTTAAACATTAATGGCATAAAATTATCCTTCCAATAAAGCCAAATTGATGGACATTAAAACGATTTTCTTGTGTTTTATTTCAATTCGAAGTTCTATACCTCAATAAAAAACACCCTTTACAACATAAAATATTTTAGATATTTTAACCCAAAGGCGATTAACTATAGCAAATGGACAAAATGGGCTTTTACAAGAAGTTGATAAACACAACATGAATGAGTATCAGTAATTTTGGGAATACTGTTTTTTGGGTTTTAAGTGTGTTTTTTGTTTTCCAATTTTGACGTTTTAGCGTTCTTGTAATTGTGTGCAGACTAAAGTGGATAAATAAACTGAAAATTTGTGCGTTACATCAGTACTTCTACGATATTTTTGATTTAAATTATAAAATCAAGCTTATCGGTGTGAACGAAAGCCCAGTTTTCAGTTAACCTTTTTTTCGCACAACCCATTATCTAAAATGTTTATAAATTTTATATAATCGTTCATAAGGGGATCTCCATCTAGAGGTATTTTTTTAGAACAAAAGAAAATATAAAAATTCAAATCAAGTGTGGAATCTCTATTGGTAATTTGAAAGGACATTTTATGGCATTTATTTTTTGAATATAATTTCCTTTAAATGTTGGCCGCAACTACGCCTCAGAGTTTCCATTCTGAGGGTCCAATTTGGGATGACTCGTTCGAGAATTTCGACCGGTATGGCTTTAATGACACGCGTAATGTTGGCTATCAAAACCTGAATCGTAGCTGGTTTGTCAGCATAGACTTTGGACTTTACTTAACCCTAAGAAAAATGATATCACTCGATCGAGGCGGCCAACTCACCTGTCCAAAACGTGAAGGTAGCTGCTTTTCGAAATGACCTCTCAATAGATCCATTGTTTGAGCAGCTGTATGGCAAGTGGCACCGTCGTGTTGAAACCAAGTGTCGCCAAGATTACGGGCTTCAATTTCAGGTAGCATAAAGATCGATATCATGGCGCGATAGCGAGCAACATTCACGGTTACGTTTTGAAAAAATATGCGCCGTTGATTCCACCAGCTTATAAACCGCACCAAACCGTGGTTTTCTCTGGGTATAATGGCACCTCTTGAACCTCTTCTTGTTGCTCTTCAGCCCAAATGCGGCAATTTTGTTTATTGACTTTGCCGTTGAGCCAGAAATGGCCTCATCACTGAACCAAATTTTGGTCGACAAAACGTTGCTTACCAAACGTTCATTTCCATAATACAGTTGCACAAATTGGATTGCGGTGTCAGTCTTTCTATGATGAAATGGCAAACAATACTGAAAAGTAACAAAACTCAGGCGTAACCGGTAGAAAAACCCCTATTGAAAAAATACCGCTAGATTGATCACCCGTTACTTAGTTTTTAAGCATATTTCTAAGGAGAGTGTTCTCCATGGTACATTCAGTCCGTTAAAGGCAACTTTATTTACTTATTTAAGTCTATGGAATTACAATCCTTACAGACTAGCTAAATCTAAAAATATATTATATCTAAAATATCATTAAATTTATACCCTTTGGGTCTATATCGACGTTTTTTTCGCATAAATATCATCATCGCATAATGATCCTGAATACCAAAACTTTTTGTGTGATTTTTGTACAATTTCTATACAGGGTGATTCATTCACAAGTGTACAAATTTCACCCGCGTATTCTATGGCTCATTTCATGAAAAATAAGCACATCTACGACCATGCCTGAATATGCAAGGGGGTGAAAAGGCAGCGGATTGAAAATTTTCGGATTGGTGGTCGAAAAGCCCTAGCTCTTACCTTTCCAAAATTACCCAAACGAAGCATAGAGGTCCTACCGTTCTAAAGTTACGACTATTTGACTGAAACGCAAACATATATTTTTTTGCAAGCGAAATAACAGAAAACGTTTCTTTATTTTCTACATTAAAATAAAATAAAAATTTGCATTTCAGTCAAATAGACGTAACTTTTGAAAGGTAGAACCTCTGGTCTTCGTTTAGGTAAATTAGAGAGCTAAGAGGTAGCACTATCTTTTAAGAGCAAAAAACCAAAAAAAAAATCCGACCACTTGTTCAGAACTAATCAATTTGACCGTAGTACTCTCCGGCCACCAATCCGAAAATTTTCAAACCGCTACCATTTCGCCCCCTTGCATTTTTGGGAGTGGTCCTAGATGGACATATTTTAATTTAATGAGCCGAGGAATACGCTGGTGAAATTTGTCCAGTCGTGAATGAATCACCCTGTATAGAACCCACTTTTTTTGACAAATGACAGATCGTCGTACGACGATTCTGAATATGTATGTGACGCGCAAAATAGAAAGGGACCTTAGGTTAAAAACCAGTTTTGTTCAAGAGAGCCATTTTAAAGATTAGGTCCCTTTCTATTTGCGCTTAGAATCGTCGACTTCACTTTTATAAAACGCGCATGTCTCTGGGAGGGAACACTTTTGGGGCATGGGATCGATCTCATTCGATGCTCTGATGTTGTCCACATCAAAAAAGAAAAAAAAGTGAAAAGTTGATGAAAAGTTTTGTTCAGGAGAGCCATTTTAAAGGTTAGGTCCCTTTCTATTTGCGCTTAGAATCTTCGACTTCACTTTCATAAAACGCGCATATCTCTGGGAGGGAACACTTTTGGGGCATGGGATGTTGTCCACATCAAAAAAAGAAAGAAAAAAATGAAAATTGATTTTTTTTACCCTTAGGTCCCTTTCTCTATGCGCTGTAACATATGTGTATATACTAAAATTTTTGATTGGATCTTCAAACAATATTTTGAGGTGTTGCTAGCGAAATTACAAATTTGTAGTCAACCATGTTGTGTCTCTTATTGCGACGTATGAGCAATTTTAATTAAATTAAATTTTAATTAACATCGGTATCTATTTTCGTTAAAACAAGAGTTCTTTATAAAAATATAAACACAAAGACCAGCCCTATCAAAAAGATAATATTTTAATGCCCAATTTTCATAAACCAATGAATCCTCATTCACCGAATTTCGTCCCAAAATAAATTACAATTTGTATGAAATTTGATACCAGAAATCCCGTGGATTTCCTTTGTGTATAAGATTAAGATTTTTTCGCAATTTCTAATTTTTGTGTTTCGACTAGTAGGAACTTAATGTTACTATAATTTCCGCTTTCACCGAACTTCGTCCCAAAATAAATTACAATTTGTATGAATTTTGATACCAGAAATCCCGTGGATTTCCTTTGCCTTTTAAGAATTTTCTACAATTTCTAATTTTTGTGTTTCGACTAGTAGAAATTTAATGTTACTATAGTTTTTAGCCTATTCGACTATCCATATTTCGGCAACACCATAAATTTGAATCAAAAACGCCATACAACGTGTGCATACAAATTGAAGAAAAAATTATACAATTTCTGTATGCATCTTATCAGATAATTGTTGAGATACAAAAATATTTAAGTGGAAAAGCTTTATTGTACAAAATTGTGCTAAATAAATCTCGAGCGATAATGACTGTCGACTTGGACCAATAATCTTAATTGCAATTTGCATGAATTGGTTAGGTTTCTATGGAAGTTTCATGACAGCAAAATTTGACAGAAAGCCAATAAAAGATGCCATCTAAACCAAAGTTGGTTTGTTGCAACGCAAAAGCCAAGAAGAAATAAATTGCAGCAGATAAACAAAAATGTATACATACATATGTTATTGCTTTTATAATTAGTATTAATAATGAAGTGTTTGTTTTTGTCATTATAAAAGGAAATTGTTTTGATTGCAGGGGAGTTTTTTTCGGTTTATCTTTCCCCTTTTGAAGAATTACAAAGATAGCGTAGACTTTTGTATGAATTTTTTTATAAAACGCCAAACGATTTAATTGCAATTACTTGAGTCAAGTACGTTTTTTTGTTGTTGTTCTATTTTGAATGATAAAGCCTTTTGTTCTGAGTATGAAATGGTATTCTCTATAAGCAATTTCTATCTCTTTCTTTCTCTCTCTTTTTCTCGTCTCTAATCTTTTAGCCATATCAACGGTCCGGTGACTAAGCCCTTGACTTTGAAAGTCAAAAAGAAAAACAAAAGCAAAAGTAGCGAATTGAGTTCTAAGTCCAAAAAAAAACACACAAACAAAAATACAACCCATGTACACAAAACTTCACTCTAACCCCCACACATACACAGCCAAACAGCAGTACACGTCCTTCGACACCTCCTACTACTCATCGGCTTGAAATCGTGAACATGTAACGGAATACACTCCAACACCACAACACTTGCTAAAAACAAATTATAATTATTAATACAAACCTAAGTTATAGTCATAATTATAATAGTGTAATTAAAGTAGATATTAATTTAAAAACGGTAAAACGTACACCCCCACATACTTATTATTTAAAACAAACAACAACAACAAGAAACTTGTGTGATATTTTTCCCCCCACTCCACCAAAAAAAAACCTGCTTTGTTTTGCTATAGAGTATCTCTAGTATCCCTTTGTAATATAAAGTCTCCCAAAAAGAGTATTAAGAGAGAGACACACTTACACATAACAAGGAGACAAGAACAAGATCTCTGTGTACAACCCAAATGTATTGAATAGAGCGAGGGCCAGAGATTATTAAGCTAACTGAGAGCCTTGCCCGCCACCACAGCCTCACTTAGAATTGTCCGGTGTTTAAAGTTTTGCTTTGTTGTATTACCTTTAGTCTTAATAACTTCAACTGCTACCAAATGTAAACTGTAAACAGGAAAACCCTTTAAGCCCATATTTCTCTTTCGCTCTCTCTCTCTCTTGTGTTGTATGTGTACATGCATACAACAGAGTCCCTTATTTGTAGCTATTTATGTATATGCCGTAGAAGTCGTGTCATATAAGTTTAGCCTTCGTATTCTTTGATTTGTTTATTTATTTATTATTAAGTGTACTGTTTGTCTGTTTGTATTTTGTATTTGCGCGCGAACGAAACATAAAGTATTAGAAAACATTCCTACTTATTATAATTAATTATAATTATTAACAATATTTTTTTTTCAATTATATTACCACCATTGTTGTACTTTTAAAACAAACACACACACACACAAAAACAAATTAAATTAATTTTTGTACATTACTCACCTAAACGTTAAATTCTTAGTTATTGTATAACAACAACAACAAAACGAAAAGAAAATCTAAATTAAAACAGGAAAACAATGCATTATTTTAATATTCTTAAATAAATCACTATCACACACACTCACACACAAATTGTATAAAAATACAAAAAACAAAAATTATATTATACTTTAACTCAAAACTATTAAAAACAAACCAAAAATAAAAGAGATAAAACGATGTCGCTCAACGGCAGAGAAGCCGAAACACAGCCGCAGCAGCAGCAACAGCATCAGCAGCAGCAGTTAGAGAGTAATAATAATGACCTTCACAAAGATACCTCCTTTACACCAACGACGCCGGCTGCAACGGCAATGCCTGCGTCTGCGTCACAGTCCTCGGTGACGACGACAACCACAAATCTAGATGCACAATTCCCCAGTCTAAGCAGAAGCAACAGTGATAATCATAGCAACAGCAGCTTAAGTAGACGATCGCTAGATGTTGTGCACACACTAGACATACAAGAACAGCCCTCTGACAATAACAGTCACAGTAACAGTAATTATAACAGTAGTAGTAATAAACCATCAACACCAACTCCTACAGATACAACAACAGCAACAAAATTAAACTCAACACCCCATGCATACACCAGCGGCAATGGTGTGCCACATGGACACTATCGTCATACTCTGCCACCATTATCAAACAACAACAAAAATTACACCAACATACCTCCTACCATCATTCGAGATCAATCGCAGGATGATAACTTTAAATTATTTACAATTTATGGAAATGGTGAGTTTCGTTCTTTAGCCTCAGAATTCTTTCTCTGTTGCCCGATTTTGTTGTGCGGCGAAGTCAATTGTGGCTTCTCCATTTTTATTCCTCTTCTTCGTATTGAATTTGTTTGTTTTGAAACTCTACTTCTACTCTACACCGCCCAAACACCACCCCCTTATCCCTTACGAATGTTTTTTTTATTACTATTTTTAGTTTACAATTTTCAATAACCTGTTTTAGGATCCTGGCACATTGAAGCTTTTTTTTCTCACTCAGCATTTTTCTGAACTTCCGGAAAGCTGAAAAACCAATGAAATACAAGTTGAAAATTTTGATAATATTGCGGTGGCAAAATAGAATAGTTCTGCACTACATTGATTAAATGTTATGTCTTTTAAACCTGCCGGAAGTTGAAAAATACGTAGTGTAAGAAAAAAACTTAAGTGTGCCCGAGCCTTAATTGCTATTTTTTATGTTGACCTTGCCCTAGGTATTTTGGACAACAGATTTTTGCAAATCGTTAATTAACACAATTTATTACGCATTAAGGTCCAATTAGTCTTGACGGTAGACGGTTGATTCTGCATCCTGCAGAAGTCTACCGTCGTCAACCGTCAAACTGTAGTTATCTCCCTCTAACACATGCAAAATGCAACCCCAACTGAAATAGCTGATTGCCTACCGCCAAGACTAAATGGACCTTTAAGGTCCAATTAGTCTTGACGGCTGACGGTTGATTCTGCAACCTGCAGAAGTCTACCGTCGTCAACCGTCGAATTGTAGTTATCTCCCTCTAACACATGCAAAATGCAACCAAAACTCAAACAGTTGATTGCCTACCGTCAACCGTCAAGACTAAATGGACCTTTACCAATGCATTTTCTTGCTTTTTGGGAATATATTTTTGAATGTCTATGCTGGCTTACAGTTCAGCTTAGGCACTGAAAAAATATATATAGTGAAAAAATTTACACACAATGCCCCAAACGATGTTTTCCGATACACACAAAAGCTCTGTAAACAAATGTACATACCCTGCCAACATTTTTTATCGCGGAAGTGACTACGAAGTGACGCTAGGAAGTCAAAACTTATCGTCAGCGATACCATTTTCTCATCGTAGAAGCGTCTTCCGTATAGGAAAGGAGTTAACTTCCAGAAGTCACTTCTGCGTAACTACAAAGAGTTTTTTAGTGCCTTCTTGGAAGTTACTTTTGATTCTAATTTTCTTTCGCGGTCACTGCGACTTTGGCAGTAGTGCATAATATTGTTTAATATATCCATAACGCACTTGTGATTTTCGGCTGGTGTTGTTAACAACAAACAATCTTCCAATTGCCGTCTGGATGATTTAAAGAAGACTGTAATGTAAATTGTTCATCAAATCAAATTATCTTCCAATTATCGTCTGGAAGTGACTAAAGCGTAACGCATTTGACGATGGACGATGAAAGAAACTTCCAAATGTTGGAAGTGTACTAGAGTTTAAAGCAGCTTCAGCTCAAAAGATCGGGGCGCGCCGCCGATTGATTTATTCAACATTATAGTATATATTTCCTCGTGGTTGTGAAAACTTCCTTTATTGGATTGAGAAATCCATGGGCCGATGTTCAAGCCACCGACAGTTGTGAAAATTTAATCATCCGCGCCTTCTATTATTTCCTATCGGCTTCTAACTCTGGTACATCAATGCACATAGGTTAATCGTTATAAAGGGTGGTTAAATTTTAAGGGCCTATGTTGATTTTGAATAAAACACAAATTATTTAGGAAATTATTGTCATTTCTTTTTATTAGGATAATATTGGTATGGTTTAATTATGTATGGAACAAAATATCGGACAAATAGCCGCCGAAACCTCGGCGCCACACCTTCTAACGATGGTCCAAATTTTCGATGACGCTTAGGCATAATTGGGGTTCTATGACGTTAATGTGCCGAATTATCTCACCTTTTCTTTCAAATAACCCCAAAGAAAGAAGTCCAACGGTGTCAAATCACATGATCTTGGCGGCCAATTAACGTCGCCACGACGTGAGACAACACGTCCATTGAATTTGCAAAAGAGCTATTGTTTCGTTAGCTGTGTGGCAAGTGGCACCGTCCTGTAGAAACGACATGTCGTTTACAACCATATCTTCCAATTCGGGCCATAAAAAGTTTTTTATCATCTCACGATAGCGAACACCATTCACAGTTACTGCCTGACCGGCCTCATTTTGAAAAAAATACGGCCCGATTATGCCACCTGCCCATAAACCGCAACAAATAGTCACTCATTGTGGGTGCATTGTTTTTTCGCCAATTACTCTTGGATTATAATTCGCCCAAATGCGGCAATTCTGCTTAATGATGAATCCACTGAGGTAAAAATGTGCCTCATCACTGAAGATGATTTTCTTCATAATAAGTCTGAATAACTTTAACGCGTTGCTCGCTTGTGTATCTTTCCATGGTTCAAATTGAGTTAGTCCGAAATTGAGAAATATCAAATGAAATGCAGAAGGTTTACATTCAATATCGGCCCTTAAAATTAAACCACCGTTTAGTAGATAATATTGAAACAAATTATATTGTTCTCAATATTACTCAGAGAAGCGTACATTATTTCGCAGGGCAGTGCGAAAGATTTTTCAAATTATGTTCTGTGCGTCTGAAATTAATTAAAAACAATTTTCATTGCAATTTCACACATCCAGTTCCAGCCTTTATAGAATTGACTGACTAGTGATCGGATAATAAATGGATAAAAATATGTACACGTTTTAAAGGTGGCATTATTCTTAATTTTTTTTCTTAAATGTTGGAATTTCGGACACATTACATATGCAAGCATTTTGTGAATTTTGATTTTCTCTGGGCATTTTATTCTTTTGCACTTAATCACAGATATTCGAGCTTATAAACATCTACGCAATATTGTAGTTTATCTGATCTTATTTAATTTCCAGCCATATATCACTTCAATAGTTCATGGTAATTTTGAATTAGCACTAAATTATATAAATTATACATTAAATAATTTCTATAATCATTAATTGAGGCATCGTACAGTATCAAATAGTCCTGAAAGGCTAATTCTTGCAGTGGATTTATGTGAATACCTCTCGTGCTAGAAATGCTGCCTGAGTTAAGCCTATTACTCACTTAAAACGAAATTTTCGTAAGGGAGTTTTGCATTTATCTCTACACGCAAGAATTGTAGTGTAGAGGAAAAAGCCGTTATTCATTTTCAAAAAAATGATTTTAATAATATTCATTTAAATACCTTTAAAAACCACTTCAAAACATTTGTTAATTTATTTATTTTTTTGTAAATTTCTAAAATTCCTTGACCAAACAATTATCAAAACATTAATTTACGTTTGCAGATGGTGAAAAAAGTCTACACTGCTCTTATAATCATCCCTGTAACAGTTGCAAATTCTGCCACCTTTTCGTTTCAACTAAATACCTCTAACGAAAATAGCTAAACGGAATTTACCAATGGTAAATTTCGTTTGCATTACTTCATGTATTTCTTATGGGAGCGAGAATTTCGTTTTAGGTGAATACTAAGCTTTACTTACGACTTCTTGTGTGATAGTTGTTCACACTATTTACAACACCACTGTCGGCTTTTCAAAATTGGTGCAACGTATGAAATCTGCTGGATATAAAAGTTACAACCGGGTCGACCTTTTTTTTTGTGAGACAGTAAGTCTTCATAAAAAAACTTAGAATTTCTTAAATGTAGTGCTTAAATCTTCAAAAAATCGTAAGGGTTGATTTTCTTCAATTTCTATGCGGTTTATACTTTTGCCAATTTCTGACGTCAGTCAGAAATTGCAATTTCGAAGAATTCTGTCCGTAACATTTGCTTGATAGTCTAAGAAAAATATCATATTTTCAAAAAAAAATGGAAGTTTACAATATGTGTGCAAAATTTTTTAAGCAAATATTCCAAGTGTCGAAAATGCCTTCAACTAAATAAATGTTTATGCTCAGTACGGAGTATTTAATCATTTTTTCGGTTCTTTCATTTATTTGAAATTGTGTATATTTTATAAGTAAAGCACACAAACATATGTATGTTTTATGAGCACGACACTTTTTTCGAACAAAAACGAATTTTATTTTTGACTTCGTACTGCTATTTAAGCCTAGTATTCATCTAAAACGAAATTCTCGCTCCCATACGAAATATATTTAACAAAGCTAACGAAATTTACCATTGGTAAATTCCATTTAGCTATTTTCATTTGTTGGTACTCAGCTAAAACGAAAAGATGGCGGAATTAACAACTGTTGCAGGAATGATTATAAGAGCAGTGTAGATTTTTTTCACCATCTGCAAACAAAAATTAATGTTCTTATAATTGTTTGGTCAAGGAATTTTTAAAATTTACAACAAAAAAAATAAGTAAACAATGTTGTGAAGTCGTTTTTGATGGTATTTAAATGGATATGATTAAAATAATTTTTTTGAAAACGAATAACGGCTGCTTCTTCTACACTGCTCTACACTACAATTCTTTCGAGTAGAGATAAATGCAAAACTCATAGGCGAAAATTTCGTTTTATGTGAATACTAGGCTTTATACTGGAAATATAATGTTACCGCCGTTTTGTATCAACTGTGGGCATAGCTATTGGTATGTTTGGTGTAGTACGTAAACCTACAGTCTGTTCAATGAGAATGTACAAAATTCAATTTTTGGAAGTATCTTTGCAATTCGTTTGGCCCCTTTTTTCAACTTTTTTTTTAATTTTCAATAATTACGTTGTAGATGATCAAAATGTATAATTTATCGTTGAATGATGGTGTATTTAAAATATGTTGTATGTAAAATTAATTTGAAAAAGTTTTTTACTACTTCTATCATTACAGTTTGTAATTGGAAAATTTGAAAATATTTTTAGCCTTTTTCGTTATAAATTTGATCGTATTGAAAAATACTGATGTAGATTAGGGTTACAACCAATATAAGGCCCTATCACCACGCTGTAGCCGATGTTGTGCTGAAACCGAAAATTTTTCCTAGGTCATTTTGAAACAAAAACGTTCCGCGTCGAAGCCGATTTCTGAGAGCCCGTTAAGACTTTTTTTTATTTTTTCAAAATTTTGTATTTTTTCACAATTTTTTATTTTATAATTATTTAACTATTTACATTTCTTAATATAATAATATGTTTGTAGTTATATAATTGTAATTATATGTTTAAAAGACATTTTAAAAAGTTGAACGAAAACAAACATTTAAATTCGGTTATTATAAAATTAATGCACAACAAACAAAAGTGACAGCGCCTAATTTAATTGATCCCAAACTTAAATGCATTTGAAGCGGAACCTTTTTTAACGATATCGAAAATCTAAAGATGCTGTTCTTATTGTTTTTTTATGCTCTACATGGTATGGATAGGGCCATTTTGATATTTTCAAAAATTGTAAAAAACTTGTATCCCTAATGTAGATATATATTTTGTTTAACAAAAAACATATATTGCATTTTTTAATATTTATTTTTATACGCACAGTACATCTCAGCTTTTTTAGGTATATTTCAATAAATCAATTTTAATGTTTTGTTAATTGTTATATGGTATATTGAACAACATCACCACCTTGCTTTTCATTATTAAACTGCTTCAAATCTTTTTTAACATATTGGGACGACAATTTTCTTTGGACTGACTGTACATTATTTTATTGTATTAGGCAATTAAATCGAACATGTTTAGATTTCAGCAGTTCACAGGCCAATGCCAACCGTGTATAATCCGCAACAAATTGTTACGCTATCAGGATTTCCCTATCTGAAAATCCGCTCATTTTGTCTGTCAACCTACGGATATGCGATAGTGAATTTTCTGTTTAAATATTTTTCACGGAAAATGAAGACAATTAGAGTATTTTTGGAAAATTATTTAAAATTCTAAACTCGTAATGATGAAAACTGTAACCAGACATAAATCGTAAACATCAAAAGAAATATGAGGACAGGATATAGGAAATTAACTTTTTTCAGAAATATATTTCGCCTCGTAAAAACAATGTTTTTCCAATTTGAGTTATTAGCTGTGTTCTTTTCAGGTTACTAAACAAGCATTTGTATGTATGTTACTAGGTAAGCAAGCGAGTTGGCTTAAAGTCGCTAAACAACCAAAAAGAGTTATCACACTTATTTTCCAACAAAAAATCAAACATGACACACCCTGCTTTATAAAAATATATGTGACGCGCAAAATAGAAAGGGACCTAAGGGTAAAAACCAGTTTGTTCTTCAGGAGAGCCATTTTAAAGATTTAAATACGTGTATCTTTGGTGTACCATCACTTTCATAAAACGCGCATATCTCTGGGAGGGAACACTTTTGGGGCATGGGATCGGTCTCATTCGATGCTCAGATGTTGTCTACATCAAAAAAAAGTGAAAATTGATTTTTTTTACCCAGGTCCCTTTCTCTATGAGCTGTCACATATGTTTTTGTAAGTAAAAAATAATCAAAAAAATGGAGATCTCATCGACAAACTTTAAATTAACTTAAACTGATATTTCAAAGAAATTTGACAAATTTTTACAAAAGTTTAGCAATTTCGTATTAATGTAGCGGCTAATTCATTTTATATATTTCATATGTTGTTTTATTACAATTTATAGTTTTATATTGTCTGCTTTAGACGAATTCGCCGACAAACCCTGTGGTTCTTCAATTCTCTTTGGTGTATACAAAGAGAAACAATGTTGCCATATAACACTCTATTGTGTTCGATGTTGCCATACTGCCATATTAGAAGCTAACTAAATAAATAAGCTAGTTACCTTACAAAAAACATATATTTGCATACATAAATAAACCGTGTTTTAAATTCGAACAAAACTGATGCTTTGCAATATTTTTAGATTAAAGCGCAGAATTTCTTGTTTTTAAGCATGCAAACTTACAAACACAGATCCGTAATTTGCAATGGGTGACTCAGTTTGTTTTAACAAACATTGCTCTGGACAACGCAGCATCTACTTTGGAAATAGGTAATAATAATGGCCAACGATTTTCAAACGTAAAGCTACTCATTTTAATCCCAGGATTAAAAATTTTGACTTACGGTCAAATTGTTTTGCAGAAAAGCTATTTGTTAGGTCAAAAGCAATTGATTCAAATATATCTGTATTGGAAACATCCTGTTTATAAATTGCTGTGAATAAAGTATAGTTGAGAGGCAGCTATAGTAGGTTTTCATTGAAGATCGGATAACCTATGCTAATGTCGATATTGTCAGCCATCATGTAGCCAATTATACAACTGGAGCATGTGATAGTGATAAATAATCTATTGCCATCGATAGAAAAACATTTGCGCGCCATTTCAATGTTATTCATCAAAATTATTTTATTGTACTCAACTGTTTATTTACGTTTAATTGACATTTAAAAAGAAATTAGAACTATTCACTTGAAAATTACTGTGATAAACTTCAAACTAAATATAAAATGTAGTAGACAATGGATAGCAAAACGGCCCAAACGGACGAGATAAGCAGCCAATTTATTATTTAATGATTCGAAAATATTCACTTATTCGTGACGTCGAATCTAAAACCCAAAAGTACCGGTAAGTGAATGAAATACATCGATGAGTAACGGATATATTGTACAGATCTGACATGTTCGATTTGTTGCCTAAAAAAGCAGACATACTTTATTTGTATATACTTTTTATACCCGCACCACATAGTGGTATGGGGTATAATGGCTTGGAATCGAGTTAGAATACCGGGACCAGAGAGAAAGTTGCTCAGAATTACATTTTGAGTCGATCTAGCCATGTCTGTCTGGCTGGGCGGCTGGCTGGCCGGCTGGCTGGCTGGCTGGATGTAAAGATGTCCATCTATTCTTGTAATCAAAGTACAGGTCGCATTTATGCACCGATCTTGATGAAACTTGGCATGTGGTAATATATTGGGACAAGGACGGACGCTATTGGAGCCAAATCGGAGCACTTTCTGATAGACCCCCCATACAAAGGAACTCCCGGATGTGGTCCAAATCCAGTTGATGTCGCGTGAATTGGTCAACAAATTAAAAAAATATGCCATTCGATGTAGAACTGACCACAAAATGTAAAAAAATAGTTGGACCCGCCTCTCGGACCTACGGGGCCTTCAGAACCCAAAAAATGGACCCATGATTTTAAATATAAGTGTGACCCCTTAAATGAAAGGAAATTATCTTACAATTTTAAATACAGAAAAAAATTCGAACTGTTTGGGCCCCAGGGTCCATTCGGTTTACCCGGATTTTAGTGTGACCCCTCAAATGACAGGGAATTGCCTCAGGACTTTAAATATGTCAAGCCAAATGATTTATCTCGTCCGTGGGAGGGCACAGGGTCCGAAAACAAGGTATGAAAATGTGGACCAACTATAATTGTTATACCCTCACCACATAGTGGTATGGACTATAAAGGCTTAGTGCTTGCGTGATAGATACAGATAGAAATAGCGACGAGTGCTTTCGATTAACAGGAGACTTAGTCACATTTATAGTGGTGCGGGTATCATAGAGTCGGCCACGCCAGACTATAGCACTTACTTACTTGTTCATTGTTATCATTGTTTTCATCATTTTAATATAAAAATATTTATTTATTTAATATTTATTTTTCTAATCTAAAATATTCGTACTTATTGCAAATTAATTTATTATTTATAACTATGATCATTTTAATTTGATATATTGAGAATGATCGATTTGATATAGCGAAACTAAACAATATATACTAATTGACCTATTTTTTGTCTGTTTGTTTCATTTCATTCTTTTTGCGGAATTGCACTTGTATTTTCACAGACACCGACAATGACAAATTGTCCGGTTTACCACATTCGACAACCGGTTCATTAAGCTCAATCATCACGACGTCCATAGCATCCTCAGAACCTGATCCTGGAGCTGGCGGCGGGGGCGGCAATGGCGGTGGTGGCAATGGTCATGATGGACAAAACAATGTGGATGAGAAGATGGCTCTTAATCGGCCGGGTATAAAGCAAGAAAAATGGACATCTATCTTGTTGCAGGTATCAATACCGTTCTTTTTGGCCGGTATTGGTACCATTGGTGCTGGTATCATTTTGGGCCGTGTAGAGGTAAGTGTGATCAAAAAAATTCTTATTTAAATTGGTATTTAAATAATTTGAGAGTTTACAAAATTGTAAACTTTCAAATTATCACTCTAAGAAAGTCTTTTCAGACTAATAGGATTTTCAAACTGATTAAACTTAAACTATGTTGGAACTGATTTTTACAAGTGACATTGTAACCTGTTTTCCGATACATTTTGCACAGGAAAAATACTTTAAAAAGAAATGATTTTCGATAATTATCGGAGATTTTTGTCAGCACTAATGTGTATAAGTAAAGGTTCTACAGGTTGTCCGCCGAGAAGGTATATTACTTTGTTTTGCCGCCATTTTGGTAAACATTAGTCTTGATAGTTCGATCAGGAAAATTCTTATTTAAATTGGTATGTAAATAATTTGGGAGTTTACAAAATTGTAAACTTTCAAATTATCACTCCTTTTCTAAAGTCTTTTCAGACTAATAGGATTTTCAAACAGACTAAACTTAAACTATGTTGGAACTGATTTTTACAAGTGACATTGTAACCTGTTTTCCGATACATTTTGCACAGGAAAAATACTTAAAAAAGAAATGATATTCGATAATTATCGGAGATTTTTGTCAGCACTACTGCGTATAAGTTAAGGTTGTACAGGTTGTCCGCCGAGAAGGTATACTACTTTGTTTTGCCGCCATTTTGGTTAACATTAGTCTTGATAGTTCGATTAGGAAAATTCTTATTTAAATTGGTATTTAAATAATTTGGGAGTTTACAAAGTTGTAAACTTTCAAATTATCACTCCTTTTCTAAAGTCTTTTCAGACTAATAGGATTTTCAAACTGACTAAACTTAAACTAGTGTTGGAACTGATTTTTACAAATAACATTGTAACCTGTTTCTCGATACATTTTGCACAAGAAAAATACTTTAAAAAGAAATGATTTTCGATAATTATTGGAGATTTTTGTCAGCACTAATGCGTACAAGTAAAGGTTCTACAGGTTGTCCGCCGAGAAGGTATACTACTTTGTTTGGCCGCCATTTTGGTAAACATTAGTCTTGACAGTTCATATTTGGCAGTTTGGGAGTATACAAAATTGTAAACTTTCAAATTATCACTCTAAGAAAAGACCTTTTCAAAGTCTATTCAGACTAATAGGATTTTCAAACTGACTAAACTTAAACTAGTGTTGGAACTGATTTTTACAAATAACATTGTAACCTGTTTCTCGATACATTTTGCACAAGAAAAATACTTTAAAAAGAAATGATTTTCGATAATTATTGGAGATTTTTGTCAGCACTAATGCGTACAAGTAAAGGTTCTACAGGTTGTCCGCCGAGAAGGTATACTACTTTGTTTGGCCGCCATTTTGGTAAACATTAGTCTTGACAGTTCATATTTGGCAGTCGTGAAGTAGAGACGTGGCAAATTTATTATGGAAAAATATTCGATAAACCAACGTGTTTTAATCGTTAAAACATTTTATAACTCATCAATTAAAGTGACGATGAGAAAGTTACGTGAAATTTTTGGCAGAAACAACGTCCACAAAACGCACTATTTATGGTGTAGTGAATGATTACGAAGAAAGGGGGTCTGTAGCCGATATGCCCGAACATAAACCACAACGTACTGCAAGATCCAATCCACAAAGAATCCACCAACCTCAATTCGACGCCGTGATCAAGAGCTTGGTCTTTAAAGAACAACTTTGGCAACAATTTTGCACAAGGATTTGCATTTGTTTCCATTCAAGAGCTTCTTCCACATGACCATTTACGCCGCCGTACATATGCCAATAGGATGTTACAATTCGCCCATGACAACCCCGATTTTAATAAAAAATTCATAATGAGTGACGAGGCACATTTTCATCCGAATAGATATTTGTATAAACAGAATAGTCGGTTATGGGCAATGGAAAACCCTCAAATTATTCATCAGTAACCGCGTGAAATGTGTGAGAATGCAATGAAAAATGTGCTCAGAGGCGGACTTTTATCTGATATTTTATTCCATACATAATTGCCGACAATAAATAAAACATTTATCAATATAATTTTCATTCTCTTTCATTTAATCAAAAATTATAAACAAAGATAATAGTATTTCTCCCGACGGACACCCTGTATTACAACGCTTATAAAAAACATTTTACAAAATCTTTTATTTGAAAAAATTGCCCGTTTATTTTACAATTATGTGACTGTTTATAGATGTTCACCATTTCGTGCCTAACAAACAGTGCACTAGGGCAGATATTCTGGCCAAAACCTTTTGACGTTGAGTTATTGCAATTTTGCTCCATATGGAAATTCCAATGCCTCATCATCAGAAAATTTTATTATATTTTCTTTCTTTAGATGTTAAAACTTTTCAAGAAGCCAAGAATCAAAAAATAAACGTTACCACCTCCTGATATGGACAATTCAGTGGTATTTTTTCTGAGATTTATCGGAGGATTTTTTGGACGACAACATTTGTTTGCTTATTGCAGAACAATTGCGAACATTAAACTTCTGACCGAAGCAACTTCTAATTGCATTTTCTAAAAAAAGACATGAAAAGATCAGCCAGTCGGTGTTGAAAAGCGCAGTTTTTGTTGATGTCAGTGGACACATTTGCCAATAAAAAAATTAATGTTGTTTTGTGGGCAGCCCATATTAAAGTAGAACTTATGAAGAAAATTGACATAAATAAAAGAATTTGTAAAAATTTCTTGTCGAATTCATGTGATTTTTAAGCTGTTTCGGTTGTCCGGGATTTCTACATAATCGAAAGAATTCGCATATACTCGTATAAGTATACTCAATATATTTTCTGTTTCGTCGTCCAAATAATATGAGGAGAAAGACAAAATTGCTACCATGTCTTTTTAACTGCATTCAAACAAAACTCTTAATATTTTTAAATTAGGCAAAAATTATCGCATCTCGATTTTTTAGAAAATTAAGGTAGGCATTAATTAATTGAAATCTAATTTAAATTTAAAAAATGCGTATATAAATTTAAAAAAAAAAAACGTTTCTGTGGTTGCTTTCACAAGAACCCGCAATTTTTTGCCTACATAAGAAATATGGTGGTTAGCATATCCAAACTTAAATCTCGGAGATCACTTAGCAGCAAATGCGCCTTATTTTACAAACTAGCGAAATTGTTGACTAGTCAAACAAGAAACGCTTATTGTGTTTGCAAATATTAATTTTATATTTGAGATTAACGATTTGTTCCGTTGAATAAAACAAGGCCAGATCAAAGTTTTCAATTTGTGGAACTTATTTTGAAACTCTTTGTTCAGTTCGCGAATGCCACCGTATGCAATGGACTAATATGAAAAACCATTGGAAATACTTATCCGAAGAGATGCCTTTAAGAGCACATCAAAGAAACTATTGCTGTTGCAGAGCCTAGTATTGTGAAAAACACAAATTATTCCAGTCAATAATTCGCGCGGTTAGAGCTATGTCTATCCATCCAAAAATTGGACTTTCAGCGCAGCGTCAACTAAATGCTGCATTAGCACGCAGTTATATTTAAGCAATAATTTCATAATAGCCAATATTAAGAGAAATATGGCAACATTGTCCTTTTTTGTATACAACAAAGAGATTTAACCAACAAGAGGGTTCATCGACGAAAGCAGACAACGAAAACTATAATAAAAAATATAATTATTTAATTAATTGCTGCAGTTTTGCTTTGTAAAGATATGTAAAGTATTAGTATGAGTTAATTTATAGTTTCATTTTTCCCATCTCGAGCAGATGTACCCAATATTAAAGATATGTAAACTTTCTTTAAATTATTAGTATGAGTTAATTTATAGTTTCATTTTTCCCAACGCCGACGTGATATGTTCTTGTTTGATTATTTTTTGTTAAACATAAGAACAAACATAAGTTTTTATGTAGCAAGGTGTGTCATGATTGATTTTTTTATTGAAAAACAAAGTGGGGTAACTCTTTTTCGTTTCTTTTGCGACTTGAGGCCAACTTGATGCTAACCGAGTAACTTCAATACAATAGCTAGTTGAGTAACCTGAAGCAAAATCAGGTCATATCTAAAAAGTAAATTTTTGCATTGAAACTATGCAATTCAGGGTGTGTCATGATTGATTTTTGTTTTTATTGAAAAACTAAGTGGGGTAACTCTTTTTTGTTTTTTTAACGACTTGAGGCCAACTTGCTTGCTAACCGAGTAACTTCAATACAATAGCTAGTTTAGTAACCTGAAACAAAATCAGCTAATATCTTAAAAAGTAAATTTTTGCATTGGAACTTTGCAATTTTATTTTTTTATTTGTAAGGCCTACGCTTAACCTGCACCGTTTTTACAAACACTGAATTATTTATGTTCGTACTATGTACTAACCGAGTAACTTCAATATAAATGCTAGTTTAGTAACATAAAATGAATGCAGCTAATATCTAAAAAAGTTAAGATCTACTTTATCTGCACTGAAAGGTTTATGTTCGTACTATTAACTTACACATACATACGTAAAAGGATAATTCTTATTCATTCGAATAAGATTACTCTATAAGTAATTTTCACTCAGCCCCCTATACATGCGGTACATTGCGTTGGCGAGTGGAAAGTAAAGGATCGGAAGAGGGAAAGAGGGAGTAATTATTATTGACGCTTGCCTTGAACTTCTGGATGTCGCAATTAGTGGGAAATACATTTGCCGGAAGTCGATTCCATATACGGACTGTACGAGCGAAAAACGAATTTGATCTGTAGTGTATAGTGTGGTCAACTGGCCAATCAATTACAAACGGGTGTGAATTCCTAGAAAGTCGCGTATCTCTGCCGAACATCCTCACGTCAGGAAAAAGGCGACGGATATCTGATGGACACATACCATGAAAGTAACGATAGAACAAAGTCAAGCAACCAACATTCCGACGATGCTCAACGGAAACAATAGAGTTGGATACTCTACTGTCACCTTGACCTTTGAATACGGTCAAGTAGCTCCACGGATGATTTTAGAGTACCTGCCCATATATGGGAGTTGTATTCCATCTTCGACCTGATGTAAGTTGTTTAGATATTGAAAAGATCAGAAGGAGTGATATATTTCTTGCACCGCTTTAAAAGCCTATGCACTTGAGTGCTTCTTTCGACACTTCTAATACATGCCCCGCCCAACGAGCGTCACATTGTACTTAGTAGGGACATAAATACTGTTACAACATTGAACATTAATGTCATATGGGTTTTGAAAGCTAACCTCAATAGCGTTAGTCTGTAACGGGATTTTAAAATTGTTTCAACTTTCATCATGGAGTGGTCAGATAATGAGAACCGTTTCGCTGAAATAGCGCTTTTCAAGTGTGAAATGAAAAAAGCGATATTTTCAAAACGCTCCGGCCACTTGGGTTAGCTGCATGTTCGTCTACCGATGCATAAAACTGTTTGAGGAGACTGGAGATGTAAAATACCGCCACCGGTCGGGCCGCCCATGCTCTGTTCGAATACCGCATGTCATCAAAGCCAATAAATCAAGAATTCACAGAAATCCGCTCTGAAAACAGAAAATCATGGCCCGTGAGTTGAATATCACGCAAAAGTCCATGAGTCGAATCATTAAAAAAGACTTGGGACTTGGGATTTCAAACGACGTACCGAACATTTATTGACTGCAGATTTAAAAAAATAGGATTAAAAAATGCTAACGTCTTTTGGTGAAGCACGCTGATAACTTGCACAGAAAAATTTTCTTCACCGATGAAAAAAATTACCGTTTAGAAAAAATTTAACAAGCAAGGGTGGAAAAGGGTCATCACCCAGTATCAGTCATTGTTTGGTGCGGTGTCTCTTACGATGGGGTCACTGACCTGTATCTCTGCGAACAAGGAGTCAAAACATCGGCCAAAGTTTACCAAGAAACCGTTTTGGAAGCTGTTGTGGAGCCTCTTAACAATTCCCTGTTCCAAAACCAGCCATGGACTTTCCAGCTGGATTCTGCGCCGGCCCATAAGGCTAAAACGTCCCAGGCCTGGCTTCGCAACAATTTGCCAGCGTTCATTTCCTCTGAAGAATGGTCCTCAGGCAGTCCAGATTTGAACCCATTGGATTACAAATTGTGGACGGTTTTAGAGGACAAGGTTTGTCACAAAACACGCCAACATCGGATCTCTTAAGACTGCTTTGGTTCGAGCTTTGTCCAATTTTCCAATGGACGAGGTTCGTACAGCTATTGACGATTGGCCAGTGCGACTTAAGGCGTGTGTAAAGGCAAAAGACGGACATTTCGAATACGTAGATTCTTTTTGGAAACAACAGACATCAATAAAAATATTAAAAAATATTTGGTCCAAAACCATTCAGTACTTTTTATTTTACAACATAAAACGTGTGTAACAGTATTTTTCAATTCAATTTATTATTCCACGATCTTAAACTAATATAATCTTTCGACTAACACTAATTCTTAATTTCTAGCGTATATGTAAATACTTATCTAAAATTATCTAACTAATACAAATTTTGAAGTTGCAGCGGACTGCAACTTATCCTTAGTACATAATTAAACTATATTTCAAAATGTGTGTAACAGTATTTATGCCCCTACTAAGTATTTTCATGCCCAGAACATCAAGAGCTTCTGATTGTTCAATATCCGTACCATCGATAGAAATTGACGGTATTGTTGGGACAGCGAATTGCTTGTGAGACAACAAGTAGCACTGTGTCTTGCGCGCATTAAAATCTACTCTATTCACTCGACCCCATTCGAAAATGGCCAGTAGACCCCGGCCAAGTGTCTCATCCATAGTTCGGCTTTCGCCTTCAATATCTTGAAGACTCGGCCTACGGTCGAATGAATATGAATGACAGAGGTTACTGTCATCCGCAAAGGAGTATATTGGATTCACGGTCTGACCCAACATGAAAATTAGAAATAAAGAGGGAGAAATGACAGAGCCCTGTGGTACACCTGCAGTAAGCCTATGTTTGTTCGATGAAGTAATCGTCGCCAAGGACTGCTGAAGAAAACCCCTGGCTTGTTTAGAATTAGCTGAAAATTCTAAAAAGTCATAATAATGACAAGAGACCGAATAAATGTAAACGTTGAACAATTTGTTGAAAAATGGGTAACATTTTATAGAAAATATAAGTATAAAACTACTTAATAAACTGTATGAAACGCATTCATAAAAAATATAAAAGAAATTACCAAAACATATTAAAATCTTTTAATAAGTTTTTTTAAAAAATAACAAATTTTTATCAGTAAACCGATTTCGTATTTTTTTTCAAGTTTCTTTGGCCTAGAAAATAAGACATATTCGTTATTTATATAAAATATTTCGCGAACATAATTTGTTCGGTCAAAATACTATGAAAAATACTACGTTCATACCAGAGCATTAATCAAAGAAAAATGTCGTGATTACGGCAGACAACTAATGTAAAACCTTTAAGGGTTTCCATAGAGCCAGTAATTGCCTTCATTATATATGCTGTGTTTTATTCGTAATATACATATGCCAAAAAAATTAAATATTGTTTACATATAATTGTTTTGTACGGTTTTCAACAAATTCATCCTATCCACGTTACTAATAAAACACACCATATATAATAATAAAGTCAATTACTTGCCCTACGGCAATTCTTTAAGGTTTTACATAGGTTAACGCTGCATACTTCCCACTGATTCCCATAGCAATATAACAAATTATTGCTATCTGTTTAATAAATGAGTTGTTATTTTTGGTTGGTGAAAAAATCTCAATGACACTAACAAAACATGACATGCATGCAATATTTTTGTTTCGTTTGTCTAATAAGTACTTAAATTATCCCAGCACCCACCCACCCCCACTCCCTTGATGTTGCGCTTCTATCAGAATTTTAAATGTCAATGTAAAATAAACACATTTTTGAAATCACAAATCTAGTATGAGACATATCGTGTCGTACTACAAACACCTTCTTTGTACAAATTCATTTCATTGTACCGACTGGCAACGACGACGTTTATAATTGGGAAAGAATGTGTGTGATGTATGAGTTTTTCAGACTGGACAAATTCCATGTGTGTATTCCATTGAACATAGTCTACCTTAGATTGTCAGTCATCATGCGATTCCATTTTTGGAAATTAAAATACTTTTGTAGGTGTGCCTGGAACTGTTATCACTTGAAAAATAAAGGTTCTAACTGCAAACTACGCTTACATTTAAACTATGCGTAAGCAGTCAGAACTAATTGCATTGACCATTGTTGGGTCTTAATCTTGGGTCTTATTAACAATGGTTGAGGTTACTCAACTTGCATTTCTGTGAGTTTGTCGCTAAAGCAACGAGTAAAAGTTACCACACTTATTATCAACAGTTTTTATTCAGTTTTTATTCTGATTTAAGACCTTTTTGTTGTTTCTTTTTCAGAATCAACGTAAAAAATTGATAAAATGGATAGGCTACGGTTGCCAGGCAGACTGCACGCAGAGAAAAGATATGGTTACACTATGGTCACCGCAACAATAATATGTTCTCTCCAATAAAAGCATGTTTGTCGCAACCATAGTATTGATTTTTGAATTTCTTTTTGACAATAGTATGATTGCGACAATATTGCTATTGTTGAAATGTAACAATAGTATTATTGCCAAATTTAAAATGAAAATATGGTTGTAGCAACCATATATACATGGTTGATGCAACAAAAGCATTGTTGTTTAAGATTTACGTTAACAAAAATATGATTACGGCAATCATACAGTATGGTTGTGACTATGAACATAACAAAACAGGTTTTGTAGAGCACACATGTATGTGCGTGCGTATGTTTTTTTGATATACAAAAAAAAAAACACATACACACGATACAGTGAATGGTTGCTGTCCATTAAAAAAGACAACAACAATCGGAAGGTAGTTCGAGGGATTTTTATTGTGTTTAGTTTGTTCGGTGAAATACTCTAATAACGACTGGTTCTCGTTTATTTAAAATCTGCCTGCACTTAAGTATATAGCCATTGATCATGGTTTAATCACATTCGTTACTTGGTGTCTACGGATGGTGAAGTACCATTCACCCCTGCTGGCAACTAAAAGTATTTTTGCCCGTTGGAATATATATTTTTGTTTCTTGAATGAAATGTTTAATAAAAACATGGCTTCAATTCTGGCTATGAACTAATGGTAATGCAATTTAATTTAATAAAAACAATTTAATAAAAACCTCTATTTTTGAATAACAACAATAACCAATCCTAATAAATAATTTTGGGGATCAAAGTATGGTTGAGTGTGAATCATACTATGGTTGTGGGGGTCATAGTATGGTTGAGTGTGAATCATACTATGGTTGTGAGGATCATATTATGGTTGTATGAGAAACATACTATGGTTGTGAGGATCATACTATGGTTGTGGGGATCATAGTATGGTTATGTGTGAATCATACTATGGTTGTGGGGATCATAGTATGGTTATGTGTGAATCATACTATTGTTGTGAGGATCATAATATTGTTGTGTCACAACCATATACCCAACAATAGTATGATCCTCTTCGAATATTGTCACCCCAACCATACTTTTTTTCTGCGTGTGTAAAGCTGTTTCTAAAACCGCAAAGGTCTTTCTTCAGCAGTCTTTGGCAACGATTACATCGGCTACAAATCAAATGACTTATACAGGAGTCTCACTATGATTAATGAGAATTACTCTTTGCGTATACTCTTCGAACTGTGCGTGGAGCATCTTCAACGCTCAATATCATTTTCACCAATTCCGTTTCGCATGGGTCTTCGTTGAAAACCACAAATGCAACAAGCACAAACAAAGTGTGCATGTTTTGTGCGTACAAATATTCATACATGCGTTGCACATTAGAGCGTACCATTCCTTTTAAATGGTTTTTTCTTTTTGTTTATATTTATTCGGTCTCTTATCATTAATTTGACTTGAACAGTTTTATTCGAAGAGTATACGCAAAGGGTAATTCTCAATAATTAAAATGAGTCTCCCGTAATCGTTGCCAAAGACTACTGAAGAAAAACCTTGGCGGGTTTAGAAACAGCTGCCTGGCAACCGTAGCCAATACATTTCATCAATTTTTTACGTTGATTCTAAAAAAGAAACATCAAAAAGGTCTCGAACCAGAATAAAAACTGTTCATATCGTAATAATGATAAAAGACCGAATAAATATAAAAGAAAAAACTGTTACCACACTTACTTTTCCAATAAATATTTTTACATGACACACCCTGCATGGCTTTAACAGTATTGGGGATATGATTGTTGGTGGTATCGGAACCCTTTAGACCTTTGGCCTATGGGTGTAGAAGGTTCAGATCCGTTGGAGGATTTCATTGTTTTGGAGTACCCATACTTTTCATTGTTGAATGTTCCCGGACCCAATGTGTAGGCAAATCTTAAGAGTTCATTTTAAATTAATGAGAAAATTCCACTGTATCAGAGTGACCATAGGATCATGTTCGAAAAGACCTATTTTTTGGCGCCGTATGGACCTCAGGCCGACACTATCGAGGAACCACAACACTAATAAATCAGCGGCGGAGCTATAAATTCATATAAGTAAACACAATCATAAAATAAGATTTAAATTGATCTATCTAAACCAATTTTATCACTTCGAAGTTTGGTACGGATAACCTCTAAAGTATATATTAAAAAAATCATTTTTGAGGCAGTAACAGTAAACTTCAGTTCAATTTTTTGATTTTTTCTCAAAATAGAGGAGAATAGGATAAACGAATCCTTAACAAATATTTATAGTTTTGACGAATAGCTTTAAACTGATTGATTGATGTTTTAAAGGTCGACCATTACAGGAGATGTTTATGGTGCTGAACAGTGTAATCCATGTTTCTATTTTAACAATGAGTTTATTTATTTGGTTAATAGGTAGTATTCTTTACTTACTTAAGTTCCAAATCAGTGAGCAGTACACGATTCAATTCTTACACAATCTTTCTAGGACCTACTGTTTAACGTCGTCTCCAAACGGCTTATGCATTTTTATAGAGAAGTTTCTACATGACTTAGAGATAAATCTCTTACTATGACTGGAACAGTTTTTTTACGAGGTGGAAACTGCAATAACTGCTAAATAATTTGTAGATGTTCCTATCCGGGGTTGAACTTGGGTTTACTGGCCTGATAGTCGTGCACACTACCAACACACGGCGGTGGCCCAGTATTATTTACTTTTTCTAATAAAAAATGGTTCACCTTCAAATAAAATTGAAATTTTTATTATTGTCGGCCGGGATTCCAGGAAATTTAAAACAATTCTCCTGCTTTCCCGGAAAAGAATATAATTAAATATTCGATACTATCGATAATATTTTCAGGAAATGTCGAATAGGAAGACTCTGTAGTTTTGCAGCTCAAACTGAATCGTAATTTCAACCAAACACGATAAACTGTACAAAATGGGCGATGTGAACTTTATCGAGAAATCGAAAAAGAAATGTTCGTAAAAATCATTTGGGAATTCTGTTTTTTGTGTTTAAATTGTGCGAAATTAGTGTTTTCTGTGTTTACGTTTATTACTTTCTAGTGTTCTGGTGATTGCGTACAAACGAATTTGGAAAAATAAACCCCGAGAATTTGCTCGTTACTGAATTTTACTGTTACTGTTTTTCTACACTATTGCAAACAAGAAGCGCATCGGCCATCTTTTACAGATTAGCAAAGACGATAAATTGACAAGATTCCAGAAAAATACTTAATGTATGCTGGATATAAGATAGTATTACTGATAATAAATTGACAAGATGGACGATGTGCTTCTTCTTTGCAATAATGTAGAAAAACATCACTGTAGTAACGCAGCAATTCTTGGTTTATTTTTCCACATTCGTTTAAACAAAATCACAAGAACGCTAGAAAAGCAATTTTGAAATACAAAAAGCACACAAAACTAAATTCGCGCACTTTAAACACAACAGAACAGCATTCCCAAAACGATTTTTACTCATCTATGTTTTTTCGATTTCTCAATAATGCTCATATCGATCATTTTGTACAATTTATCGTCTTTGATTAGTAGTGGAGTTTTGGAATAAGGTCCATTTAGTTAGTTGACGGTAGGCAATCAGCTATTTCAGTTGGGGGTTGCATTTTGCATGTGTTAGAGGGAGATAACTACAGTTTGACGGTTGACAACGGTAGACTTCTGCAGGTTGCAGAAACAACCGTCAAGACTAATTGGACCTTTAGCCTTCATACCCAAGACTGCCTTTTCTCTTAGTCTTTTGTGAAAAAGGGGTCAATTTTCGTAATGTCGATAGAAAAACACTGCAGTAGCAGTTCTGCGAGGGTTGCTATATATATATATTTCTGGACAAGGCAACACTAAGTGTTGCCTGGCGCCATCTGACAATTCCATTAGAAAGTTGGACATTTTTAGCATAAACGTACTCAGAACGTTTTGTCGTATGACCATCATTTGTGTTGATTACATTATCTCGTGAACATTTTCGTGCGATTATTTTTCACAACTTTCGACGTGGACTATCACGACAAGAGTGCATCGATAAACTTAAATCTTTGTCAGGCACTGTGAAAAACTGGTTTAATGAATTCAATCGTGGCCGGCGTTCGCTCAAAACGAAGTTCGTCCAATAACTGCCGCTGTGCCAGAGAACATTGATGCCGTATTTGAACTGATAGTGCAAGATCGTCATGTGACATATCGTGAGATAGACGCATCTTTGCGCTTTTCTTCCACCAGCATACATTCGATATTGCATGAACAACTGGCCGTAAAAAAGATTTATTCTCGTTTGATCCCGCTCAATTTGAAAATCGCTCAAAAAAAGGTTCGTGTCGATTGGTGCAAAGAAATTTTGAAAAAATACGGTCGCAGTGCTTCAAAATTCGTTTATAACATCGTCACAGGTGACGAATCATGGATCTATGCGTATGATCACGAAACAAAAAAGGCAATCGATAGTGTGGGTCTTCGAAGACGAGCCAAATCCAACGAAAGTTGTTCGTGGAAGAAGCACTTCGAAGCAAATGGTCGCCTGTTTCTTCGGCAAAACTGGTCATGTGGCGACTGTTCCGCTTGAGCAACGTAGGACGGTCAATTCTGAGTGGTACACCACAATGTGTTTGCCTGAAGTCTTTGGAGAATTTCGAAAAACGAACAAGAGAAGACAAATCATTGTGCACCATGACAATGTCATACATCGTTTCAAACCACAGCCTTTTTGACCGGCCAAAACGTCGAATTAATGGGTCATCCGCCGTACAGCCCGGATTTGGCACCCAATGACTTCTTCTTATTCCCTAGCATCAAGAAAAAAATGCGTGGTCAACGTTTTTCATTGCCTGAAGCAGCTGTTGAAGCGTTCAAAACCCATGCTTTGGAGGTGTCTCAATCGGAGTGGAAAAAGTGCTTTGACAATTGGTTTGAGCGCATGCAAAAGTGTATAAATCATGCTGGAGAATCCTTTGTAAAACAATTAAACCATTTTTGATTATAAATATTCGCATTTCCATTATTAGGCCAGAAATATATATAGGAGCCCCACTTAGCCTGGATAGAGGCTTAAACGCGATAGTTATCCACGCTTAGTACTAAAATGGCTACGAACAAAAAATTTGACTATTTATCTAAGTTGTTTTTGTACTTCTGGACCAAAATCCGTTCTTTATGCTAATATATTTTTCTTTACGTATATTTTTCAGAAATGGCGTGTATTCAAATCTGTTAGTGAACTGTTCATATTGGTGCCCGCTCTGTTGGGTCTGAAGGGCAATCTGGACATGTGCCTGGCCTCGCGTCTCTCGACTCAGGTGAATTTGGGCAATATGACGTCGCGCCAAGAAGTTATACGCATGATCGTCGGCAACATTGCATTGGTGCAGGTGCAGGCCACTGTTGCATCATTTCTGGTTGCCATGTTTGCCGTATCGGTCGGTGCTGCCATGGATGGCAGTTTCGAGTTCGATCACGTGATGTTGCTGACAGCATCGGCGATGTTTACGGCGACATCGTCTTGTTTTGTATTAGATTTTGTATTAGTGGCTGTGATATTATTATCTCAAAAGTATCGGTTGAATCCTGATAATTTGGCAACGCCCTTAGCTGCCTCCATAGGTGATGTTGTATCAATTAGTTTGTTATCATTTATAGCTTCGCTGCTTTTCGATCACATCAGTAAGTAACCCAGACAAAAGAACACTCCTTATAACTTCTACAACATTTTAATATTTTATTTTTTTACTTTAGACACACATTTGTGGATAACGTATGTTGTGGTCGCTTGCTATCTGGTCCTACTGCCAATGTGGGTTATAGTTGTGCTAAAAAATAAATATACTCGCCCGGTGCTTAAGAGTGGTTGGGTTCCGGTACTATCGGCTCTATGCATTAGTGGGTAAGTTGAAAGATACTCGTAATACACTTGATTTCCCTAATCAACCCTATTCCTAATCTGCATGTGAAAATAAGTAAAAAAAATCTTTCAGGCTGATAAAATTAAATTGGGTTTTTAAAATTAATAGGGTTTCCACAGAGACTAGACTTTTATAAACGAGATTAAAAACTATGTACTTGTTATATCAGTCTAAACCGTTTTTGAGTCCAAATAGGCTAGCAAGTATTAAGTTTTTTGTGTCCCAAAGAGTATATATAGGGTGATCCACCTAGAGGTATTTTTTCAGATCAAAAAAAAAACAAATATAAAAATTCAAATCAAGTGTGAAATCTTTTTTGGTAATTTGAAATGGCATTTTATGGCATTTGTTTTATGAAAATAATTTCGAACAGGGATTGAACCGGCTCATGACCTCTTGCTTCTATATTTAAATAAAAGACAAGTTTTTAACAAAATGGCAAAGTGACATTGATTTTCGTGGCTGCACACTACTTTTATCATGATTTCGGGTCCGTGACAACCCTCTTCAAAAAGCCTTGCTGCAATTGTTTTCTTCACGCAAAAAAAAACGAAAATAATTTCTTTCAAATGTTGGCAACTGTATTATGGAAATGAGCGTTCGGTGAGAAACGGGAAGATCCGCTGTTTTCGACCAAAATTTTGTTCAGTGCTGAGACCCATTTCTGGCTCAACGGCAAAGTCAATAAACAAAATTGTTGCATTCGGGCTGAAGAGCAACAAGAAGAGGTTCAAGAGGTGCCATTATACCTAGAGAGAACGACGGTTTAGTGCTGTTTATAAGCTGGTGAAATCATCGGTGCGTATTTTTTCAAAAATGATGATGACCGGAACGTAACCGTGAATGTTGCTCGCTATCGTGCCATGATATCGGTCTTTATGCTACCAAAAATTGAAGCCCGTTTCAACAGGACGGAGCCACTTGTCATACAGCTGCTCAAATAATGTGTCTATGTAGAGGTCATTTAGAAAAGCAGCTAATTTCACATTTTGGACAGGTGAGTTGGCCGCCTAGAACGAGTGATATCAAACCTTAAGACATTTTTCTTTGGGGTTACGAAAAGTCCAAAGTCTATGCTGACAAACCAGCTACGATTCAGGTTTTGCAAGCCAACATTACGCGTGTTATTAAAGCCATACCGGTCGAAATGCTCGAAGAAGTCATCCAAAATTTGACCCTCAGAACGTAAACCCTGAGGCGTAGTTGCGGCCAACATTTGAAGGATATTATATTATATTCAAAAAATAAAGGCTACAAAATGTCCTTTCAAATTACCAATAAAAAATTCCACACTTGATTTGAATTTTTATATTTTTTTTGTTCTAAAAATACCTCTAGATGGATCACCCTATATATTAATTTTATACATCTTTGGTGTGTGCAAAGAGTATATAAATTAATTATATATGTGACAACGCATAGAGAAAGTGACCCAAGGGTAAAAAAACAATTTTCACTTTTTTTTGATGTGGACAACATCTGAGCATCGAATGAGACCGATCCCTTGTCCCAAAAGTGTTCCCTACCAGAGATATGCGCGTTTTATGAAAGTGATGGTACACCAAAGATACACGTATTTAAATCTTTAAAATGGCTCTCCTGAACAAAACTGGTTTTTACCCTTGGGTCCCTTTCTATATTGCGCGTCACATATACTCTTTGGTCTCCGTTTGCTGAGAATAAGTTTATGAAATCCGCCCTAAGATATGCTTTAATTTTACCTTTCAATAATATCAACTTTAATTATACATTGAAGTGGGTAGTGAAAATTGAGCTGAACCATCACAAAAAATACTGGTTTTTCACAAGATGGTCGGATCTTCATTTTTTAGTTTTTTCTCGGTCTTTTTCGTTCCCCGTGAAATCGGAAAGAATTTTAAAATTATCCGGAATCCCGGCCGGGGAAAAATTAAATTTAAAGAAAAGCTAGTTAATTCTCTTTGTTTTATTTTTATTTCATTTATTTATTTACATTTTTATTACAATTAATTATTAAAAATAAGTTAAAATTATAGTAAAATAAGTTAAAGGGCACTAGCCAGGGTTACCGTTGAAAATTTTAAAAAAAAGTCGCACAAAAAGGGGATTATTATTAAAAAGGTGGCACAGAAAGGGTATTTTTTTAATAAAAAAAGTCGCTAACTTTTTGTATGTTAATTTTATTAAAACAATACAATTAAATTCAATAAGAAAAGTAACAAGGACCACAGTACAAACGAAGTACCTCTGAAATCAGAGGTAAAATACACATTCAAACTTAAAAAAAATCAATTTCTGAACCTTATGTACCCTCCACTATACGATAATCAGGGCTGTCATAGAAAACAATGTTGTTACTATTGGTTTTGAAAACCATAAAGAAAAATGCTTTAGTGTCATGAAAACCAATGTTGTCGGTTTTATCAGCAACAGCTGATTCGAACATTGGTTTTATTTACATTCGAAATGGACAAAACCAACTTGGTTTCATGACACCAAATGAAACCAAAATAGGTTTGCAAAAACGACAATTAGAAAAACCGACATGGTTTCTATGACAGCCCTAAATAAGGCGAAAAAATTTAGCAAAATTTGCTTTAATTTTAGTAACCATATGTCCATATTGACTATTGAGCCTAGCCTTTCAGCAGTCTAGCTCTTTTTTAAAGTATTTAAAAAACGTTTTCCCCCTGGGCCGATTTCGCCCATTTACAATCCCAAACATCTTGTGACCATAAGCCAGCATCATGCAGAATTTCTGAATGCTAGGTTAATCCGTTTGAACGATACCGTGCTTTCAACAAACACCATGGCTAGATCATCTCAGAATTTTACGACAATCTAGATTATACTTTATAGGGTCTCCGATCAATATTTCGTGGGGCTGCAAACGGAATGACAAATTAATATTCTCTTTCACGAAGGGTATAAAAAATCCAAACATCAAAAGTTGGGCATGGCAGACTATATTATACCCTGCTATACTGGATGCGCAGATGATCCAACTGAAACTATGCTTTTGGATTCGTTGGGTTTGTTGGGGCCGGGTTTTCGGCCACCTCAAATCAAAGTTGCAAAAGATTATACAATAGAATTTTTTTGATAAATTTTCGGCATCGAAAGTACCGTGACAACCGCGGCTCATTTACGGCTTACTTGATACATTTTACAATCGTTCCGAATTGTTGGCATTTTATCATAAAGCACACTGTTGTGCAGACTATTATATTCAGTTACTGATCAATCCTCATGAAATGTGGCAAATTTCCTTAAGATTGGATGTAATATGTGCCTTCAGAGCTGTGCGGCGGGACTGTTTGGAACTTGCCTTCGCAGCCTGTGTGCAATAGATGCTCTGAAACACTACTACGAGTACCCATAACGCCTAGCGTAAGCGCCAGGTAATAACCAAATAAATTATAGTAGTTTTTCCCCGGAGCAACCCTTAATCTTAGAAATAAGAATACGCGTATCTTTTAAAAGCAATACACACATTTGAAAGTAGCAAAAATTTAAAAAGAAGTGAAAAAAGGGAATTTATCAAAAAAGGGTCAAATTGCCACTTTAGTCTCACATCGGTAACGCTGGTGTTCAGCACCATTAACAACTTCGTGAGTTTTACAAATTTAAGCCCAAATCGTAAAAATGTCATCGAAAATAATTTTAAAGTTAATCAGCCTATCTTTTACAGGCGTAAGCAACTAACGAGCTATTAACCATGTAAACCTGTAGATTTCAAAAAGAAAATCATTTTTTTTTATCTTTTTATATTAAATTAAATAGCAAAAATAGCATCGTTTCTTCAGTTTGATTAAATACGAAATTTCGCCGATTCCTGCATAAAAATAGTCCCTGAAACAATTAAGACTACTTTAAATATCAGTAGCAACCTATAAACGAAACATTCGCGTCCATTTAATAGACTAATGGAGAAATATACTTATTTTGTAAAACAAAATTTTTCGCGTAAATGTTGTTCGTCCAGTGATACCGTTGCGCCACAAAAGTGGCAATTTGGCTCCTTTTTTCCTGCCTTGATCACTTTCGCCACTTTTATTTGTGCAACTTTTTTTCCCTTTTGGGTCACTTTTTTTCTTTCACGACTAAATGAAAATATCCTATTGATGCTTGTCAGCATAATGCTTAAGGATTTCTCAATCTTATGATATATCACAGGTCGATCTTGCTTTATCAGTTCACACACAGCACCGATGGTTTCCGACAAAACGACCAAAGTTATTCGACCTCCACGAAATTAATCGGGGACCAAATGGCGTCCAAGACTAAACTATTGGTATCAGCGATTTGCAGTGGTTTTTAATGGTGCTTCATCACCATAAGTCGAAACAAGCTGACTGAGACAATCTTTTTTCGATATTTCACGACGAAAATCGTAAGAAATCATCGCACGAAAATGGTCAAGGGTAAATTAAATTTGTTGACCAAAACAAACAAAAGAATTCGCGCTTAGAAACGCGCAAAAGGTTTTGAGTGAAGTTATGCTAAAAAATGTCAAACTTTCCGATGGAAATATCAGTTGACACTTGTATTGTTAGGATTAGAAGTATAGAAATATATATACATAGAGAGTGGGATTTAAGGTAAAATCAATTTTCACTTTTTTTTGGTGTGGACAACATCTGAGCATCGAATGAGACCGATCCCATGCCCCAAAAGTGTTCCCTCCCAGAGATATGCGCCAGCACGCTCAGTGATAGTACACCAAAGATACACGTATTTAAATCTTTAAAATGGCTCTCCTGAACAAAACTGGTTTTTACCCTTAGGTCCATTTCTATTTTGCGCGTCACATATAGATCCATCAAGAGGTATTTTTTTTAGAACAAAAAAAAATATAAAAATTCAAATCAAGTGTGGGATCTTTATTGGTAATTTGAAAGGCCATTTTATGGCATTTATTTTTTGAATATAAGTATAATTTCCTTCAAATGTTGGCCGCAACTACGCCTCAGGGTTTCCATTCTGAGGGTCCAGTTTTGGATGATTCGATCGAGCATTTCGACCGGTATGGCTTAAATGACACGCGTAATGTTGGCTTCCAAAACCTGAATCGTAGCTGGTTTGTCTGCATAGACTTTGGACTTTCCGTAACCCAAAGAAAAATGTCTAAAGGTGTGATATTACTCGATCTAGGCGACCAACTCACCTGTCTAAAATGTGAAATTAGCTGCTTTTCGAAATGACCCCTCAATAGATCCATTTTTTGAGCAGCTGTAGGGCAAGTGACACCGTCCTGTTGAAACCAAGTGTCGTCAAGATTACGGCCTTCAATTTCAGTCAGCAAAAAGTCCGATATCATGGCGCGATAACGAGCACCAATCACGGTAACGTTCCGGTCATCATCATTTTTGAAAAAATATGCACCGATACTTCCACCAGCTTATAAAACGCACCAAACTGTGGTTTTCTCTGGGTATAATGGCACCTTTTGAACCTCTTATTGTTGCTCTTCAGCCCAAATGCGGCAATTTTGTTTATTGACTTTGCCGTTGAGCCAGAAATCGGTCTCATCAATGAACAAAATTTTGGTCGAAAACAGCGGATCTTCCCGTTTCCCACCGAACGCTCATTTCCATAATACAGCTGCCATCATTTGAAGGAAATTATTTTCAAAAAATAAATGCCATAAAACGTCCTTTCAAATCAAAGACGATAAATAATAGAAGATGGGCAGTGTGCTTATTTTTTTTGCAATATCGTATATGAGCAGCCCCATCAAGAGATAAAGCATTTTGTTTTCATTGCACATTTCTACACATTTTTGACATTTTCTCTTGTTTTATAATTCTTTATGCACTCACTATAGCAAATTTGACAACGAAAACCTAAAGATTTTCCGAGTTTTTCTCCCCAGTCTGAGTATTGCCGTGTTCGGCAATTTCTCGCAAAAGCTCAATTTTTCCATCTTCTATTATTTATCGTCTTTGTTTCAAATAACCAATAAAGATTCTACACTTGATTTGAATTTATATGTTTTTTGTTCTAAAAAAATACCTCTAGATAGATCATCCTATATATAAGTACTAAAGATGAATGTCTTAGAAAAAACTTAGGCTGAGAAAAAATTATTTCCTTTATTCCTCGTAGGACCAAAAGTTTCTTTTTGCAGTAACCATTTCAGAAGTATCGGAAGAATGGAAAACATAATCTCTTTCACTCATATTCTCAAACTCATATTGTAATGTTTATCTTGAACCATGTATTAAATTAAAAATTATTCTCCCTTTCAGTTTGGGCGGTCTCGTGCTGGATGCTGCCGTTGAAATATTCCATGGTTTCGTTGTGTTCCAGCCCATTATCAATGGCATCGGCGGCAATTTGGTTTCAGTGCAGGCTAGTAAAATATCGACGATGTTGCATCAAAGTTCAATTATTGGCATTATACCGCCACACACCAAGATATTCGAGTGGCCTTGGAAAGCACTTTTCAAAGGAGGTCAGTTGATAGTAACTTCAAAATTGTCCATGTAGTATTTTAATTGAATATTTTTTTTTATTGCAGTACCATATGCTAAAACGGCACGTCTGCTTATTTGTATGTCAATTCCTGGAAATGTGCTGTTCATATTCGTCGCCGACTACATTCACATGTCCCAATCGACGATTACGTTTGCCTTTGCGGCATCCTATCTGATAGCAAGTATGATACAGGTAAGCTGGGAATTTTAATTAAGTTGAAATGTGGTTTCTTTTGTATATGAGACTTTTCATGTAATTCCTTATTTTCTTCTAGGTAATGCTTCTGTTGTACATTGCCCATATTATAGTGCACGCCATGTGGAAATGGAAGATCGATCCCGATAATTCATCCATTCCATATCTCACCGCCTTGGGCGATCTATTGGGCTCCAGTCTGTTGGCCTTAGCGTTTATCTTTCTGCTATCGATTAACAAAGAGTATGGAGTGGGTCTTGATACACTAGATGCCTCCAACTAGTTAGTGTACGTTAGTCATGCACGCTCGTTGACAAAGCGAACGTTCTTACACCACCCGCCTCCCTCCATTAATAATCCTCTGTAGGGATTCTAGACCTAGTAATGCATTAAAGCGGTACCATTGGACATAACCAAACACACACAATAGTTATGGTGACGAACCCTATGCAGCAGCAGTAGATGAAGATGATGAGATGAAGACCAGTGCTTAGATTAGTTCATTCTCCAGTGTACCTTAATGGAAGTTAAACAAAAGAAATCTAGATTATTATGTGTGTATTTTAATTTATTTTAAATGAAATTAAGTAATAATGTATGTATCCAAACAAAGTTGAAAAAACAATTATATAAATTACCTTTATGTTGCCCCTGATCCCATCCTTAATCCCCAATCGCCCATTCCTCCTTACACCCTAAATAAATATATGTTTATTTAAATTAGGAAATTTCATTTGGTAAACCAAAAATCCAAATAAAAACGATGATTTACCCATTAAAAGAAATTGAAAATAAATCAACCAAAAACATGTTTCGAAAAAGTTTGCAAAAATGTTTGTTTATAAGGATTTTATTATTCAAAGTGAGCCACTGTGGTGTAATGGTTATTATGCATGTAACCCCAGGTTCAACTCCTGGTTCTAACATCTAACAATCGTTCAGTGGCGAGTTTCCACCTGTTACACTGCCGCTCATCTGCATAGGTTTGGAGTTTTTGAAACATTAAATGTTGGATTTCTCAATTTGTGTTATATGCACACCAAATTTTGTTCTGTCCATTGCGTGATTATATAGGGTGATACATCTAAAGATATTTTTTCAGAACGAAAAAAAATATAAAAATTTAAATCAAGTGTAGAATCTTTATTGCTAATTTGAAAGTACATTTTATGACATTTATTTTTTAAATATAATTTCCTTCAAATGTTGGCCGCAACTACGCCTCAGGGTTTCCATTCTAAGGGTCCAATTTTGGATGACTTGTTCGAGCATTTCGACTGGTATGGCTTAAATGACACGCGTAATGCTGGCTTCCAAAACCAGAATCGTAGCTGGTTTGTCAGCATAGGCTTTGGACTTTACGTAACCCCATAGAAAAATGTCTAAAGGTGTGATATCACTCGATCTAGGCGGCCAACTCACCTACCCAAAACGTGAAATTAGCTGCTTTTCGAAATGACCTCTCAATAGATCCATTGTTTGAGCAGCTGTATAGCAAGTGGCACCGTCATGTTAAAACCAAGTGTCGTCAAGATTACAAGATTCAATTTCAAATAGCATAAAGATCGATATCATAGCGCGATAGCGAGCACGGTTACGTTCCGGCCATCATCATATTTGAAAAATATGCACCGATGATTTCATCAGCTTATAAACCGCACCAAACCGTGGTTTTCTCTGAGTATAATGGCACCTCTAAAACCTTTTCTTGCTGCTCTTCGGCTGTTTCCACTACGGTCGCGTCCGCGTCCAAAAAACAATGAACGCGCGTTAAAGCCTATCCAAAAAACATAGGCAGTTAGGTATGGGAAAAAGTCGCGTTTCCGATAAGTTGCGTTTACTATAAATTCGATTATTTTTGCAATCGAAACCCACCCATACCTATTAATGGCAACATCGCAAATTGCACATCCCTATTAACACAGCTGTTTATCAGCATAAACATAAAGCGCTGCTGCTACTGCACATTTCCATAAGGCGCAATACCATTAGATCCTCATTTTCCACTGCGGTTAGCAAAACAATATCATTTAACTCCATGATAATGTCACAACACAAAAATATTAAAAGTTTTCGCACCGCAAAAAAAACAAATAAACACAAACAGCTGTTTGAACGCAAACGTGGACGCAAAACACAATGGAAACACCCTAAAAAATTTTCGAAAAATCGTGGACGCGACCGTAGTGGAAACAGCCTATAAATACGGCAATTTTGTTTATTGACTCTGCCGTTGAGCCAGAAATGGGCCTTATCCCTAAACAAAATTTTGGTCGAAAACAGCGGATCTTCCCGTTTCTCACGGAACGCTCATTTCCATAATACAGTTGCCAACATTTGAAGGTAATTATTTTCAAAAAATAAATGCCATAAAATGTCCTTTCAGATTACCAAAAAAGATTCCACACTTGATTGGAATTTTTATATATTTTTTTTTTTGTTCTGAAAAAATACCTCCAGAGGGATCACGCTATATATGTGACGCGCAAAATAGAAAGGGGCCTAAGGTTAAAAACCAGTTTTGTTCAGGAGAGCCATTTTAAAGATTAGGTCCCTTTCTATTTGCGCTTAGAATCGCCGACTTCACTTTCATAAAACGCGGATATCTCTGGAAGGGAACACTTTTGGGGCATGGGATCGGTCTCATTCGATGCTCAGATGTTGTCCACATCAAAACAAAAAAGTGAAAAGTTGATGAAAAGTTTTGTTCAGGAGAGCCATTTTAAAGATTAGGTCCCTTTCTATTTTTCTATTTGCGCTTAGAATCGCCGACTTCACTTTTATAAAACGCGCATATCCCTGGGAGGGAACAGAGATATGCGCGTCCACATCAAAAAAATGATTATTGATTATTTTTTCCCTTAGGTCCCTTTCTCTATGCTCTGTCACATATGTACACTCAACTGGGAGAAAAATCTAACGGTAAAAATCAACCGTTATTTTTTTGCATTGTGTTTAGCTTATTCTTCGGTAGAATCATAGCAACTTTTTGGCTCATCACAATAGTTTCGAAATCAAAACCTTTATTTTTTCTTAGTGAGCGATAGTCAAAGCATATTAATTTGTTGAATTATTCTTTTTGAAGTATTGTCATAATTTAATTAAAAAATGGGTTGAGGTAAATCATTGACGGACGAAGAAAAGGGCAAAACTAAAGCCCTTAGTGAATGTGGCCTAAATCATCGGTATATCGCAACAAAAATTGGACGAAGCCAAAATGTTGTCAGCAATTATTTACAGAATGAATCAGAATATGGAACAAAAATATGAAAGGAGGTGCATACAGAGCCACTACGAGCGCTGATAGGAGAGCCATCATCAGATCTGGAACTAACTCGCATGATTCTGCTTCAAAAATAAAGGAAAAAAATGTGCGTCAAGATAAATTCGAATTTAACTAGCGAAGACACCAACCACCAGTACTAACAGAGGTCTGCTAAGCCCGTAGCAGAGGTCTGTTAAGAGGTTAACATATCCCCGTTAAATAGTGAAAAATTCATAAAAACACATTTCTTTACGTGTTTTAACAAAATAAAAATAACCCAAAATAAAAACTAGACGTTTAGTTTACGAAGCCAAAATAAAAATTACTAAAATAAATTTCAAACTATATAATTATTGAGGTTTTCTGACCTATAATCATCTGGGGGCAGTAGTGCGTCCGACTGACGCCACATGGAACATTCTGGGCGTATAACACGCATATCACAGGAAAGCCCTTGGGAGTACTTTCCGATTCCATAATTACATTTATCAAAAATAATACCGAAATATGGAATTTTTGGGATTTTCTGTTAAAAAATCAAGCATAATATGGAGGGCAGTAAGTAGTGCGTCCGACTGACGCCACATGGAACATTCTGGGCGTATAGCACGCATATCACAGGAAAGCCCTTGGCGAGTACTTTCTGATCCCATTATTACATTTATCAAAAATCATACCGAAATATGGAATTTTTTGGATTTTCTGTTCCAAAATCAACCATTATATGGAGGGCAGTAAGTAGTGCGTCCGAGTGACACCACATGGAACATTCTGGGCGTATAACATGGATATCACAGGAAAGCCCTTGGCGAGTACTTTCTGATCCCATTATTATATTTATCAAAAATCATACCGAAATATGGAATTTTTTGGATTTTCTGTTCCAAAATCAAGCATAATATGGAGGGCAGTAAGTAGTGCGTCCGAGTGACGCCACATGGACCATTCTGGGCGTATAACATGGATATCGCAGGAAAGCCCTTGGCGAGTACTTTCTGATCCCATTATTACATTTATCAAAAATCATACCGAAATATGGAATTTTTTGGATTTTCTGTTCCAAAATCAACCATAATATGGAGGGCAGTAAGTAGTGCGTCCGAGTGACGCCACATGGACCATTCTGGGCGTATAACATGGATATCGCAGGAAAGCCCTTGGCGAGTACTTTCTGATCCCATTATTACATTTATCAAAAATCATACCGAAATATGGAATTTTTTGGATTTTCTGTTCCAAAATCAACCATAATATGGAGGGCAGTAAATAGTGCGTCTGAGTGACGCCACATGGAACATTCTGGGCGTATAACATGGATATCACAGAAAAGCCCTTGGCGAGTACTTTTCGATTCCATAATTACATTTATCAAAAATCATACCGAAATATGGAATTTTTTGGATTTTCTGTTCCAAAATCAAGCATAATATGGAGGGCAGTAAGTAGTGCGTCCGAGTGACGCCACATGGACCATTCTGGGCGTATAACATGGATATCGCAGGAAAGCCCTTGGCGAGTACTTTCTGATCCCATTATTACATTTATCAAAAATCATACCGAAATATGGAATTTTTTGGATTTTCTGTTCCAAAATCAACCATTATATGGAGGGCAGTAAGTAGTGCGTCCGAGTGACACCACATGGAACATTCTGGGCGTATAACATGGATATCACAGAAAAGCCCTTGGCGAGTACTTTCTGATCCCATTATTACATTTATCAAAAATCAGTATGCAGAAAAGAGTATGCACGGACTGGAGCACTGTTTTAATAAACGCAATTCTAAAAGTTTTTAACTGCTGCACTTTGGAGCAGTATATTTCTAACTGCTACTTACATTGTTCCAAAAATGAATAACCAAAAATGGTATTTATTCAGATTTGCTGCGCCCACTTCATTAGAATAGTAAAAAAAGATACAAGCTTGGTAAAAAACGACGAAAGCATACAATTGTTTTATCAAAAACAAATGTATCGAGCATTAAATATAAGCTATATCAATGACTTTTTTATCTGGCTAAGGTGTTTTTTTACTGTTCTACTAAATCCAACGATTACACCAATAGTGGTTGATTCACTAGAGGCATTAAAAGGATATAAAGATATTGATACGGCCGACGACACAATAAACAACAAGACATATGACCAAGCATCTTCGTTCAGCGCATCATACAGGAACAGCCCTTTTTATATTGAGGGAAGTCGTATACTTGAAGCAATTAAACAAGATATAGAAAACGTCGGAGAAAAAAATTTGTATTATTGTGAAGCATTTTGCGACATTCTTATTAAAAAATACGTCCCATATACACCATTGTGGACCAATTTGTGCGGAGTTTTCGTAGACAAGGCTAAAACAAGTATCGCAAATAGCCCGGCAGAGTCATATTTTAACATTTCAAAAAATATAACTCTTGAAGGCAAAAGAATCATCAGGCCTGCAGATTATATTAGAGCCTCTAAAATCTACGTCCAAGCGAAGGTGACTGAAGCTGAAAAAATATTATTAAGCTCTTTTATTCCCGACGCACCAGAGCCTAAAGCCGAAAAACATAAGCTAGACGAAGAAATATGGAAAAGAACACCGAAAAAGGCAAAGCTCACATTAAGGAAAGAAATGGATTTTCAACGGATGCTAAGACGATTGAGAGATTTGCCACGGGACATAAATCGAAAGCGGTACATCTTGCTTAAGTTTCAAGATATTTATAAAAATCTTCAAAGCCGAGTAATAAACCCGCCAACAATTGAATATTTAGAATTTAAAACATTGGACAAAAAACAGGAACTGTACTGCAGCATTATCGATATATTCATTGCTACATGTATTTTTAATTCTGGCGAAAGTGCATATTCTGGATGTTGTGAAGAAGGAACACAATTCTTTATGACTCAGTCGACTGTTGAATTAAATCTTCCAATGGATACATGCAGACATATTTTTATTCCAATATATGAGCCAGGGCACTTTACTCTAGTATACATAGATACGCAAAAAAATACGTTTTCTTATTTAAATCCAACAGGCGAAAATATGTCGGATATAGAAAAAAAACTTACAATTTTCAAAAAAAAATATAAATAATACATTAAAACCTACTATAATTGCTCATGCTTTGCAACATGACCGTTTCAACTGTGGAGTGTACGTATGCCAATTTGTTGATGCCATTATTAATAATAAAAATTTATTGGAAATAGACGATCCCAACGAGTATAGAGACACTATTAAATCTACACTTATTCAAAACTCAGACGATATGCATAACATATGTCTTCATTGTGGAATTTTGTGCATCGAAAATGTGTGCACAAAATGTCAACGGCCATCATGTGATGGATGCTTTATGTTTCATAATTTAAACATTGAAAAAATATATAATTTTGAGTGTAAATTTTGTTCAAATATACCAAATAATATATATTGCTAGTCATATATATATATATCTTGTTTTAAAACTTATAAGGTACATAAAAGTTTGAAATATTGTATTGGTTACGAAAATTCAATTTTAGATAAATGTAATTATGGAATCGAAAAGTACTCGCCAAGGGCTTTTCTGTGATATCCATGTTATACGCCCAGAATGGTCCATGTGGCGTCACTCGGACGCACTACTTACTGCCCTCCATATTATGGTTGATTTTGGAACAGAAAGTCCAAAAAATTCCATATTTCGGTATGATTTTTGATAAATGTAATAATGGGATCAGAAAGTACTCGCCAAGGGCTTTCCTGTGATATCCATGTTATACGCCCAGAATGGTGCATGTGGAGTCACTCGGACGCACTACTTACAGCCCTCCATATTATGGTTGATTTTGGAACAGAAAATCCCAAAAATTCCATATTTCGGTATTATTTTTGATAAATGTAATTATGGAATCGGAAAGTACTCGCCAAGGGCTTTCCTGTGATATGCGTGTTATACGCCCAGAATGTTCCATGTGGCGTCAGTCGGACGCACTACTGCCCTCCAGATGATTATAGGTCAGAAAACCCCAATAATTATATATTTTGAAATTTATTTTAGTAATTTTTATTTTGGCTTCGTAAACTACACGCCTAGTTTTTATTTTGATTTATTTTTTTTTTGTTAAAACACGTAAAGAAATGTGTTTTTATGAATTTTTCACTATTTAACTGGAATTTGTTAACCTCTTAACAGACCTCCGCTACGGGCTTAGCAGACCTCTGTTAGTACTGGTGGTTGGTGTCTCCGCTAGTTAAATTCGAATTTATCTTAACGCACATAGGAAAAAACTGGTGTAAGTTTTTGTCTGGCTACAGTAAAACGTGTTATTCGCGGTGCCAGTCACTTAAAACGACTAAAACTTATGAAAAAGCCACCACTTAACAGCACTCGCAAGGAAGCACGACTTCACATTTGTCGTCAGCATATGACCTGGAATAAAGAATGGCAAAGTGTAGTATTTTCTGATGAAAAAAATTAATTTAGATGGTCCGGATGGATATAACTACTACTTCCATGATTTGCGAAAGTAAGAACATCATTTGGCTCGTCATCATAGTTGTGAAGGTGGTGTGATGGTGTGGGGAGCCATTTTCTATTATGGAACTTATGAGCAGCAGTTTCTGACATCTAGAATGAATGTGAATAGCTACCAAGCCGTAATTGAGGAGGCTTTTTCGTAATTCTCTAACATTTTTGGATCCATAACGTGGACTTATCAGCATGATAATGCTCCCATTCATACTGCGCGGGTCGTAAGACAGTGGATTAGGAGCCAAAATGTGCCATTATTTGAGTGGTCGCCATATTCCCCAGACCTGAATATTATTGAAAACGTGTGGGGGAATGCTGTCACGAAAAGTATACGAGTCCGGTAGACAATTTAGAATAACGAGTACTTAATACGTGGTATAAAAACAGCTTGGGCTGAAATTTCACTTCAATATATCCAAAAAATTATATGATTCAATTTCAAATCAAATTTATGAAGTAATTTCAAACAAGGGCGGGAGTACCCATTATTAATTATGTTCAAAATATTTCTAATTATTATGTTTGTAAGTGAAAATATGAATAAACATTTTATTTTTATTTTGCTTTATGACCAATTTTGATATTTTTATATATATTTGATTTTGTCGGGCTATTTGGTCAAATTATTATTATTATTATGATGAAAATAAACTAATTTATTTCATTTTTCACTCAACGTTTCGTTGGCTTATTTCCAACTTCTTCGGGAGTTGTGTTTTATTAAAAATCCTAAAAGAACAAATTCTATCAAAAAACGAGAAAATTTTTATGTTTTTATTAATTTTTTTGCTCCTGAACCTATTCTGATGACCCCAAAAAAAACTTCATTTTTCAGCGAGTTACCAAATCTGTGTTTTTTCCGAATAATCCTAAAATTAAATAAAAAAAAATTTTCTTTAGGCAAGTCCAATAGGCTAGTCTATAAACGACATAATTTTAAAAAAAATTCATTTCACTACTTCTTGAAATAATATAATTTGAACACAAAACGATTACTGAACCTATTAAGATGAGCGGGAGTGTAAGTCCCCAATCACAGCAGGTATGGGAATCCCCTTACCACTCTCGCTAACAAACTGAGAGTTACCTGTTGTAAATGGGGACTAAATATCTGCGACTTTACGAGCAAGATATTAATCGCTATGGTATGTAAAACCTTATGTATAGAATACATTAGCCGTTCGGAGCCGGCGTTAAATAGTAGGTTCGGTCAGCGAGTAAGATTTATAATCAGGGCTGTCTGTCATAGAAACCATGTCGGTTTTGCTAATTGTCGTTTTTGCAAACCAATGTTGGTTTCATTTGGTGTTATGAAACCAAGTTAGTTTTGTTCATTTCGAATGTAAATAAAACCAATGTTCGAATCGGCTGTTGCTTCAAATTCAATTGGACCTTAAAGGTCCAATTTGTCTTGTCGGTGGAGGTAGGCAATCAGCTATTTCAGTTGAGGTTGCATGTGTTAGAGGGAGATAACTATAGTTTGACGGTTGACGACCGTAGACTTCTGCAGGTTGCAGAATCAACCGTCCACCGTCAAGACTAATTGAACCTTTAAGGTCCATTTAGTCTTGACGGTTGACGGTAGGCAATCAGCTATTTCAGTTGGGGGACGCATTTTGCATGTGTTAGAGGGAGATAACTACAGTTTGACGGTTGACGACGGTAGACTTCTGCAAGTTGCCGAATCAAGCGTCCACCGTCAAGACTAATTGGACCTTTCTGCAGAAATCAATCCGCCAAAGCTGATGAAAAACACCCACACCGCCAATAATTTCCTTTCGGCTTGAGACTCCGGTCAACAGCTTACTGATTCAAAAGAAATTTTCTTGGAAAAAAAAACAAATGTTGTTGAGGTGAATGGCCCTTGCAGAAAAGTGATTGTTTCGAGATAATCCGGTACATAGATCCGACAGTCGTGAGAGTGGAGAGAGGTTTTCTCAGCTTATATTTAGTTTAGTAACAACTCTCGCGCGGACACCAAATTTTGCACCATTGATAGAACTTTTGATTCTAAGCAGAAAATATTAAATAAAAACATCCCATAGTTTCCGAGATATGGGCCTCGAAAGTTCAGACGAATAATTAAGATATTAAGCCATATCTGTGAAACTTTTATTATTAAACAATATGGGTATCGTTGGAAAACTTATTACAACGTCAATCCAGTGATACATACATGTATTCGATCTGTTAACCCATTAAGAAGCGGTAGCAACATTTTTATTTTTCACGATCTTTTTCTAAAAATGCCTCATAACTGAAAAAATGCTTATTTTTAAGTATGTATGTATTTATCGATCTAGTTAATAGCCAACATATTAACCTTTCATTTAACTCATTTTTGACGTTTTAACTCTTCTAGAAAAGGAGATAAAGCTCTGTATTAAAAAAAAAATAAAAATTATTTGAAAAAAATCGCGCAATTTTTTCAAATAATTTTTCGCCAGCGGCGCATTTTTCAGCTTACATCACTCTTCCTTACCTCCAAATCCATCAGCAACTTTTTCTAGTGTTACAAGCCTCAGATGATAGCATTTTGGGCAGAAATATTTTCCCTCTTTTGGTATTAAGCCTTAGTCCCTTAATATATTAATTGTTCGAGCAGGGATGGCCCCTCTGACTTTTCGCAATTCCCTATTGTTTTTTATATTCATTTTACTACACTTTACGTTTCGAACGAGTTTTCTAGGATGATACTTATGTTGCCATATTGTTAGAAAATGACAAGACTGATAATTCTATATCGAAAAAAGATCGATGTACATTTTTTTGTGGAAATTTTGTCCAAATTTTGAGCAAAAACTGAAACTAAAATGACAATATCTCCGGCATTTAAATGGTTAAATTCCAAATCAAAGTACCCAATAAAAGTTTAAAGTGTTGGCAACAAACTACTAGAAAGAAATTATTGCCTTTAACTAGGCAGTTTTCCGAGTTTTGAGTTTTACAAAATGACCCCCAGCCCACTATGTGTGAAATGATTCATTAAATTTAAATACCGTTTGAAAGGTATTGTCATAAGCAGCGATACACATATCGCCTAGGTCAGATTCCAAATGTCGCACATAAATCCACTTGCACGTCTGAAATTAAGGGTCTCGTAAGTCGGAAAATATAGGTTGCCGCCGACTTTTTTTTGTTAAGCTTATTCGTTTTTAATACTTTTTTTTGTTTTTTTTTGAGAATTGTTACTAAACTAGATTTGCTCCCTTTAAATGCTTATTTTTCTTCAATGTACCCATGGTGCAATAAAGAAGACGTTGTCAGCTGACTCACAATTTTTTCTCGTATAAATTTAAACTGTCAAACATGGTACAATAAACAAGGTATAGTCACTAGGCCAACAACAAGCAAACGGTTCGCTAAGCTGTCAAAGTCACTTGTCAAAAATAAATTTTTGTGAATGCTTGATGGTATTGACATTAGCCCAACAACAAATAAACAGTTTGCTGTACTGTCAAAGTAACATGAAAGAAAATGTCAAAAATACATTTTTGTGAATGCTTAATGAGTATTGTGAATGTTTGATAGAGAAATTTAGCCTTACAAAATTCAACAATTGCCTTTGTAAAATTTCAGTTTAAATTTCTACAAGAAAAAGTGTAAATCAACTCTCTACCTTGTACATTGTATCATGCTGTGAAATTTGAAATTTCACAAAGACAATTATTGACGTTTGTAAAGCTTTATTCCTAAATCAAACATTCACAATACTCATCAAGCATTCACAAAAATGTATTTTTGACATTTTCTTTCAAGTTACTTTGGCAGTACTGCGAACTGTGTATTTGTTGTTGGACTAATGGCAATACCTCGTTTATTGTACCATAAGTGTACCAACCGTTCTAGGAATTGAGTAACTAAGTTCCCATCGTAGCTTATAAGCCTTTCCAGACTGACAAAACTAGAAGTTTTCCTTCTCACTTCCCTAAAAATAACAAAATAAATTTGCCAACTATTTGTCAAATTTGAATTTTTAAAAATGCGTGGAAAACTGCTTATTTTCGCTTAATAAAATATCGTGCTCGGTTCCTTCATATACAGGCCTGTCACAGAAATCAATCGGAATGATTTTAATTCCGTACTTACCATTCCGTTCGGTTTTGTTGTACCTTCTTCAGATTCCGATCGATTTACGTAATTCCAAAAATTTTAAAAACCCTGGTTATTCTAACTACCTATGGCAACTCTATGCATTTGAGAAAACAAAAACCATATGATTTAAGTAAACAAACGAAGTCAAGAAAAATTGTTTTACATAATTGTTTAAGTTCCTTTACTTTATAAAGGGCTTCCAAAATATTGCACAGCCTATTTAATTTTTCATTTTGTTTTCGCATATCATCGCGCTGTTCTTCCATAAGGTGGACAATATTTTTCACTTTGTTGTCGACCAATTTTTTCCAAGTGTTTATTTTCTTCTACTGAAAGACTGCTCAATTCCGAGTTGGATGGAGAACGAGATATGTGGCGCTTGGGAGTAGGAGATGGTGTGCGGGAAAGACGTCTCTTTGTAGCTGATGGTGTTACACTTCGCTTTCTTGCCAAATCATTTTCTTTTTCCTAGCACTGTCAGATGTTGAGGGAGTAAAATCAAGATCTTCGTCGTTTTCTTTGTCGGATTCACAAATGTACTCGATCAGATCCGCTTCTCCAAATCTTTTGGCGCCAGCAACGCCTTCTACACTTCTCTGCATTCCGGAGACTCTAACAACAGCTTCCTCAACCTCGGACAATACATATTTGTTGTGGCACAGTTTTGCCAGTCCGTCCAGGTTTTGTTCCATCCATGACAATCTTTGCGTGGTGGTCCAAAAGAACTCAATTTTTCTGCTAATTCTATCCAAAGCGCTTCTACAACCACACGATCTCCCTTCAGGAATCCTCTGGATATATCATTGTGGCACTCCATGAACTCGACAAACATTTTATCATGAGCACAGTTTCTATGCTTTTCCCTAAAATATTTGTTTGTAAATGTAAATATTGGGAACAAACTTATAAAGTACTCACATTTCTTATTTGTTTTATTTTCGCCAGCCAGAATATTACACGCCACAACAAAAGACGATCACAAACAATACAAATTACAGATTAATTTTCCAACGTTTTTTTTAGGGTTTAGTTTATTTCGTTCAAGGCAATTATTTGGCTTGTATTATTGTCTTAGTACTATTGAAAATATAAAAGATTTATTAAAATAAATGTTAACTAATCAAAAATTTAACGTAATTAAATTTTACAACAATCTTTATTCAGAAAAAGTACTTTTTATCAAAGTTTTTTGTGTTTATGGAACTAAAAATATCAATTCCGAACACATAATCAAAAGTGGTTTCATTCCGACCAAATCTTTCGGAATTATTTTTCTGGAGAAGCAAAATACGGAATTGAAACCACTTTCGATCGGAATTGTGTTCTGTGACATGCCTGATTATAGCGGTGGGTGTCATGTTTGATTTATATTAAGTAAAAAAATAAGTGTGGAAACTCTAACTCGATTATTCAGCGACATGGCCAGTTACACGTCTCTTTAGCAAGTTGAGGCCAACTAGCATGCTAAGCGACTAACTTCCACACAAATTCTAGTTTAGTAACCTGTAAAGAACACAGCTATGGCAATTCCGATTGTTTCTGCCAGTTAGACAGCTGTGATATTTTCGTTGTTAATTTTTTTATTAATAACTAGAGGCAATCTACATTAAATATTTAATAAAAACATGGCATTTTGCCAGTGACTGACGAAATACAACGAGATTAAAATTATGTCGATTTCCTTTTATAAGAAAATGGCGTATTATGGATATCATTTCTTTTCTCTATTGACAAGTATTTCGAAGCCATTGACATATGCATCAAAATCTTAAATAAAGAGTTGTCCAACCATAATGCACGATGTTAATTATAAGTCACACCTTAAAGTCAAGTTTTCTGCGTAACTTAATTTGACATTTCTTTGTTTGCGTATTTGACAAATTTAACCATGGAGAGGTATACGATTGAACGCGGTAAGACTGTTGAAGTCTTTTACGAAAACGTGCGTTCAAATCAAAGCGTATTTGGAGACCTTTGAGTTTTTTTTTTTTGGGTAGCATTATTGACCAAATGTGTCTACAATCGGCTGAATTGTGTCCAAATTTTAGCAAACCGGGTATGTAGGAAAAGTAAAAACACCTGCACATGCTCGCTCAATTCGTTCTACCATCAGGTCGTACTTCTTCGAAAATAAGGTCGGCCAACCAGTTACCGTGAATGTTGTTTCATTTGCCACAGCGCGAACGAAGCAATGGCTCTTTTGCGCGAGAAATTCACGTCGTGGCGATATTAATTGGCCTCCACGATCATGTGATTTGACACCCTTGAACTTCTTTCTTTGGAGATACATGTATAAAAAATGTACGTCAATAAGACAAGACCAATTAAAGGGCGAAAGGATGAGATAATTCTGCACTTTAACGACATTGAACCTTCATAATGTGTCAAGTTATTGAAAATATGGACCATAGGATAGTGATATGACTCTGAAGTCGTGGCGAGTGTTTTGCTATTTTGATAATAAAAAGTATTAAGATAATTTTCTGAAATCTTTTTGTTTGTGCGTTTTTGTTGAACCACTCCTTGAAACATCATAAAATACTAGAAATATTGCAGTATAAATTAATATAATCCAAAACCAGATGACAGAAATAAGCCATAATCAAAAGGTGAAGGACAAATATAAAGAAAAACATTACTCTGTACTTGAACAATAAATATTCATGGTACAATAAACGATTTATAAAGTGCGTTCGTTTACTTGCAATTTTGAACAAATTTGAGCAAATTTTTACTGGATCGAGTTCATTTACACAAAATGTCCAGTAAATGAGAGCCAGCGAGAACAAATTTTGACAGTTCGATGTTAGAGAGTTTGCAAATTTTGGTTGGGGAAATTTTAGCCAACCAAAAATTGCAAGATAGAACAGATGTTTGAAATCAGTTGTTTTATGTAAACAAATGAAAGTAAAAATTGGAATATTTTTTGTATTTAATATATGTGACGCGCAAAATGGAAAGGGACCTAAGGTTAAAAACCAGTTTTGTCCAGGAGAGCCATTTTAAAGATTAGGCCCCTTTCTATTTGCGCTTAGAATCGTCGACTTCACTTTCATAAAACGCGCATATCTCTGGGAGGGAACACTTATGGGGCATGGGATCGGTCTCATACGATGCTCAGATGTTGTCCACATCAAAAAAAAAAAGTGAAAAGTTTTGTTCAGGAGAGCCATTTTAAGGATTAGGTCCCTTTCTATTTGCGCTTAGAATCGTCGACTTCACTTTCATAAAACGCGCATATCTTTGGGAGGGAACACTTTTGGGGCATGGGATCGGTCCCATTCGATGCTCAGATGTTGTCCACATCAAAAAAAAGAAAAAAGAAAAAAAAAATGAAAATTGATTTTATTACCCTTAGGTCCCTTTCTCTATGCGCTGTCACATATATGTTAATCACTGAAATTAGTAAGAAAAAAAATTTAATTTGCTCATTTTTTTGTTACAAATCTTTTCACTTTAAAATAAAATGAAATGCAAACAGTAAACAAAATCAGCTGTTTCATTGCAAATTTCATTGCTGATCGTTTACTTTTCTTGCAAATTTTAATAAAGACAGTAAAATTGGCCTTACGCTCTCAAAAGTAGAAACTTGCAAATGTTCACTGGGAAAGTAAACAAACACACTTATAGTCACTAGCCCAACAACAAATAAACAATTTGGTAAACTGCCAAAGTCACTTGTCCCAATGCTTGACGATTATTGTGAATGTTTGCTACTGAAACTAAGCCTTGCAAACTTCAGTAATTGCCTTTGTCAAATTTGACAGTTTAAATTTCTATGTCATGGAAGATATGTTAAACGTTTTTCAACTGCTTGGCAAAATGTTTTATAGTCATTTAGTGATCATTCAAAATCTCTGCTGAAACATCTTGTCTATTGACACTTTATGTAACATCGGCCATTTGCCGCTGGAAAAATGAACGCCGTTGCATGATGAAAAAATATCGGCTCAATTCTCTGCTACGAACCGCCAACCAAAACACAAATTAAAGCAAACAAAAACAAAAGATTAATGCATTGAAAAAGTTTAAAAAGAATTATGCAGAGACCAAGACGAACTTCTGAATTCCACGATGATCCTGGAGGACTTTGTCGACAATCGAGGTAAGGTTACTAGCAGCATTGAATTTGTGCAAGAGTTAAATGCGGGAAACAGAGATTAAGAATTTTCCTGAAAAAATGAAAGTGAAGGTTGGAGCAGGAATAGTGAAAAGATTTTTACAGAAAAGACAACCTTTCCTTTTTAAAGGATACGCCAAAGTGATGGTATTTTATGGCGTCTATCGGAAATTTGTAAAGAAAATACGATATCGTCTGCAGGATGTGTCAGGTTAAAAGGCCGGACTTTGTTTCTAGAGCTAGTGGTATGTGGTCGGACACACTGCTGGTATCTGGCGCGGAGTCAGTTCGTATGACTTAACCATCTGCAACAAGCAGGGTGAGCCATTCAAAATATGAATCAGCTGTAAAAGAAGTACTGATTTTTTTTTAAATTTCTGGTTTTATTGGAAAGGTTAAACTTTGTCATTTAATAATGGGACACAATAACATTCATATGACTACCACAACTGACTCGGCAGTACCTCACCCAATCAACACAATTTTCCTGTAGTTCATTTTTGATTGTTTCGGGTCGAATCTCTTTAATGTCAACTTCGATTTCATGTTTCTACGCTGGAATTGTCTCTGAAAGCTTTGCATTTATATTTAATGGCTCCACACAGAAATTAATCCAAATGGCTCATATCACAGCTCTAAGGCAGTCAATTGACATCACAATTTCGGCTGATTATTCGATTTTCGAAAACTGTGCGCAAAATATATATAGTTGCGTTGACTATATGAAATGTGGCTCAGTCATGTTGAAACCAAATGTCAATTTCTTTAATTTTTGGAAAGAAAAATTCGTTAAGCATGGCTCGGCAACGCCCACCGTTAAGGGTAACGGCAGCTCCTTGCTCATTTGCAAAGAAAAATGACCCAATAATGCCGCCAGTGCAATATCCCCACCAAACAGTGCTTCGTTGTAGATGCCTTCTCAATAGTCACATGTCGGTTCTCTGAACCTCATATATGGCAATTTTGCTTATTGGCATTACTAGCGAGATGAAAATGAGCTTCATCTGAAAACACGTTTTTTCAGTAAAATTCATCAGTAAAATCAGTAAAATCTTCTGCCAAACAAATAAACTTTGTAAGCCTTTGTAAGCATTTTCCACGTAGATTTCGAACAGTAAGCGCTGAAGACTCATTACTTTAGAAGTAACTTTTAAATGATTTCCAATTTTGTTTGAGCATATACGAGGGTTGCTATATACTTATATATATCTAGCCTAGGTAAGACTAAGTGTTGCCTGGCGCCATCTGACATTTCCATTGGAAAGTTTGACGTACTCAGAACGTTTTGACGTACGGCCATCATTTGTGTTGTTTACAGTGACTTGAAAAAACCAATTTGGCAAAAAAAAAATGGAATTAACTCGTGAACATTTTCGTGCGATCATTTTTCACAACTTTCGACGTGGATTATCACGACAAGAGTGCATCGATGAACTTAAATCTTTGTATGGCGATGAAGCACCATCCTATAGCACTGTGAAAAAATGGGTTAATGAATTCAATCGTGGCCGACGCTCGCTCAAAGACGAAGGTCTTCCAAATACGGACGTTGTGCCAGAGAAAATTGATGCCGTGCGTGAACTGATAATGCAAGATCGTCACGTGACATACCGTAAGATAGAGGCATCCTTGGGCATTTCTTCCAGCATAAATTCGTATATTGCATGAACATCTGGCGGGATCTCGTTGGATTCCGCACAATTTGACAATCGCTCAAAAAAAAGGCTTGTTTCGATTGGTGCAAGGAAATTTTGAAGAAATGCGATCGCGTTGCTTTAAAAGACGTTTATAAGAACGTCACAGGTGACGAATTACATGGATCTATGCGTATGAGCCCGAAACAAAACAGCAATCGACCGTGTGGGCCTTCGAAGACGAGCCAAATCCAACGAAAGTTTTTCGTGGTTCGATGCAAATGGTCGCCTGTTTCTTCGGTAAAACTGGTCATACTTGCAATAAACACAAAAAAACACTTGCAAAATTATAATGAGTTTAACAATCTTTTTAAAAAACAACACAGGGGAAAGACCCACTTAATGTGAACATTCGTAATGAGTGACAAAACACGACTTACTTAATTTTAATAAGACTGTTGACGAAAAAACTATTAGATGTGCACCCACTTCAAGTAATGTTCAATCATATTTGACTTGAGTTGCTTGAAATCAGGATTGGTTCGGAATTTGAATTTTAGCGAATATTAGATTTTCAGGGACAGAAAATAAACATCCATAAGAATATAAATTGAATTACAAATTATAATCGTTAATGGCAAAAAAATAATTGATTATTATTTTTTACTATGGACTGGTTTTACTAAATAAATAATTAATATTTTCGAAAAAAAAATTGAGAAAATTTCAATTGAAAGTAGTGCTAGGGACAACCAGGGTAGGAAAAAACACCTTGGTAGGAAATTTTTTGAAAAAATTTTTAATTTTTTTAAAAAACAATTTTAAAGACTTTAAAGGTCCTATAAAGATTTATTGTATAGTAAAAAATAAAGTATAATATATTTTATTTTTCCCGCTTGAAACAGCCAAGGACAGCAAAGTGGCCCATTATCTCAGAATCAACCATATAAAATAAAATAATCCTATTTTTTTCTAATAAAAAGAGGAAAAAACCTGATGGTAGCATATAAGTGATAATCAAGAAACCCTGGAAAAACATATAAAGAAAATCTTTACTCTGTACTTGAACGAAAATGTTCCATTATATGTTTACGAAATGCCAAGGAAGACAAATTAAACATTTTTAAGCTGATTGGCATGTTAAATAGTCGGGCTACTCTTACGAGGAATAATCGATCCATAATATACTTATAAATAGCGCATAACTCTATGAAACAGATTGTCCTCCATGCACTTATTTCCGCTCTAGAGCAATTTTCCCCAAATTTCATATTCCAAGTGAAGAATTCAATATTCTGAAAATCATTTCAGACAAACGGCCTTCTAGCGATAGTAGCCAGTACCAGTAGCAATAGTCTGGCAGTAGTCCGATTGATGAAAGTATTTCCAGTTGTCCTCCATGGACGCACTTAGATCCGCTCTAAATCAAATCATGCAATTCTGTTTTAAGTTCACAATTCTAATTTAAGTTCACTGTGCGCACACTGCTGTCTCGTCAAAGAGTGACGATAAATTCGAATTTTATTTTTTTAACCCACTGGGGACCGGGGATTTTTTGCGATTTTGAAAGTTAAATTCGAATTTATCTTCACTCACATAAAATTAGAAACCGAGTGCAGCAAGACATTTTCTAAAGACTTGATTTTTTTTTGCAACTGGTTTACCTATTGCGTTTTTGCTAGCCCGTCTTAGTTATCGAGGCTTCAACTAAAACAACACTCTAGACACGTTCCGCTTTTGGAGGTAGGTCTGGTCCTATACTTGCTCCATCCTAAAAAAATCTATCCTTGCAGGAAAATCTGTTTTAGTTTTTGGGCTTTAGAACTACAGTTCAAAAGGTTTTCTTTTTTTCGCATTCTACTAATAGGCTAGCAAGCCACTCTTATAAGGAAATATATCGGAGTAATTTTTTTTTAAATTAACTTTCTCACTTGTTAACAATTTTTTAATTTTGTTTTAGGACGCGAACCATTGCGCCATCTCCGAGTGGAGGAGGAGGAACAGCATCTAAATTTTCAGCACGGTAACTTCAATTGCAACATTAAAACCTACAATAAGTCCTTATTAACTTCCCACCTCACTTATAGGCCAAGTCGTATAGCCACGCGGGCTCGCTCCACATCCCTGGATCGTGGCGGACCAAGCAATAATGCCTTTTTGACCGTGCCGGGACCTGTGTCCACACAACGCGGAGTCACACCGCAAAAGACACCGATGTCAGCGAAAATGAATACGCAACGAGTTCTCTTTACGGCAGAAAAAAATCGTGGTGCAGGCACCACCAACAATGTAGCTCTGCACAATGACAAAAAGTGGGTACAGGAACAGACTCAGCGTATAACCGAGTATCTGCTAAGTCAGTCGACTATTGGCGGTTTTAGCTCGGAATTTCTGCAACGAGGTTTGCGTCAAATATCCATCAAACAGTTTGTGGCCATTGTGAATTTTTTCCTGGGCCACATATGGGGCAAACGTTATGTGGTCGGCAACAATCATGTCGATGATATCATACAAATTCTGCAGAAACTGCAATACCCACATTCGGTAAACAAATCATGGCTGAAAACTCCGAATACCCAGCATTCCTTTGGCAACGTTGTGGTGCTGTTCGATTATTTCATGGACTTTGTGCCGCCATTTATGGGTGAGGACGTTACGCCTCAATTCGCCGACTATTTTGATTTGCAGGAGCCGCAGGAGATTAATGCATCTCGCCTGACCGATGATTTGTACCAAATACCCGATCTAGAGTTTCAGCGTGAGTTGCTTCAGAACACGGAGGAGGGCTTCATGCTCTGGGATAAACGAATGGATGATGAATTCATCTGTTTGGAACAGGAAACATGCAATCTGCTTATAAAGAAATCGTGCAACTTTGAAGATGCGGCGGCCATTGATGGAGAAATTGAAAAGTTAAGGGGTATCCTTAAGTCTTTGCAAGATCAAAGCCCCAAGGAGGACAAAGAACTGGTACGATTGAAATCTAAACTTACTGAAGAATTCGATTTTCTATGTGCTGACATGAAGCAGTTAAACGAAGAGTACCACAATAAGAAACGTGAACTTAAACAGTTGACCAGAGACAAGATCGAAGTAATCAACGAGGTGGACACGTTGGAAAATGAAGTCGCCACATTACAGGCAGCCATAAATAAGCAGGTGTGTACGGTCGAACAACGCAACCAATTAATGTCCGAGCAAAAGCAACTGGAACATATGCTGGCCATTGAGGAGCGCACCTTGCGTGACCTGGAATCACGTAATCACAATCAGCAAGTTTTATATGCCAGAGTGCTCAAGCAATTCACCGATCGAGTGGAATCCTTCAATGCTTTCATGAGAGATATAGCCTTTTCCGATGCACCCGAAATGAAAACAATGTCCTCAGAAGATCTACAATTGCCCTTGCGCCCAGATGAAGCCCAACTGCAGAAATTGATTCCACTCCTGGTGCACATCAAGGAAGCGACTCAGCAAAGTATAAATACCAATAAAGAGAAAACAACAGCAATACAACAGCAAGCCAAGGCAATAATAGATGAAGTCGACACCAAACTGGAAACAAAGTTGAATTCTTTGCGATCCCAGAACTCGCAGTCTTCGGCAAGCTTAGAAATGTTAAGTCAACATCTTAAGGAGGAGGTGGTGAATTTAAATGTGAAAACCCAGAAAATGCAAAACGAACTATTCACAGCTGAGAAATGTATCGAACAATTAGAAGAAATGATCGAAGAAAAGCGAGAACAATTAGAAGCCTTGAAGGTCGACAACGAGTCCACCATGCAACAGGCTGAAGAGAGGCACGAGCATTACCTAGCTCAGAGGCGGGCCTTCTTGCAAGCCTATGATGATCTGCTGCAACAAACATTGCCAAGTGATGTGCTAAAAGAGTTATCCGAACGGGTGGAGCTTCAGCAAAAGCAACTGGAAGAATTGCAAAAAGAGTTCGAAGAAGAAGTCGACAATTGAGGATGTTTCTCGTGTCATAAATTGTTCAATCTTTTACTTTTATCATATTTATTAATAACTATTGAATGTGTTGATATTTAATACAAATAGAATAAAATTGTTCTTTAATCGATTTCTAAAAATGCGAAATGGGACATTTGAATTTATTAATTGAAAGATTCATTTTTTTTAATTAATAATTTTCCTTAAGTAAATTTGTTTACTTTTTGTTGGTTGTGAATTGGTGGCAGTAATTCAGCGATAAAACTGTCCAACAGCGTTTTAGGAACTAGAGTCGAGACCTTACAATTGAAAGGGCAAGTTGAGTAGATAGTTTTTGTAGAACAAACTTATAGTCCAGTGGGTCAAAGTTTTAATTTTTTGGTCGGAGAGCGTTATGTTAGAGGAAAAAATGGCGGTAAGGTAATGTCTGAGAGAATTCTTATCGTCAGAATTCTATAGTGAAATTTTATGAGGATTATTTTTGTAGAAGATCTTAACCCTCTAAGTCCTCTTCTTATGGGTTAATTTAATCCTTTTTTCGGGAAAACCAAAAAAAGTCCTTTAAAAAAGGATATTTAAAAATCAAAATATTTTACAAAATTGTTTGCCGGAAAATTTCAGTAGGGGTCACTGAAGACACCAAAGTTGTAAATAAAAACCTTTATGCTTAGTCAGCCAAATTATTCGCCAGGACACGACATTTGGAGGAACATTTGTGTGGAAGGTATGCGAAGCCATGGCCCTATATTATCCACGCCTTTAGGAGTTCGTAAGCATCGCAAAAAAATACTCTGTGCCGAATTTCATCAAAATCGCATAATAAATGTGGCTTCGAGAGCGTCAGGACCTAAAATCTGGAGTGAGGTTTGTGTGGGGGCTATATGAAAGGATAACCCGATATGATCCTGCTAATTAACAATTTATTGGCATTTGTGGAGGTTTAAGACAACAAATGTGTTTTTGAGAGTTGCTTTATCGAATTAAGGAAAATTCGATTAACCAAGGTGTTTTAGTTGTTAAAACATTTTATCAAAATCAATCATCGATTACTGTAACGATGAGAAAGTTGCGTGAAATTTTTGGGAGAAACAACGTGCCAACAAAACGCTCTAGTTATCGTGTATTAAATGATTTAGAAAGAGGGTCTGTAGCTAATAGGCCCAAGCATGGACCACAACGTACTGCAAGATCGGCTGAAAACATTACTGCTGCTCAAGAAAGCGTTCAAAATAATTCATCAAACTTAATTCGACCTCGTGATCAGGAGCTTGGCCTTCAAAGAACAACTTTGGCCACAATTTTGCACAATGATTTGCAGTTGTTTCCATTTAAGATTCAGTTGACTCAAGAGCTTCTTCCACAAGACCATTTACGCCGCCGTAGATATAACAGTTGGATGTTAGTTTTTTTTCATAGAAATGGAATTGATAGCAACGGCGCTTTTGTTGGAAGGGTATGTATGACAACGTGGACCAGTACGCAGAGTCAAAGCACAAACTCCGTCAGCTATATAACAACTTAGAAAGACGTAACTACGTTCGTAATGTAGAATAACCACAATCGAAAGAAAAACGTAAGCGGAGCGGAATGCAGAATATCAGAGTTGCCAAAACGGAGAAAATCCGAACGTAATCGAAACGCAGAATAAGGGAGAAAATCAGTTTCGATATTAAAAAAAAATACTAATCAATAATTATTGATTAATTATAAAAAAAAATTTTACCTTGATTTTTGAATTCAGCAGATGGAAATACATTAGAAAAGTCACCTCTCATCAAATGTACATGGAAAAAATTTTATTTTGTAAAGTAGTGTAATTAATGTCTTAGAGTAGAACCACAACATTGCGGTAGCGGTTGTCAAATAGTGTATATGTGACGTGCAAAATAGAAAGGGACCTAAGGGTAAAAACCAGTTTTGTTCAGGAGAGCCATTTTAAAGATTTAAATACGTGTATCTTTGGTGTACCATCACTTTCATAAAACGCGCATATCTCTGGAAGGGAACACTTTTGGGGCATGGGATCGGTCTCTTTCGATGATCAGATGTTGTCCACATCAAAATTGATTTTTTTACCCTTAGGTCCCTTTCTCTATGCGCACTGAACTAAATGTTCTTCTATTTTCCTTGCGGATTCTCTTGCGCTGTCAATTTTTGCTCCTGCCTCTCTCTATGTGTTGCCATACATTCATGTTTTTTGTAAACAAAAAACGTATGGGCTAATACTTTTTGTGCATATTTGCAGTAAGAAGAAGAAATCATAAATTTTAAAAGTATTTGCGGGAAAGCCGATTTAAAAAACAATGGACCAAAACAAGAAAATTATAATAAAAGTAAAAGAATTTGATTGCTCATGCAATTTACTAATTACCTTTTCAAAATAATTCTTGTTTAGTTTGCAAATAAATTAACGGTAACTTTTCAAAATCACTCAAGGCCAAAAAATAAATAAAAACAGCTGAGAAATGAAAACAAAAACCGTTGCCGCACCCGTCGTCATTTTATTTACATTTTCTTGCCACACCGGTTTCCGTCGCCGCAGCCTTCTGTTTCTACTCTTACTGCTTATAATCGAATGAAATACTCATACAGGGTGTCCGCCGGGAAGGTATACTACTTTGTATTGCCGCCATTTTTGGTAAACAGTTCATATTTGGCAATCGTGAAGTATAGACGTGGCAAATTTATTATGGAAAAATATTGGATAAACCAACGTGTTTTAATCGTTAAAACATTTTACCAAGATCAATCATCGATTACTGCGCCGATGAGAAAGTCGATCCCACGACAGCCGGTTCTACGCACCGGATCGACCCGAAAGACCAATTCTTCGGCCAAGGGACAACAACGATGAGAAAGTTACGTGCAATTTTTGGGATAAACAATGTGCCAACAAAACGCACTACGAGGGCTGATATATATATATTTCTGGCCTCATAATGAAAATGCGAATATTTATCATCAAAAATGGTTTTATTGTTTTTCAAAGTATTCTCCAGCATGATTTATACACTTTTGCATGCGCTTAAACCAATTGTCGAATCACTTTTTCCACTCCGTTTGAGATACCTCCACAACATGGTTTTTGAACGCTTCAACAGCATCTTCTGGGGACGAAAATCGTTTTCTTGATGTTCGGAAATTGGATGCCAGGTCAGGGCTGTACGGCGGATGACCCATCAATTCGACGTTTTGGCCGGTCTTAAAAGCACTGGTTTGAGCCGATGTGTGTGTGAGCTCGCATTGTCATGGTGCACAATGATTCGTCTTCTCTTGTTTGTTTTTCGAATTTCTCTGAAGACTTTAGGCAAACAAATTGTGGTGTACCACTCAGGAATGACCGTTCTATATTGCTCAAGCGGAACAGTTGCCACATGACCAACTTTGCCGAAGAAACAGGCGACCATTTGCTTCGAAGTGCTTCTTTCACGAACAACTTTTGTTGGATTTGGCTTGTCTTTGAAGACCCATACGGTCGATTGCTGTTTTGTTTCGGGCTCATACGCATAGATCCATAATTCGTCACCTATGACGATCTTATAAACGTGAGAAAATCAACTGTTACCTCACTGACCTTGCACGCTTTTTCACTGCGAGGAATAAGAAAATATCCGCCCCCAAATCATCAGCCACACTGTTTACTGCATGGACCGCAGAGGTGCGGTTATTACTCAATGTGAAAGTCGATGTCCTCAACCTCCCGACTACCAACTACCCCAAAATCCTTGGGGTCACATTGGACAGCCTTTTTCGATCCTTTGCACATGCTACAGCTATCTGCGATAAACTCAAAAGTAGGAACAAGGTCCTGTTGCTGTTGTAGCGGCAAACTGTACCGGGGTGATAGCCCTTGGCCGAAGAATTGCTGCTTCGGGTCGAACAAGGTCCTCAAGTTACTTGCCGGCAGTACTTGGGGAGCCGACAAAGAAACCTTGTTGACCTCTTACAAAGCGATAGGTCGGTCTGTAGCAAACTACGCAGCACCTGTATATCGGCGAACGTGAGTACGACGCAGTGGAAGAAAATCCAGACTTGCCAGAATGGCGCCCTCAGAACATCAACAGGGTGTCTTCTTATGTCTTCTGAGGACCATCTACATCAGAAGACGAAGGCCCTTAGCGTGCGCAGACACAATTTCCTGCTGTCTAAGCAATACCTGTCCATCTTTTGGACAGGATGCCTCCGTCCAGGCAGATCAGTTACGATCTTCATGATCTAGAGAGAGAGGTCCAGCGGTATAAGAGAGAACCTTTAGATCATCGAAACTATCAGCGAGAGGTCCTGCGGTGTAAGAGAGAACCTTTAGATCATCGAAACTACCAGGCAGGCCTGAACAACATTCACGCCAATGAAGTCGCAGCAGCAGCATCCAGCTACCATGTGAATGTAGTGCTAGGGGAACATCCCCCGGAGATTTCACTTGAAGAGAAGGCACTACCTCGGCAGACGCGCTCGGTTCTGACGCAGCTGAGTTCTGAATGGCGCAGCCGCCTCAATTCTTACTGGGCACGAATTGATGCTAACGTTCCGGACATCTGTCCCGCCTGCCATCAGGGACCACATGATGTGCTGCACCTCTTCAATTGTCCGGCCAAGCCCACTAAGCTGACCCCCAGGTCTCTGTGGGCGCATCCAGTTCAAATGGCGGATATCGAAGCAGATCCCCCATAAACGAAATAAATATATTGTTGTTACAACAACAACATCTTTTAAACGTCTTTCGAAGCACGGCGATCTTTTTTTCAAAATTTCTTTGCACCATTCGATTTCGACATTGTGCGGACTTTAACGAGAACAAACTTTGTTTACGGCCAGGCGTTCATGCAATATCGAATGTATGCTGGTGGAAGAAATGACCAAGGATGCCTCTATCTCACGGTATGTCACATGACGATCTTGCATTATCAGTTCACGCACGGCTTCAATGTTCTCTGGCACAACGGCCGTTTTTGGACGACCTTCGTCTTTGAGCGAGAGTCGGCCACGATTGAATTCATTAAACCAGTTTTTCACAGTGCAATAGTATGGTGCTTCATCGCCATACAAAGATTTAAGTTCATCGATGCACTCTTGTCGTGATAATCCACATAGAAAATTGTGAAGAATGTTCACATGGAAATGTTCACGAGTTAATTCCATTTTTTTTTGCCGAATTGATTTTTCAAGTCACTGTAAACAAAACAAATGATGGTCGTACGTCAAAACGTTCTGAGTACGTTTATGCTAAAAAATGTCAAACTTTCAAATGGAAATGTCGGATGGCGCCAGGCAACACTTAGTGTTGCCTAGGCCAGAAATATATATAGCAACCCTCGCATTCGTGATGAAATCAATGAAATACTGCGTGAAATGTGTGAGAATGTAATGCAAAATGTGCCCAAAAGAGTTCGCATTTGTGAGGCTAACAGAGGCGAACATTTATCTGATATTGTATTCCATACAGAATTGCCGAAATTCAATAAAATATTTATCAATATATTACAAACAATGCAGTATACCTTCTGGACGGACACCCTGTATATTCGGTATGTCAATCAAGTATATATACACGTAATAAGTAAACGCTAAGAGAATTCATATGTATTGGAAACGATTATTGAAGGATTGCTGTAGGTATATTATTTTAATTCAACAGGAACTTTAACAAATTGTATAGTCTTACCTTTTTCCAACCTATTTGTTTTAAATCTTAGATGCGATTTCAGCCACAAAATACTACTTTCACACTTTGCACTTGTATTCTAAATAATTGCCCATATTTGGAGGCTTTCTCCTCTCTTTTATTAGAAAAATACATTTTCTTATTTATTTTTTTATTAAGATATATTTTACAAGTAAATTTAAAAAATACATACAGCTGTGTTCAAAATAATAGGAGTGCAAGTATTCAATTTATGTACTCTGCAGATTTGCTACTGTAACTGCTTGTAAATCACTTCATATTCTAAGAAGAGAAGAACAAAGCAAAAAATCAGCTTTACTTCTTTATTTATGATGATTTTTAATCATTGCTGGATTTTCTCTTCAATTTGGCTGATCAAAAAAATAGGAGTGAAAGTGAACTCTGAATTTAAAAAGTGCTTAGCATTAATGTTTTTTACTAAATTTAAAAAGTGAGTTTGTTATAAAGAAGTTTAATGTTTTTAGCGCTTTTCTGACCTAAAGTGTATTGTTTTTTTATTGACACTGGGTCGCGCAAAAAACTATTCCGAGGAAAAACGCGAATCAATAAATAATCCTCGAAACCAAGGCAAAACATTTAAAGAAATAAAAGATATCTTGGGGTTCTCTGATTAAATGATCGCCAATGACATAACATATAAAAATAAACCTGAAACTCTGGGGCGTTAACGTAAAACGTCATGCCTGGACCACCGACGAATAGAGCGATACAGCAAGGAAGGCCCTTTCGCGTCGTCAAAAAAGATCTTTCTGTTAGTGACATAACGATACGTCGACGATTGATGGAAAACTATTTATTTGCAAGGAGTCCACAGAAGGTGCCATTACTTAGAAAGAAACAGGTAGCAGCTCGATAAAAAGTTGCCAAAGATAACCTTGATTGACCTGCTAAAAGGTGGCGAAATATATTGTGGACTGATGAAAGCAAAATCGGGCTATTTAAAGGCACTGGGTTAAGAGACGTCCACCAAACACGGAATACGCACGCAAAATACAACCGGAAAACCGTTTAGCATGGTGGGTCTAAGATTATGTGATGGGAAAGCTTCTCTTAGAATGGTGTTGGCCCCATACACTTGATTAATGGTATCATGGATCAACATGTTTATGTGCAAATATTAAAAGAGGTAATGCTCCCATATGCAGAGTGGAATATGCCAATAAAATGGCATATTCCACTAAATTGGCCAAAAAGTGGTTTCGGGTCAATGGGGTTGAGGGTATGTTGTGGCCTGCTCAGTCCCCAGACCTTAACAATATTGAAAATCTTTGGAGAGAAGTTAAAAAACGAGTTTCCTAGACTAGACTATCAAATGCGGAAGTTCTTTGGTATACTGTCCGAAATGCATGGCAGGAAATCCCATTAAGTCGATGTCGTGGTCTTATTAATTCCATGCCCCGCCGATGTGCCGTAGTTATAAAAAATTATGGTTATTCTACTAAGTACCTAGGTTAGTACTTAGTAGAATAACCATATTTTTGTTTAATATTGATATTATTTAATATTATGACGGCTGTGCCTTCTTTTTGCTTAAACTTTTTTTCTAATTTGTATACTCCTATTTTTTTGAACAGTGAATTTTCGAATAATTTTGGTTTAAGTACTATTTTTAATTTTTTATTATTTCAAATACTAAATAAGTATGAAAATAATATAAATAGAATATGAAACAGAAGTTTTAGTAAAAAAAAAATAATTAGTCTTTTTTTTTTGAAGAAAAATTTTAGGTGACGATTTTCTTTAAGTTCACTCCTATTTTTTTGAACATAACTGTATGTATTTTCAAAGGCGCGGTACATTTTCATATATTTTTGGACATTTTTTTAAACACTACTCATATTTTATTATTTAGGAAAGATTTTGCACACATTATTGAAGGATTTTTTTCCTTTCATTTAGATCACATTCATATTAACTACTTCTTTAACTGCATTATGGAATGCCGTATTTTTTCTATTCTTTTCATTGCTCATTTATACACTCACACAAAACAACAACACTCTCATGATTAACTTTACACTACTTCCGCGCACTAACACACGTATTCAGCCTTCTTTCAAATTCTCGAAGGAACAACTTAATTGACGACCCAAACTACCGGCATAAAATTAATGTTTATGCAAAAACTAGGCAAAAGCACACATTCAACAATTAATCAGCTATCTTTTCCACAACTCCTTAAGTTGTTTTTACTCTTTAATCTAGCAAAATACTTTATTTTATTCACTACTGATCGCGATCACGTCTAAGCTTTTAAGGATGAAGAAAATAACTAAACGACAACGGCAACATCCCACCGTTTTGTGCTAATGTCACTCCACAGCATTGCCAGGTGTGAATGGATGTCGCTTCACATCTGGCAGCATTTGTCGAAGAAAAGAAGACATTTCGATGGTTAATGTTTTTTGAATTGACAGTTAAATTTTTTGAAAGTATCGAACTCATAACCGATATTTTGAGGCTATGAAACAGGAATTAAGCTTAACCCATGCATCTGCGTTTTCCCTCATAAAAACAAATTATTCATCAGTTACCTTTGAATCCATTAAAAGTGACAGTCTAGTGTGCAATTTGGTCAGGAGGAATCATTGGACCTTACTTCTATGAAAATGAAAAAGGCGTAACGGTAACTGTAAACGGGGAGCGATATCGTGATATGATTGAAAACTTGTTCACGCCACAACTGCATGCTTTGGACTTGATTAACATGTGGTATCGACAAGACGGTGCCACATCGCATACAGCCAGGATGACAATGGAATTAATGCGAGACCTTTTTTCCACAACTAGTTATTTCATGAAATGGTGATGTTAATTTGCATCCCGGGTCGAATGTGTGGGAATATCTGAAAAGCAAGGTTTATGCAAACAACCCAGAAACGCTTGAGCAACTCAAACAAAATATTCGTGACGAAATTAATGAAATACTGCGTAAAACGTGTGAGAATGTTATGAAAAATGTGCTCAAAAGAGCTCGCATTTGTGAGGCTAACAGACGGGGACATTTATCTGATATTGTATTTCATACATAATTGCCGACATCAAATAAAACATTTATCAATATGAGATCTATTTCATTTAATTAAAAATTATAAACAAACAAAGTATACCTTCCCGACGGACACCCTGTATTTGCTTTTGTCACTTGGTTTTAACCTGAAATTATGCTTAATTAAATACGTACATTTTTATGTTTATTATTAACAATTCTTTTTAATTTTTTTTTTACACACAGACTTTTGTTATGCGACAAACTTAACATTATAAGGGATGCTATAAATATTCCTGGCATAGGCAACACTGTGTTGCCTGGCGCCATCTGACATTTCCATTGGAAAGTTTGACATTTTTTAGCATAAACGTACTTAGAACGTTTTAACGTACGACCATCATTTGTGTTGTTTGCAGTGACTTGAAAAAAACCAATTTGGCAAAAAATGGAAATAACTCGTGATCATTTCCGTGCGATCATTTTTCACAACTTTCGACGTGGTTTATTACGAAAAGAGTGCACCGATGAACTTAAATCTTTGTATGGCAATGAAGTACCATCCTAAAGCACTGTAAAAAAATTAATAAATTCAATCGTGGCCGACGCTCGCTCAAAGACGAAGGTCGTCCAAAAACGGCCGTTGTGCCAGAGAACATTGATGCCGTGCGTGAGATAGAGGCATCATTGGGCATTTCTTCCACTAGCATACATTCGATTTTGCATGCACACCTGGCCGTAAAAGAGGTTTGTTCTCGTTGGATCCCGCATAATTTGATAATCGCTCAAAAAAGGCTGGTGTCGATTGGTGCAAAGAAATTTTGAAAAAATACGATCGCGGTGCTTTATAAGACGTTTATAAGATCGTCATAGGTGACGAATAATGGATCTATGAGTATGAGCCCGAAGCAAAACAGCGATCGACCTTGTGGGTCTTCGAAGACAAGCCAATTCCAACGAAAGTTGTTCGTGGAAGAAGTAATTCTTCGACAATTGCTTCGGCAATTGGTTTGAGCGCATGCAAAAGTGTATAAATCATGTTGGTGAATACTTTGAAAAACAAAAACATTTTTGATGATAAATATTCGCCTTTTCATTATTAGGCCAGAAATATACATAGCAGGCCTCGTATATTGAACCGTAAGGGAATTTTTAAATCACATGGTTTTAAATAGGCATTTGGCAAATTTTGACCTTCGCTATCCACTGCATACGTTCTCTAAAGTTTTCATGAACTCTAACAAGCATGTCAATTGGTATTCTGCCAATTTCAGCCTTTTTATTGTTCGACTTCAGGTTACCCCAAAGGAAACAATAGCATGGGACTAAGTCTGGTGAGCGTGCCGGCCAGTTCACATCACCCTTAAAAGAGATAAGCCGTCCAGGAAACATTTGAATCAAAAAATTCATGGTAACTCTCGCTGTGTGTGCAGTGGCACAATCCTGTTGGAACCATGCAAGACAGAGATTCGGAGATTGCAGTACTGCTGCTCTAACTCTCTCGATGTTTTGTGGTGTTGTAATCCTTCTCTCAGGTCCCCTTCGCACACATGACACATTCCCTGCTGTTCTCAATGAAGTTGCCCAATTTACAATTGATTGCCGTCCAGAAACACGTCCGCGTGGGGAACAGCGAATTGTAAAAGCAAAGCACGATGCACTGCAACGATCGAGTGCGCATTCTAAAATTCGTTTAACACAAAATGACCTCTCCTTACGTGTCCAATGCATTATGGCAACTGAAAGGCAGACGAATGAATACAAATCTCCCGTTTGCCACTATAAGCCACGCACACTCTCCACTCTCTTCGACCAACAGTGCCGCCACAGGCTGCAGTACAAAAAAGCAAATTACCGCGCTCCACCCTGTATGTATTGTGTCACCTTGGAAAGGTAATATTAAAAAAAAATTATTACCAAACTATAAATTTTTATTTTTTTCTGCTCATCACTGCTCATCATACCTTCCTCGTGAGCATAGAAGTCGGTGCATGGTACATCTTTACTTCACAACATTGAGAATACACTGAACCGAAAGACGAACAATACGAATTTGGCCTTCACAAAAACGTCGAAATGTTTGATTAAAAAAAGGAAACCTTTTTAATAGTGTTCTGGGAAAACGTAGCGAAACATTGTATGAACAGATTAAAAGAATTGTAATTTTTAATTTTTTTAAATTTGTTTCAGCTTATTCGGACTAGTGGTTCTCGAGTTATGACAAACAAGAGCCTATAACGTGACAAATTCCCCTATACGATACTTAATAACATCAAATTAATTATTAAATTATTATTTGATGTACCTTGACCAAACGAATGATGCAGAAGTTCTTCTTTTTGGGGCTACTTTCACAAACAATTATCAGAGTTGAGTCCCAAAATCATGTGTTGTACTGTGTAATCCGACGGAAACTGACTGAGTTATAGCAGTTCTTGTAAAAAATCATAGAATTTTATTCTTATAAAGACGTTGAAAACTAACTACATGCTTAATTTTAAATCTTGTTCTTACAGTGAGAAAAAATCCTATGATTTTTTTACAAAAACTGCTATAACTCAGGCATTTTTCCCTCGAGTTATCATAAAATATACCAAGTTGGAAACGCTACAGTACGTCCTTTATGATTATGCAATACCAAAAGGGAATGCTCGAGTACAATTTGCAGTTGAAAACATTTTTCAACAAAATTTTGTCTATATTAAAATCGACTAAAAAATATGGAAGTTACAGACACTTCCATATTTTTAAAATTTAGAATGTAAATTTCTTACCAATTAATATTGTCCAAATGAATCGAATAAGAATTGCTGAAGTTTTAGGCAAATTAATGAAAAATTTCTAAAAAATTAAACTTTCACAAAATCTCGAAAACTATACGTGATGTCGCAAAACGGACACTCAATTCGGATTCAGAAGATCATTTTACATACAGGTCAGTTAGTTTTGTCTAAAGCCTAGTATTCACCTAAAACGAAATTCTCGCTCCCATAAGAAATACACGAAGCAAAGCAAACGAAATTTACCATTGGTAAATTCCCTTTAGCTATTTTCTTTTGGTGGTACTCAAGATAAAACGAAAAGGTGGCGGAATTTGCAACTGTTACACGGATGATTATAAGAGCAGTGTAGACTTTTTTCACCATCTGCAAACGAAAGATAATGTTCTGATAATTGTTTGGTCAAGGAATTTTTAAAATTTACAAAAAAAAATTAACAAATGTTGTGAAGTCGAGTTTGAGGGTATTTAAATGAATATTATTAAAATCATTTTTTCAAAATGAATAATAGCTGATTTTGTCTACACTGCTCTACACTACAATTCTTTTGTGTAGAGATAAATGCAAAAGTCCTAAGCGAAAATTTCGTTTTAGGTGAATACTAATCTTAAAGAAGGGGTCAAAAGTTAATTTTTGCGGAACAGTGTTAGCGGTTATTGCGTGAAACGCACGACTGTTGCAGCGTAGCGTTTTCTGATGTCGGTCTTTTTCTTACTAAGAGCATGTTGAATAACATAATTCGTCTAAAAAATGACTCAAATTCGATATTGCTTTTTTTTTAAAATGAAATATATAGTTTGTAAAAGATTGTACAGCTAGTTTGTACAATCTTTCTACAACAATTTCACATAATTCGTATTTTCGGCTTAAATCTTGTTTAGTAACGACTATATTTTAAGCAGAAAGTTAAAAAAAAAATAGGCGGTCTCCCATAGTTTCCGAGATATGGGCCTCGAAAGTTCAGATATCAATTAAACAATATGGGTATCGTTGGAAAGATTATTACAACGCCAATCCAGTGATATATCTGTAAACCCATTAAGAAGTGGTAGCAACAAAATCGCGCGATTTTTTCAAATAATTTTTCCGCCTCCGTCGCAATTTTCAGCTTATATCACTCTTATTTCAACATTTTATTTCAGTTATCATGCGTTTCTTAATGATTTTTATTTATTTCTTACCTCCAAATCCATCCATCAGCAACTTTTTCTCTCTTTTGGTATTAAACCCCAGTCCCTTAAAATATTTATTGTTCGAGCCGGGCCATTTCTGCTGACTTCATCGCTGAACAATTTTCGCAATTCCCTATTGTTTTTTATGTTAATTTTACTACACCTTACGTTTCTAACGAGTTTTCTAGAATGAAACTTTTCTCCGTTATTAAAAGAAATGGTACCACAGCGAGTAATTTCGTCTACAAATGCTGCCATATTGTTAGAATATGGCAAGAATGATAATTCCATATCGAAAAAATTTCTTTGTAAATTTTTTGTGAAAATGTCCAAATTTTGAGCAAAAACTAAAATGACAATATCTCCGGCATTAAAGGGTTAAATTCCAAATCAAAGTACCCAATAAAAGCTTAAAGTGTTAGCAACAATCTATTAGGAGGAAAATATTACCTTTAAATAGACAATTTTCTGAGTTTTGACTCATTTTCACAGAAACTCGGGTCAAAAATATACAAAATGACCCCCCAGACCACAGCTTTTTAACGATACCAATATTGCCTAGGTCAGATTTCAAATGTCGTAGATATATCCAGTTGTAGGTCCGAAATTGAGGGTCCCGTAATTCGAAAAATATAGGTTGCTTTGTTTTTTTGAGAATTGTTACTAAACTAGATTTGTTCCCTTTTTTCTTAGAGTTTAACACGTTTTCACATGAAAAATGCATCTATGTACCAGGCTTCAATTGTGAGATTATCTTATCTTTCATCTGTCTCCTTGAATTGCGCAACTTCTTGTTTTTGAAAAACGACGCTTTTTACATCAGTTATTGGCATGACTGTTTATAACGGAACTTTGTTGTCAACTCTTCAGTATTTCATCATTGCCTTTGCCGCCATCATTCAGTGTTAGATTTTTGTAATTTAAAGACGTCCATAAAGTCCCCAATAAGAAAGGAACATTTTAACTATTTTTAATGTAAGTGAGAACAAAATTGTTAGTTTTTGCGCTACCGAGTGGTGAAATATCAGCAGATACATTTTATTTCGTTTTTCGTATATTTTTGTGAAATTAAATGTTATTCACTCTCACTTTTTCGTTGGAGAGTTATTTACTGGATATTTTTGTCTTTCAATAACGGCTATTATTTTCTTCTCTTCTCTGAATGCATCTTTCGAGACGCGCCCGAGCGAGAAAGAAGATAAGACCTTGAGAGAAGTGCCATTTTATTTTTTGTTAACAAAAGAAGAAAAGCTTTTAAAGTTCGTCACCCGAAGGCAGTGTAAATATTTTGAAAAGCAGCCTGATTTTAGCTGCAGACATTTCATTCGTGTACAGTCGCGTTCTCTTGAGAAACTATTTACATATTTATTTCTAATTCTTGGTGATTTTATTTTTGTTGTTTAGAATTTGATTTGTGTGTTTAGCAAAATAAATAACTTGTACGTGCATTCGTTTTGACCGAAAAAGATAATCATCCACCCACGAAAAGATGCAGCAACGTCAGTTTACTTCTGGTAGTCGCCAAGCGCCAGATCCGTACGATCAGTTCCTGGAAGAACATCAGTACTATCGCAAGCATACGGCACGGGATGCCTCCTGCTTGTTTCGAGTGATCTCCGAGCAAATGTACGACACCCAATTGCATCACCTGACCATACGGGAGAAATGTGTGACATACATGCGCAAACATAGGAAGTTCTTTCAACATCTTGTCGATCGAGATTTTGATGAATATTTGGATGACATGTCAAAGCCCAAGACGTATGGAACATTATTGGAGCTGCAGGCAGCTGGTTATTTATTTCAGTAAGTATCGTCTCCACCTTATCTATCTTCTTGGTATTTATTAATGAGTCATTTGCAGAAACTCCTTAAGATGTATTAGTATAGGGTGATCCATCTAGAGGTATTTTTTTAAAAGTAAAAAAAAATACTAAAATTCATATCAAGTGTGGAATCTTTATTGTTTATACGAAAGGGCATGTTATGCCATTTATTTTTTGAATATAATTTCCTTCAAATGGAACTGAAATATGGAAATGAGCGTTCGTCGAAAAACAAGAAGATCCGCTGTTTTCGACTAAAATTGTGTTCAGTAATGAAGCCCATTTCTAGCGCAACGGCAACGTTAATAAACAAAATTGCCGCATTGGGGCTGAAGAGGAACCAGAAAAGGTTCAAGAGGTGCCATTATATCCAGAGAAAATCACCGGTCCCTATTTTTTCAAAAACGATGGTCGAGACGTAACTTTCAATTGTGCTCGCTATTGCTCTAGCATATCGAACTTTTTACTACCTGAAATTAAAGTCCATATTGGCGACATTTTGTTTCAACAGGACGGTGCCACTTGCCATTGAGTACCCACACTTGTATGAAAGTGGGTAATTTTCAAGGTTCCTTGGCCCAAATGCGCTCATTCATAATTTATTTCTGAAATACTCGAACCATTTTGAAGACAGCATGTTTGTATACCCTCCACCTAAATTTGTCATTCCGTTTGCAACACCACGAAATATTGATCGTCGTAAAATTCTAAGACGATTTAGCCATATATCCGTCCGTCCGCGTGCCTATTGAAAGTACGACAGCGGTCAAACGACACAACCTAGTATCCTTAATTTTTACCTATGGTCATAAAATGTTTCCGATTGAAATTGTTTAAATCGGCCTAGAGAGAAAAACTTTCCCTTAAAAGGAAAGTAAACTTTGTTTTTTGAGTAATCCCCTTATATTTACATCAAAAAAGGGAACAGTTTTTGGACGTTTAGGGTCATGTGGCCAAAAAACGTTCTGAATAGTCGAGTGATTTATGGCCAATGTGGAGATATGGATCCTTAAATAATCCAGATTAAGCTCGGAAACAAGTCCAAAAAACGTACCATTTATTGCTGATCCATCTAGAGGTATTTTTTCAAAATAAAAAAAAAATACTAAAATTTAAATCAAGCGTGGAATCTTTATTGTTCATGCGAAAGGAAATTTTATGCCATTTATTTTTTGAATATAATTTCTTTCAAATGTTGGCAGATGTAATATGAAAATGAGTGTTCGACGAAAAACAAGAAGATCCGTTGTTTTCGACTTAAATTGTGTTCAGTGATGAAGCCCATTTCTGGCAACGTCAATAAACAAAATTTCCGCTTTGGGGCTGAAGAGGAACCAGAAAAGGTTCAAGAGGTGGCATTATATCCAGAAATAAGGTTATGGTCTGGTGGAATTATCGGTCCATATTTTTTCAAAAATGATGATGGTCGAAACATAACTTTCAATGGTGCTCGCTATTGCTCTATGGAATCGGACTTTTACTACCTGAAATTGAAGCCCGTATTCTTAACTACAGTTTGTTTCAGCAGGACGGTGCCACTTGCCATGCAGCGAGGTAATTTCGAAGAGCAGCTAATTTCACATTTTGGACCGGTGAATTGTCCGCCTAGATCGTGTGATATCACGCCTTTAGACTTTTTTCTTTGCTGACAAACCAGCTATGATTCAGGTCTTGGATGCCAACATTACGCTTGTCATTCACGCCATACCGTTCGAAATTCTCGAATAAGTCATTCTAAATTGCACCCTCAGAATGGACAACCTGAGTCGTAGTTGCATAAAACATAATTCAGGCCACTTCGTCCTGGCATTTTGGTAAAATTCCTTAATTCGACGGGAAAAAATCTTATGCTAAGTGCTATTTTTCTTTTGAAAAAATTCTATATGGTTGACTTTGAGATTATGGTCCACTATGCTGTCCTTTGTTGTTTCAAGCGGAAAAAATAAAATATATTATACTTTATTATTTACTATACAATAAATCTTTATAGGAACGATAGTCTTTAAATTGTTTTTTAAAAAATTTATTTGTTCCTTAAAAAATTTCCTACCATAGTGTTCAAATATCATTACCCTTACCCTGGTTGTCCCTAACACTACTTTCAGTTGCAATTTTCTCAATTTTTTACAAAAATATTAATTATTTTTTTAATAAAACCAGTCTATAATAGTAAAAAATTATATTTAATTAATTTTGTTGCTATTAATGATTATAATTTTTTATTCAATTTATATTTTTATGGATGTTTGTTTTCTGTCCCTGAAAATACACAGTATCCCCTGTAAAATCTAATATTCGCTAAAATTCAAATTTCCAAACCTTCTTGAAACCTTCTTGATTTCAAGCAACTCAAGTATGATTGACCATTACATGAATTGGGTGCACATCTAATAGTTTTATTGCCAACAGTCTTATTATTAAATTAAATATTAAATTCTGCAAAAAAAAATCGATATATCAATAAATGAAATGAAAATGAAATGAATGCCAAAAATGATGTCGAAATTGGCCCATAATCCCATGTCTTTTAAATCAGAATTTGAGCGCCTCCACGCAAATTGTAATTGTGTTGTGGAATTGACTCATGTCCATTTCGCAGCTTGTAATTCTTGAACATTTCTATGTTATTACGTAGTAATCTATTTTGAAACCTAAGCTTTTTACAATCTACTATTTAGGGCCACCTTCATATATATATATATTTTTCAATTTTGGCATCCTTGAGCGATTTCCTTTGAGTGCCCACACTTGGATGAAAGTGGGCACTATAATTTTCAAGGTTCCCTGGCCCAAATGCCCTTATTCATAATTTATTTCTGAAATACTCGAACCATTTTGAAGGCAGAATATTTGTGTATACCCTCCACCTTAATTTGTCATTTCGTTTGCAACACCACGTAATTTTGATTGTCGTAAAATTCTAAGACGATCTAGCCATATATCCGTCCGTCCGTATGCCTGTTGAAAGCACGACAGCGGTCAAACGAAACAACCTAGTAGCCTTGAATTTTACTTATGGTCATAAGATGTTTTGGAATGAAATTTTTCAAATCGGCCCAGGGGGATAAGACTTTCCCTGTAAATCTCTGAAAAAAGTACACTTTGTTTTTTGAGTATTCCCTTAAAAAAATCATAAATTTACATCAAAAAAGGGAGCAGGTTTATTAGGGTCATGTAACCCAAAAAAAAGTTAAAAACGAGCGATTAGTGGCCAATGTGGAGATATGGTTTCTAAAATAATCCAAGTTTAGAGTAAGCTCAGCTGTCAAACGAAACAATCTAGTATCCTTAAATTTTACTTATGATCATAAGATGTTTTGGATTGAAATTGTTAAAATCGACCCAGAGAGAAAAAACTTTCCCTTTAAATGACTAAAGGCACCTCTGAAAAAAGTACACTTTGTTTTTTAAGTAATCCCCTAAAATTTACATCAAAAAAGGGAACAGGTGCAGGACGTTTGGGTCATGTCATGTGCAACGTTCTGAATAGTCAAAACGAGCCATTAATGGCCAATGTAGAGATATCTGGAGCTGCGACATCGACCTTGAAACATCGAATCAAAGGCATCGATGTCGATAAAACATCGAGGTTTTTACGGACATTTTGTTTTTGCTGATATTATCTTTTAAATAAATCATCCTATTTGATGATATTAAGGCCAAAAAAATATAAAACTTGATTAACACTAGAGTAATTTAATTTATGTACTTATATTGCTAAAACAAAATTATATAAAAGATTATTGTTCAAGGTTTCAAAACTTTGAGTTGACAATTTTTAAAAATAGAATTTTTTGGAGCTTCTCTCCTGAGATAGAGCTTCTTCAGCTTGATGCAATATTTCCAGCAGCCGAGAACACTCTCCCAGAGGGAACAGAAGTGGCCATAATTGATAAATATTTTATAACAGTCTTCGTCAACGCTAAGTTTTTAGGCACATATCGCTATTGCCATGAATCCAGGGGATTTTCATGTACTCTAGACACAGAACTTTTCAAATATGCAGCCAATCCTGACGGCATTTGAGCAGTATCCTTTTGATCAATAACACTGGATCTCTTTTTGGCCTTCCAATTATCTTGCACCAGCTTGTGATGATCATCCCAAAAGTTGAAGACTGAAATAATGTACACATTCTTTCTAATCTTTTGTCTCTTTTTCTCCTAACTTAGGAGCAAAATAAAAGAGCCAAAAATACAAGATAGTACAAATTTTACAGCACTGGTCACAATCACAGTCAGACAGATAAACATCGATACAATACATCGATGTCGTTAAAATATCGGTCCTAAAACATCGATGTTAAAAATAATGGATTGTGGTAACATCGATGTTTGTAAAACATCGATGTCGGCGCTCTAGAGATCCCAAAATAATTCAAGTATAGAGTAAGCTCAGAAACGTAAGCCCAAATAACGTACCATTTACATACCATTTATTTGTATACACCACCTAGACGAAACTTTGTACAATCACCGAAAAAGGGTTTCATTCTCAATATAGGAGGGCTGCTATATATATTTCTGGCCTAAATAGGAAAATGCGAATATTTATCGTCATAAATGGTTTTTATTGTTTTTCAAAGTATCCACCAGCATGATTTATACACTTTTGCATGCGCTCAAACCAATTGTCGAAACACTTTTTCCACTCCGATTGAGACACCTCCAAAACATGGTTTTTGAATGCTTCAACACCAAAAAGAAGTCAGTGGGTGCCAAGTCGGGGCTGTACGGCGGATGATCATCAATTCGACGTTTTGGCCGGTCAAAACGGCGCTGGTTTGAGCCGATGTGTGAGAGCTCGCATTGTTATGGTGCACAATGATTTGTTTTCTCTTGTTAGTTTTTCCGAATTTCTCCAAAGACTTCAGGCAAACAAATTGTGGTGTACCACTCAGAATTGACCGTCGAACGTTGCTCAGGCGGAACAGTCGCCACATGATCAGTGTTGCCGAAGAAACAGGCGACCATTTGCTTCGAAGTGCTTCTTCCACGAACAACTTTCATTGGATTTAGGTCGTCTTTGAAAATCCACACGGTAGATTGCTGTTTTGTTTCGGTCTCATACGCATAGATCCATGTTTGGTCACCTGTGACGATCTTTAAACGTCTTATGAAGCACCGCGACCGTGTTTTTCAACATTTATTTGCACCAATCGACACGAGCCTTTTTCTGAGCGATTGTGAAATTGTGAGGTATCCAACGAGAACAAATCTTTTTTAAGGTCCTGGTGTTCATGCAATATCGAATGTATGCTGGTGGAAGTAATGCGCAAGGATGCCTCTATCTCACGCTATGTCACATGACGATCTTGCATTATCAGTTCACGCACGTGATCAATGTTCTCTGGCTCAACGGCCGTTTTTGGACGACCTTCGCCTTTGAGCGAGCGTCGGCCACAATTGAATTCATTAAACCAGTTTTTCACAGTGCTATAGGATGGTGCTTCATCGCCATACAAAGATTTAGGTTCATCGATGCATTCTGTCGTGATTATCCACGTCGAAAGTTGTGAAAAATTATTGCACGAAAATGTTTACGAGTTAATTCCATTTTTTGCGAAATTGATTTTTTCAAGTCACTGTAAACAACACAAATGATGGTCGTACGTCAAAACATTCTGAGTACGTTTATGCTAAAAAATATCAAACTTTTCAATGGAAATGTCAGATGGCGCCAGACTTAGTGTTTCCAAGGCCAGAAATATATATAGCAACAGAAATATATAGACTAGTATTTTTTTCATTGAATTACGGCGAAATTGGTAGTAGTCAAATTTTTGACATGACAACTGTACTACAGGTGTTAGTGTTATATCGGGTCATAGACAAACTGCATTGGAATTAAGGAAATGTCTTGATTAAAACCTTGATGCACAGTTGTCTTCGAATTACATTTTTGTTACACGAGGCTCGGTCTTTATATAATTTTAAGGGATAACTTTACCATATTGAAGTTGCTCCTTTTTAGTCCATGTATTGTTTAAACCTCCGTACCAAATAACTATCCAATTTGTACATTTATTGCTTTACAATTTATAAGGTGAAATATCGCATTGTTTATAATGATTATATAATTTTGCCCTATTGGCATTTTTGCCCAAGTTATCCAAGTTATTATTAAGTCAGGTCAAAATGTATCCTTAATAATTTTCTAAATACAACCCTTATAATTTTTTCTAGAAAAAATTTCAAGAATTTTCAAAAATTTATCATCTAATAGCGATATTCGTACAATTAAAAAATGTTTTGTCAGCTTGCAATCTTTTAGTTTGGGATCAGCATTGATTCTTAACTCAAAGAATTTTATAATTCCATGCCAAGATAATCGTTAAAACATTTTATATTACTTCCACCTTATGCGGTAAGCATGTTTTAATGAAATAAACATTGAAAAAACTGTGCCGCTTTGTGCCACACTTCAAATAACGAAACCCACTTTTTCTCGGAAGAAAATCGCCAGCCTTTTAACCCAACAAAGCCCACGTTTGCGTTTATTTTCTGTGTTGGTTCATCGTCACTTTCGTTTGTCTTCCAATTCAGCTACAACAAATTGTCTACGAAAAATTTAACCATCATTAATAAAATTTCTGCCCAATTTTTATCCTGACAATGTACTTATATATCCTACACCACACTGTGGTACAGGTTTATATAACTTAAATCTGATGTTTGTGACAAAAGGACTGTAGAAAGACCTCATGTATTTTACCGATCGATTCAGAACCATTATCGACTGCATTCAACGATGTCTACATTTGTCCATCTATTGTTGTAGTCAAAAGTACGAGGGTTGCTACATATATTTCTGGCCTAGGCGCCATCTGACATTTCCTTTGGAAACTTTTTACGTACGACCATCATTTGTGTTTTTTGCAGTGACTTGAAAAAAATCAATTTGGCAAAAAAAAAATGGAATTAACGTGACCATTTTCGTGCGATCATTTTTCACAACTTTCGACGTGGATTATCACGACAAGAGTGCATCGATGAACTTAAATCTTTGTATGGCGATGAAGCACCAATTTGGTTTAATGAATTCAATCGTGGCCGACACTCGCTCAAAGTCAAAGGTCGTTAAGGTCGTCCAAAAACGGCCGTTGTGCCAGAGAACATTGATGTCGTGCGTGAACTGATAATGCATGATCGTCATGTGACATACCGTGAGATAGAGGTATCCTTGGCCATTTCTTCCACCAGCATATATTCGATATTGCATGAACAAATGACCGTAAAAAAGGTTTATTCTCGTTGGATCCCGCACAATTTGACAATCGGCAAAAAAAAGCTCGTGTCGATCGGTGCAAAGAAATTTGGAAAAAAATGCGAATCGCGGTGCTTCAGATCGTCACAGGTGACGAATCGTGGATCTATGGGTATGAGCCGGAACAAAACAGCAATCTACTGTATGGGTCTTCGAAGACGAGCCAAAGTTTACCAAGAAAAAGTTTTGGAAGCTGTTGTAAAGCCTCTTAACAATTTCCTGTTCCAAAAACAGCCATGGACTTTCCAGCAGGATTCTGCGCCGGCCCTTAAGGATAAAACGTCCCAGGCCTGGCTTCAAAATTATTTGCCAGCGTTCATTTTCTCTGAAGAATGGCCCTCAGGCAGTCCAGATTTGAACCCATTGGATTACAAATTGTGGACGGTTTTAGAGGACAAGGTTTGTCACAAAGGAAACCGCAACATTGGATCTCTTAAGACTGCTTTGGTTCAAGCTGTGGCCAATTTTCCAATGGACGAGGTTCGTGCAGCTATTGACGATTGGCAAGTGCGACTTAAGGCGTGTGTAAAGACAAAAGGCGGACATTTCGAATAAGTAGATTCTTTTGAAGTATGAAATAATAACGTTCGCCCAGGTCGAATCTTATGTACCCACCACCGTTGAGCAAATATTAAAAAATACCCTGTTATAAGGTGCTTTTAGTTTCTTAAGAAAATTTTTTTTCTTCTGGACCGATTTTGCCCATTTACAATCGTGCAAAATTTCTTTTGAACGCTATCGTGTTTTCAATGGACACGAACAGAGATTGTTAGAAGCTTTTTAGACATATTTAAAGGAGAATGCGACGGGGTTTTAATTCTGGAATATATCTATCATAGGATATGGTTTTGCCTAGGAACCTTTTGCACGATAATGGCTTATGGTCATAAGCTGCTTGGGATTAAAGATGGGAGAAATCAGACCACTAGGTAAACTGTTTATAAGTACAGTTTTTGAGTATTTAGGAAATCAATCGCAAACATTAATTTTATTTAACCGAACTCCGGCAAGCAAGACTAACCAATAATATTTTTGACAAATAAAAATAATAAATTATACGCATTTTGCGTATAATCGACAAATAAGTATTTGGGGAAGTCACTAAAAAATGTCAACTTTCGTTTTTTCGTATTTTATTTCATTTTAGACGAAACGTCATATTGTTTGAACCATTCGATTTGGGTAACCATTTTAGCGAGTATCGATCATATTTTAAAGAAGTTTTTCGTGTTTTTTATACGCCTGAAAGACATTTTGATTCTGTATTCACATCCGAATACATCCAGGAAGCAGCAATTTGTCAATGTAAGTATCCACAGCCGACGTTTAAATATTTTTATTTATTTATTTATGTTTTTTAATGTATTTCTTGCAGCGATTTGTTATGAAATTCTTTACAAAGATCTTTTCAAATTACCCGATGTTCCATTTGCCGTCGAGCAAATGTTGCACGGTCCCAACTATGAAAGTATGGACTATAGTACGGAATCGAATGAAGAAGGCTACGCTACACGCCTATACCTAAACGATGGTCGGGCCTTTGAACTCGACTTACCGCAACACACCAATTGTATATTGGAAAATTATAAACTATGCCACTTTCATTATACGAACTTTCCACGATTCTCCGATGATTTGCAGCGTGAGCTTAAGGGAGCTCGTCATGAGGACAACGACAAGAATACGTTACTGATACAACGTACAGCCGAATCGTTCTTACCCAACAAGTACATGTCATGTGTACGACAACTTCTGCAGGAGGGTAAGTGTATTTGTGTTGAAATGGGGTGATCGGATAAGAACGATAGGCAAAGAAATTTAAATTACACAGCAACGGCTTGAGATATCTAATTAAATCGGGCTCTATTTTGAAGCTACATTTATGCCGTTGTGTATGGAATGTCGCTTTAGCTGGCAGTTTATCGGGCTGCCGGTCCAATTTTTGAAGACTGTCTGTTATGTGCGAAGTTATTCAGGCAATAGCTTTTTAACACGTTACTGCCTGCCCATAGATAGGCTCGTACGATTTTTATGAAATTTGGAAATTTATGTCCAGAAGATCATAGAAGTTGAAAGAAAAAAAAACCTCAATTTTTACCTAAGATATGACATGGGTATTGAAATACCCCTGCCAGGTGTTTGTTCGAAGTGCAAGGTGAATTTGCATCCCGCTTTTTGCTTCCTGGATTATCACAATGTTGTTGCACCAGATCAGAGGAAAATTGCTAAGGCCAAGTGATTTATTTCTTTTAAATGCCATGTTTTCTTAATAAAATTTGCTTAAATAAATTTGCTTTTGACCGAATCTGGAGGCCAGGTGTGTTGACGTATCGCTGTCTGGATTTTTTATTACATATTAGACAACTTAAGATATTCGGTAAAATTAGAAAATTTTGATTTGTACCATTTTCCTATGTTTGGCAGCACTTTTCCGAAGTAATTTCCGAAAACAAAAAATCTTCGATTTTTGTCTGCAAAAAACAAAAGATAAAAAAATTAAAATAAAATCCTGCTAAATGCTTTTATATAGTCCAATCTTTCCATTTTTCTATAAAAAAAATTATCGCGATATCGCTCACCTGGCTCACGCTAAAATTATTGATGTATCAAAACTTTCTTGGGTATTTAAATACCCATTAGGCAGCAATAGGTTAAATTCTATACTTAGTAGGGACATAAACACTGTTACACACGTTTTATGCTATAAAATTAAAAGTACTGAATGTTTTTGGACCAAATATTTTTTAATATATTTATTGATGTATATTGTATCAAAAAAGAATCTACTTATTCGAAATGTCCGCCTTTTGCCTTTACACACGCCTTAAGTCGCACTGCCAATCGTCAATAGCTGCACGAACTTCGTCCATTGGAAAATTGGCCACAGCTCGAACCAAAGCAGTCGTAAGAGATCCAATGTTGGGGTATCTTTTGTGACAGACCTTGTCCTCTAAAACCGTCCACAATTTGTAATCCAATGGGTTCAAATCTGGACTGCCTGAGGTCCATTCTTCAGAGGAAATGAACGCTGGCAAATTGTTTCGAAGCCAAGCCTGGGACGTGTTTTAGCCTTATGGGCCGGCGCAGAATCCTGCTGGAAAGTCCATGGCTGGTTTTGGAACAGGGAATTGTTAAAAGGCTTCACAACAGCTTCCAAAAGGTTTCACGGTAAATTTTGGCCGATGTTTTGACTCCTTGTTCGCAGAAATGCAGGTCAGTGACCCCATCATAAGAAGACACCCCACCTTTTACATATCTAGTCTCATCAAACAGTTTTATGCATCGGTAGACGAACATGCGGCTAATCCCTAGTGGCCGGAGCGTTTTGACAATATCGCTTTTTTCATTACACACTTGAAAAGCGCTATTACGGCGATACGGTTCTCATTATCTAACCACTCCATGATGAAAGTTGAAACAATTTTAAAATCGCGTTACAGACTAACGCTATTGAGGTTAGCTTTCAAAACCCTTATGACATTAACGGGGTATGTTCAGTTCTACTATTGAAATGGGTGTGTTCAATGTTGTAACAGTATTTATGTCCCTACTAAGTACTAAAGCTTCTCGAAAGTAGTTGTGACGGGGTGTGAAGTCGCTTACATTGCGGCGGGCGATTAATGAACGCTCTTACTGACATTACCGCGTAGATTTTTTTCTTTTTAAAACTTTAAGCGTTGTATCGATTGTATGACATGTTTTTCCATCTTGTAAGAACATAGTCCGATCTCGTCGATTTTAAGCAAGATTAATCCTGTGGCCACACAAAAAATTGCTTTGAAATCTGATTAAACTTTCCGCTGTAAGGTTAGTTAGACCCCAAATCGGGAGGTACATTTATTTGAATCAGGCTATTTAAAGATTTTGGATAATCTGGTCTACTTTTAGCAATGTTTATCCTGTGTGCAAAATAACGCTACAAACCATAATGCCCTTGTGCAACAGGGGAAGGACCGTCTTTTTTTTTACCGCAAAACACTCACCACACTGTTGTTGTAAATCCAATTTTATAGGAGTTTGCACAAACCAGATTAATGAAAACGGTGCTAATTATGTGTATATGTGACGCGCAAAATAGAAAGGGACCTAAGGGTAAAAACCAGTTTTGTTCAGGAGAGCCATTTTAAAGATTGAAATACGTGTATCTTTGTTGTACCATCACTTTCATAAAACGCGCATATCTCTGGGAGGGAACACTTTTGGGGCAAGGTATCGGTCTCATTTGATGCTCAGATGTTGTCCTTCAAAAAAAGTGAAAATTGATTTGTTTGCCCTTAGGTCCCTTTCTCTATGCGCTGTCACATATGTTGTAATGTTGAAACATAGAACCATCCGGCTCAACGTAACCATAATGATTTATTGGGATCTTACTCGGAAGGTAATGATTTATTAGGATCTTACACGAAGACTGCCCTGCCGTGCCTGTTTTGGTAGTGGCCGCACCTAATATACCTGTAGTAATGGCGTGTAAAACAGTTGTTGTGCTGTGTGCTTGCGGAACCCTGATGATCAGCACTTGAAATATGTTTGTTCAGTCTGGAAAAAAGCAAGCGTCTTTGCTACTAGCGAAAGCAAGGAGATCGGCCTCTACGAATTTCCTTTGCTTGCGTCTTTGCCTGGCTTCAGTAGCGGTATCACTCTGCCAATTTTCCAGGATCGGAAACTAAGGCAGGTTGAGCACTTTGGTACTCTACTCTCTACTCCCGTGGTACTACCCAAGTGCTTAAACATCAGCATTGAGATTCCGTCCGGAGCCAGCGCCTTTGATGACTGCGCAACTGGGATGACATTCGCAACTTCGCCAACGATTAATTGTGTTGGTGACCCTACTTGTAGGGTCAGCAGGTTTGCGGCGAAGGATGTCATAAAGCAAATCTGCGAGTACCGCTACCTTTGCTGGGACGATCCCACGACAGCCGGTTCTATGCACCGGATCGACCCGAAGCAGCAATTCTTCGTCCAAGGGCTGTCACCCCGGTACGGTGTGCCGCTACAACAACAACCTCTGCTGGGAAATTTGGTCGTATCTCGGGTATTCGAACAGCCCGAATATGGCGAGCGGCCAGAACTTCTGATCGGCTACCCAAACATCCGAGGGAATGGGTAGATTAATAAAGCTGCGGTTGGTGGCTTCTCTAAAGGCATCCCAATCAGCTTTTTTTGATTGAGATATGTACGTCGTTCAGAGATTATAAAGTCGGATGGTCTGTTGGTGGAGGGAGAGGATTTTTGGAAGGTGGTCCGATCCTAAGAGGTGACGTGTTGCCAGGTGACGTCGTTGATCAGGCCAGGCGATGCTATGGTTATGTTTGGAGAGCTATGGCAATCGCCCATAATCCGCGTGGGGCGTCCTTATATATAGTGCAAAACGTATCAATATGCTCTGCGAATGATATGCCCCTCTAGTCGGTTTCTAGGTAAGAATGACACAGTTCGTGGTAAGCATTAAAGACTCCTAGGACCAAGCGGTTATTGCCTTGTAGCAGAATGCTAATATCCGGCAAATAATGAGGGGCACAGTTACCAACCAGTGGGATGTATACGTTACACAGCTCCATCTCGGCAGTCCTCTAAAGTCAAGCTCAGGCGAGAAAGGTCTGTATTGCACGGAATGGTGTAACAGGAAAGAAGTCGCCCACTTCCACTTCTATACTCCTATGGTGTGGTTCCGGCCTAAACAGCTCCTGAAGTGCACCCACTCCATGCAACGATTACACCTTAAAGACGTAGCACGGTGGTGTATACGGTTCTGACAAACCGAGCAGATCCAAGGTCAGGTGTTTCGTTTTGGACCTGTAATACGACAAAAAAGGGACAAACATAAAACACATATTGTTGAGGTGACTGCTCCTGGCCGAAGGGTGGTTGTTTCGGGTCAATTCGGTACATAGAACCGGCAGTCGTGGAGCAGATTGATTTCCGCGTTCGCGTAGCGGTGCCTAGGCCAGAAATATACATACCTAGCAGGGTCATAAACACTGTTACAACATTGAACACACCCATTCCAATAGTAGAACTGAACATACCCCGTTAAAGTCATGTGGGTTTTGAAAGCTAAGCTCAATAGCGTTAGTCTGTAACGGGATTTTAAAATTGTTTCAACTTTCATCATGGAGTGGTCAGATAATGAGAACCGTATCGCTGTAATAGCGCTTTTTAATTGTGGAATGAAAAAAAATATTTTCAAACGCTCCGGCCACGAGGGATTAGCCGCATGTTCGTCTACCGATGCATAAAACTGTTTGAGGAGACTGGAGATGTAAAAAACCGCCAGAGGCCGCCCACGCTCTGTTTAAACACCGCATGTCATCAAAGCCGTTAAATCAAGAATTCACAGAAATCCGCTCCGAAAACAGAAAATCATGAATGAATATCACGCAAAAGTCCATGAGTCGAATCATTAAACAAGACTTGGGACTTTGGGCTTTCAAACGACGTACGGGACATTTATTGACTGCAGCTTTAAAAAAAAATAGGATTGACAAATGCAAACGTCTTTTGGTGAGACACGCTGATAACTTGCAGAGAAAAATTTTGTTCACCGATGAAAAATTTTTTACCGTTCAGGAAAAATTTAACAAGCAAAATAATAGAGTGTATGCGCGGTCATCTAAGGAAGCATCTGAACCGATCCCAAGGGTGAAAATGGGTCACGACCCAGCTTCAGTCATGGTTTGGTGGGGTGTCTTTTACGACACTGACCTGCATTTTTGCGAAGAAGAATTCAAAACATCGGCCAAAGTTTACCAAGAAACCGTTTTGGAAGCTGTTGCAAAGCCTCTTAACAATTCCCTGTTCCAAAACCAGCTATGAACTTTCCAGCAGGATGCTGCGCCGGCCCATAAGGCTAAAACGTCCCAGGCCGAAACAATTTGCCAGCGTTTATTTCCTCTGAAAAATGGCCCTCAGGCAGTCCAGATTTGAACCCATTGGATTACAAATTGTGGACGGTTTTAGAGGACGAGGTTTGTCACAAAACATACCCCAACATTGGATCTCTTAAAACTGCTCTGGTTCGAGCTGTGGCCAATTTTCCAATGGACGAGGTTCGTGCAGCTATCGACGATTGGCCAGTGCGACTTAAGGCGTGCGTAAAGGCAAAAGGCCGACATTTCGAAGAAGTAGATTCTTTTTGGATACAATATAGATCAATAAATATATTACAAAAATATTTGGTCCAAAAACATTCAGTACTTTTTATTTTAGCGCATAAAACGTGTGTAACAGCATTTATGTCCCTACTAAGTATATGTGACGCGCAAAATAGAAAGGGACCTAAGGTTAAAAACCAGTTTTGTTCAGGAGAGCCATTTTAAAGATTAGGTCCCTTTCTATTTGCGCTTAGAATCGTCGACTTCACTTTCATAAAACGCGCATATCTCTGGGAGGTAACACTTTTGGGGCATGGGATCGGTCTCATTCGATGCTCAGATGTTGTCCACATCAAAAAAAGAAAAAAAAAAATGAAAATTGATTTGTTTACCCTTAGGTCCCTTTCTCTATGCGCTGTCACATATATAGCAACCCTCGTATTCCACTGTCCGCAACCTGTGGACGCTTTCAATGGCACTCAGCTATGCTCCCCAAGGGGCGCGATCCTCTACTAATATTACGGCAGCTGTGTGAAATAGGATAACTTCATAGCTTCGGGGAAGTACTATAATTACTATCGCGATCACCTCTTATTAAGACACTGACTTGGATATAGATATTTTTTTTATATATCATATCCCCCATTTCTTAGGCATAACTCCATTTCCCTATAAAGTGGCCAAAGCTCTTGATCCGAACATGTATCGGAATATTGAGTTTGATTCGTGGAACGAAATGCGCAAGGAGCTCAAACTGCAGAATTGGTATAATGGCGATTCCAACTTTAAGGTATTTATGTTATCCGTCTAGCATTATTTTATAGTTCCTATGTTGTAGAAGTAGCAGATCTATCAAACAGTGAAAATATATGTATTAACCTTTTGTATTAGAATGTGCACGCATATTCTCGTTTCTTTTAAAACCTGAATGAGATACGAATTGCTTATAGAAGGAGTGTGAGACCAGTTAGGGTTATCCTGCCATCTGCATTAGCCACATTTCGAATATATAAGTACTTTCACTGTGTTGTATGTCATATAAAATATTGAATTATCGTGATTTTGTTATTACTTGTCGACGGTGTTTTCGTCCATTATTTGTTTGTGTCTTGTCTTTTTTTTTTGTTCTTGGGGCTGCATATATTCCATGTTTGTGTGTGTGTCTCTCTGTCCCCTCTAATCAGTTAATACGTTACCACACCAAACGAGTTCGCAAAATATTCCAGGTTGGAGCCAAGTGTCATGTTAAGCTACGTAAATCTGAACAGGATCTCTACACATGTCACATACAGGAGATAGCGGTCGACAAGGGCCAGTGCATTGTCTTTATCGAGCAGCTGGGGGAAAAACGTTTGGTTCCCTACGAGAATCTTACGCCGTTGCCACCGGACCAATTTAAGCCCTGGACCATGCCGTACCGTTTTCAACGCCAGATGCAGAAGTTTAGTTCGGTGCGTTTTACGCGGCAATACAATTACCGCTTCAAGTTCAACTCGACGACGGAGCACCATCACCAGTTTCATCATCACCAGTGTTTTGGCAGTAGCATGGACAATGATAGCTGTTCGAACAGCGATTACATCAACGATGACGATCCGAAGCGACAACATTATCATCATCATCAGTGTGCTGCCGCAGCATCATACTACAAATTGAAGCAGTATACCCATTTGGAGAACTTTCGCACCCAGACGGTGGAATATTGCACTATGCCGCTCACGGTGGAACATAATGGCGTCGGCGCCGATGCAACTGGCGGCGATGCAAACAAAGCCACGAACGGCCCACAGCGTGGTGGTGGAAGTGATTCTAATGAGAATTCCCGTACAACATCGAGATCTGCTAACACTGCACCAGCCCATACATTGACCGAAGGAGGTGGAGGAGGAGTAGGCCAAGTAAAGGCAGGAGGAGATGCTAACGGAGTTTTAAACGCTAACGAAGATCAAGTTGTGGGCGGCACACCTACGATAGGCTATCCCATACAGCATGGAGACGGTTGTTACGAATTGGAGCCTTATAATGCGGGCGGTGCGGCGGTATACATGCCTGACCTCCAAGGTTTCTATCCCATGTATTCGTATCCGCCTGAAGAGTACTACGGATACTGTGGCTATGATGGCAGCCTGACTCCGGCCCCGGCATTCATGTCCGCGGTAAATAGCGTCAATGGTTATTATTATGTTTGCAGCAATGGGCCTGCTCCGCCCGGTAGCTATGTTAGCTCATCTGGCAATCAATTCATTGCTGCTCCACCACCAATTGGCATGCCAGCGCCACCTTCAAATGTTCCCGTTTACACGCATGCGCCACCGTATGCACCATCAGGCGGGGCGCCCAATTGCCCGGCGGTGGTTCCAGTAGCAGGCACAGCGACTTTGTCTGTCAGCAGCCAAAATTCCGCTCAACATACAGCGTCTCCCCGAATAGCGCGAGCCACAGGTAGTCAAAATATTTCGAATACCCCCCTAAGCGGGCGAATAAATTATGAGGCCAAAAAGTCGTTTAAAGCCAATGGCGTGGACTTGCCGCAAGACACTGCCACCTTAAGATTTTTCTACAATCTCGGATTGGACTTCTACAATCAGAAACAGGCGAAACTTAACGAAAACAATGAACAACGTAAGTATGGCAGTATAACAAAGTCCCTGCAATATCCATTTAATTTTATATCCTACAGAACAAAAGTCTACTCCAGCTGCTGAAGTGGCCAGCGATGATACAGACAAGAAGCTGGCAACAGATTTACAAAACATGCGACTCGATGAAAACGGCAACCAAGTGCCAAACACTACGAAGCCGGATGCCAACAACAACACAATGCCGGATGCCATGAATGCTGAGAAAGCCGCATTACCACAAAACACTGGCAACAAACATGCAAACGCGCCAAATGCTCCTCCGACAACAGGTGGAAATAAGTCGTCGAATCATCGACGCTACAATTCACGCTATTTCAGTGGCAAAGATCGTCAAATGCAGCACCAGAACCATAATCAGCAATCGCAACGTAATCATATGAGTTCAAATTCGAACCTTCACGTCCCATATAATAGCCATCAGCAGCCGCAAAACCAATCCTCGCGCAATCAAGGCAATAATAATGCCAATCACAAGAACGGCTTAGGCAACGCGGGCTCATACCAAGCATCTACAACGCCCAATTCATCGCGCAATGTACCAACTCATCATGGGCCATTATTGCACCATCCGCCCCACTTGCATCCGTCCCATGCACAAATGTCAGATCATTCCGTTCAAACGTCACCAATGTGTTTCGAAGAAGGAATGATGATGGGGTCCGATTCACACAATTGCCATGTAAGTATTGTAATAATAAAAGCCGAATACAGCACAAACGACTGCTTGTAAGGTTAATCGCTCTCTAAATATTTAAACAAATCGTCAATAACGAAACAAAACCCGAAGTCGAAATTCTTAATACGTGGGCAGATCAATAATTCAGTGACTTTTCCAGCTTTCCTCGTAGTTATATGAAATGCAACACTGCCCCCATCAAGTACCTTCTGTTAATAGATTTTTGTCAAATTTTGAAAGAGTTCCGTCATTCAGTTTGTGTTTAACAGCTGTTCAAAACATACAACCTCGTGGATTTTTAAAAATGGAATTTTGATTTTTATTAAACTTTTTTATTGCGAAAAAAAACGTCAATCACACCAAGGAAAAGCTTGATAAATACTATGGGGACTCTGCACTATCGATTTCAATGGTAAAAAGTTTTACTGACTCGTTGTGGTCGCACAAGTACAAATGACGCTGAACGTTCTGAAAGGCCAAAATCTCGAAAGAATCCACGTTCAAAGAGTAAAATTGGCTCCGATGAAAGCCAAGTTGACTTTGTCGGCCAATAAGGTGATGACAACACCATATTGGCCGATTTGAGATGCACGCGGGATAATCTGCTTCGATTGCCTTCAAATGGAAAAACAATAAACGGCAAATATTATGCCAACATATTGGACCGATTTAAAGAGGATTGAAAAAGACCTCATATGTCCAAGAAAAAAATTATTTTTAATCAAGATAATGAAATAGTCGTATTTTTTGGAAGGGATACAAAAATTGTAGAAAAGTTGGACTAAGTGTATTGAGCTAAAAGGAGATTATGGTGTAAAATATTTTTATTTTTTTTGCAAAAAACTTCTATTGGAAAAGTCACGGAATTATTGATCTGCCCTCGTAGTTCGCGTTTCATCACACTTGATTTCTATCATGTTTTTACTTTGAATAATTAAACTGTGAAAAAAAAAGAATCACCACTATTATCGATATCGAGATGTTTTGCCCAAATTAATTTTCTATACACTTTAAAAATCCCGCTCTGGTCGAAAGCAGGGGTGCATCCCCATAACGTAGGGGCCACGTCTGCAAATTGCATTGCGTCTTGTGAAGTAGATGTTATACTGCGATATGGTGAAGTTTCCCATTAAAATCGGATACAGATAATTTTCTTTGGTCAATTTATAAAAAGAAAAACTATGACTACATGTTCCTTTTCTAAGCTACATCATACAGCAATTACGACTGCAACCAAAAATAGGGTGTTCCATCTAGAGGCATTTCTTCAGAATAAACAAAAATATAAAATATATATAAAAATGGAATCTTTGTTGGTTATTTAAAAGGACATTTTATGACATTTATTTTTTGAATATAATTTCCTTCAAATGTTGGCCGCAACTACGCAAATTTTGGATGACTCGTTCGAGCATTTCGACCGGTATGGCTTTAATGACACGCGCAATGTTGGCTTCTAAAACCTGAATCGTAGCTGGTTTGTCAGCATAGACTTTGGACTTTACGTAACCCCCAAAAAATGTCTAACGGTGTGATATCAGCGACCAACTCACCTGTCCAAAACGTGAAATTAGCTGCTTTTCGAAATGACCTATCAATATATGTGATAGCGCATAGAGAAAGGGATAAAGGATAAAAAAAACAATTTTCATTTTTATTCTTTTTTTGATGTGAACAACATCTGAGCATCGAATGAGACCGATCCCATGCAACAAAAGTGTTCCCTCCCAGAGATATGCGCGTTTTATGAAAGTGATGGTACACCAAAGATACACGTATTTTTCAATTCAATTCAATTTTATTTTTTGTAATATAACAATGTTTACATTTGATTTAAGAATTAAAGAGTTTAGGAATTGCATTCCTTTTCTACTTTGTATTTTTAATTTTCAAAACCTTTTTGAAACAATTTTATTAAAACTACTAAAAACTAAGGGAAAATCTAAGGTAAAATTATACTGAAACTATTTCATTGACATGTGTGTACTGTGACTGTTGACTTCGAAGTTTGAATTTTGCTTTTGGGTGCTAAACCCACGAGATCTACGCCAGCTAATGTATGTACGCCTCGAGTTGACTAATGCCATGAAAGCTTTAATATGAGTTTTAAAAGTTTATTTTGAGCTATCTCCATTTTTTAGTGTGACATGCCGCCATCGAAGACCATACTGGTGCACCGTAGAAAATTAGTGGTTGAAATATTGCTTTGAATATTAACATTTTGTTGTGCGCGTTCAGGGCAGAGTTCCTATTTATAAGAGGGTACATCAATCTAGAAACCTTGTTGATTTTATCGATCACGTAAGGTATATGACTTTTAAATTTAAATTTGGGATCCAAGATAACGCCTAAATACTTTACTTTATTTTCCCACGGGACATCATGATTTAAAAACTGAAGTGGTGCTTGCGGCAGAAAACATGGTTTCCTTTTCCTTGTGAAGTAGATTGCTTGTGTCTTTTCTGGATTCACCAGTATGTTCCATTTTGTAAAATATTTGTGTAACTCGGATAAGGCAGATTAAAGATTGGCGATAACGACAGACGAGTGAATGTCGGAACTTAGTACGGATGTGTCATCTGCGAAGATAGACATTTTACATTCGGAATGGTTTGGAATATCAGCCGTGAACATGTTATACGAGGGCGGTTCGGAAACATCTTAGCCTATCAATGAAAGAGAATAGTTAGTTTTTCAAAAATATTTTTATTTTTCAATATAATCTCCTGAAACTTCAATACACTTAGTCCAACGCTTATCTAGCAATTCTATCCCTTGATTAAAATAGTTTTCCTCAAGGTCTTCAAAATAGTGGTTTACAACTGTAATTGCATCTTCATTTGAGGTAAAACGCTTGCCAGCAAGGAATTTTTTTAGATTTGGGAACAGGTAAAAGTCACTGGGAGCTAAATCAGGAGAATAAGGTGGGTGGTCAAGCAACTCGTACTTTAATTCGTTGATTTTAGCCATTGTTAAAACACTCTTGTGCGCTGGTGCGTTGTCTTGGTGACAAATTTTTTTTTTGTGTTGTAAGCCAGGACGTTTTTCTCGAATTTGTACATTTAATTGATCTAAAAGGTTGCAATAGTACTCTGAATTTATTGTTTTACCCTTTTGCAGATACTCAATCAATAAAATACCTTTGAAGTCCCAAAAAACCGTTGCCATAACCTTACCAGCCGATTGAATTGTTTTTGCCTTTGGGGCACTTCCTCCAGCTTCAGTCCATTGTTTGGATGGTTCTTTTGTCTCTGGAGTATAGTGGTGGATCCATGTCTCATCAACAGTTATGAAACGACGCTTAAAATCCATTTTGTTTCGCTGAAAACGATCCAAACAAGCTTGAGAAATGTTCATTCTTATGCGTTTTTGGTCGACTGTTAACAAGTCCGGCACCCATCTTGCAGAAAGCTTTTTCATCTGTAGTTCTTCATGCAAAATTAATTGGACTCGATCATTTGAGATGCCCATGATATTAGCTATTTCACGCAATGCTTGTACGACCACGTTTAAATTCAGCAACCCAATTTTTTACTGTTGCATATGAAGGAGCACTTTCACCTAACACATTCACCATATCATTATTAATTTCTTGTCCCGATAAACCTTTTTTATGTAAATATTTAATGACACCACGCATTTCTAATTTTTCCATTGTAAAAAAATCGCGGATGCGTCTTTTGTGAACACCTGTTTCTATATGAAGGAGTTGCCAGATCGAAACAAAATTTAACATGTGTTCATAGCATTCATGGAAGTTTCCAAAACACTTAACTTTGTTCTGTTTATATCGCGCTTTTTGTGCTAGGCTAAGAAGTTTCCGAACTGCCCTCGTATAGCGTAGGAGATAAGCACGATCCTTGCGGGCAACCAGACGTTATGTATACATGCTCTGAGGACGAAGAACCCAAAAAAACATTGAAATATCTATCAGTTAAGAAACTTTGGACGATTTTACTTAATTCAATTGGGAAATTTAGTCTTTTTAATTTATAGATTAATCCATTGTGCCAAACTGAGTCGAAAGCAGACTTTATGTCTAATAGACCGATCCCATGCCCCAAAAGTGTTCCCTGCCAGAGATATGCGCGTTTTATGAAAGTGATGGTACACCAAAGATACACGTATTTTAATCTTTAAAATGGCTCCTGAACAAAACTGGTTTTTACCTGTACATTCTTTGAGCAGCTATATGGCACTGTAACCAAGGGTCGTCAAGATTGCGGTCTTCAATTTCAGGTCATCATCATTTTTGAAAAAGTATGCACCGATAATTCCACCAGCTTATAAACCGCATCAAACCGTGGTTTTCTCTGGGTATAATGGCACCTCTTGAACATATTATTGTTGCTTTCAGCCCAAATGCGGCAATTTTGTTTATTGACTTTGCCGTTGAGCCAGAAATGGGCCTCATCACTGAACAAAATTTTGGTCGAAACAGCGGATCTTCCCGTTTCTCACCGAACGAACGTTCATTTCCATAATACAGTTGCCAACATTTGAAGGTAATTATTTTTAAAAACTAAATGCCATAAAATGTCCTTTAATTACCAATAAAGATTCCACACTTGCTTTGAATTTTTATATTATTATTTATCCTGAAAAAATACTTTTAGATGGATCACCCTGTATAATTGTAGAACAATTAAAATTTACTATAAATATGAATAATGCGTAAAAACTTGGGGTGTTGTGTGATAACTAAAAGTACGGATACTCGTATTTCCCGCTAACCTTCGCGAAACAAGAAACTTCAGTTTGACATATCATTAATCGCGACTTCGCAAAATGGGCAGTCTAGTTTGAGACGATGCTCATATGGTTGTAGAACGAAGTTTAAATTTCATCTTAAACCTCAAAGAGCAAGACAGAAGAGATGAACTGGCACGTCTTGTCTCGTCCACGGATGATGTATATGCTAAAAACCTATGTATACGAGAGTTGCTATATATATTTCTGGCCTAGGCAATACTAAGTGTTGCCTGGCGCCATCTGACATTCATATTGGAAAGTTTTACATTTTTTAGCATACACGTACTCAGAACGTTTTGACGTACGACCATCATTTGTGTTGTTTACAGTGACTTGAAAAAATCATTTAGGCAAAAAATGGAATTAACTCGTGAACAATTTCATGAGATCATTTTTCACAACTTTCGACGTGGACTATCACGACAAGAGTACATCGATGAACTTAAATCGTTGTATGGCGATGAAGCACCATCCTATAGCACTGTGAAAAACAGGTTTTCAATCATGGCCATGTCGCTCAAAGACGAAGGTCGTCCAAAAACGGTCGTTGTGCCAGAGAACATTGATGCCGTTCGTGAACTGATAATGAACGATCGTTATGTGACATACCGTGAGATTGAGTCGAGGCATCCTTGGGGTTTCCTTCCACCTGCAAACATTCGATATTGCATAAACGCCTGGCCGTTAAAAAGGTTTGTTCTCGTTGAATCCCGCACAATTTGACAATCGCTCAAAAAAGGCTCGGGTCGGTAGATGCAAAGAAATTTTGAAAAAATACGATCGCGGTGCTTTAAAAGACGTTTATAAGGTGGTCACCGGTGATGAATCAAGGATCTATGCGTATGAGCCCGAAACAAAACAGCAATCGACCGTGGTCATGTGGCAACTGTTCGGCTTGAGCAACGTAGGATGGTCAATTTTGAGTGGTACACCACAATTTGTTTGCCTGAAGTCTGCGGAGGAATTCGAAAAATTGCTTCGTTTTTTTTTTGAGAACGTGGTTCCATTAAATATTACTATGCACCCTACATTTGTTCTTAATTATTATTTATTTTTAATGGATGTAATACATTTTATGAATTTATGAAATTTTGAAATACCTTAACTTTTAGACACCTGCATCAAACAATTCAAATGCAAATCCAGCTTTTGCATATGGCGCGTACGGAGTCAGCGATCCAATAAACGATGGACTGTGTGGTGGTCCATTTGGCGTTCCACTGGCAGCTACAGCTGGTGGAGTTTTTGTACCAATGCCCATGACCCCGGCTACCGGTCCACCTCCACCGTACGGAATTTATGCACCACATCCACCACCACCTGGATATCAGACGTCTTCTGCTGGTGTACATCCGAATTTTGTAAATAGTCCATTGCATTTGGCGCCACCACCCATGCCTCCTGGTGTGGCTAACTCAACTGCTTCTGGTTCGGATACTACGGAAACGAATGCTGCCGATATGATGAATAACAATGGCATAGTTAATGTGGGAAATGGAATGACACCTTTACAATGTCCCAGTTATCCGCCACCCCCATTACCGTATTACTATGCACCTGGAGGCGGCGTACCGCCAGCTGGCAACGGTGGTAGCAATGGAGGCGGTCCAAATGGCGGTGGTGGCCCTGTGCATTTAATAGCACAAATGGGACCTCCCACGCCAACTAATCACGCCATGCCACCGGCATTTTCGGCTCCACATCCCCCGATGGGGCCTCAGGTATTTTCTATACGCTTTTAATAGTAATTTAGACAAATTGTTGGTATATTTGTTCTGAAGTTGAATGCTAACTACTTACTTCTTCATTATTCGTATCTTATCATAAGATTTATTAATGTCCGTCATACATTTGTTAAAGTAAATATTTGAAAGAATTTTGACACGAACTTTTCTTGGTATTTTTTAACTTAGTAAAAATGTTATGCTCTTGAATTGTTTTGTTTTTTTTCTCTAGCTCAGAATAAAAAAGAGTTTGCGGCAAGTAAAAAAAATGTATATCAATGTTAGGTTGTAGTAAACTCGATGGTATTAACGATAGTAGTTTGATCCTTTTGTGTTGTCTCTGTATGTAAACAAATAAACTTTAACTTTTAAGGAAACTTAATTTTGTAATGTGTGACTTAGTTTTTAATTTTATAAAAAAACAGCTTAAATAGAATGGGATGTCGGTATTTATATTATGGCCGGAAAGAACAATTTCTGAAACGTTCTGTTTGTACCCTTTACCATATATTGGAGGGATACTTTAACAGCCTGCGCTGTTTAAGTTATAATTTGAACAACTTGTTAATTATTTCAGCTTATCATTTATTTGTGGCCGTCCATCTCTCTTGTCCATGTTTTTCTTTATATAACAATGTCACTGATTAACAATTAAATTAGTAAATTTTAATATCATAAGGTATTTGCATTTGGACTTAGTATCAACTCCATAGTCCCTACCTATATATGACCACTTCTTGTCCCTATCGGTTCATTTTGTTAGCCTCGAGGACCACTTCTACTCGAAAAAGCCACGTCAGAAAATATTTGAACGGGTTTTACTGTCACGTTTGAACCAGTCGGTTTGGAAATTATTTCAACCGGAGGGCCCTTCGCATTGTCCCCTGATATTGTCTCCATCATTGATCCGTTCGCACTAGCAACATCACAACTAGGAGTCCCGAGAGGAGGACCCGCGGTTCGGATGAGATTACATTATTCTACTTTAATCCTACTATCTTTCGTTCTTTTTAAAAATAACTAAATCCCCTCATGTAGTACAAACATTGTTCTAGAGGTCCTATCATAATAATAATTTTGTCTATCCCTTTTCCTTTTGAATTTAGTATTAATTTCCTGTTCACCGATGTTTTTCCTTACGAAAATTGAACCAGATACCGGCAATTTTGTCTTCAAATGTCTGCCAAAGAATAGCTCTGATGGAGTTATATGCATATCCGCTACGGGGTTGTGTTGTACTTCAACACATGACACTGAAATTTTTTTACTTCGTTTGCTCCATAGCTATGCCCTTCTCAACCAGTCCATATCTCTAAGGATATCTTGGACCTGGAAACTCAAACTGAATATAATATTCGTCTAAAAATCGCTCGAATCCAACAGATCCGAATGGGCTATTATCACACTGAATAACTGAGGGATATCCAAGCTTGTTTAACACCTGACAGAGGTAATTCGAGAAAGCATCAATAAGGTCAATGTAGTCACAACCAGCATACTCGAAAAGGTCCATTGCCACTATCTGAAATAGATAATTCGGAATATAGTCCTGCGCCAGTGGTTTCTTTTGATTGTTCTATACCTTTCACATACGAGGGCGACCGCAAAACTAACTGGCCTGGCACATTTTCTGTTTTACTAGCAACTTTTTTTTTTGTTTTTTAAAAGCATCTCTTATAAGCCATCTGTCAAAATTTCCGAAATATTTAAAGATTATTTTCTTTGTTACAGATGATTGAAGTAAACAAGTTTTATAATTTTGAAAAATGGAAAAAAAAGAGTTTCGTTCAGTAATTAAACACTTTTATATGAAAGGTTATACGCCACAATTAATGAAAGCTGAATTGGATTCTGTTCATGGTGATAATGCACCATCATACTCCACCGTGAAGTCCTGGGTTCAACAATTTAAAATGGGTCGTTCAAGTACGGAAGATGAACAACGCTCTGGAAGACCGAAAACTGCTACTACTATTGAAAACATTAGAAAAATATTTAATGAAGTGACTAAAGATAGACGAATAAAGCTCAGAGAACTTGATATGTGCCGCGTTTGTTGACTTTGCCCCAAAAAATCGTCCGTTGGACTAATTGCGAGGAGCTTTTAGCGATTTATCAGCGTAATCCAATAGAGTTCTTGCGCCGATTCATAACTGTTGATGAAACATGGATCCATCACTACTTCCCAGAATGCAAAGAACAGTCAAAACAATGGATAGAAGCTGGTAAAAGTGGTCCCAAGAAGACGAAAACTGTGTAGTCAGTAGGAAAAGTAATGGCCACAGTATTTTGGGATGCAAGGGGTATAATATTTATTGATTATCTTGAGAAAGGAAAAACTATAAATAGTGAATATTATTGTGCATTATTGGATCGGTTGAGTGAAGAAATCAGGATAAAACGACCGCATTTAGAAATAAAAAAGTTCTTTTTCATCAAGATAATGCTCCTTCACACACTGAATTTTTAACTCAACAAAAACTGGCCGAATTACGATTTGAAATTGCTCCGCATCCACCATATAGTCCAGATTTAGCTCCTCCTGATTATTTCTTGTTTCCAAATTAAAAAAAAAATTCTCGGTGGCAAAAAATTTTCGTCCAATAGCGAGGTTATTGCTGAAACTGAGGCATATTTTGATGGTCTTGAAAAATCTTATTATTCGGATGCAATTAAAAAACTTGAAAAACGTTTGATGAAGTGTATTGAGTTGGAAGGAGATTATGTTGAAAAATAAACAATAATAATTCCAAAGAAACGGTTCTTTTTATGTTAGGCCAGTTACTTTTGCGGTCGCCTTCGAATATAACTGGATGATAACAACTACTTAATCGGATTATTAATCCCTAGCCAATAATAAAGCCTTTTAGCCCGATTTGATGTCTCCTTTATACTGAGATGTGGCAAATGTAACAAAATTGCCATCTTGGGTTGCATTGCGGACGGAATAACTAATTTGTTATTTAGGAAAAACAACTCGTTCTAAACGTGTTATTTCGACTTTTGTTGACTCAGGTCATCAAGATGATGATATCTCGGCCAAACATTCTTAGCATAACTACAAATCCTTGAATATTTTAGTCAGCCTTTAAAAATTTGCCATACAAATTTTAATTTTCTTTTTTAAGACACCGATTTTGTCACTGAATGAATGATCCCTGACAGGTCCTCAATTTCCGAAACATCCGACGAATGTGCCCTTGACAAGCCATCAGTCAAGACCATCTCCATGAACCGTAAACATGCGTTGAAGCTGCATTGCTACATCATCAAAAGTCGCTAAAGGCTTGTGATTATTTTCTACGGTGAATTCCCGTCCGTATAAAAAGAAATGAAAACGTTGGCAAGCAAAAACTATGGCTAGGAATTTCTTTTCAATTTGCGCTTATTTCTGCTCACTCTAGCTCAACGCCCGAGACGCAAATGCTACAGGGTGGCCATTCTCAATTATTTAACATACCAATCAATCCATGGATATCACTGACTGCAGACATTTTTGGGTCATACATTGCAAGCACCGGATCAGATGCCACTATTCCTAACAATTTTCTATATTCTTTATCATGTGTCTCTGTCCAGTCGAATTTTCATTTCATTTCATTTTTTGTTATTCAAAAAGTAACATCATTCCAAGTTTAATAGTTTTGTCAACTGTCTTAAAAGATTTGAAATAAATCTAGCCGGGTATTCAAGGAGAGAGACCCCAGAAACTCCATACGCCTGCTTTGCTTTCTGGTTTTTTTAATTCGTTTCGTTTCTCACATCTTGAAATATTTATTCGATACCCTACAAAGTATACATTCAGTGTTCCGCATAAAATTGTACGCGTAAAATTGTACGACGTAAAATTGTACGACGATTTAGCCATGTCTGGCCGTCAGCGTTGTCGTTAATAACTTTCAAATAAAGAGTTAATTTCGTGAATTAAGAAAGAGTCAATATTTTTAAAATACACTTAAAAAACGTTATGAAATGGGTTACAAAATAAAACAATGTATTTATTGCTAAATAGTTCCAAGTTATGTGGGTTTCACTCTGCATTGAAACAAATCATTTGTGTGGGAGATAAAGTAAGGGGCGTGGTTAGGAATACATTTTGTTGTCACCAAGTTCACCTCGTAACTTAATTCTTATGTATTGCTATTTAGTAAGATCGGATATTACAAGAATAACAAAAATAGGCGAAATGGTACCTATGCGTGGGAGGTACCAGAAGTGTGTGGCAGTATGGCCTATTACACTGTGGAACATTTTTGGGGTTATTGTCTGGGGGGTGAGAAATTCCAAGTCAGGGTGATGGTACTAGGTCAGTATATTAAAACCCTCAAAGGGTTTTGCGTTCGTATGTGCCAGTTTTTTTATGACCTTTTACATTTTTTCCTTATCTTGATGTTTTTTCGCTTAGTTGTAAAATGTTGGCAAAAACGTAGTTTGACATAACTCGAGAACGACTAGTTCGATTTTGCTGAAATAAATTGAGAAAAATTAATAATTACATTTTCTTTAATCCATTAATATACTGTTTCTATACCAAATCAACATTTTTGCAATTAGAAATAAATTTATGAAGAAAATTTACAATTGAGGAGGTACTTTTCAAAACATGATTATTCCACTTTTGAAAAAAAAAATTTATTTTTTTTTTGTTTGGTAGCATTGAATTGAATACTCTGCGAAAATAAAATGTTTCAAAATATCAGTAATTACACCAGGAAAATAATTGAAAAATGCATGATTTCATCAAAAGTAGATTATTCCACTTCAGAATGACATTATCCATTTCAAATATACATTTTTGGAACAAAATATGATTAATCCAGAAGAAAAAATAAATTTTTTTTTTTAATTTCTTTAGATTAAAATGAACCTAATGTTGTTTTATTTCAACTTAATATATCTGATACCTAATTAGTTTCAGCAAAACAAGATTAATCCACAGTGTTTTGAATCAAAACATGATTATTCCAACCAGCCGCATCAAAACAAGATTATTCCATTTTAAATCATGCATTTATTCCAAATATAGAAGTGCCAACTTTTTAAATCCTACACAAAACAATGACTAATCTTTACGCCTTTAATAATGCACCAAAATTTCGGGTTAAATATAGGGGCATACCCAAGAAACTATTTTCTCAATTTGTGCAAAAACACAAAAAGTGGAATAATCATGTTTTGAAAAGTACCTCCTCAATTAAGTGAAGTTACTTAATTGGCACATACGAACGCAAAACCCTTTGAGGGTTTTAATATACTGACCTAGTACCATCACCCTGACTTGGAATTTCTCACCCCCCAGATTGGCTGTTGTACTGTGTAATTAAAACGCGAATATTTGTCATCAAAAAGGTTTTATAGTTTTTCTAAGTATTCTCCAGCATGATTTATGCACTTCTGCATGCGCTCAAACCAATTGTCGAAGCACTTTTTCCACTCCGATTTGGACACCTTTAAAACATGGTTTTTGAACGCATCAACTGCATTTTCTGTGGAATAAAAATAACTCATTGGGTGCCAAATCAGGGCTGTACGGCGGATGACCCATCAATTCGACGTAATGGCCGGTCAAAAAAGCGCTGGTTTAGAGCCGATGTGTGAGAGCTTGCATTGTCATGGTGCACAATGATTCGTCTTCTCTTGTTCGTTTTTCGAATTTCTCCAAAGACTTCAGGCAAACAAATTGTGGTGTACCACTCAGAATTGACCGTCCTACGTTGCTCAAGCGGAACAGTCGAAACATGACCTGTTTTGCCGAAAAAAACCGGCGACCATTTGCTTCGAAGTGCTTCTTTTACGAACAACTTTCGTTGGATTTGGCTCGTCTTCGAAGACCCACACGGTCGATTGCTGTTTTGTTACGGGCTCATACGCATAGATCCATGTTTCGTCACCTGTTACGATCTTATAAACGTCTTTTGAAGCACCGTGATCGTATTTTTTCAAAATTTCTTTGCACCAATCGATCCAACGAGAACAAACCTTTTTTACGGCCTGGTGTTCATGTAATTTCGAATGTATGCTGGAGGAGGAAGTGTCCAAGGATGCCTCTATCTCACGGTATGTCGCATGACGAAAGTGTTCACAAGTTAATTCCATTTTTTTTGCCAAATTGATTTTTTCAAGTCACTGTAAACAACACAAATGATGGTCGTACGTCAAAACGTTCTGAGTACGTTTGTGCTAAATAAAAGTCAAACTTTCCAAGGTAAATGTCAGATGGCGCCCGGCAACACTTAGTGTTGCCTAGGCCAGAAGTGTATATATAGCAACCCTCGTAGTTCAATAGAATGGGATGCGTTTTGAATTAAAAGTTTAGTCCTTTAGATTTTGCTTGAAAATTGTCAACTAACCTAACCCTAAACTAGGCAAAATATATTCACCCTTATTCTGATTGTCGTCGTCAAGACAAAACAACGACATCTTGCGACGACTGTTGATACTTGGTATTCGCGTAGTCGTTTTTCGATAACTATTGACAACTATTGACACAACTCGGTATTCTCTAAATGATATTGACGTTGTTATTGAATTGATACGACTCTGTTTTTGTCGTCGCAGTTTTTGGTAACGACTAAGAAGTTTGCTGTTAAAATAAAAAAAAAACCAAAAGCAAAAGTAAAAGTGCAAATATGGAAATTACAAATAATGAACAATTCCAAAAACTTGTTGAAGAGTTGGAGAAAAATCCATCCTTAGCAAAAGGTTTCAAAAGAGGAACAGTGCCAACAAATTTTAACCAGCAATGGGAGAACATTGCAAGTGTTTTGAATGCTTCCGGACCACCGAGTAGAGATGGTGATGGCTGGCAGAAGGTTACTAACTTATATCCCTGGTTTGACCTGGTATGACCTGGCTCCAATTTCCATCTCAGGAGCAATTTCCTCCAACACATAATTAAACGCATTTTTGTTTAAACGAAAGTATTTCTAAAATCTTGAATGAAAGAAAACTGTGATTGCCAATGGAAATTAATTAAACCATAAACTTACTTGTTGTCTGGTGGTATCATGACATCAGACCTATATCGCAGTGTCTTTCTCTGTAAAATAAGTTTCTTTTTATTTTCTTCATCACTTGAATCAGAGTTTGAATCAGAAACAAAAAACATTTTTCAACAATTGGATGAATAGATACAAAATCTGATGCAAAAATGTTAGGTATGTGATTTTTTTTATTGAAGTTATCGATAAACAGTCAACGTCAAGACAATAATGATACGGAATACCAAAAATGCGTTGATGTGATATTATATTGAAACGAAGTGATATTGATATTAAATTGACGACGACAATCAGAATAAGGGTGATTAATAAGAAGAAGTTCTGCCTAAAACAATTCTGCAATAAATCCTTTTATATTTAAACATTTCCATCTTTGTCCGTAGTCGAGCATATTATTTTAACTTTTGCTCCGACTCGTAAAATCTTGAAAACTGCTTGCAACATTACCTTTTATTCTAAACCTATGTATAGCTGTGTATTGGATAGAAATTATTTTTAATTTAATGCAGCTTTTAAGCTAAATTTTTGCATTCTTTAAGGTCTTTAAAGTCCATGTCTCGATTATTAAATAAAGTTGAAGTGTCTTAAAGAAAAGAATTTGAACACATTAGATTATATAGCATGTGAAACTTATGCCAGAAACGAAAAAGGCATAACATTGATAGTTTTTAAAGTATCTGTAATCAAACTTTTTATAAAATGTGCCAATTAATGTACGTGCCTTAGCAAATATTGTAAGTACAGTGTTTTTATGTAGATTACGTTATAATAAATGAAGTAGTTTGGTTTAAATTTGAAAATCGTGGAATTTGTTAAAAGAAGTACTCGTATAATATATTTTATTGGTTGTGGGTTTCCTTTTCTTTAGTGCTTCTATTGTATCGTAAATTTGTATTTTTTTTTTAAATTTATAATTTTTCACTAATATTTCTTTTTTAAAAATATTTCCTCTCCCCATACAGGGATATTTTTGTTTACCACCACCGCCACATCATCCACAGCAAATGCCACCGCCGCAACAAATGCAACAGCCTTCGCCAATGACAACTAATAGAGACTCTATATCAAATGCTAACAACAATTGCGCTCGCCCCGATATACCGACTGCCAATGAGTGAATAATCATGTCATTACATATTTTATTAAAGCCAACGATCGGTAGCAAAAGAATGAATGTTTAGACTTGTATGTACGTATAGTGGCTCACAGCTGATGTTATGCAAAAAGATGTGTTGAAATACAGCAGTATTTAAGAAACTATTTAAGGTAGAGAAGGAAATTGACTGCAGCGACATTATCATATTCCTTGATAAACTAACTCCGAGGATGTTCTAGGCGTTTATTAGTTACTTATTAGAGTTCAAGGGTGTTTTAAAATAAAATTTCATACAGAATGGTATGTAAAACTATTGATTAGCTCGATCATAGGGATAAATAGACAATGTTTAAATGGGGGTTAGAATTACAACACTGTGTTAGTTCTGAAAGTTACCATCTTCATTTTGAACGGACATGTTGAATACAAAGGCTAAAGCTAGGCGGTTATCTAAATTTGTGCACTTTTTTTTTGAGAGTCTTGCACTCAATATTGTTGCTAGATGAGGTTGACATGCTGCCCACACAACCGACACCATGGAATTAATAACTCCAAAAAAGATATTTTATTTATATTCAGGGCTGTCATAGAAACCATGTCGGTTTTGCTAATTGTAGTTTTTGCCATTTGCAATCGCTTTGTCCATTTCGAATTTAACCAATGTTCGAATCAGCTCTTGCTGATAAAAACGATTACATTTGTTTTCATGAAACCAAAGCATTTTTTCTTATCGTTTTCAAAAACCATAGTGACAACATTGGTTTCAATGACAGCCCTGAGCGTCTTAATTTATTCTTTGAAGTTCGGCAAAGCTGACTGAGTTCTTCAAGCTGAGATTGATAAAAGGATAATATTGTAGTTCGTAGAGCAAAAAAATGCGCTTAAAACGATAATTTCAAACCGTTATCAAAACTCCTAACAGTCTAGGTTTTTACATTAAACACTCGTCGAGAAAAGTTTGTTTTGACAATTTTTAATTTCAAGGAAACAAATTATTTAACAAAAACGGCAAAAGTATTTAGTTAAGTCCGCTTGAAGCCGCTCAGCGCTTCGTCTTCAATACTTTTTTCTAAAAGTAAAATTTTTTCAAAACAAATGGTGATTGCTTTATTAAAAAAGTTTCTAAACAAAAGCCTTTGCCGGGTTTTGTCAAATAAAACACGTCTGTTATTTAAGGTGCTGATAAAAAAGAAAATTTCGGAACATTTTCGGATAGCTGTATTCATAAAATTTTCCAGAAGCTTTCAAATTCAAAATTTTCTTTTGAAAATATTCTTAAACCTACTGTACATTTTTATGAATAAGCGGGTTAAGATTTAAATGTTTTGCGGTTTTCTATAAGTATTTTAAATAAACGAACACACAAAAATTGTTTACTTTTTCAACGTAATCATTTTTTGTGTGTTGGGTTTTTAAGCTATCTTGTATCTTGTAAATAAAATTCCTTTTAATTTACAATCATTCTACGAAAATCTACTTAAAACCCCACTAAAGCGAATATATAAAATCGGTGACTAACAAATTAAATTTATTTATTTTAACACGATTTAGAAACCATTTGTTTTGAAAATTCAATTACAAATTATTCAGAAAAAAACGTATAGTGGACTTAAGCAGGCTTTAAGCGAATTTACTTTTTCCATAATTTTAAGTTTACAAGAATTGACTTGAAATATATTTAATAAATAAAAATATATTCAGGGCTGTCATAGAAACCAATGTTGTCGATATTGGTTTTGAAAACGATAAGAAAAAATGCTTTGGTGTCATGAAAACCAATGTAATCGGTTTTATCAGCAACAGCTGATTCGAACGTTGGTTTTATTTACATTCGAAATGGTCAAAACCAATTTGGTTTCATGACACCAAATGAAACCAACATTAGTTTGCAAAAACGACAATTAGCAAAACCGACATGGTTTCTATGACAGCCCTGAATATCTTTTTATTTATTAAATATATTTTAAGTCAATTCTTGTAAACTGATAGGTTTTCTCATAACGATTTGAAATTATCGCAGCCATTTTATTTAAGCTCGCTTTCTAAAATTCTCTAGAAAACAGTATATCTTTTCTAGAATGTATGATGCAGTTAAACCGAATAGAGGAGATAGCCCATTCTGATATTAACCTACCCATTTAGCATTTTCAGACTTACAAAATCAGGTGTTTTGTTTACAGCCCTTTTAAGAAGAAGAACAAAGTGAGAAGTTTTCATGCTTGTTTTTCCATATGAAACAAAGTTAAGAGTTGCTAACCACTTACGAGTAATGTTGATAAACCTCCTGGAAACCCAATAGTTTTCGGCAGTTTGAATATGCCTGAATTTTGTATAAAATATCAAAAAAATATTTTTTTTTTTTAAATTAATTTCCAAAGTTATGGGGTGAATCGATATTCACAACTGACAACTTTTTTAGAACAAGTACGTTTTGTAAATTTGTGGGACTCTGCAACTTTGCTGTGCGATTTTTTTTCTAAAGTATATCAATCAAATGTGTCTTGTATCTTTAATTATCTGTGAAAACATAATATTGGCCGGCGGGTATTTCGTAAGGCAGAAGTATAGTAGAAGTACATAGGTATTTATTACAAGGTTTTCTACAAAGCAAGTTTGCTTTGAGGAAACTTGTTTTTTATTCTCAAAAACTACTTGAAAATGTTCTACTGATGTAGAACAATGTTTGTAAATCTTATACAACTTTGCTGTCTAGCCGAGCCTATTCATAGGGACATAATAGAATTTTTTGTGCTATAAAAGGATTGAAAGATTTCCAAATATTTTTCCGATATGTAAACAAAAATGAGCTGAATTGTGAACCACCAATATTCTGCGAATCCTGTCTTAACTTTTCGTTCTTGTCCTCCTTTGCCTTCAAGCCTATTTTAGAATACAATATATTGCTCGGATTTTTTTTTCTTGAAAAAAAAAGAGTTGCCAAATATTTCTCCGTTTCATATACACAAAAAAAAACTGAATAGTTTTCAAATGATCGCCATTTTTTTGCGAGTCTCACCAAGTTAGCTGTCTAGCTTATTCAGACGGAAAAATTCAACATAAATTGTGCTCGCCCTTTTCTAATTATCCTATTTCTTAACGAAAACAATGTTAAAAAAAAAACTATTACTTTTCTTGAAACTGAAAAGGTTTCCATATAAAATGCGTTTAGGGCCTATTCGTACCGACGAAAACTACTGTTTTTCCAGCTCGTTTTCCCATACAAATCTAACAAATGGTTGGCAAATCTATTTTTAATACGGTGAATACGAACACGAAGAATCTACCAGTTTTGTTGGACTAAAAAACTTTAATTTTTCTTAGTTTTTGAAATTATATTGTTTGATTTCCGCATAACCATCGTTCAGCATCAAATCAACTGTGAGCTACTGTAGGTACAATTATGCATTTATAGTATATATATACTCCCTACGACATATACAAATATAAGAGTATATATTTACTTATATACACATAATATCTAGTGCATTCACATTCTTACATTTTGCCACTTTTTCTTTAACTCTATCTTTCTTTATTTTTTTATATAAGTAAGCATATTTCATTTTTACCTACTAAAGTTCTCTTCCTACTTTTTTTAATTATCATAATTTAAAATTTTTGTTTGTTTAGCAAAGCCTAAATTCAGTTGTAGATTTTAACAATGTTTATCCGGCCCAGTTTTTTAGTGTCATTCAAGTTTTTTTTTAGATCGTTTCCAGTTACAAAAAAAAGAAACACTAAACGAAATGCAACTGTGATCGAAATGTGACCATCGATTCGAATCGAAATGGTTTATTGTTTGTTTGCCTTGAATGAGTTTTCAAACCAGAGATTCGCTGTACAATTGTTAGAAGCATTTCGCCTTAAAGTAATCAAATTATATTAGACATCTTTTTCTTTTTTTCATATGCCTCGGTATGTGATGGAAATAGATCGAAATCGTTATTCTGTAGATTTGGGATTTCAAAAAGTTTTATTTGAATATAAGGACTCGTAAAATGCTTACTTTTTTCACAAATCCATATTGATTTATGGCTTACACAACTACATTAAATAACTTCAAATAAAACCCAATATCGATTGGTTTTCATTACATACCGGATCGATTCGAATTGACTATGTCCACAATTTCGTTACGCGTTGCTCTCCAAACAAAACGACTTTATCGGTTTATACTATATTTTTCACGTATTTATGATAAATATTTGATTAACCAATTTAAAAGATCTCTCTTTTTTGCTACATTATTATATTATTATAGTATAAAAAAAACTTTCTAGATCCATTAATATCGTATCTTAACTAGATGATAATTTAAATTGTTCTCCTTTTCTACGATTCCTCCCATTATCTATATGAGTGTTTAAAACACATAAATTTTTAATTAGTTCCCTTCTCCTTCCTCCGTTATCTTTTTTGTTATTCGCCATAGTCATCATTATTTAGACAGATATTTTACAAGGATTCTAGCGCGTTAGAGTTTCGATATTTTAGAAATTATAACATATTTTGCGACTTTCGGCAAAGGTATCATTTTTTTTATATACAAATTTAAAATGTATTCGAGGATGATAAAATGCCGATGATAAGCGTTTTCATGTTTACGTGTTATACTACTCTGGCAGTAGTAGTAATAGAAAGTATTCCCTATATTTGACATCTAGCATAATTAAAATATTTGTATAAATAGCAATAACTATGGCCATATTTATTTTAACATCATTCCCTTCTTTCATAAAATCGTTTATGATTTTATTCGTTTTATTTATATACATATATTATATTTCATCTTTCATTATAACATTTTTAGATTGTAAGCTTCAATTTATAACAGAAACAAAACCCAAAAAAATATGTAAAACAACATAAAAAATAAAACCTATCTATTATACATAACTGTCCGTAACGAGCAATTAAACTGTGTTATTCTTTTCCTTTTTAAAGGGTGTTTGTTTTAAAGATCTCCGGTGTTTTTTTCAGGCTTCCGATTGCCAATAGCCGATTTCATTTTTTTCCTTTTTAACATTTACAAGTTATATTGATCTCATTATATCTAAAATGTGTTTCTAGTATACCATTGTATCTATCTAGAATTTCTATCGTTTTAACTTAAGTTTAAATGCCCTGAGGCCAGTCCATTTTAAATTTGATTTTATTTATGAGAGTATTTCACGGTTGATTGTATGTTTCCTGCAAAAAAAGGATTGAAACCCGGTCCGGCTTCCGATTACAAATAGTTCACCTTTTATATCAATTGCGGTCGGTATGGCTTGCCATTGATGCTGATGCCAGAACAACAATGGCAAGTTGTTTTAAACTTTTTTCTAAATCATGGCTCAGTTTGGGAATATTACAAATAAGATCACGTATACGCCAAATGATAAAGCCTGTTTGCAGATACGAGTAGGTAAAAAGATATGTTTTGTAAAAAAGAGTAACATAAAAGAAAAACAGAAAATATTTTAAGAATGGGTACGATTATTGTAGGCAAAATTTATTGAGAAAAGTTCTGCTTCAACACGAATTGAAATTTGGTTTAGTTTTTAGTACGAGGGTTGCTATATATATTTCTAGCGCCAACTGACATTTCCATTGGAAAGTTTGACAATTTTTAGCATAAACGTACTCAGAACTTTTTGACGTACGACCATCATTTGTGTTGTTTAGAGTGACTTGAAAAAATCAATTTGGCAAAAAAAAAATGGAATTAACTCGTGAACATTTTCGAGCGATCATTTTTCACAACTTTCGACGATTATCACGACAAGAGTGCATCGATTATCACGACAAGAGTACATCGATGAACATAAATCTTTGTATGGCGATAAAGCACCATCCTTTAGCACTGTGAAAAACTGGTTTAACAAATTCAATCGTGGCCGACGCTCGCTCAAAGACGAAGCTCGTAAAGGTCGTCCAAAAACGACCATTGTGCCAGAGAACATTGATGCCGTGCGTGAACTGATAACACAGTACAACAGCCAATCTGGGGGATGAGAAATTCCAAGTCAGGGTGATGGTACTAGGTCAGTATATTAAAACCCTCAAAGGGTTTTGCGTTCGTATGTGCCATTTATGACCTTTTACATTTTTTCCTTATCTTGATGTTTTTTCGCTTAGTTGTAAAATGTTGGCAAAAACGTAGTTTGACATAACTCGAGAACGACTAGTTCGATTTTGCTGAAATAAGTTGAGAAAAAAATTATAATTACATTTTCTTTAATCCATTAATATACTGTTTCTCTACCAAATCAACATTTTTGCAATTAGAAATAAATTTATGAAGAATTTTTTTTTTTTTAAAACATATAAATCCCAAACGGAAAAACGTGTAGAGTCTTATAACTTTCACGTAAAGTCACATAACCTATAAACAAAATGCGACATAGATCATAGAAATCGATTAACGCGTTCTGCTTTTATTTACAATTAAGTGAAGTTACTTGGCACATACGAACGCAAAACCCTTTGAGGGTTTTAATATACTGACCTAGTACCATCACCCTGACTTGGAATTTCTCACCCCCCAGACAATAACCCCAAAAATGTTCCACAGTGTAATGAATGATCGTTATGTGGCATACCGTGTGATAGAGTCGAGGCATCCTTGGGGTTTCCTTCCACCTGCAAACATTCGATATTGCATGAACGCCTGGCCGTTAAAAAGGTTTGTTCTCGTTGAATCCCGCACAATTTGACAATCGCTCAAAAAAGGCGCGTGTCGATTGGTGAAATGAAATTTTGAAAAAAAAAATACGATCGCTGTGCTTCAAAAGACGTTTATAAGATCGTCACAGGTGACGAATCATGGATTTATGTGCATTAGACCGAAACATCCGCCGTACAGCCCTGAATTAGCACCCAAGGACTTCTTTTTATTCCCGCAAATCAAGTACAAAAATGCGTGGTCAACGATTTTCGCCGCCAGAATATAATGTTGAAGCGTTCAACAACCATGTTTTGGAGGTGTCTCAATCGGAGTGGAAAAGTGCTTCGACAATTGGTTTGAGCGCATGCAAAAGTTTATACTTAGTAGGGGCATAAATATTGTTACACACGTTTTATGCTGCAAAATAAAAAGTACTGAATGTTTTTGGACCAAATATTTTTTAATATATTTATTGATGTCTATTGTTTCCAAAAAGAATTTACTTATTCGAAATGTCCGCCATTTGCCTTTACGCACGCCTTCGTCAGCCAATCGTCAATAGCAGCACGAACCTCGTCGATTGGAAAACTAGCCACAGCTCGAACCAAAGCAGTCTTAAGAGATCCAATGTTGGGGTATCTTCTGTGACAAACCTTTTCCTCTAAAACCGCCCATAATTTGTAATCCTTAAGAGGAAATGAGCGCTGGCAAATTGTTTCGAAGCCAGGCCTGGGACGTTTTAGCCTTATGGGCCGGAGCAGAATCCTGCTGGAAAGTCCATGGCTGGTTATGGAAAAGGGAATTGTTAAGAGGCTTCACAACAGCTTCTAAAACGGTTTCTTGGTAAACTTTGGCCGATGTTTTGACTCCTTGTTCGCAGAAATGCAGGTCAGTGAGCCCATCGTAAGAGACACCCCACCAAACCATGACTGAAGCGGGGTGATGACCCTTTTCCACCCTTGAAATCAGTTCAGATGCTTCCTTAGATGACCGCGCATACACTATTATTTTGCTTGTTAAACGGTAAAACTTTTTTCATCGGTGAACAAAAATTTTCTGTGCAAGTTATCAGCAAGCTTCACCAAAAGACGTTTGCATTTTTCAATCCTATTTTTTTTTTAAAGCTGCAGTCAATAAATGTCCGGTACGTCGTTTGAAAGTCCCAAGTATTTTTTAATAATTCGACTCATGGACTTTTGCGTGATATTCATCTCACGGGCCATGATTTTCTGTTTTCGGAGCGGATTTCTGTTAATTCTTGATTTGACGGCTTTGATGACATGCGGTGTTCGAACAGAGCATTGGCGGCCCGACCGGTGGCGGCATTTTACATCTCCAGTCTCTTCAAACAGTTTTATGCATCGGTAGACGAACATGCGGCTAATCCCTAGTTGCCTGCCGGAGCGTTTTGATGAAAATATCGCTTTTTTCATTTCACACTTGAAAAGCGATATTACAGCGATACGCTTCTCTTTATCTGACCACTCCGTAATGAAAGTTAAATTAATTTTAAAATCCCGTTACAGACTAGCGCTATTGAGGTTAGCTTTCAAAACCCATATGACATTAACGGGGCATGTTCAGTTCTACCATTGAAGTGGGTATGTTCAATGTTGTAACAGTATTTATGTCCCTACTAAGTACTTTAGCTAAAACTACTAATTGTGGTGAACATTTCTTGAGACTAGTGGTAAAACTCTCTTCTGTTCAATGTTGTAACAGTATTTATGTCCCTACCAAGTAATGACTGTTTGTAACTCTTAAATTTCTTAAAGCAGTATTTCCGTTTATATCAAATCACCTTCTTCATTTTGTGAACACTAATAAACGCCTCCCGCTTTCTTTCCTAAGGATTGGAAAGTAGCCAATTTAAAAAAAGTCAAGCTCAAATTCTCCTAATATGCATGCTTCCTATCCTGGTCAAAAGTTGTGGAAAATATTTTTAAGCGGCAGTTGTTAGACCATATGGAGAATAAATCGCTGCTGAATGATTGTCAATGTGGTTGCCGGAACGGCAGAAGTAACTCTGCCTTATTAATTGGCCTTACTGATTTAATAAGAAAAAAGCCTTCGATAAGGTAGATTATGGAATTTTGATAAACAAATTGCATAACGATTTTGGGCTTGGGATTTATGTGGTAGAAAGCCATTTGCTCGTGTCAATGGAGTCTCATCGTTTGTTTTGTCTGTTAGGAGTGGGATCCCTTAGGGATCAGTTCTGGGTCCAATTTTGTTTGAGCTGTTTATTAGTGACCTTTTAAAAAGTCTAGGCGATTGGTACACACCATACTCTTTTGCTGATGATGTTCAGCTATTATTTTGCGGAGAAATCCAGTATTTGGATGTTCTACAAGCCAAAACTGATTATGTTTAAAAATTATTAAGCGTATCGATGTCCTCCAACAAGCTTAGCACTAATCCTTCTAAAACAAAGCAATAATGTTTTCATTATCCTCTTCTATATACCAAGATTTGCAATACAATGGTACGTCTATAGAATTCGTTCAGAGTATTACGTTTTAGGGAATAGTGCTGGATAGCAAATGTTGCTTTGAACAGCATATTCGCAGTATTGCTTCACGTATTAGTTTTACACTTCGTCTACTATACAACACCGAGTTCGTTTTACCTCGTTGGGTGAATACAAAACTTGTTCATGGCTTAATTATACTTTACTATTGTCATCTTAAATTTATTATCAAATTTACTGAATGTCGAAAGATAGATTGTAAATAAAGAAATACGAGTATAATAAACAAAATGTTCCTTTTTATAAATAAATATGTTTGATTCATCTTCCTTCTTCATTAAATTAGTTTAACTTGCTATTTTGACTGAAACTATTTTTAGTGTTCTTAAATAGAACCGACTTTTTGGTTTACGGTCATTTTTTTTGGAACACATCTAGGCCGTATAACGAGGTATGTGTGTATTCATTAATTTGGTATTAAAAATTTAAAAAAATGGCTTTCTATAAGTTTTTGAAAAAATTAAGTCAATGTATTTGGAACTACCAAAGATCTATGAATATAATGAAGTCAGTGCTTCATAGAGTTGTGCGCTATTTATATTCTGTTAAACTGTATGCTCACATATCGCCGTTTGTAAATGACTTTTTAAGCTGTTCCTTTGTGGAATTTGTGCACCTTAGGTTGCTATACTTTGTTTTTACAAGATATACAAAATTCTATCTCCCTTGTTCCTAGCAAATTCATTTGCCTTCGTTCACTCAACTCGCAACAGACAGTTTATTATTTCAAAGGTAACACTGCTTGTGGATCGATCATTGCTCGCAAGAGTAGCCCGACTATTTAAAATTTTGCCAAGCAGTTTAAAAAACGTTTAATTTGACTTCCATGACATTTCGTAAACATTTAATGAAACAATTTCGTTCAAGTACAGAGATATGTTTTTCTTTATATTTTTTCCTTGGTTTCTTGATTATTACTTATGCTTTTATCGGGTTTTTTTTCAATTATTATTTTGGATTATTTTAATTTATATTTTTTTTTTGTATTTTATACTGCATTTTTTAGTAGTTTATGATGTTCTATTTAACATTTTGATGCATATTGTAATTGTAATTTAGCTTTAATAGGCCCCCAATGGGTTTCGAATTACATGTCAATAAAGAAATGAAATCTTAAAAATTGCGGGGATTCAAAAACTCTCGGAACGCAGGCAGCTCATGAGCGAATGATAATGTTTGCTCTTTCGAATAAATCAATAATAGGCGTGTTCTATTGGTACGTACGTACGTAAATCCCTTATCATCGCATAGAGCAACTAACGGGGAACTTCTCTCGAATCAGTGAGCTGTGCGCTTTACAATTTTTATACTCACTGACCGGGACCTACAGTTTAAAGCCGGCTCCGAACGGCTATGCTTTTTTCTAGAGAAGTTTTTACAAGGCTGTGGAGATAAATCCCCTACTCGTAAAAGTCGCCAGCAATTACGAGGTGGAAATCCGCCGTTGAAAATTTTCGATGGTCTGACCGGGGTTGAACCCAGGTCTGTCGGCGTGGTAGGCGCGCATCTTTACCCACTACACCACGGCGGCCCATGTTCTATTGGTACTTGCTTATTAAATGAATAAGTGGTCGTTAAGGCGTTAACTTTACGAGAATTTTCATACATCAGAAAACGTTTGATTTAAAAATTTGAAACTACGGAACGCAATCCATGAAGGAAGGTATATGAGAATCAACCAAACTGAATATGTTCATTTTTTTATTATAAAAATTGCTCCAGTCATCTGTACAGAACGGCACAGTGAAAACATAATTTTTGCAACCTAGCGCATAATTTCGAAAATTTTAAAAACTGGTTATTCTAATTTGCTATGGCAACTCTATGCATATGAGAAAACAAAAACACTATGTTTTAAGTAAACAAAACAAACAAGCGGAGTTAAGAAAAAATAGTTTTACGAAAAGTGTAAGAATAAATATTGAAGTGGACGCATTATGCCTTGAATATCTATAGCAGCTGCAATGGAGGCACTGAGTAATAAACGCTCTAAAGTAAAATTACGTCGACGAACGTTGGGGGATGCATCGGACCCTTTATCACTCTCAAATGCAGTGTAAATACATACATATCGTGTCTTATTTTCGTCGGCCAGAATATTACACGCCACAACAAAAGCAATGCAAATTACAAATTAATTTTCCAACGTTTTTTTTGGTTTTAGTTTGGTTTTAGATTTATTAAAATAAATGTTAACTAAGCAAAAATTTAACGTAATTAAATATTACAATAGTCTTTTTAAGAAAAAGTACTTTTATCAAAGGTTTTTTGTGTTTATGGAACTAAAAATATCAATTCCGATCACATAATCAAAAATGGTTTTATTCAGACCAAATCTTTCTAAATTAGTTTTCTGAAGACGCAAAATACGGAATTGAAACCACTTTCGATCGGAATTGTGTTCTGTGACATGCCTGATACTTCAAAAATTGCATTTCATGTAAAGCTGTCACTCATATCATTATTATAGTGAATTAAAAGTGAAATCTGCAACAGGGCTGGAGGTTGGATCCTCTTTTATAAACTAAGTAAAAAAAATATTTTTTTTTGTCCGAAACGAATGAAACTTAAGATCGAAAGAGAATTCCAGTTTCAGATATAAGTATAATATTAACCACTCACAAATTGTAATTAGAAACATTTTTTTTTATTTACTTATTAACAAAAAAATTTTCAAACAACATTTACAATAGCAAATTATGGAGCTGTTCCTATTTTCCGTTTGCCAAACTGTAGATTATCGATGAGTCCCAATATAAGTTCTATGAAGGATTGAGCTGGTTTTTGGACTACCGGCTGCTGTTGTTGATAAGTGTTCCGTTTTCGAATATGACCCTCCTCCAACTGAGGCGAAGGAAGGATTTTAATCACATCAAGGCTGGATATTGTAAATCCACGTCTAGAACTGTTTTCAATTTTGGTAGGTAGAGGCTTTAACAGAAATTATGTTAGCTAAAAAGAATGATATTTTGTTTTTCTTTTTTTAATAAAACTTACAGTTCCATATGTCCGAGTGTAGAGTGAAAAACTCCAGCATATAAACATAAGCACAAGCATGTTCGTCTTCATTTGAAATAGTGAGTGACACAGTTTTATTTTACACAGTATTTTTTTGTTTTTTTTTGTATTCTAATATTTTTTCTATTTCCAGTAACTTTGTTGAAACAACGAAAACAACTATTCGATGTACTCTTGGAACACTGGAGTTTTATTGTCTGAAGCGTAGTCATGAATCGGAAAATAATGTGCAAGTTGACCAGCAGCGGATATTGCGTGCCTCGACACGCATACATGTGACATTAACATTGACGCTTGAAGGGATAAATTGTTTTACTGCATGTCTTGTTAGGAAGGGCGCATAAAATGTGGTTGCCGTTTACATATTCATTGAATATTTTATGTACTCAACATTGCATTGTTACTTCAGACGTGTTTAATTTGGCGATCAGTCGATTTTATTTCATATCAATAGCAAGCTCTATGTACATATATGCAAAAACTAGCGGAAATGCTAGGTGCTTAATAAACACGCCTTTCATACGCAACACCTTGAAGCATGGATCTGCTAGTTGCATGCTATACTGCGTATGTTGACCAATTTTAATTCGTTGAGAGTAATTTTCGTGAAAATAAGTCAGAAAAGAATCATAAAAGATATATTGACCGATTCTGTATACTATTACCCGGGAATTTTTTCCCTATTCCCCTATTCTAATATAGTTTTTTCACTTTTCTCTTTTCCCTCATTCTAAACGAACTTCGAAAAAGGGAAAAAGTAGGTATTATGAGTATCAAAAAAGGGAGAATGTGACAAAATTTTGGGAAAAATTCCTCAAACAATTGTAGGGAGTTGTGCCAAAATACATATGTAAATATTTAATATTTTTTTCGTTCACCAGCTAAAACACGCGATCTTAATTGCTAATAAACAAAAAGTTTTCAGAGAATTATCTTAATATTTTGTTTATTGTGACAATTATGTGTGGAACAAAATATCGGCCAAAACGCCACAGCTTCGGTGGCACACCTCTATCCGATGGTCTATATTTTAATGACTCTTAGGCATCCTTTAGCACCCTTTTTCTTTTAAATGTCTACAAAGAAGGAAGTGCAACGGTGTCAAATCACATGATCGTGGCGAAAAGTTAACATCGCCATTGTTTCGTAGACTGTGTGGCACCATCCTGTTGCAACCACATATCGTCCTGATCCATATCCTCAATTTCTAGCCACAAAAAGTCCGTTCGGCTTCTTCATCTCGGGATAGTGAACACTATTCACGGTAACTGCTTGGCCGGCCCAATGACTCCGCCAGCCCATAAGCCGCACCAAATAGTCACTCTCTGTGGATGCATCGGCTTATTAACAATCACTGTTGGATTCTCATTTACCCAAATGCGGCAATTATTACGGATCAACTGTGGACACATTTGGTCGATAATACTGACCAAAAAAAAACGAAGTGCATTTTGATTTCAACGCCCATTTTCGTAAAAGGTTGAATTTAGCAAACGTTGAAACAAAGAAATGTTAAATTAAGTTGGCCAAAAAACGACGTTAATTGTGTCTCAAAATTAACATCATGCATTACGGTTGGACCACCCTTTACAATGCACAAATGAAAAAAATGAGAAAGCTTTTTCAGGTATGGGCGATCAGGTATGGGCGACCTCAAATTCTCCAGAGGAACTAGTGGAGGCCCAAACAAGGAGCAGAATAGTAACAAAAAATCAACACTGAACATTTTTTTATGGTTTGTTTATGGTTTTTTTTTTGCTAATATTTACTTTGTACGTTTGAAACTTCATAAAAATAATTTGCAAATTGTTAGCAAAACATAACAGTTGACTTCAAATAACCGAACTTCTCTCTCCCTATTACTCTTCTCCCCGTTTGTTAAGAATAGGAGGATTTTATTCCCGGGAAAAATAAAATCCCCGGGAATTATCTCCCGGGGAGAATTTTGAGTCGGGCTGATAGTGACAATGTTTTTTAAATATTTATTAAAAAACAAATTGAAATGTGTTTTTAATTTAAAAACAAAATTTTCCTAAGATATGTTTTACTTAAGTGCTGAATTTGTTGTTTTCAATATTTCCCAAGAACTTATTAATCTGATTTGATATTAGAGTTCAATAATCTATTTCATTGTCCAAAAAATAAAGCGATGTGAAGAAATTGAATCGATCGAATATCAAAAGCTCAAAAAATCATTGATATCGTAATATGCATCGAATCGATATCAAGTATCACCAAGATGAAAATGAGCTTCACCTGAAAACACGATTTTTCGGTTAAAATTCGTCATCTCCTGCCAAACAATCTTTAGCCATTGGGCAAAGCGAAAACGAATCAAAAGGGCCCACATGCTACACAGCCAACGCAACCATCGATATTTTACGCACTGTTTTTGAAAATCTCCGAAATTGTGATGTCAATTGGCCGCCTCGGTGCTGTGATTTGAGTCTTTGGATCATTTTCTGTGGGTAGCCATACGTAATATTACACAAAGCATCCAGAGACGATTAAAGCCATGAAACATGAAATCGAAGTTGCCATTGAAGAATGAATGATATTGTGTTTCATTATTAAATAACAAGGTTCAAACTATCCAATAAAACCAGAAAGTTGGAAAAATTGTCAGTTCTTTTTTTTCACAGCCGATTCAAATTTAAAATTGTAAATCGCCGATCCTGTATATATCTTTCAGAAAAAGAAATTTGTATTTGGTATTCCAAGAAATGCTTCGCCGACATTAAAGCCGCTAATAAGTTTACTACTACTTTATACGAGTATTTTAATTGTTTGCACAATAGGATGGTTATGATTGTCAAAATCTTTCCGACAATGTTCATCGCTTCCGCACCATAACATATGTTTTGCTGCCTCAAAATTAAAGTCAGTCATGTAGACGACATTTGTTTTCAACAAATCGTTGCTACAGCAGAGATAGTGTGCCATACAGTGGCATGTTTGAGGATTTTTTTTGGTGAATTTTGCCTTTCGGGCTTGTCAACTGGCCGCCTTTGGAGTTTTCTTCGCGGTAATGTGCAGTCAAAAGTCTCTGTCGATGAGCTAGCTACTACTTAAGACTAGGATATGCCAAAGGTAAGACTAGAAAAAGTGATCAAAAGTTAGGAGTTAAAGCTTATGTGCTCTTTTTGGGTGTGTTCAATGTTGTAACTGTATTTATGGCCCTACTAAGTATTCTCATATCAGCTTAGACCATTTAAACCACTTAAACGTATAGGGGTGGCTATATATTTCTGGCCTAGAAAACACTAAGTGTTGCCTGGCGCCATCTGACATTTCCATTGGAAAGTTTGACATTTTTTAGCATAAACGTACACAGAACGTTTTCAATTTGGCAAAAAAATTGAAATACTTGTAGATTATCACGACAAGAGTGCATCGATAAACTTAAATCTTTGTATGGCGATGAAGCACCATCCTATAGCACTGTGGAAAACTGGTTTAATGAATTCAATCGTGGCCGACGCTCGCTCAAAGACTAAGGTCGTGAAGATCATCCAAAAACGGCCGTTGTGCCAGAGAACATTGATGCCGTGCTTGAACTGATAATGCAAGATCGTCATGTGACAGATCGTGAGATAGAGACATCATTGGGCATTTCTTCCACCAGCATACATTCGATATCGCATGAACACCTGGCCGTAAAAGAGGTTAGTTCTCGTTGGATCCCGCATAATTTGACAATCGCTCAAAAAAAAATGCTGTGTCGATTGGTGCAAAGAAATATTGAAAAAATACGATCGCGGTGCTTCACAAGACGTTTATAAGATCGTCACAGGTGATGAATCATGGATCTATGCGTATGAGCCCGAAACAAAACAGCTATCGACCGTGTGGGTCTTCGAAGACGAGCCAAATCCAACGAAAGTTGTTCGTGGAAGAAGAGCTTCGAAGCAAATGGTCGCCTGTTTCTTCGACAAAACTGGTCATGTGGCGACTGTTCCGCTTGAGCAACGTAACAGGTAAATTATGAGTGGTACACCACAATTTGTATGCCTGAAGTCTTCGGAGAAATTCGAAAAACGAACAAGAGAAGACGAATCATTGTGCACCATGACAATGCGAGCTCTCATACATCGGCTCAAACCAGCGACTTTTTGACCGGCCAAAACGTCGAATCGATGGGTCATCCGCCGTACAGCCCTGCCTTGGCACCTAATAACTTCTTTTTATTTCCGCACATCAAGAAAAAATGCGTGTTGAAGCGTTCAAAAACCATGTTTTGGAGGTGTCTAAATCGGAGTGGAAAAAAGTGCTCGACAATTGGTTTGAGCGCATGCAAAAGTGTATAAATCATGCTGGAGAACACTTTGAAAAACAATAAAACCATTTTTAATGATAAATATTCGCATTTTCATTATTAGGCCAGAAATATATATTGCAGGCCTCGTAGTGCCTCATTTCATTTCCTCCATCCAATCTTTTATTGTGTTAAGATTTGAACACACTGAAGCTTTTTTTTTCTTACGCTGTGCATTTTTTTAATCTTCTGGCAGAAATACAAATTAAAAAAATAAACGTCCGAAACCCACAAAAAAATTAACGCAGCACTTTTGCCGACTATGCAATATCAGTAACTTTTTGTAAATTTTCATAATATATTTCAGTGGTTTCAAAACTACGGAAGTCAAGAAAAAAGCACAGATGAAGAAAAAAAGTTTCAGTGTGCTAGGGTTTTAAAACTAAATTAGTGCGCAAATAAAAATCTTGCTAGGATTTCGATATCGAATAAAAAGCATCGATACTCCATCATTACAATAACGGAACGAAAAGTTTCAAGGCCCCTTAAGTATAGAAACTTAGGTACTCGATACCAAAAGTATTCCGGTATGTAACGGAAACCGATCGATTTCAATCAAATTCGATTTGGTATTAATTAATGTGGGTTTTAATTGATTGATTTCACTTCTTATGCAGTTTAATAATATGGATGTGTAAAAAACAGTTTGTGCTTTATGCTCTTTTTTCACTAGGCACTTTTGAAGTGTTTTTAAAAGTTTGGCCAAAACAAGTCAAAATGAGACGTTTTCCCATACAAATTCAAGTGATGAAAACGTCTCACTTTGACTTGTTTTTGTACGAAAGAGGAACGAAAACGTTTCGCACAGGCGATGCCACCTTATACTGCATTTTCATTAGGCCATTTTTTTCTCGTTTTCGTTCGAAACTTTTCAAAACGTCTCAACCAATTTTCACACAATTTGTGGTCGTTTTCATTCTCGTTTTGGTTTTCGGTTTGGTTTCTCAAGGCACACATTTTTAATCAAACGTCAAACAAATTTGGTGAAATAGATATTTTATGAAGTAAAAGTAAAAATGAGCGTGCTAAAAGAAAAAAAACTTAATTTAATTTATCCAGTTTAAGAAAAATATGTATTTCAGTATTTTAACAGTCACCACGTTGTTCTTTGTTTGTAAACAATAATGAACTGTCAAACGAAAACCAAAACGAGAATTAAAATACCACAAATTGTGTGAAAATTGGTTGATACGTTTTGAAAAGTTTCGAGCGAAAACGAGAATGAATGGCCTAATGAAAATGCAGTATTAATTTAATCAATAATCGTTTAAAATCTCTAATCCAGAGCTAAACGATTTCAACCGATTTCCATCACACGCCCGATTGCTTAGATTTAATCTTAGATTTATCGACAAATTTTTATATTCGAGTGTGCTCAAGGGAAACTTTTAGGAAATTTTTTAAAGATAAGTACAGGGTGGGCCAAAAGATACCATGAGGTTTAAAAATTTAATAACTCTTTCGTTTATATTTTTTCAGATTATATAAATAGCACTTGGAGAATAAATAATGGAGAGATTCACAACTGAACAAAGAACCAGAATAATAGAACTTTATTTACTCAGCAATCAATTATTTTTAAAGATAAGTACAGGGTGGGCCAAAAGTTACCATGAAGTTTAAAAATGTGATAACTCTTTCGGTTATATTTTTTTCAGATTATATAAATAACACTTGGAGAATAAATAATGGAGAGATTCTCAACTGGACACAGAACCAGAATAATAGAACTTTATTTAAATCAGCAATCAATTGTTTTAACGCAAAGGCATGAGTGATTTTCATTTGAATGGATTGTTAATAAGCAGAACTGTAGGATCTGGGTTTCTGAAAATCCAAGAGCCATTCATCAACGCCAATTGCACCCCATAAGTGTACATTATGGTGTCGGATCACACCTGCAAAAGTCGTACTTCTTTGAGAATAAATACGGATGTTCTGTAACCGTAAATGGTTAGCGGTATCGGTTTATGATAGAAAATTGTTAACGTCCTTCTCTTGAAAACAGACCTGAGATGTGGCTTTAGCAGGACGGAGCCACTGTCCGAGACACAATGGCACTCTTAAGTAACATTTTTGGAAAGCGAATAATTTCCAGAAATTCGGAATTTGGCAAGCGCGATCATCAGATTTATCAGCACCCGACTATTTTCTTTGGTGTCATTTGAAGAAGCGAGTATATGTGCACAAGCCAGTAACAATCCTTCAACTCAAGGCCAACATTGTTGCAGAAATTCATTATCCATCCACATGGATAAGAAATAAAATGAATCGATTTAAATCCTATATATTCCGATTTATTCAAAATTCAAATACTAAATTGTATTCGATTTAAATCGATTGGTTTGGATTACATTCCGGATTAAAAATTTGGATACTAACAAATTATATAGAATTTATTTGGTATCAATACTGAGGTCGATTATGAAAATAACCAAATAGTAGTGGCGAGTAAAAGTATCGAAATCAATTAAATCTCAACGTAGCCCAAATTTGTTTTTGTTAACGTCACGAGTCGTTTTTAACTCGTATGTTCTTCTGCTAGCGTACATTAGGCCTTTCTCGGTAAATGTTAAAAATAGGGCATTTTCAAATTTGTAAAAAAGTTTTATTATAAAGTACAAAAATTCGGTAGAAATGATAAAACAGAAAATTTGTTTCAAACTTTGTGCAACAACTTCTTACACTACAAAGAATGATGACTGCTTTTAATAGGATGAAGCACTGTACGGTGAAGGAGCGGCACCAGAGTGGTGGGCACCATAGCTGCCGGAACCGTAGCTACCGGCACCATAGCTGCCGGAACCGTAGCTACCGGCACCATAGCTGCCGGCACCAGCAATGTTTGCCAAGGCAGCCAAGTCTTGATTGCCTTGCAACAATTGGTAACCGGCTTTGCTGAGGGCAGCGCTGTCAACACCGGAGCCAGAGTGACCACTATAAGCGCTCAAACCATTGCCGGCAGCAGCAGCAGCTTCAGCACCCGATGAACCGATAGGGCTGAAAGAGGCAGCAGAGCTGGGCGAGAAGCTACCGGAAGCACCAATGTTAATGGGAGCATAGGCAGCCGGTTGAGGAGCGTACTGTTGTTGTTTCTCGTTGACGAAATATTTTTCTGCTGGGGGCTTGACAACGTTGACGTACACAGGCTCTACCTTGACTGGGCGGGGGTGGTGCTTAACGAAGACCTTGCGCACAACAACTGCTGGGGGTTTGTGCAAAACAACTGGGGCGGGCTTAACAACTAGAGGAGGGTGGTTGACCAAGACTTTGGTGGGTGGACGCTTGACAATAATGGCAGCGGGACGGTGGATGAGAATTTCACCTTTGTTGTTGGGATAGGTGATGGAGGAGCTCACACTGTTGCCTCTGGTGTTCTGAGGAGTGTAAGGAATGTTGTGGTTGCTGCCGTAAGAGGATGCTGGTGCTCCAGCATTTTCGGCGGCGCTGGCCTGGGCACTAGCGCTGGCGGCATTACTGCCATCAGCACCGGAGCTAGCACCCTGCAGTTGGTATCCAGCAGGGCTAGCGTCAGCGCCGGAAGAGTGTGAGCCGTAGCTGCTGCCGCCCGACGTGTAGCCATTCACTTGGGCCATTGCCTAAATATTGAAGAAGCGGAAATGAAAATTGCGTTAGTCATAATGTTTCGTAGCTCCAAAAACAAAATCATTTTGCAGCGAAATTATTTACGTATACATACAATTAATGCAATGGTGAGGGTGGTTAAGAAGTATTTCATCTTGGCGCGCTGTTTCTTCGGTAACCAAGTTGTGTTGGAGCTCTTCTTGCGTTGTACTTGATGCTCAAGGCAACGGCTGTTGACTGATGCTTGATGCTAACCTGCATCTCGGATTTAAATATGATTTCACGTACGCAAGCCGTAGCCGCTGTCTAAAACTCGACACTAAAAATTCACTTCCAAATACGTGACATTTGCGGCAAAATCGGTTGACGAATGTTTTCATCGCCGGCACAGCGCTCGGTTTACTTCTTCTTCTTCGTCAGATGTGGTGGTAGTGTTAGATATCTGGAGAAGACGTTTATCGCAATCTTATTTATTTTTATTTCTTTTTCTTTATTGAGCTATACTTAGAGATATTAGAGTATCCAATTGTTTGGAAGATCAATGGGTGGCAATAGTTAGAATTTGTAATTGAATATTTCCTAACTTACTAAATGGATCGACCAATTAAGGAAGTCAAATTTACCGGAAAAAAAGTTTACAATTTCAGTGCGTATTTCGGGCTGTGTTAAGTGCTTTGTAGAACATTTAATGCTAAGCAGTAGTTCCGTGACGAATCTGCGATATCTGATTTCAATAAAATGTGCAAGTTTATATTTTCGGTTTAATAAACTCAAAGTCGGCCTCGTCAGACAGCGTGGGAATAATTGCTTAGTGCAGGGGGCCTTTCATACCATTATTTTATTTTTTTCTTTAATACTTGTCCCTTTAGGCATGACGAAAGTATAAGTAGATTTTTAGCTTCTGCCGCTCCAACGGTCGGAATCGGAATGCCCAAAAATTGATATTTGTAAAGTTGAAAAATATAGAGGACATTCTACGACGAAGCTATATACTAAAGTACATAATTATATTAATATAAAATATTCTATATTCGGATAAGCCCTAAGAATTGATTTGGCCGTCAAAAAAAAAACCAATTACTACCTATAAGACAATATTTATCAGTTACCCTGTATGTTTGTAAGTACATAAGCATATGCATGTTTGGAAAAATTTCTACAAACATGTTAATGTTTGCTGTAACCCGAACATACTATATATGTTTGGAGCATGTTTATATGTTTAATGCAAACATATTATTATATTATGTTGAAAGAAATTCTCATTTGGCGTAGTTCTGGATAGAAAAACTCTCTTAACATGCTCAAGTAACGATCTCTAGTAACCGTAACGGTGCGACCGTTTTCTTCGGAGAAGTAGGGTCCGACAATGCAGCGTGATGAAACTGCACACCACACTGTGACACGAAGTGGATGCAATTCCGTCTCATGGAGTATCTGTGGGATGGAAGCACTCCATATTCGACAATTTTGTTTGCTAATGTTGCCGTTTAAATTGAAATGGGCCTCGTCAGACATGAAAAGACTGTTCAACATGTTTCTGTCCTCGTCAACCATTTGAAACATGTTCCGGGGAAATTCCTAGCGAATCTGCTGCGCACCGTTTGTTGGGCATTTGAATTTTATATGGAAATAAGTCCAAATCTGCAATGACTGCTTATACCCATTTGAGCAGATTAGCTTTTTGTCGAAACCCTTGGATTGTTTTGTATGACAGCAGCTACAGGAGCGATTGTTTTCTCCGCCCGAACTGAAGGGTTTCGATGGTAAGGTCTTCTGTTGACTGTTGCTCGGCAAAATTGTTAACAAGTCTTATTATGGTCCTTCTGCTGGGAGGATTGCCGCCAAATGTGCTCCTATACTCTCTTTGACCCGAAATAGCGGCGGACAATCAAAATTCTTGTTTTAGTTATATATTGTTGTTTAATCTAAAAATCAATCTGCAAAATAAAAAAAAACCAGATTCATTAAAAAGAAAAAAAGTTATTAATTGTTTTTGTAGCGGCTTTCATCAGCCACCCTGTATATTTGTTTTAATAATCTTTACAAGTTAATTCAAATTTCACCAATACTCATAATGTTCTTTTATTCTAAATTGGGTCTGATTCCGCTATGTCTCATCGCTTGAACGATAACGAAAAACAAATACAAATTATGTGTTGAAAATGTTTTAACATTTTTCAACTGGAAACTGGAACGTCCATTGAAAACTTTGTAATTTTTTAGCTAAAGGCCCATTTAGTCTCGACGGTTGACGGTGGATTCTGCAACCTACAGAAGTCTACCGTCGTCAACCGCCAAACTGTAGTTATCTCCCTCTAACACATGCAAAATGCAATCCTGAACTGAAATAGCTGATTGCCTACCGTCAACCGTCCACCGTCAAGACTAAATGGACCTTAACTTCACTCAGACGTTTTGTCATTTGAGGTCGAGTTGTTTTGTTTACAGTTGTAAAAGTATAACTGCGGTAGCTCAAAGGCAGTGCATAACATTGTCACAGGTGACGAATCATGGATCTATGCACATGAACCCGAAACAAAATAACTGAGTGGTATAAAACCATCTGTTTGCAAACAGTGTTTGAAGAGATGAGAAAAGATAATAAGAGAAGACGGATAAAATGATCCGAGAGCTCGCATTGCCGTGATGCAAAATTATCACGACAGTGCGATCTCTCTCTCTCACACATCAGCTGAAACGATGAGCTATTTGACCACTCAAGATGTCGAATTGATGGGCCATCCACCGTACAGCCCTGATTTGGCTACCCATGACTTCTTGTTATTCCCTAGCATCGAGAAAAGAATGTATGGTCAACGTTTTTCATCGCCCGAAGCAGCTGTTGAAGCGTTCAAAAATCATGTTTTGGAGGTGTCTCAATCGGAGTGGAAAAAGTGCTTCGCAAAAGTGTATTGATCTTAAAGGGAATATTTTGAAAAACAATAAAACCATTTCCAATGATAAATTATTCTGAAATATAATATATCGTAGACATATTTTGTTGAAATACAATCATTTAAATGATTGTAGCATGTTCCAAACATATATATGTTTACATGCAAACATATTTCTAACATTTTTGAGCTATGAAGATTGCTCTTGCAAAGGATAATTCTCAGTTATTTAAATGAGACTCCCGTATAAGTCATTTGATTTGTAGCCAAAGTCATCGTTGCCAAACCTTTTCGGGTTTAGAAACAGCTGTACAGGCTGCCTGGCAACCGTAGCCAATACATTTCACCAATTTTTTAGTTGTTTCTGAAAAAACAAAAATGTTTTGAACCAGAATAAAAACTGTTCAAGTCGTAATAAGATAAGAAAAACTGATTTTTTTCACAAAAAAAATTGAGAGTGATTTTCAATTACGAAGTACGCATTTAATATTCAGTCATTGAAAACGCTTAATAGTAATCGCAATTACCTACATGGAGGGAACAATTTGTATAATGGCCTTAATGGAAAAAAATAATCGAATTTCGTCTAAAATCTATAACAATTTGTGCGGATTTCAATCATTTATAACAAAGTATCACATAGTTAATATAATCAAGGAAATATAAATTGATTATAAGTGAAATTTCAAATGCAAGTTTAACTACATTTACAAGAAAAAAAGTAAAGAAAAAAACTTTTCAATATAACCGGTGGTCCGTTTAAAATATTAAATTTGTATCGGCTGTAAAAAATACTGACAATTTCTGGTTTTATTGGAAAGGATGAACTTTGTCATTTAATAATAGAACTTAATTTATATGACTACCACACTGGCTCGGCTGTACCTCATCCGATCAACCAAATTTTCAGTACATTTTCGATAGTTTCGGGTCGAATTTATTCAATGGCAACTTTGATTTCATGATCCAATTGTCTCTGGATGCTTTGCGTAACCAGTGGCCTTCCACAGAAAATAATCCAAAAGTCTCAAATCGCAGTTTCGAGGCAGGCAGTTGCAATGACAAATTCGGATGATTGTTCGATTTTGAAGAACAGTGTCTTGTTGAAACCAAATGTCATCATATGTTATTCTCTTGAATTTTTGAAAAATGGCCCAATGATTGCCAGTCCAAAATCCACACCAAAGAGTGACTCGTTGTGGATGCATTGGCTTCTCAATAGTCACGTGTGCGTTCTCTGATCCCATGTGCATCAATTTGGCTTATTGGCATAGCCGCCGAGATGAAAATGAGTTTCATCTGAAAACACAATGTTTCGGTAAAATTCTTTATTTCCTGCTAAACAATCTTCAGCCCATTGGGCGAAGCGAACACACTTCGCTGTCTGACTTGAAAAAAGTTTCCCCTTGTTCCTTATTGGTATGTTGAGGGACTTAAGTAAGTATGTTTTGTACCGTTTCAAATCCGGACTTCTACTGAGATCGGTGTAAACTTGGAAATAGCACCCATGTAACTTAGGTGAATAAATCGGTTATTATGGGAAAAACGATCAATTACCATGGCTATAATTGAGGTACCGACCCAGAGGAGTGCTATTTTTCCTATTTTAAATGCAGATCCATAATAAAGGGTTGGAGTGTATATTAAAATTTTCATTCCATTCCGATACCTCGAAATATAGGGACAGAATATTTATTACGTACCTAAAACTGTGTTTGTTTTGCTCGGTTTGTTTATAAAACATTTCTTTAAAATTGTATAAATGGCTGCTTTCATTTTTTTAAAATTATTTTTTTGGTATAATTATTTTATTTATTTATTTATTAATTCATATAGTAATACAAAAGCCCACAGGGCCAAAAACCGTATTACTTAGAAAAACATTCCCAAATAGAAAAACTTAAAAACTAAAATAAACTTTAATAATAAAAATGTATAAGTATATACAATTGTAATTTAACGCGATTGGCTCCCCAGCCATATTTACATTAAGTAGAACAACAACAAAAATAGAAATATAGTCCAGATTTGTACAAAGGAGCCTTAGTCAAGTTGTTGGTAAACATGTTTTATATGCATGGAAATAAAAATAAAATTATGAATATAATTATTAAGGTGTAACTGATATAAAGTAATCAAAGAGTTTAAGACGAAATGCATTATTAGAGTGAGAAAAAATTCGCAGTTCAATAGGCAATTGATTCCAGCACCTGGCTACCCGAACAACAAAAGACTTTTCAAATATAGAATTAAAAATTCTAGGTATAACGATTTGAGTATTCCTACTAGAGTGCGAAAAATAGAACGAACTGCACAGTGGAACAGGCACACCACTTTTAATAACCTTATAGAACTGAAATAAAATCCTATGATTAACGTATTCAGTAAATGACACTCCTAAAAATCTTCTAACAAACGCAGATACATGTTCAAGCCTATGAACATTATATACAAACCGAGTAACAGTGTTCAAAATACGCCTTAGTTTAAGCAAATTATATTCGACTGTACCCGACACTACCTCTAGTCCATACAAAATTTGTGGCATTAAAAGTGCATGGGCAAGCCTACATTTAACCCAAGGCGCCAAATAAATATTAGTCGAATACAACCTGCGCAAAATACCATAAATTCTACAATGGACAGAGTCAATAAATATGATGTCCAAAATTAAGTTTGCTATCAATTATAAGACCTAAACATTTATGACGATCAACAAAATCAACTCTGACTTGCCCCACAAATATGTCCATGTCAAAACCAAGAGTACCAAACATAATTGCTTTCGTTTTTAAGGGATTAATCAACAAAGAATTACGAGAAGTCCATCGTAAAGTCTGATTTAGACAGAAGTTAATTTTTCCTTCTAAAGCATGACAACTATCCCGACCACCACTGAAAAAAAGTAAAACATCATCTGCATATAGAAATGGTCAAAAAATTAATTTTTGGCTTAAACTAAAAATCTTTTTGACTAATTGCGAATGATTATAACACCTTAAAGGAATGGCGATACGACCCCATGTTTTGCTTAAAGATCGATTCTGAATTTTTGTCTGATTCCATTGTGCGATATTCTTCCGCCTGTTTGCCCATCTAACGTTGTGATCAACCACTGTTCAGGTTTGGGCTAAGACGACGCCAAGTTGGTCCGTATCGGTCCATGATTTGATATAATAGAAAGGCCATTTCCCGATTTAAGGTCCTGCTGCTCTAGAAACCACAAATGAAACTCGATCGCACTCAAAATTGTCATGGTACGTTATGAGAGTCCAATAATTTACTGTTGTAAAACATAGACCATATCAGTCTATGTTTTACAATAGCCCCCCAACAAAAGTTTAGCATAGAGAATTGTATGGGTGCTGTAAGTATTGGTGATGAAATTGGCAACCAAGCCCAATGTCCTCTCCGAGTTGAGGTTTTGTCGCTCTTAACTTAATCTTATTGTGCTCGAATTTAATATAGTGCGTCATAAGCGACTTCTAGCCAAGTGTACCGTCTATGTCTATATTGGTGTAAATGATCCTTTCAAACTAAAGTCCTACCGCTCTACATAACAAATTGCGCCTATAACCTATAACTTTTTCTGGCGAAATTGAACCATGTCGGTATTTTCACAAAATCCCAACGAAATTTGCCTTTCCCTCCCACTCCATATAGTCCGACATTGTCAAACTACTCTCAAAGCCGCGACTTTTTCTCTCTCTCTCATAGTCGGCTTTAAATTCTTTTGTTTCAATAAAATTGATTTTGAAAAATATATATGGTTTTTGGTACCGCATACCGCAAATTTAGTAATTTTAGTATTGACCAGTGTAATTAGTGTGATCTGTAGACGACCCTTAAACCGTCCTCCTTTACCAAAACTGTTAATTTTTTTTTATTAAAAAAATTCTTTATTGAGTATAAAAATTTGGCATATTCTAGTTATAATTGGACATCCAATCACTGCATCAATCCAAACATAATTAATGTCCAATGTCAAATAAATTTACATGTTTCAATTAAATTTAGTATGGCGATGGGCCACCGTACGAAGCTGGAGCAGCATAAGGAGCGCTAGCATAAGATGGGGCACTAGCGTAGGCTGGAGCACTAGCGTAGGATGGAGCACTAGCGTAGGATGGAGCACTAGCGTATGAAGGAGCACTGGCATATGCGGGAGCTCCGTAGGCACCTTCACTGGCCGAAGAGGAGGCGGCAGCACCGGCTGAGCTGGCATGAGGGTATGAGGGAGCAGCCTGACCATAGATGGGAGCCACAACTGGGGAGACGGGAGCATCGACTTGCTTACCGGGTTTGTATACCTTAACGTAGACGGGGTTAAGACTGAGTGGAGTAGGCACCTTGTTGATCACCTCCTGTTGGAAGATAACGCTGGGCTTCAACTTGTACACAACGGGGGCGGCTCTAACCACAGCTGGTGGACCGCTGCTGATCTGTACGGGTGGTGAACCGGGCTGGTTGACAATGATGGGTTGCAGGGGTTGGGTGGCAATCACATTGTGGCTGTTCAAGCCATTGGGCACCAAGAGGGAACGGAAGGCGGTCTGTCCAACTACGTTGGGGGATACAACGTTGATGTTGCCTTGACGGATGTTGGAAGCCAACGAGTTTTCGGCCAATGTTTCGGCAATCGAGTCGGAGTTCTTGAGGTTTTGGTAGGTGGGATTGTTATTGAGGGCATGCAACTGAGCGTTGGCATGAGCCAAGCCGGCTTGAGCTTGTGGTGGGGCAGAAACATCAGCTGTAGCAGTCAAAGAAGCCGCATTGCTATGTTGGTTAGCAGTTGCCGCATTGATTAGCTCTTCAACGCCGTTTGAGCCTGCGTAGGAATGGGGATTGGCACCCGCTGATCCATAAGCCGAGACAATCTATAATAAAGGGTGAAAAAGTTTTGTTGTTAGCATTCGTCAGCAAAAAGAAATGTACGGAAAAACCTACCGGCAACGCAATGGCGCAAATTGCAAACACAAAGTGGAAATTCATGTTTAAAATTCTTCAGAATTTACTGAACTCGTTCGGTAGGCTCACTGGAAGAAGCCACAAAATCAACTGGTAACAGCTTTCGATGAACCGAATGCTTTTATATAATGAAAAGCGACCAATTTGTGAATGGTGGTATGTGGTACGTGATGTTTCGGCGAAAATCACTACGGCCAGATTTTGTCAGTTTGTGGAGTTTTTTTTTATCATAAGCTTGGTTGGTGGTAATTGGCTGCTTCTCTTTCTTAATAATTTAGATTATTTTTCGAATCAGAGGTCATAAAACATCGTCTGGCTATCGCTTCCGTTTACACTGCTATCAGACATATCATCCGATTTTCATGTTTTGATCTTTTTTTAAGAAAAAAAAACTGAAGATTAAATCGCACCGAAATGGTATTGTAAAAGTAAATGTTTTACATATGTATGTTTTTTTTAATATTTGTTACAGTCAAATTGCGATTTACATCGTAGCGCTAAAAATGGCCACTGGTAGATTTTAAATTATAGATTATCTTTTGATTTGCAAAATTTTCACACCAGACATTGTGATTTTTATACCCTCCACCGAAGAGTGGATGGTATACTAAATTTGTGATTCCGTTTGCAACACCACGAAATATTGATATATTATTGGTCACCGAGAAATTCAAAGACGATCTAGCCACGATAGCGGTCAAACGCATCAACCTAAGATGCTGACTTTTTGCAGGGCGGTGGCTAGGATCAGAGGCTTTTTAGGTCATAAGCTGTTTGGGATTGTAAATAAAATGAAGTCAGCCTAGGATGGTTAAAGTTTTCCTTTTAAGGCACTGAAGGTGCCCCTGTTCAAAGTACACTATTTAAAGTATGCTTAACTAATCATAATACTTTGTGGACCTTAAAAGGTTGAAATAGGGCTGTTAGTTGGGACGCACCAAATAACTAAAAAAAGGGCAGTTTTGCAGTACTTTCGGGCTCATTTTGCCCAAAAATGCGGAATGTTTATTAAAGTGATTAAGAGTCAATATTGGCATATGAGTACTCAAATTAAAGTAAATTTTATACTAATCCAAATATAGAATAATTTTGAAAATTTTGGCTGAGATTACGGACGGACGCATAGGCCGAAAGGGTAAAAAACGTACCAATTTAAACGTACCGCTTTAGTAGCGTGGGTGGGTGGAGGGTATATAAGTATAAGATCACGCCAGGCCGAACGTAACAAGGTTTTACTTGTTTTTCTTTTAAATAGTTGTTCAGTTTTAAACTAAAACCAAAATTTTTATCGCAACCGAAATGTGAATTATTTGGTCAGCATAATCGACCAAATGTGTGCACAATCTCAAGAATTATGTTCAAATTTTATCAAACCGGGTCTGTAGGAAATATGAAAACACCTGTGCATGCTCGCTTAGTTCGTTCTGCGGAAAACATTGATGTTGTTCGCTGTTGTTGAGAAATGATACCAGATTTCTTGTGACCACAAATTGAGGATATGGAGCTTGACGATATGTGCTTTCAACAGGATGGGGCCGCTTGGCACACAGCCAACGAAACAATTGCTCTTATGCGCAAGATATTCAATGGCCGTGTAACCTCACGTCGTGGCGATGTTATTTGGCTGCAACGATTATGTTTTTGCTGTAACAACAATATATTTCATTTTGAAGTCTTGTTCGTCTATGGGGAATCTGCTTCCATATCCAGTGGAGGAAACGCGCCATTTGAACTGGATGCCTGAGTGGTCTTGGCCGGACAATTGAAGAGGTGCAGCACGACATGTGGTCCCTGATGATGGCGGGACAGACGTCCGGAACGTTAGAATCAATTCGTGCCCAATAAGAATTGAGGCGGCTACACCATCCAGATCTCAGCTGATCCAGAACCACGCGCGTCTGCCGAGGTAGTACATTCTCCTTTGGTAAAATCTCCGGGGGATGCTCCCCTAGCACTACGTTCACACGGTAGCTGCTGCGACTTCAACGGCGTATATGTTGTTCAGGCCTGCCTGATAGTTACGATGATCTAAAGGTTCAAGAACCTAAAGGTTATTGAACCGCTGGACCTCTCTCTCAAGATCAGAAAGATCGTACCTGATTTGCCTGGGCGGAGGCATCCTATCCAAGACATGGTGGTTAGGATGACTGCTGAAAAAAAACGCCCTAGCAGGCATTGCTTAGACAGCAGGAAATTGTGTCACGGTAAGGACCTTCGACTCCTCATGTAGATGGTCCTCAGAAGACACACTGTTGATATTCTGAGGGCGGCATGTCTGAATTTTCTTCCACTGAGTCGTACTCACGTTCGCCGACCACACAGGTGCCTCGACGATGATGTGATTTGACACCGTTGGACTTCTTTCTTTGGGGATATTTAACAAAATAAGTGTACATCAATAAGCCAAGAACAATTTAAGATAATTCGGTACACTAGCGACATTGAACCGCCATTATCAGCCCAATTCTAAATACTCCCCGGGAGATTATTCCCGGGAAGTTTTTTTTTAATTTTAACCCGGAATAAAATCTTCCTATTCCAAACAAAAGGGAAGAAGAGTAATAGGGAGAGGATTTCGATTATTCGAAATCAGCTGTTTTGCTAACAATTTGCAAATTATTTTTATGAAGTTGCAAAGTGAATATAACAAAAAAACTATAAAAAAAAAACCATAAAAAATGTTTAGTGTTGCGTTTGTGATGACAGCAGAAAACTTCTGCTCCATATTGGGGCCTCCACCAGTTCCTCTGGAGAATTTAAGGTTCTGTGCCGCCTTGTGTCGTCGTACGTATGTACATCTTTGGATACCTGAAAAAGGTTGTGTATATTCGTTATTTGTGCACTGTAAAGGGTTGGACCACCCTTAATGCATGATGTAAATTGTGAGTCCCAACTTAATTAAACATTTCTTTGTTTCAGCGTTTGTCCAATTCAACCATGAAGAGGTACACAATTGAGCAGCGCGTTAAGTTTGTTGCATCCTTTCACGAAAATGGGCGTTCTAATCAAAATGCCTTTCGTTATTTTTTTTGGTGAGCATAATCGACCAAATGTGTCAACAGTGGATTCGTTAACAAGCAGAATTGCCGCATTTAAGCAAATGAGAATCGAACAGTGATTGTAGAAAAGCTGATGCCTCCACAAAGAGCGACTGTTTGGTGCGGTTTATAGTCTGTCGGAGTCATTGGGCCGGCCAAGCAGTTACCGTGAATGGTGTTCGCTATCGTGCGATGACAACTGGCTTCTTGTGGCCAGAAATTGAGTATGTGGACGAATTATGGTGCCAACAGGCAACGAAACAATGGCGAGGTTAATTTTTCGCCACGATCATGTGATTTGACACTCTTTGTAGGTATTTAAAAGAAAAAGTGTGCGTTATTGACGCTAAGAACAATACAAGAGCTAAAGGATGTCTCAGAGTCATTGAAAATATGGACCATCGGATAGAGGTATGCCAACGAAGCTGTGGCGATTTGGCCGATATTCCGTTACACATAATTGCCACAGATCTTTCTATCATAATACAAAATATAACGATAATTCTCGTGCATTTTAGTTGATAAACGAAAAAAATTAAATATTAAATACTTACATATTTTGGCACAACTCCCTTGGAATTTTTTCCAAAACTTGTGTTACATTCTCTCTTTTTTTCATATTCATAATAAATGTGTTCTTTTACTTTCCCAGTACAAATTTGCAAGTTTCTACTTTTGAGAGCGTAATGCCAATTTTACTCTCTTTTTAAAAATTTGCAATGGAACAGCTGATTTCGTTTAATGTTTGTATTACATTTAATTTTATAGTGTTGAGATTTGTAATAAAAAAATGAGCAAAAAAACTTTTTTATACTTATTATGTTGTAAATTTATTTTCGCTTTTATTTGTTTACATAAAACAGCTGATTTAAAACATCTGTTCTATCTTGCAAATTTTGGTTGCCTAAAATTCCTCCAACCAAAATTTGCAAACTCTCTGACATCGAACTGTCAAAATTTTTTCTCTCTGGCTCTCATTTATGGACTTTTTGTACAAATTTGTAAAAATTTGCAAGTAAACGAACGCACTTAATGTCAGCTATGTCAAATTCATACCAGTGACAGCTGTTACGAGTGATATTTTTTAAACGTTAGCGCAAACATTTGCTTTTGAGTTTTATATAACAAAAGTTATTTGCAATGAAATTTCAACGTAATAGTGTAATCGCGTTATATTTGGCCGGAAAATCAAAACCAGCTGTTGTTCGTGAGCCATCTCAAAGTGAATTAAATGTTTGTATATCGCTTCATAAATTATTAGAATTGATACAGACAGCATTGCCAAAGGTTATAGACGAAAGAAAACAGCACATCACATGAAGTGGCTTGGAAAGTGAAAGCTCGACTTTAATAAAATCCACGTCGTAGTGGTCACCAAATGGCAAAAGGACGCAAAATATTCTAGCGAAACATCCGACTTATATTCCAAAATTAGCTCAAGGTAAAGCCTTACACCAAAACAAAAAAAAAGTTGGACTCGAAGGAACAAAGGAGTTGCTACGTTTTCAGGAACGTGGAAAAATACCAAACGTTTTGTTCTCTAATGAAAAACATTTTCCTTTTGAGCAGGTTATTTGCTTTCGAATTGATCGTCTTTACTTAACTGAATGCACTGAGGAAATTTGAGCCTGCCACATAAAGCTAAAGTAAATGGACTCTGAAATTTTGGTTAAATCCACAGATTTTATATGATGGTCAAACAAACGCTCTCTTAGCACGTATTTTTTAAGATTTACAGTTCTTATTTTTAAATTTACCAACTGTTCACTAAATACATGAAACACAATGTCAATACACTATTTTATAAATCATATACCAAAAATGATTTCCGGAATAAGCTTGGACTAATTTTTTGTTTGACCTCTTGCAAAGCACTTTTCATTTTAAATATTCCAACTCTGAACTGTCTATAAATCATAATTTACATGAAATTACATCAAGTACTATTAAAATCGCACGTGTATTTTAGGCCCTTTGGGTTCATGAGTACGATCCAAATCTCAGCAAAAGCTTTAAAATAAATCCCTATTTGAATTCGTTGGGTAATTAATGAGTCTAAGCTTAAGTCAGCCAATCTATAATGTAAATTCATAATTAGATTCGTAGTGAAATTATTATTACTTACTTTAATCGCTTGTTCTTGGGCCCCTGTGATCCACCAGACCAAATTTTAGGCAGATTTTAATATATGTGACAGCGCATAGAGAAAGGGACCTAAGGGTAAAAAAATAAATTTTCATTTTTTTTCTTTTTTTTAAGTGGACAACATCTGAGCATCGAATGAGACCAATCCCATACCCCAAAAGTGTTCCCTCCCAGAGTTATGCGCGTTTTGTGAAAGTGAAGTCGACGATTCTAAACGCAAATAGAAAGGAACCTAATCTTTAAAATGGCTCTCCTGAACAAAACTTTTCATCAACTTTCCACTTTTCTTGATGTGGACAACATCTGAGCATCGAATTAGACCAATCCCATGCTCCAAAAGTGTTCCCTCCCAGAGATATGCAAATTTTATGAAAGTGAAATCGACGATTCTAAGCGCAAACAGAAAGGGACCTAATCTTTAAAATGGCTCCTGAACAAAACTGGTTTTTAACCTTAGGTCCCTTTCTATTTTGCGCGTCACAAATGCGCACTAGGGTGGGCCAATTTGTCGATATTGTGCTATCGATTTTTCGATAGCTTTTGGCATGAGAAAATAAAAGTTCCACTACGACATTCGCAAAAAAAAACATTTTTGATCATTAATTTTTCAATTCTTTACGATTCGCTCAGTCGTATTTCTATATTCATATGTTATATTGTATTATATGTGGCAATGTTTATTTCCATGTATTGTGTGTCACCTTGGAAAGGTAATATTTAAAAAAAATTATAAATAAAAGTTAAGAAAAAAAAATTAAATGGGTGCCTCAAAAATGATTTTTTGTATGACGTAGTGAAACTTTTATTTGCTCATGTCAAAAGCTATCGAAAAATCGATGGCACAATATCGATTGCTAAATCGAAGCACACTAATGTTGGAAATCGGTCCGAACTACAAATGCGTTAAGATAAAAAGACATTCTGTTACAATGACCAACATGCCTAGTATTGATAGTTATATGGTTAAAAATTTCATAAGATGGTAGGTAGGATAATATCACGGAACGCTCGGCTAATAAATTGGTTATACAAACTAAAACTGCTGCTTCTGACATCCAACCATGTGTTTTAACATGTTACTTTGGTACCAATAATCGGTGATGACAGCAGATAAGTTCATGGTAGTGACCAAATCCAGCTTAATCTATTGTTGTTACATACGAGTAATACTGTTATTTTCCAACATCGGAATATTATTCCTTTTTAAATGTTTTTGTTTTAGTTACTACGAAATCGTTGTTAAAGGCAAAAACGCATTCGAAGATTCCAAAATTAAACAAATAAAAACAAAAAATGTCCAATTCGTTTTTATTAGTTTTTGGGTAATACAGTTTACATAAGCTTCTTGGCTCAGAAGGATAATGCTTTTAAACGATACAGCCACATAAATATTTTCCAGAATATAAAAACAAAAACGTAGTTTAAAAAAAAAAAGAAAAAGTGCTCGTTTTTAATATATTAGAATTATTTTTTAAAATTTTTAGGAATTATGTAGATATAATTATATTATAATAAAAAACTATTTCGGTCAGATACCCGAATACATAAAATTATACCATTAGTTGGTCCATTACACGAAATCCTTTGTTCGATTACACGAAATCCTCCAGTCAGAAAGAATGATTCATGAACTTGGGCCAAAACCAACGAACAAAAGGTAGAACTATTCTCGAGTCATCTTCGAAACGTTTTCTCTCACGATGAAAATACAACAAATACGGATATCGATCTCACAATTATTGATACAAAAGAAAGTATACCGCGGATGAAGTTCAGAATGAAATTAATACGAACATGAAGTGGAAAAAATGCCCGGTTTTGATCTCATAACGACAGAAGTACTTAAACAGTTAACTCCAAATAGAATTGATAGAATAACGCATTTATTTAATGCCTGCTTTAAAATTAAATATGTACTTCACCTTTGGAAAACAGCTGAAGTTTTGATGATTCAAAAGCCAGGGAAACCAGCAGCAGAAGTGACATCTTACAGGCCAATTTCTCTTTTACCCATAATGTCGAAATTGTTCGAAAAAATATTCTTGAGACGAATTAAACCTTTAATAGAGCAAAACAATCTAATCCCAGTTGGGATTTAGAAACAATCATTCCACTAATAACCATGTTCATAGAATAACTAATATAATCGAACAGTCTCTTGAAGAAAGAAAAATATGTTCCGCTGTTTTTCTGGATGTATTGCAGGCTTTTGATAAAGTATGGCATGTGAGCCTAATATGAAAAATTTCCGGTATATTACCTAATGTTAATGTAGACGTAATAAGATCGTTCTTAAAGGGCCGATTCTTTAGAGTAAAAGTAGAAGACGCTTATTCGGACCTGGTAGAAATAAAATCTGGAGATCCACAAGGAAGTATCATGGGTTTATTATTATATCTCTTATACACACATGATATACCAAAAACCACAAATTCAGCCATTGCAACCTTTACGAAGAGATGCAAACTAACAACCATTTTCAATACGCGGTAAACCTTATTTCTCGATGGACTAAAGATTGGCAGATAAAACTAAATAGCACAAAATCCGTCCATATCACCTTTACAAATAAATGCTTACAAAATTCTCCAATATACATAGATGAAGTTCAAATACCTTTTCAAACAATGCGAAGTACGAGGGCTGCTATATATAGTTATGGCCTAATAATGAAAATGCGAATATTTATCATTAAAAATGGTTTTTATTGTTTTTAAAAGTATTTTCCAGCATGATTTATACACATTTGCAAGCGCTCACACCAATTGTCGAAGCACTTTATCCACTCCGATTGAGACACCTCCAAAACGTGGTTTTTGAACGTGCGGGAATAAAAAGAAGTCCTGACCTGGCCAGGGCTGTACGGCGGATGACCCAATAATTCGACGTTTTGGCCGGTCAAAAAGGCGATGGTTTGAGCCGATGTGGGAGAGCTCGCATTGTCATAGTGCACAATGATTCGTCTTCTCTTGTTCGTTTTTCGAATATCTCTGAAGACTTCAGGCAAACAAATTGTCAGAATTGGCCGTCCAACGTTGCTCAAGCGAAACAGTCGCCACATGATCAGTTTTGCCGAAGAAACAGGCGACCATTTGCTTCGAAGTGCTTCTTCCACGCTTGTTTAGGGCTCATACGCATAGATCCATGATTCGTTACCTGTGACGAGCTTATAAACGTCTTTTGAAGCAACGCGATCGTATTTTTTCAAAAATTCTTTTGCAACAATCGACACGAGCCTTTTTTGAGCGATAGGATAGTGCTTCATCGCCATACAAAGATTTAAGATTATCTATGCACTCTTGTCGTGAAAGTCCACGTCGAAAGTTGTGAAAATGATCGCACGAAAATGTTCACGAGTTAATACCATTTTTTTGGCATAATTTATTTCTTCAAGTCACTGTAAACAACACAAATGATGGTCGCACGTCAAAACGTTATGAGTACGTTTATGCTAAAAAATTGTCAAACTTTTCGATAAAAATGTCAGATGGCGCCAGGCAACACTTAGTGTTGTTATGTATAGCAACCCTCGTATCTCGGATTCAAATATAAAATGTTAAATCGCCCACCCTGTACATATACAAATTCATTTCCAATAATCAACTTAATTAGTTGGGACTGCCGATATTTTGTCATTTCAACCAAAAGTGTTTGACTCTACTGAAAATTGCCGTGTACCCAAACAACATTTGGTTGTATCGATACAACATTACATGGATAGTGCGTGCAATTTCAGCCATCGCACTATAGGTCAAATGCAAATTTTTCTGTGCGAAATTAATAACTACTACAAAAACATGGTATTCAAACCAAAACCTGTAACAATTCCATAAGTAAGCTTAACCCTATTTAAAAAAAATAGAATTTAACCCATTAGCGACCAATAATTAACCCTTTTCCAACCATTAAACAAACATAATACATTTAATTGATTTTTTTTATTATATTATAACATTTAGAAATTGCTTAAATCTAATTCATTTTGTAAATTTAAATCAAAAACGTCTTCTTCACTTTCATCAATTTCTTCGTCTTGGTTGCTAAGCTGAAATTCTTCTATGGATTCACTGCAACATAATAGCTCAATAACTTCAGGTGGAAGTGAAGAACGTTTACGCTTTTGTAAGCGTCTGGTTAAAAATGTTGTGGAAATTAATGGATCTGAAGTATCGACAGCCCTATTAAATACATCTAACAGATTATTGGTGCGGCTGTTTTTGCGGGCGTGATGCAACCGATCGGCTTTGTATATTTTGTGTCTCGATTCAGAAGCTTCTTCTCCAAGAAGGCCTATTGGTAGTGCGCTGTTTTCTATTATTTGTTTTGAGTGTATGAGCACTTTATGGACCGTGGCAGTCATTGGCAACCAGGGATATAGATCCTGAAAAAGTTTTGCTGTTTCAAAGCAATATATTTCAAATTTATGTGAATCTATTTTGAACTGGCAGGATAAGCAAATCAAAATGATTTTGAATCGAAATATTATATCTTTGTCAACCTCAGTTATTTCAGAAAAAATATCATGCTCAGTAAAAGCTCGTCGAGCAGTGTTTCCGTCATTTGTGGAACCAAAACCACCTACTCTGGGCATGTCCACGCGAAGTCCAAGCTTTCTCCAAAAATCGTTTTGTATTTTTTCTTTTCTTTTTAAGACGGTTACTTTATCATCTCCTCGTATCTGCCACTTTTGTAATTTGCATTTATAGCCTAAATGTAATACAAATTCAAAAAATCTTATCCAGCAATGAAGGGGGCTAAGTCCAAACTTTAAGTTTTCCTCTTTTGCACAGAATACTTCACTTTTATAATCAAATGTGTTCATGAAGTCCTTAGGTGTAGCAGCACAAATGGGACAAGCCTGGGTTGATTTCGTTCCAGTTATAATGTTCAAAACTTTTCCATCAATTAGTGTTAAAAATAAATGAAATGAAACTTCAACGAATTTCCCCTCACCAATTGATATCCGAACGTTAGTCAAAGCGTCTATTTCATTTTTTAAGTCCTGTTCTTCTTTAAGAACGACATCTTTTGTCTCCTTTACATACTGCAGTTTAATGGGACGACAAAATCTTGTCGGTGTGTTCTGTTGTTCCAAATTGGCTTTCCCGATTAGACGTAAGGGAATAAGTGAAGTAGCTAAAAGGGAGGCATCGCAGTTTTTTGACGAACTTGGCTCATTAAATGCTTGCTTGAATTGAGCTTGACCAGTGCTACTATCAAACCCGTAGCTTAATGTTAATTCGGAACTTAAAAAATCTGTCCCCTCCGCTTCCATTACAGTTTGAACTACTTCTTTTTGCATTTCAAAAATTCTTTCAGCTGTATGAAGTAAACAAGATTGCAACGAAACTTTAGCAAGGGTCTCATTTGCTGTTATACCATGAGGTCGGCATTTTAATTTTGAGGTTGTAATTTTATTATAGTGTGGATAAATGTCGCAGTTTCTTGATTTGCTTTCGTGGCGTATTGCGTTATATTGTTCTTTTGAAAAATTGTATTCAAGAAGGAAAGCTAAGGCCTCATCCGCAGAAAGTGGAATTGTTTTTTTTGTATCTTGATTACACATTTTCCGCATTTTTGATGGCCTTGTCGGGCTTTTCATACTTTCTTTCAGGACTGCAGCCAAATCGGAATTTCCTTGTTTACGAGCCGATGTTGCTGCTGCACGAACGAGAAGGTTAGTATCTGCTTTCTCAGTTGAAAGATTTGCTGCTTCTGTTCTTTTTCCAAATTCTGATTTTGCGCTGAATGGGATAGCTGGACGTCCAACACCGATTGAAGTAGATTTTTTTGACATATCACTTACCTCAAAATGTAATTCAGAATTTAGCCACGTATGATTTTGATCCTTAAAGACATTTATCTTTCTGTGACATTTTTCCCACTTTTGAGCCAATTTTACGCAAAAAAAATGTATTGTTTGCTTTATATGTTTATCCATTTCATCCGAAATAGTATCAGGTTCGATTTTGTCAACAACGTGTCTGAAAACTGCATCAAATTTGTCTTTCTTATTGCATTCTCTTCGCCATATTTCAAACAGATCGGTTTTTTTGATACAGAGGTTACCTACAAGAACAGGCATAACTCATAAAGCGCAAATAATCGCAATTTGTCACAAAGCAAAATAACTCATTACATTATATTTAATCCACTTTTTTCGATTTGAAAGAGGTCAGATGGGGTCAACTTTTTTAAACTCTTACGGAATGTAAAAGTTTAAAAAAAAATTAACCCTTTTAAGGTAATGTTGTCTTATGAGTTCTTCTTAAGTTTATCGACATAAATATAAAGCAGTTGTAATTAAAAACAGTAGTACTTACCTGTCTCTTTATTTTCCATTTAAATTAATAAATTATAATAAACACAAATCGAGAAATACAAACTTAAAGTTGACCTTGCACTATTGAACATTCTAGCACGTTTGAAGAAAAAATTGCATTGATTGACTTTGACGTACAAATGTGTAACGGTGCTTTTTTTTAAAGGCCCATTTAGTCTCGACGGTTGACGGTGGACGGTTGACGGTAGGCAATCAGCTATTTCAGTTGAGGGTTGCATTTTGCATGTGTTAGAGGGAGATAACTACAGTTTGACGGTTGACGACGGTAGACTTCTGCAGGTTGCAGAATCTACCGTCAACCGTCGAGACTAAAGGCCCATTTAGTCTCGACGGTTGACGGTAGATTCTGCAACCTGCAGAAGTCTACCGTCGTCAACCGTCAAACTGAAGTTATCTCCCTCTAACACATGCAAAATGCAACCCTCAACTGAAATAGCTGATTGCCTACCGTCAACCGTCCACCGTCAACCGTCGAGACTAAATGGGCCTTAACGCAAAAAAAAACTCACACGTGTTTGTTTTGAAGCATTTCCAATTAAAAAACCACAACAACAATAGGAAAACGGCACTTTGATTTTTATCAATTTAGCACAGAAAAAGCTGTCATTTGACCTAATGTGCATCGGTTAAAAAAAAATTCGGTTGTGGCAACGAATCTATTCTCTTGTGTGTTAAGTAAGGGTGTATAAAACAACTCCACTTGACTGAGCATTTTAAAGGCACTAGAACAAATCTGCTGAATAAATATTCAAGGGAGATGATATTTGCTGCGAAAATTATTATTTATTTTTGTAAAATATAAAAATTTGTTAATGTTTTACTAGTTGGAAAATTGACATCAACATTGACTACAAAGTTCAGAACTATTATTAGGTATCAATCGCGATTATAGGCAATGACGATGACATGATGCATGCTAAAGGCCATCCATGTCAGCCTGAACGGGCATTCGTGATAATCGTGATGCTCTAACAGAACGAATGCATGGCGTGCATTTTATAGGTCAGTAAGCATAACTAAAAATAAAAAGAAAGAAATAAAAAGGAGTACATCAAAAAAATGCTTTCAATTTCATAAAAAATTTCATTTTATTTACAAATACTGTCATCGTCTTAGATCTACAAATTATTACTAGTTTACTACATACTAAGTATAAATATCTAGCCTAACTAGACGACTAGTGCTCTGTAGCGGGTAGTCATTCATTTGTACGACGGCTGTTGATACGCCGAGGAAGAGTAGGGATAATGCTGGTAAACGTGCGGCGGTCCATAGGCATATCGGTCGTCCTGCTGTGGGGCTTCTTCGCCAAACCAATGGTGCAATCGTCCGCCAACGAGTGTTTTAAGTAGTGATTTTGTCTGATGTTCTTGGTCGGCTGAGGGATCGACCAGGGCACCACCCTTGTGTGTAGTGGCCTCAATAAAATCGCTATGCCGACTAATAATATCGGCTATAATTCGATCTAAGTCAGAATAGCCAGCATAGAAACCATGTGAGCCGGGATGATAGATGGGTCCATCCTCATGCATGGATCTTGCGTGGGAGGCTGGAATGGGCGTAGTGTGGGCATACACTTGTGGTGCTCCAACATATTGTTGTGGAGCAGGATCGGGACCATATGGGCTGTCTGTTATGTGATAAGAAAATGGCCGGGTTATACTGTCAGGAGTGGGAGCATAGGGCTGAAGAGAATAGCCTATATGGGAAGGAGGAGTATGATCGAATGGTTGCGTGTAGGCATAGCCATAACGTTCGGCCTGGCGTTTTGTATGTGATGAACTACTAATATCATTGTCACTGTCATCGGTCTCGTTGTCACTATCAGTTTGCTCAGTCGTCGCCTCTGTACTCAGCGCATCCACTGTAGTGCTTGTTGTCTCTTCGGGAATATTGTTGGATTCTACTCGATGCAGTAGTTCCTCCTGATGTGCCTGCTCCGAATGACAACCGAATTGACACTGACCTCTTTTAAAATTAGGATCTAAAGTTTCTGGCATGAACTGTATAATTTCCGGTAAGGTCAAATCCAATTCTTCACGTTCTTTTTCTATTAAATCATATTCGCCTTTGATATCGCGTTTATTTCGTGAACGTGGTGACATTATTAGATTTCTCAAATGTTCAAAAGGCCGTCTGCCGCCGCCGACACCACCTGCTAGGTTAGGCATGGCTTTAAAATGTTGGCCCAATTTCGGTTTGGCTGTAGTGGTAGCTGGAGCCTCTAATCGTTTGTGGTACTGCTTTACCAAGCGTTCCGGTCGCTTGACGTTTAACATTCTGCGATTGAGGCCAAACAAACTGGTTAGACCACGTTTACGGCGACTTCTAAGCATAGAAGCCACATCAACGGAGCTTTTTTCGTTTAAAGGCTTTATAATGGCAGCCCATGCCAGAGTAGTGAGAGGTTTTCGCTTCTCTCTTTTAGACACACTATTTGGATGGCCACTATTTTGGGGACTACGACGCAAAATGGCAGCGCTTTCTACAGTCGGTGATACATACCTATAGCGAGAGTTGCGTGAATCTACGCAACTATTGCAGCCACATGTCGATGTAGAACCTCCTTGAGTGGATGCCGTGCAATCTGTAGGAGAAAAAGAAATACTCTTTATTAGTAATTATTCAGAAGGATTGATCTTATAACTGAGGAATTTCAAGAAAAGTGTGACGTATTTGAAAAAACATTAGCTACAAAAAAGGGCTATATAAGACTCAAGTTAAAAAAAAAGTTGAAAATCATAGAAAAATTAATTATTTCAAATATGGTTTTTTCTTTTTTTGTTATTTATTCGGTCTTTTATCATTATTATGACTTGAACAGTTTTTATTCTGGTTCGAGACCTTTTTGTTGTTTCTTTTTCAGAATCAATCAATCAAATATGTAAAATAGGGATAAATTTCAATTATTTATATTCAATATTAAAAACCTAAACATTTTTTAATTTATTACACATGTTTTCGATACACGAATTAGTTTGTTTGAAAATTTTAAATTTAATTTGAAAAGCCATTTCTGTTACGAGGAGTGCAACAGAGCTCGAATTGCATTTCAGCGACCCTCTGAGTCAAAAATCGGCCGTATGCTGCGCCTTTGTACAGGCAGATCGTCCAAACTTTTTGGTGCCCATCACGATTACAAGAAACTGTCTTTTGAGACAGGGGTCGAACACTTAAATATAGTGTTCGGAAACCTTTGGTCCAAGATATTCATCGGTAACCGTCGAGAAGATTTTATGAAATATCCAGAGCTGTCATAGAAACCAATGTTGTCACTATTGGTTTTAAAAACGGTAAGAAAAAAAGCTTTGGTGTCATGAACACCAATGTTATCGGTTTTATCAGCAACAGCCGATTCGAACATTGGTTTTATTTTCGAAATGGATAAAACCAACTGGATTTTATTACACCAAATGAAACCAACATTGGTTTGCTAAAAAGAACAGTAAGCAAAACCGACAAGGTTTCTATGACAGCCCTGAATGGGGAAAGTAAAAAATCGTCTACCTTATATTTTTAACTCATAACTTCACTATTTGCACATGTATTTGAAATTGAAATTTAAAAATCGCAATTGCAATACACAACCTATTAATTTAGATTCAAAAACCACATTTAAAAAAAATTATAATTGAAATACAGAAAACTTCAATTGAAGTTAAGAAACTAGAATTGAAATTCTGAAAACGTCAATTAAAATTCGGAAATAACATTTCAAATTCAGAACACATTAATTACAAAAATTAGAATACATATTCCTTAATTCACAAATTTTCAATTAATTTCAATTTAGAACATAGCAATTAAAATTCATTAAATGACTTCAAAAGAAATAATGCAGTATTGAAAAGAAAAATGCACAAACACATTAAGCAAATTAACATAGATTAAGAAACCACATTTAAAAAAAAATACAATTAAAATACAGCACAGTTCAATTGAAGTTAAGAAACTAGAGCTGAAATTCAGAACATGTCAATTAAAATTGCGAAATTTTACTTCAAATTTAGAACACATTAGTTGGAATTTAGAAATTACATTAGAAAATCAGAATTAATTTTCTTAAATTCACAAATTTTCAATTGATTTCAATTTAGAACATATCAATTAAAATTCATTAAATGACTTCAAAAGAAAAAACACTGAATTGAAAAGAAAAATGCACAAAAACCTTCAGCAAACATCAATTGGAATTTAGAAATCACAGTTGAACACATTACTTCAGCTAAACACATTACTTCAGCACAGAACACTTCAGCTAAAATTAAAAACTAGAATTAAAATTGAGAACACGTCAATTAAAATTCGGAAATTACATTTCAAATCCAAAACACATTAACTGAAATTTAGAAATTACATTTGAAAATCAGAATACATTAATCGAAATTCACAAACTTCAATTCAAATTTAGAACATAAAAATTAAAATTTATTAAATGTCTTCATAAGAAATAATACTGTATTGAAAAGATAAATGCACAAACACATTTAACCAACATCAATTGATATTTAGAAATCACAATTGCAATACAGAACACGTTAATTTAGATTCAGAAACTACATTAATAAAAAAAATTACAATTGAAATACCGAACACTTTAATTTAAGTTAAGAAACAAGAACTGAAATTGAGAACACGTCAATTAAAATTGAGAAATTTTGCTTCAAATTTAGAACACATTAATTGAAATTTGGAAACTACTTTTGAAAATCTGAAAACATTTTCTTAAATTCACAAATTTTCAATTGATTTCAATTTAAATTCATTAAATCAATTGAAATTTATTAAATGACTTCAAAAGAAATAATACTGTATTGAAAAGAAAAATGGACAAACACATTTAGCAAACATCAATTGAAATTGAGAAATCACAGTTGCAATTCAAAACACATTAATATAGATGGAGAAACTATATTAAATAAAAAAAATACGATTGAAATACAGAACACTTCAATTAAAAAACTTGAATTGAAATTTAGAACAATCAATTAAAATTCGAAAATTACATTTCAAATTCAAAACACATTAATTGAAATTTAAAATTACATTTGAAAATCAGAACACGTACATTAATCGAAATTCACAAAAAATTTCAATTAAAACTTAGAACACATAAATTGAAATTTAATTAATGACTTCAAAAGAAATGAGTTAAAAAGATCAGTTAACAAGGTTTAAATTCTAATTGTAAGCCGGGTGATATATGTATGTACACTATAAATTAGTCTCTTTAAGTTTTCAAATTTGTACGAACATCAACAGATCAATTAAGTACTCGTAATATGCCCCATAAAAAATTCCTTTTTCTTAACTGCATATGATATCAGGATATATTTTTATAATATTTGGTAAATAATTCTACTTTTAATTCACATGTGCAGGGGCAAGCTCATATGTATACTTATATTACAAATGTAAAAAAAATGTAAATTTTTACTCAATAAAGGTATTCAAATAAATAATAAAACAGTTGATAAACAAAAATTTAATATAAAAAGTAACCTTTAGTTGAAAAATGTACCCACTGTGTCAGGCCATATTTTTATAATATTCGGTAAATGGTTCTGTTTTAAATTCACATGTGTAGGGGCAAGCTCATATGTGTATCACAAATATTTTCACTCAATAATGATATTTAAATAATATAACAGTTGATAAACAAAAATTTAATATAATAAGTAACCTTTAGTTTAGAAATTCGCCCTCCGTGTCATTTTCTATTATATTAAAGAATTTTTTTTAGTTAAATTGGGAATTTCCATTTCAAATTGACAATGTCTAGTTGAATTTCCAGTTAAAATGAGAATGATCTTTTCGATTGAAGAAATTGATTGTGAGAACTTTTATTTAAAGTTGAGAATTTTCCAACATTTCTTGTAAACTCTTACTTTTTGTCGTTATTTGCGTTCGAACGAAATGATTATTCTCAGAGCCGATGGGTGTATAAGTATGGATAAATCATTTCGGGTTCGAATAGCCTGATTGTTCAACTCGCTTTCTAACTGTCTGAAATTTTTTTAATGTCAAATATAACATCGTAGAAAACTGCTTAATTTTTTTCTATCTATTGTGATGACATAGCATGGGAAAGAAGGTTTTACTTCTTTTTCTTACATACTTTTAATTATCGGGAACTTAAAATTTGAATTTTTTTTGTTGACTAACACTTAGGGTTTTTCCCCTTTACATACGATGCATTGGTGAGTGGAAAGTAAGGGAGTTCAAGGGGGAAAGAAGGGGTAATATTTATTGACTTTTGACATGAATCTCTGGATTTCGTAATTGGTATGAAATACATTCGGCGGAAGTCGATTCCACATTCGGACAGTACGGGCGAAAAACGATTTTTATCTCTAGTGTATGGTGCGGTCAACCGGCCAATCGATAACAAATGAGTGAGAATTCCTGGAAAGTCGTGTATGCCTGCCGTCAGGAATAAGACGACGAATGTCTGAAGAACACACACCATGAAAGTGACGGAAGAATAGCGACACACAACTCACATTCCGACGACCCACCCACATTCACCTATCAACACCATCGCCCTTCTTTAGACACGATCAAGTAATTCCAAGGATGATTTTGGAGCACCTGCCCATATATGGGAATTGTATTCCATCTTTGGCCGGATGTAGGTTGTATAGATATCGAAGAGATCAGAAGGAGTGAAATATTTCTTGTACCGCTTTAGGAAGCCTATAGACTTGAGTGTTTTTTCGACACATCGAATACATGCCTCGCCCAACGAGCGTCACATTGTATTTTCATGCCCAGACCATCAAGAGCATCCGATTGTTCGATATCCATAACATCGATAGAAAGATAGAAATGTTTTTTTCCTTTTCTAATTTGATTTGCGTTCATATTAATTCTTATCATTTTTTTATTTTTCGAGCATTGCTTTTAAAAGAATTTGTTTATATATTTTTATTATTTATTTTTCCCTTAAAGATTTTGTATTGAACATTGAGTATTTTTTTTTATCGTAATTTAATATAATTGTCCGTAAGGCTTTAAAATACAAATGATATAGAACTAAGTGAAATTTTTCATTAAAATTGAAAAATCTCCATTTGTTATTAAGAAAATTTCTATTGAAATTTTTCTTTGTAAGTTGCCAAATTCAGTGGACAGTGGCTTTCGGAATAGATACCTATGGGAAGAAATAGGGTCTATGGCATAATGTTTCAACCTTTCCCATTGATATACAACCACATCGCCAAAATATTGATATACATAAAGACAAGAATCCAATGGATAAACATTTTAGTAACGTTAAACTGGACGAACTATTTACAGAATTTAGTTATCTAATTTGGAAATCAGCAAGACGGTCAAAGCTTGAATCACCAGAATGGGATTCATGTATTTGGCGGTCTGGTTAGTGGACACGTCTTTTTTTTTTGCAGATTTTTCATTAAAAATGGTAAACCTCTGTTTTTAAGAAAATTTCAATTGAAAATTTTCATTGTAAGTTGCTAAATTCTGTCAGATGTTGAAAAAATTTGAAAAAAAATCAAAAGTGGTAGTAACCATTCGGAATAGATACCTACGAGAGAACATAGGGTTTATGCCATAATAAAATCGCTGAAAGGCTAGGAGCCAACACATTGGCTAGATTTTCTAGCTAAATGCAATCTTGCCATTTTGTTATGGATTAATGAAAATAAAACCGACAAATCTAGCCGGGAAAAGACTAAATTGACAACACTGGGTCTGATTTTGATCAAATTCAGTACATTTTATTCTAATAGCAAAATAATTCACCTCGATATTGGTTCTTCTCGGTGCAATGTATTGGTATGGACCGCTTTTAAGCTCTGCCGCTTTAGAAGTTAATTATTAAATGTGGTCTTGATTACATTTTCGTAACGAAACAAATCTCCTATATGTATCGTATATAATTTTGGCGTTGGGTATCATGTCGTCAATATTTGTCTAAAAACTACTTGTGTTTGCGTTATTATACCCATTGTTATAAAAACCGATTTCACCAGTTATTTGAGAAAATGGCAATCGAAAACCGTAGTTTCAAAGAAGTGTTTCGATTAAATTGAAAACCGGTGGTTTGGCACTCTTGCGTGATTGCAGTAAATATTCAGTCACGTTCAGAAACTAAATTGCATTTTTTAAAGAAGTATAGTCAAAATCAGGTGATTGAATTACAATTTCATCAGGATCACACGAGACCGACAATTTTGAGTCACGCGCGCATTTCAAGTTTACACTATTGATCACCTATTTTGTTAATAATGTTAATAATGGTCGAATAAACATAAACAAAAAACTAATGTTTTATCATATGAACGTGCTGCTCAATCGTGTAACATGACATGATTATTTGATACATGCCGCAAAAAACAACATGACCGTTCAGACACTCAGCGTCAACATCGGTAATGTCACTAAATTTGCTTTATAACCAACGTCCAACGCGTGCAGCTTTTGCTGGGGAATTTCTGACATTGGCGTGGGCAACGCGAAATATACGTGAAATACTCATATTCTGGGCTGTCATAGAAACCAATGTTGTCAGTATTAATGATAAGAAAAAATGCTTTGGTGTCATAAAAACCAATGTTATCGGTTTTATCAGCAACAGCTGATTCGAACATTGTTTTTATTTACATTCGAAATGGACAAAACCCACTTGGTTTCATGACACCAAATGAAACCAACATTGGTTTGCAAAAACGACAATTAGCAAAACCGACATGGCTTCTATGACAGCCCTGAATACTTTCCGGGTTATTTACTCGAAAGTTTTAAATCTAAAGAATTCAACTTTTAGTGGGTTTGAAGACAGATGACTCACACAGACTTATACCGTTTGCTTATAGAAAAGATGAAAACGACATCAAGGTACTTCCAAGAAACCTTTCTTTTTGAATAGCAATTTAATTGGTGGGAAATATATTCATTAGGAAATTACAAACGCTTTAAGGCCCGGACACACTAAAGCTTTTTTACGCAGCATATTTTTAAACATCAGGTGACAAAAATCGATTGAAATAAGTGTACAAAATATACAATTAACACAATCTGTGCCGATACTTTAATATCATTAATATTTTGTAAATATTTATCATATATTTCATTAATTTGTTAACAACAGGAATTAAAGAAAAACTCAGCGTAAGAAAAAAAGCTTCGGTATGCAAAACATTTGTTACCGCTGGTTCGAGTTAAAATAACACTGACAATGCACTGGTCTTAAATGGTTAGCCAACGATTCGTGAACGAATGCTTTGTCAGTATTTATTTTTCTAAATAGTAACTTGTTCATAAAATAAAGAGAAATAATGCCCAAGCTGAAAAGACCATCCAAAGATGTGGAAAAGATCCAAATTAGATTGGTGCAATGAATTTTACGCAGGCTTGTCATAGGACAGATGGTCTTTTTTTAACAGCTTTGGCATAGCTTCTAAAGTAAAGCCTAGTATTCACCTAAAACGAAATTTTCGCTAAGGAGTTTAGCATTTATTTCTACACAAAAGAATTGTAGTGTAGAGCAAGCAGACGTTATACATTTTCAAAAAAATGATTTTAATCATATTCATTTATGTAACCTCAAGAACGACTTCACAACATTTGTTTTTTTTTTGTAAATTTCAAAAATTCCTTGACCAAACAATTATCAGAACATTAATTTTCGTTTGCAGATGTAACAGTTACAAATTCCGCCACCTTTTCGTTTCAGCTGAGTACCATCAAACGAAAATAGCTTAAAGCTTAAGTGATAATATAGCCAATTATAAATTTCGTTAGCTTTGCTTCATGTATTTCTTATGGGAGCGAGAATTTCTTCTAGGCTTATAGCTATTAATTTTATTTTTTTAACTTTCAACACTTCAAAGAAACAAAGAAAAACAGTTCCGTATACCAACGCCAGCATAATTAAATTCTCTGGTCCGGCTCTGACGCCGGACTGTCAGTTTTGATGATTTATTGTCATTTTAACCATCTTCAACTGACATTTAACGAAGTGACTACATTTTAGGAATACAATTCCGAAAATTACGACTTTAAAAAAACCAATTAACTATGAAACCCATTTATGTGCTATTGCACTAAACTGATTTAGAAAAAAATACCTAGACAGAGACTTAGCCAGTTAAGGAGAGTAAAAATTAATATGGGTTTTTATTACAATAAACTTTACGCGGCTCACAGAACAAAGCGATGTTATTTTGTAATTTTTCCTTTCACTCATATTCAAATAATGCAATAATTAGTACATAAAGCTCGGAAAATGAGGTATAATCGGCATAACAAGCACAAAATAGGTATTAATAAGTCATCTTTCACCAGCACAAAACATGTCTAACAAGTAATGTTGTGAATATAAATTCTTCGCTGACTGAATCCCCAATTTGAGAAACATATAGCTTGCGAGAAAATTCACTCTTTATTAAATTAACTTTTTATATGAAAATTGTCTAACTTGGTAGGATAAGGAAGGTAGTTTTATGCAAACAGTCGAATTATCAAATTTTTTTCGTAGCACTTAAAATTTTCAAATTTAAAAGTTGACAAATACAATTGTTGAATTTTGTAAAGCAAAAACTATGCACAATTATCATAAAACACTCACAAATATTTATTTTGGTCATTCTCTTTTAATGCTCTTTTTTTACTAGGCACTTGAAGTGTGTTCAAAAGTTTGGCCAAAACAAGTCAAAATGAGACGTTTTCCCATACAAATTCAAGTGATGAAAACGTCTCACTTTGACTTGTTTTTGTACGAAAGAGGAACGAAAACGTTTCGCATAGGCGATGCCACCTGAAATGAAGTATGTCATCTCTAAAATAATCGTTTTTTTTATCGTTGGTGTCATCTCAAGGCAGACATTTTTAATAAATCGTCAAACACATTTAGTGAAATAGATATTTTATGAAGTAAAAGTAAAAATATGCGTGCTAAAAGAAAAAAAAAACTTAATTTGATTTATCCAAAATATGTATTTCAGTATTTTAATAGTACCACGTTGTTCTTTGTTTGTAAACAATAATGAACTGTCAAACCCAAAACGAGAATGAAAACGACCACAAATTGTATGAAAATTGGTTGCCGTTTTGAAAAGTTTAGAGCGAAAACGAGAATAAATGGCCCAATGAAAATGCAGTATAAGTGGCTTTGATAATGAAGCTGTACCTTGTCCCCATTAACACGAAGCAACTTTCAGTTTGTAGAGGGATAAGGGGAATTGAAATGGGAAAAACTAGACCTTGCTGTCATTTCCTTTTGTTTTTTTTGTAGTGTGAAGTTGGCTGCAGATTTTTTTTAATATTTTTGACTCAAAATAATTAGAACGAATAAATCACAGAATGTCTAAAAAGGCAATAATAAAAACACAAATTGCCGTAAAGGAATTGTCTTGTGTAAACACAAGAGGCTCAAAAGGGAATCATAAAAATTTACAAAAATTAAAGTTGCCTCGTGTATATGTGCACTTATACCATGCTTGTATTTGGTCAAAAATGACGATTTTTTAAAAACAACGCTTTTTATTGATTTTTGTTGGCAGCCCAGACGCAATATACGGGCTCAAAATTAGTGATATTTCTTGCAAAAAGTGTAGGAAACCATTTTTTTTAAATATATATTTTTAATAGTTTTTATAAAAAAATTACGTGACAAGTAAAAAAAAATTAATATAGCACAATTTTACAAAAAAAATACAAGATTACCCGTACTTGTGCTCGAACTCGTCACCTACTAAATTGAAAGCAGACAAAAAAGCTTCGTACAAAGTGGATACAAATAACTTCCGATTATTTAGATTTAATAAGATATTTGGGATCCACAAAATCCAATCGCAGCCTTTGGGGGTACATTAAAAGCAATTTCTTGAGTTGTTTTTGCAGGGGCAATTAACTTTAACACAAAGGATTTGATGGCCAAGCATATACGAGTATTGATGTTATTACTTTGGACTTTTTGTCAGTACTTGATTTTTAAAAACCTAAACATTTGTACTTGTAACATCACCAATAAATTTATTTTAACTGAAAATAACTATTACTTTAACCGAGCTTATATGTATTTATTTTTAAAATAATACATAACCTAAAAAAGAGGACGTATATTTTACTACTGCAAAACTCAGCTTAAGAAACTTAACAGTTTTTCGTGGTTGTGCCGCTAAAATAGGCTTACATCATTTCATTCCGTTTAAAAGAGATTCGATTCTGACATGGTCAAAAAAATTTCAATTGATTGATCAACTTAAGAATAACTTTCATCAACACTTTCAAAAAGGAATCAAATGGGAATATTCTTTTAATGTAGTAGGCTGGGCACTTAAAATTTTGAAACTCATTAACTACTAGGGTTGCCAATTTAGATTTTTTGGCTAGATTTTGAGGTTATTAAAAAAATTGATTTTTTTCAAGCTTTATAAGAAATCATATAGTTTTTTCTGACTTTTTTAGCAAAAATAATATATATATTTATTATAATTCACTCTTATATATGACTAAGCATTAAAATTATTATAAAGCGTTTTTTTAACTGATGTACGACTGACTGTACGAATCGCATCTACAATATTAAATCCTGTATATATGTGGTTGGCGTTCAGAGTTACTTCTCCAAAATTATATTTAATAACACCATATTTTAAAATAGGAAAATTATTGTTACGATGATAAGAACATGTTATTTTCTCCAGCCAAGAACAGGACAGGTTGAAACTAAGAAAATAAGTATAGCACCCATACAAAATTAGTTCAAATTCGTGCTAGTTCAAAAAAAACTCAAATTCGCAATAATTTCCATGTATGTTTTGCAAATATTTTCTTTGCTAATCCTTGGAAATATTTATATTTAATTCGACTAATCAAGACGACAGTGGAGCTAAGCGTTATTATTTTTAATTATTTCTTGAAGGTTTAACACTATTAATCGAAGGTTTAAAATTAAAATTTGTTAATAAAAGTTTCTTTTTAAGTTTTAACAAAATTAAAAGGTGAATAAGTTTTTAATTGAAAAAAACTTTGATTTTTTTGCAAAATGTTCCTGCTGTAGTTATAAGGATGCCTTCTATAGATTTAAGAATTAGTACGAAAAATTAAATGCATTGTAAGGTAATTTTACTTAAAACCCTGACAAATAGGTATTAACTCAAAAAGTTTCAATATTTACTAAAAGCTAGAACTGATTGATTTCGACAGTGATCAAATTCAGAAATTTATTTTTTATATACATACGTATTAACTGAAAAAGTTTAAATGTTTAACACTAGTGCCCTTTTCATGGCCTTTGTATTTTTATTGTAAAAGATGAAAAAAAAAACGATGAATTCTTTTTAAAGTGAATAGAAGTGACCTCTGAGTGCTGTTTTCTAACGTACATGAATTCGACATTCGAAATCTTTTATTTATAGTACCATTAAGTTGAAAACGTGCGATATTTGAGTCAGTTGAAGATTATCAAAGGTTTTCAATACGACTTTTGGTATCTGTTTAAAAGTCATAGTCAGATTTGAGATTTATTAATTCCTATAGAATATTTCAGTTTCGGTGAAGAATGTGATTTTCAATTGTATTTCAAAATTAAATGGCAGTTAAATGTCGTATCGTACAATTCTATAGTAAAACATGACAACAAGCGGCTTTTTAGATTTTTTCTAGCGTTTTTTTTTTTAAATTATTTAGCTTTTTTCATAATCCGTTATTTAAATTTAAATTAAATTAAATTTAAATAAAAAATGACTTATTTTGATTTACATTAAAATTACTGATAATGAAAAAAAGTTATTTATTTAAAAAACGCTAGAAAAAATCTAGAAAATAAAATAAAAACAAAATGACTAGAAAATACGAGTGTCATTTTCTAGTCATTTTGTTTTTATTTTATTTTCTAGTGGGTTTCTAGATTTTTTCTAGCGTTTTTTAAAAAATTAACTTTTTTTCATTATCAGTAATTTTAATGTAAATCAAAATAAGTGATTTTTTAGGAACTTTGTTTTCAGCTTTATTTCTACCGTTTTTTTTTGATTTTCTGGCGTTTTTTAAATAAATAGATTTTTTTTCATTATCAGTAATTTAGATCAAGGTAAGTGATTTTCTAGTAATTTTGTTTTCAGCTTTTTTTCTTGCGATTCTTTAGATTTTTTCTCGCGTTTCTTTAAATATTTAGCTTTTTTCATTATCAAGAGCTGGAAGCACTGCTAAATATAAAAACAGAAGACAAAAGTCGTAACACGGTTCCCTTGGCTGTATGTTATACTCTTCAGATTTATAATAAATATTGCCCTGTTCTATTGGCAATTCTCGTAGGAGGTCGCTAAAGCAACAACTTCACTCTGTTGTAAAAAAAATTATTTCGTATACAGAAAACTATAGACCATTTTCGTTAAGACTCATTTGTTTTAAAGAATTAAACTTTTTAGGAAGAAATTTATAATAACCTTTATCAAGTATAAGCAAGCTCGGCTATTACTCGCTTATAGTATTTCTTAAAAAACTTTTTTTCTACAAGTTACACATCTTTAAATCAAACGGTTTATAATGCGTATGTTTAATTCGACATTTAAAAAAATCATCATTTTGGATTTGAAGCTGCTGCTCGATATTGACTGATGTCAGTCTGATACTTGTCTGATTATTTCTTTATACTTCAATTTATTGATTATGTGGATAAATAAGTAATCTATATAAAATATAGTTCTTGTTTACACAGAAATTTCCAAAATTTCTCGTAAAGTTTTGAAGTTATCGCCTTAGCGACCACTTACTCGTTTAATAAGCGTGTACCAATAGAACACACCTATTGTTTTATTTACTTAACTTCACGTTACATGTAAGGTAGACACTTTACACCTTTAAGTAGCCTTGCAATAAAATCAATTTTACGTTTTTTCCACTAGATTTAGATTTGTTGTTTGTTTCTGAAGATCAAAGTTCAAACTCTCATTGGAGAAGAACAACATTTTTTAATCCATTTGTATTAAGTTCTCACTGATCAAACGAAATGCAGCACAATTTGTTTTTTAAGTTTTCAAACGGTGTTGAGAATTATGTGAATATTCATGACAATTCACTAGGTAATTATGCTGTAAAACATTGCACTAGAGCTCCGCTTACCTTGCTTTTGGGCTGTTATCCGATCCACTTTGGCATACAGATTCCATCTCTCATCTTCGACGGGTGCCGGTGGCTTCGGCTCTTGCACAGTGAAATCAAAACTGTACGTTACCTTGGCCTTCGTCGGCACGGGCACATCTAATCTGTAGCCATGTTCGCACCGAGTATACTCCTTGGTCTCCGGTGGTGGTGGTACATTGACGACGTATTTCAGAGCTTTGGGGCAATCGCAACTGTCTCCCGTATAAACCACTTCAATGGGGATGCAGTGTAAAGCCGATATCTGCAGTAATTAAAATAATTAAAATTTAAATTCACTGTTTTCAACTGATGGCCAGCGCAATTCTTACCATGGCTAACATCAGCACCACCGTAAAATTGTAGACTTTCATTATTTGTGTTGTGTGTTTTCGTTTCACTTGAGCGTTGCGTTTTGGTCTTTTACGAATTTTTGATAAAACTAATCAGATTGTCTTCTGAATTCGACATTTTATATAAACTCGCTGTGGACTTTTTTTTCGCTGGTAGTTTTTGTTTCTTTTGGTTTTTTTGCGTTGCAACTTTACGTGGTTTTGAACTTGAATTTTTTCATGTTCATGATGCTCGGCTTGAGAAGTCTCTTGAACTTGAGATGTTTCAAAACAAATCAACAGCTCGTAGTATACGACGTTTGTTTGTTTTTTTTTGTAGTCGGTAGAGTTATAAGTCACAATTTCCCAGCACAACTTTATTCATAAAAATTGAAAATGCTATAAAATATATATACATACCTACAAACATACGAGTACTCGTATCTACACATGCCTAGATTTATGTATTTCTCTGTAGTGGATGTTCTACAGACATTTTTCGTCATTTTGTTATCGCATTTTAGAATAGTGATCGTATTTTTCAAAATTAGTTATTCTATACGGTTTTATCTTTAAGTAATTTCAGTAATCTATTTTTAGAGGGTTTATTAAGTGCAATTGCCGAAAACTAGTGAAATTGTAAACTACATTATACAGTGGAGTTCTGGAATCTCGATGTTTGGAAGTAACTTGAATTATTTGAGGTTGATTGAATCGTCACAACTTAATTCGAATTCTTACTTTTTGACCAGAGAAATATTTGAACAATTTCATTCACATTTTTAAACATTTCATATCGTCAATTTCATGTGAAACCGATCACATTTAACAAGTTGGGGTTCGATTTTGCCGAAATTTAGTACATTGGTTTACTTTGGTGTTCTAAAGGGTGGTTAAATTTTAAGGGCCGATGTTGAATGTGAATCACACCTAAACGTCAAGTTTTTTTCTGCATTTCATTCGATATTTCTCAATTTCAGACTAACTCAATTTGAACCATAGAAAGATACACAGGCGAGCAACGCATTACAGTTATTCAGGCTTATTTATTATCATCAATTTTCAAAGAAAATCATCTTCAGTGATGAGGCACGTAATTCAGCACATTAACGGCACAGAACCTAAATTAAGCCTCAGCATCATCGAAAATTTGGACCATCAGATGGAGGTGTGCCGCCGAGGTAGCGGCGGCCATTACCAATATTATCATAATAAAAAAATGACAATAATTTCATAAATAATTTGTGTTCTATTTAAAATCAACATCGCCTCTTTAAAATTAATCACTTATTAAAAAAAAATACAATTCGATTTTTTTAAAAAAAAATCAGAATTGTGAAAATTACAGCAGTGGCAACATTTTAAATACTATAACTTTTGTTATACTTTATTTAAGAATTTTGTTTTAAACTATCAGGATTATATAAAGGTTTACAAATATGTTTTAAAAAAAATATTCTCTATAAATATTTTTTGTTGCGATTTTCAAAAAAAATTTACCTTTATTTGCTTTAAAAAAAGATTTTGGTTAATGGTAATTATGTTGGGTAGTGGCATAAAAAAAGATTTGGGATGCCACGATTCTACTCATCTCCACATGAGAAATTTTTTATTTCTCTTACAAATAGGTATAAAGGGCCATAAATTAGCATTAAAAGAAGTAAAATATTGTAGTAAAGTGAGTTGACGTACCGTCACCCATTAAGGGATTGTATTGGTCCTAACAGTATAGAAGGCATGGTTTTTTTAACAAAAATTTTAAATATCATAAATACAACAAAAGTTATGCGTTTTTTAAAAACAATTATTAAAAATGTTACCACTGGTATTATGTTCAGAATTCTGATTTTTTTTTTTGAAAACAGTATTTTTTTTAGAACACCAGAGTGAACCAATGTAGAAAATTTCGTCAAAATCGAAGACCTACTTGTAAAAAGTGATCGTTTTCACATGGAAGTGAGGGTATACAAAGACAATCTCAGGACTTTTTACGAAGATACTTTAATGATGTCTACCACCGTAGTGTGCACACAGTCCCAGTTTAGTGTGCACACAGTCCCACGTTCATATCTGAGTAAAAACATTTAGATTATCAGCGAGATTTATCTCTACATAAAAGTTTACATTGGACGTCGATAGCGGTGTCAAACCGTCGAGCTCTTTTAAAGTGCTGGGCTTGTATATTAAGAACTTATGTAGCCCAGGGATAATAATGATAATCGGGGGTGTCAATGAGCTAGGTCCAGGCGGAAATTGATAAATGCTTGCCGTTAGATGAGCCAGTCTTAAAGATTATTGTATCTTTGCTTGTTCTGTCACTTGTCTGACATTTAGAGCTAATTTTTGTAACCCATAGCTCGGATATATCGATGTTGACGAGCTTTAACCAACAAGCCCTAAACCGAACAAAACAATCCAACATTGTGGATGAAGTGATGCTGGACGAGCACTTGTCGATTGTAGTAAAATAACGATTTTTGGGACAAAATTGGGTCATAATTTTTAGTGCCGAATCTGCGAACTCATGTCAGCCAGTTTTAATTCTATACTTTACGGCCCAAATCTAACTTTCTGCTGATGCCCAATTGCGATTTATAGAACAGTTTTTTCATGGCACTAGTCTTCGAAACCAGAACCAAACGCGAAAGTCGGTTTCTCAAAAATAAATAAAATCCAACATGTTGGTTGACTCGGGTTTTTGCTTTCATGTTTCCGGTTTAGTTTTTTAGTTCTTAAAAAAAATCATAATATTCAAGTACGGAGTACGTAACTACAAAAGTAATTTAAGCTTAACCCACATTTAAGATTTCGAGTCAGAATCACCAGTTAATTCGAATAAACGATTTTCAAGAAAAAAAAATATGTCTGTCCCTCTGTCCGTCCGTTGTCTATACTAAGTAGGGACATAAATACTGTTACACATGTTTTATGCTGTAAAATAAAAAGTACTGAATGTTTTTGGACCAAATATTTTTTAATATATTTATTGATGTATATTGTGTCCGAAAAGAATCTACTTAATCGAAATGTTCGCCTTTTGCCTTTACACACGCCTTCAGTCGCACTGGCCAATCGTCAATAGCTGCACGAACCTCGTCTATTGGAAAATTGGCCACAGCTCGAACCAAAGCAGTCTTAAGAGATCCAATGTCGGGGTATCTTTTGTGACAAACCTTGTACTCTAAACCGTCCACAATTTGTAATCCAATGGGTTCAAATCTGGATTGCCTGAGGTCCATTTTTCAGAGGAAATGAACGCTGGCAAATTGTTTCGAAGCCAGTCCGGGGTCGTTTTAGCCTTATGGGCCGGCGCAGAATCCTGCCGAAAAGTCCATGGCTGGTTTTGGAACAGGGAATTGTTAAGAGGCTTCACAACAGCTTCCAAAACGGTTTCTTGGTAAACTTTGGCCGATGTTTTGACTCCTTGTTCGCAGAAATGCAGGTCAGTGAGCCCATCGTAAGAGACACCCCACCAAACCATGACTGAAGCTGGGTGATGACCCTTTTCCACACTTGGGATCAGTTCAGATGCTTTCTTAGATGACCGCGCATACACTCTATTATTTTGCTTGTTAAATTTTTCCTGAACGGTAAAAATGTTTTCATCGGAGAACAAAATTTTTCTATGCTAGTTATCAGCGTGCTTCACGAAAAGACGTTTGCACTTTTCAATCATATATTTTTTAAAAGCTGCACTCAATAAATGTCCGGTACGTCGTTTGAAAGCCCCAAGTCTTTTTTAATGATTCGACTCATGGACTTTTGCGTGATATTCATCTAACGGGCCATGATTTTCTGTTTTCGGAGCGGATTTCTGTGAATTCTTGATTTAACGGCTTTGATGACATGCGGTGTTCGAATAGAGCGTGGGCGGTCCGACCGGTCACGGTCTTTTACATCTCCAGTCTCCTCAAACAGTTTTATGCATCGGTAGACGAACTTGCGGCTAATCCCTAGTGGCCGGAGTGTTTTGAAAATATCGTTTTTTTCATTTCACACTTGAAAAGCGCTATTACAGCGATACGGTTCTCATCATCTGACCACTCCATGATGAAAGTTGAAACAATTTTAAATCCCGTTACAGGCTAACGCTATTGAGGTTAGCTTTCAAACCCCATATGACATAAACGGGGTATGTTCAGTTTTACTATTTTAAATGGGTGTGTTCAATGTTGTAACAGTTTTTATGTCCCTACTAAGTAATTGTATAAGTACAATGATACTTTACACTTATGATGAACTTATCTCATCCTTTAGCTCTTGAATTGTTGTTGGTTATTGACGCACGCACAACTTTTCTTTTAAATATCCACAAGAAGGGAGTGTCAAATCACATGACCTGTGTGGCAAGTGACACCATCCTGTTGGAACCACATATCGTCCAGGTCAATATCCTTAATTTCTGGCCGCAAGAAGTCCGGCTTATCAACAATTACTGTTGGATTCTCATTTGGCCAAATGCGGCAATTCTGGTTGTTAACGAATCAACTATGGACACATTTGGTCGATTATTCTGCCCAAAAAAATAACAAAGTGCATCTTGAGTTAAACGCCCATTTTCGTAAAGGCTTCGCGCTGCAAAACTGTGTACCACTTCATGGTTGAATTTGTCAAACATTAAAACAAAGAAATGTTAAATTAAGTTGGGCAAAAACTTGACGTTAAGTGTGACTCACAATTAACATCATGCATTATGGTTGGACCACCCTTTAAAATGCACAATTGACGAAAATGCGAAACCTTTTTCAGGTATGGGCCGATCAAAAGAAGTATGTATGTATGTACCACGGCACAAAACCTCAAATTCTCCAGTGGAGCTGGTGGAAGCCAATATGGAGCCGAAGTTTTTTGCTAACATCAAAAACTCAACACTGATCATTTTTTATGTTTTTTAGTTTTTTTTTTGTTTATTTTTACTTTCTTCACTTTTTACGTGTGAAACTTAATAAAAATAATTTGCAAATTCTTAGCAAAACAAAACAGCTGACTTCGAATAATCGAAATTATCTCTTCTTTATTTCTCTTCTCCCCGTTTGTTTTGAATATGATAATTTTATTCCCAGGAAAAATAAATTCCCCGAGAATTATCTCCCGGGGAGTTTTTATAATCGGGCTGATAGTAATTCCTTTAGAAGAAATAATCTAAAACAGAAAAAATATATTTGTATTGTTTGTGATCCTATTTGTTGTAGCTCAGAGCCTCGGTTGCAGCTTCTATAGATATTACAGGCATGTTTGTTTCCACTTTAATCAATATTTATATTAATGTTTTTTTTAAAGTTTCCTTCCGTATAAAATCACAATGTATATTAATATATCCTTAAATGTTATTAAAATTCATATACATTAAGCTACCATACAAATAAGCTTTATTATAATTTACAATTAAATATTCTAGCTCAGTTTATTTATTTTGTATTCGTGAAACATTTTTTGTTGTTTTTTGCATAGTGTCATTGCATATTAAAATAAGCAGGGCTTATAAACTTTTTGGAAATTACATCATATACATTTTTAAATTTGAATCGGTTGTAAAAAACGTACTGATAATTTTTTCTGGGGTTATTGAAAAGGTTGAACTCTTTCATTTAAAAATAAAACACAATATCATTCATATGACTACCACAACTGGCTTGGCAGTACCTCTTCCGATAAACCCAATTTTTTAGTACATTTTCGATTGTTTCGGGTCGAATCTCTTTAATGGCAACTTCGATTTCATGTTTCAACTATACAATTGTCTCTGGATGCTGTTACGCCCATTTATCCTCAATGGCTCCCCAAAGAAAATAATCCAAAGGGCTTAAATCACAGCTCCGAGAGGGTCAATTGACTAACAATTTCGGCTGATTATTCGATTTTTAAAAACAGTGCGTAAAATATCGAAAATCTGCACTATGCAGTGAATCGTTGTGTATGCATTGGCTTCTCAATAGTCACGTGTGGGTTATCTGAACGCCATATGCGGCTATTTAGCATATTGACATAGCCACCGGGATGAAAAAATAAGCATTCATCTGAAAATACGATTTTTCTGTAAAATTCTTCATCTCCTACCAAACAATCTTTAGCCCATTGGGCCAAGCGAAAACGCATCGTATGGATTTCCATTATTATATGATAAAGATTAACCTTCCCAATAAAACCAGAAATTTGAAAAAAATTATCAGTACTTTTTACACCCGATATCCCTATAGAGCAACTTCTATCATCATATCGGATTGTAACTTCTATTAAGTTCAGGATTGTATGGGCTGGGCCACGCCACCTTGTCCAATTTAAACACAATATAATAGCTTGTTTATCATTGATTTCATATTTGATTTCATGTTGTTTAAAATGTATAACGATCCATTACTTTGGATCGATGCGATTTTTTATGTGCAGGATGTGTTTCGATCCATGCCAACAGCATACGATTCAAATATCATCTTCATATCTCTAGTAGTTTTTTTTGCATTTTTAAATTCAAGGTTGTGAGGGCGCTGTCACGCCCTTATTCAATTTTACCGTAACATAGTCTAGAATAATTTGTAAAAATCTGCTTCGAAAAAAAATCGTTACTAAATTTAAAGTTTTCAATGCAGACAATCTCAGAGCTAAGTTAATTCTTGCGGATGGTAATGAAGTTGTCCGGAATGCTAATGAGTGCGCTTCTCTTCTCAACACTAATAACATTGATTAGACTCGGATCTTTTTTCTATTTATGAATTTTTAATTCTTTACCCTGATTAAACGACATTTTTCTTAATTATTAGATTTTTTTACCTTATTTTGTTATATAAATCATCTCGTTAAATCTTGGTCTTTTTTAATTACTTCTAATATTTTTCTTTTTTAAATTATATTTTCCAATTTAGTATATTAATCTTAACTTACTTATGATCAGCTGTGTTATTTGAATAAATAGATACTTATGTTTTTGGATTTCAGTTTTAATATAAATCTGTTAATACTTTCAATTTATATCTTTTGGTTCCCCAATACATTTACATTATTATTTCATAATGTCTTTTGATATAAATATTGGTCCTGTGATTAGTACAAACTCTTATATAAACTCCATTTTACCTACGTTTGATGGTAAATTAAATGTGGCTCATTTAAATTGCCAAAGTATGAAAACTCCTCATATTAGTACTAAATTTAATGAAATTAAGTCAATTTTGTCTGGCTCTTGTTTTCATGCTATTGGTATTTCTGAGACATGGCTGAAATCAGATGTTCCTGCACGTGCAGTTTATATTCCGGGGTTTAAATTCTACAGAAACGACCGTGGAGGCTCAAGAGGAGGTGGAGTTGGAATTTATGTCTTAAATAAACTTAGGCATAAAGTCGTGTTTACAACTTCTGTTTTGGGGAAATGTGAGTCTCTTTTTCTTGAATTGTATAGTGGTTGTGCTTAAGTTTTATTTGGTGTTGTCTACTTACCTCCTCAGGGTGACCTTGCGGCTTTTGAGGAATTACACTATGATATTTTCCTGAAATATTCCAATGTAATAGTTGTTGGAGATTTCAATAGTAATATGTTCAATACATCAAGGTCAATATTACTTCGTTCGATGGGTACAAGATTGAATCTATCAGTTTTACACAATTCTAGACCTACACACTTTGATGTTGCTCATAGGACATCATCACTAATAGACTTTATGTTGGTTAGTAATAATTTGATGACACATTATACTAATCAGGTTCAATGTCCTTCTATATCCCATCATGCACTCATTTTTGCATCAATTGATATCAATTTGAATCTCTTAGAGGAATATGTGGAGTATCACGATTATAAGAACATTGATTTAGACGGGTTATTGCGTTATTTATCTAGTTTTGATTCGTTTTCTTTTTTTACTGCTGTTGGTGTTGATAATAAGTGTTCAATCAGTTCTTCTCTTTTTGTAGAGCTTTATGCTTTCGTTCCTATGGTTAGAAGAAAAATACGCTCAAGAAATGATTGTTATATGAAGTCGAAGGATGTTTTGTTTTCGCAGTCTTTAAGGGATTTAGCATATAGTGCATATCAAATTGATAGCAGCCACGAGAGATGGAAATTTTTTTGTAAGTATCGCAACAAGGTAAAATCTACCATTCGTAGAGAAGAAGAAAGCATTATATGCGATATTTCAATCATATAAATACTGCCGGGTTTTGGCGCATTCTTAGGGGGGCAGGCTGCATAGGAAGAGATGATATATGTTATGATGGTGATGTTGAGACTATTAATGACTTTTTTGCTCGTAGTGTGACATCTGCCGTTCAAACGTATGTTGACTATGGGCCTTTTGATGATGATGGCTTCAGGTTTTCTTTTTCTTGTGTCAGTATTGATGATGTTTCAGAGGCTGTGGGGAAGGTAAGATCTTAGTCTGTCGGTATCGATAAAGTCTCTATTGAGTTTTTGAGGATTATATTTCCCTACATATCTGATCTAATTTTACATCTTTTCAATTTTATTTTGACTACCTCTGTATATCCTACAGCTTGGAAGACAGCACGAGTAGTACCAATACCGAAATCAACAAGTATTTCTGGCCCCGACGACTTAAGGCCCATATCGATTCTACCTGTTTTATCAAAAGTTTTTGAATGTATTTTAAAGGACCAGATATTGCTCTGTTCTAGGGGTAAAATCTTTGATTCGCAGTATGCTTTTCGTGAAGGGCATAGCACTACATCCTTACTTTTGCACCTTACAGACACCATACGTAATAATATGAATCACAATGAATTAAGTGTCTTAGTGTCTTTAGATTTGTCAAAAGCATTTAATTCAATTTGCCATGGTACTTTGATTGAAAAACTTCGAAATCATTTTAATTTTTCGAGCTTGGCTTGTAGACTTGTAATGTCATACCTATGTCACAGATCTCAGTTTGTGGATATGAATGACATTGAATCTAGTGTTCTTGCTCTGATGTCTGGAGTACCGCAAGGTTCGGTTTTAGGGCCTCTTCTATTTATAATGTATATAAACGACTTTTATGCGTGTCTGGAGTCATACATGTGCAGCATATTTCTATATGTAGATGATGTTTTACTTTTTTTCAGTGGTGGTCGGGATAGTTGTCATGCTTTAGAAGGAAAAATTAACTTCTGTCTAAATCAGACTTTACGATGGACTTCTCGTAATTCTTTGTTGATTAATCCCTTAAAAACGAAAGCAATTATGTTTGGTACTCTTGGTTTTGACATGGACATATTTGTGGGGCAAGTCAGAGTTGATTTTGTTGATCGTCATAAATGTTTAGGTCTTATAATTGATAGCAAACTTAATTTTGGACATCATATTGACTCTGTCCATTGTAGAATTTATGGTATTTTGCGCAGGTTGTATTCGACTAACGTATTCGACTACTATTTATTTGCCGCCATGGGTTAAATGTAGGCTTGCCCATGCACTTCTAATGCCACAAATTTTGTATGGACTAGAGGTAGTGTCGGGTACAGTCGAATATAATTTGCTTAAACTAAGGCGTATTATGAACACTGTTACTCGGTTTGTATATAATGTTCATAGGCGTGAACATGTATCTGCGTTTGTTAGAAGATTTTTAGGAGTGTCATTTACTGAATACGTTAATCATAGGATTTTATTTCAGTTCTATAAGTTTATTAAAAGTGGTGTGCCTGTTCCACTGTGCAGTTCGTTCTATTTTTCGCACTCTAGTAGGAATACTCAAATCGTTATACCTAGAATTTTTAATTCTATATTTGAAAAGTCTTTTGTTGTTCGGGTAGCCAGGTGCTGGAATCAATTGCCTATTGAACTGCGAGTTCTTTCTCACTCTAATAATGCATTTCGTCTTAAACTCTTTGATTACTTTATATCAGTTACACCTTAATAATTATATTCATAATTTTATTTTTATTTCCATGGATATAAAACATGTTTGCCAACAACTTGACTAAGGATCGTTTGTACAAATCTGGACTATATTTCTATTTTTGTTGTTGTTCTTCTTAATGTAAATATGGCTGGGGAGCCAATCGCGTTAAATTACAATTGTATATACTTAAACATTTTTATTATTAAAGTTTATTTTAGTTTTTAAGTTTTTCTATTTGGGAATGTTTTTCTAAGTAATACGGTTTTTTTGGCCCTATAAATAAATAAATAATTGCCTAGTCATTGGTTTCATACGGTTAACATTTTATGACGATTGTCCGTAAGTTTGGCTATAAATGCGATTTTGTAAAGGAGTCGTGGTTCCAAGCACTTTTTCTGCAGGATGTATACGTATTTCGATCCATACCATTTTGTTTACTTCAAATATAAGCCTCATATCTTTTATAGTTCATGAAATATTGCGTTTTTAAGTTTAGGATTGTTGATTTTTTCCGAGCTTAACCCAGTCCAGTGAGGTGAAAATTTGTACCTCTTGACCGATCAGGCCTATTTTCAATACTACGAGTTACCGTTCTGGTCTATCAACACATGTTTCTGCAATATTTCAGCCACCTTTATAAGGTCTTCGACCAGTATTTCGATGTGTTACAAACGGAATGAATAAGTTAATATACCCTCAATATATATTTAGTCGATTACCTTATGGACATTTGAAATTTAAAAAAAATATTTAAAAAGGGCTTGAGCATTGAACACATTTTTTCATTCTTTTTTATGTACGGTGGAAGAAATGGCTCTCCGTTCCCGGGTCATCAATCTAGTACATCTCTTATTAAATCGATAGAAAGTAATAGTGGGGAAGATTTGAGTCGTAGTTTTCGAAATTTTTACGTTTGCGTTTTTTTGTACCCCCCTCAATGTAATTATATTCTGAATATTACTGCTGATAGCTGTAGTAATTACAAACATTTTAATCTTTGGGTTCTCACAACAGGGGCTTGGTACGAGCATCGATAATAAAAATTTCGGTCTAGCCGAACTTAATAAAAAGTACATTACGAGAGCTGCTATATATATTTCTGGCCTAATAATGAAAATGCGAATATTTATCATCAAAAAGGGTATTATTGTTTTGTAAAGTATTCTCCAATATGATTTATACACTTTTGCATGCGCTTAAACCAATTGTCGAAGCACTTTTTTCACTCTGATTGAGAAACCTCCAAAACATGGTTTTTGAGCGTTTCAGCAGCATCTTCTGGCGACGAAAATCGTTGACCACGCATTTTTTTCTTGATGTGCGGGAATAAAAAGAAGTCATTGGGTGCCAAGTCAGGGCTGTACGGCGGATGACCCATCAATTCGACGTTTTGGCTGGCCAAAAAGACAGTCGCCACCTGACCAGTTTTGCCGAAGAAACGAACGAACAACTTTCGTTGGATTTAACTCGTCTTCGAAGATCCCCACGGTCGATTGCTGTTTTGTTTTGGGCTCATACGCATAGATCCACGATTCGTCACCTGTGACGATATTAAAAACGTTATTTGAAGCACCGTGATCATATTTTTTTCAAAATCTCTTTGCACCAATCGACACGAGCTTTTTTTGAGCGATTGTCAAATTGTGCGGGATCCAACGAGAACAACCCTCTTTTAGGGCCAGGTGTTCATGCAATATTGAATGTATGCTGGTGGAAGAAATGCACATGGATGCCTCTATCTCACGGTATGTCACATGACGATCTTGCATTATCAGTTCACGCACGGCGTCAATGTTCTCTGGCACAACGGCCGTTTTTGGACGACCTTCACGACCTTCGTTTTTGCGCGTGCGTCGTCCACGATTGAATTCATTAAACAAGTTTTTCACAGTGCTATAGGATGTTGCTTCATCGCCCTTCGAAGATTTATGTTCATCGATCCACTCTTGTCGTTATAATCCACATCGAAAGTCGTGAAAAATGATCGCACGAAAATGTTCACGAGTTAATTCCTTTTTTTTGGCCAAATTGATTTTTTCAAGTCACTGTAAACAACACAAATGATGGTCGTACGTCAAAACGTTCTGTGTACGTTTATGCTTAAAAATGTCAAACTTTCCAATGGAAATGTCAGATGGCGCCAGGCAACACTTAGTGTTGCCTAGGTCAGAAATATATATAACAACCCTCGTATTTATTACTTAATGAATGCCTTTAAGCTATCGATACAACATCATTTGGCTGCTCTCTTTCTGCGGGCCACAGAATATCACATAATGAAACCTTACCATTCATTAACAAAACAATAAAAAAAAGTTATAAAGAATTTACAATTTATATTTGGTCGGTACAAAAAATCTTAAATAATAAACTTATTTCAAATGTGATTTTATATAAACTAACAATAATTTTAATGACAACAAATCGCACTCATAGATCAAATGTATAAAACTACTTTAATATCTACACTTTAAACTAACACTCCTCATCCATTAGACATTTTCGAAACAATTGTCCAGATCTTGTTGTCTGACTCTACGATAAGGCGCTATGCGACCGGGTTTGTAGCCACAATCGACGGACACTCTACCGGGAACGACAGAGGGTTCACTAGAATCTCCATTGCCGTTAGACGAAGAGACATAAGACGAGGCCACCTCTTGGAATGTGGGATTTTTATACTGTTCAGCAACATAGCCCAATTGCCGGTAGGTCAAACGCGGTTGCTCATCTTCGTCGTTACCAACGGCATCATCATTGTTGTTTGCATCATCATCCTCTTGTTCGGTCTCATCGTCTTCCGATTTGCGCGCCGTAGCCATGGAGTTCTTTCTCTTCAAGGTAATCACATCGTTTTTAAGAGCATATAGATTCTCCTCCTTTACCGAGGATATGTAGACCTTGGGCAGGTTATCAATGGGCTTTTGTACATAACCGTAGGCCAACTTGGCCTCGGGCACTTCAATTGCCCTGCCAGCTTGTATGGCCAAACTGACACTGATAGGATCTGCGGGCAGGGAATCATCTTTGGGAGCGGTCGATACATAGTTGGCTCTGAAAAGTTAAAAATGTGCAAGTGTTTTTTAATCAGTTCAATGAACGTTCTTTACTCTGAAAATAAACCTACTGTGGCACTGCATACGAGGAACCAGAGGAAGATGATGAAGAAAATATTGAAGGCAACGAAGATGAGTATGAGCTGGAGCTGGAATAACTGGAAGATTTGCCGCAACCACACGTTGAGGGTTTCTGTAAATATGGAAAATGTAGAAATAATTAATTACAATAAAACAAGTGAAAAAAATAAAAGTCGGGCATTGTAGCTATACCCTAGAACACTCTGCTATTTAGAGGCTTAGCTACCACTGTCTGAAGGTAATTATTTGTCGTGGCTTTTAGAGCTGCAGGACCTCAAATCGGAACGGACCTTAGAGTGGGGGCTATTCGAAAATTTGCATTTTTAGATTTTAGTTTAAGCCAAAGGGACTTTTCTTTGTTAATTACAGGTCAAAACTAGTCCAGCAGAACAAACAGGTGGTAAATCAAATCGTGCCGAATCTTATGCATAAGAAGAACGACAACAAATTCGTCTGAAATAAATCCCCATTAAACACTTGATTGCACAGTCAACATCCGAATATGTGTTTGATTTATTCACAGAATTCAAAGAGCAAAATCTTTGGGAAAGAAAATATCCGGTCCATCATTAGCTGCAATTTTACAAAATGGCGTTACCTCGCCCATACAATTCTGAACTTTGAAAAGCTCATAAACTAATACCTATACGACGATAGTAACGTTTGCGGAATGAAATCGCAACAAATTTTTCAACGCTGGGAACAAAGCAAAATTAAAAATGTAAACAAAGTACCGTTATTTTTCATTTACCACATGTTTTGTGATATTGCTATTTAATTTTTGCTGAAGTTGATCATTTATTTTGTTTGCAATGTCGTCAAAAGAAGAACAACGTCGAAAAACCATTTGTAATTTTTTCGACCATCATCCTGATTGGAAGAAATCCGATATCGTTTCTCATTTTGTAGAGCAAGGAGAAAATCGAAGTTCGGTATATAGAACACTGGCGATATACATATGAGAAAAGGCAAACAACAGAAAGAAAACGTGGTTCTGGAAAAAAGTGTAGTTTGAACGACTCTTCTATGAGAAGCCGACTTCGAAAAATTACCGATGGTAAAGTCGCTAAATCCTATAGGGAGCTTGGGAAAAAGTTCCAATGTGACGGAAAAACAGTGAAAAAGTATCTGAGTGATATGGGAATTCAGAGAAAGTCCAGAAAAAACAAGGCAAAAGCGTCAGAAGCTCAAGAAGTTACCCAAAAGTCTCGACTTAGAAGTTTGGTCAAAAATACATTCAAAGCCAAGAGCGACATTGTATGCATCATGGACGATGAGTCGTATTTCACATTGGATGGAAACGAATGGCAAGGAAAACATTTGTTTGAAGGAAAAAAAAAACACGTAGGCGATAAAATAAAGTATGTGGAGCATTCAAAATCTCCTAAAAAAAAGTTTTATTGTGGCTTGCAATAAGTCAGCATGGAATGTCAGAACCAATTTTTTTGAGTCCGGTTTAGCCGTCAATTCTGAAAGATATATTAATTTCTGCTTACCAAAAGTTGAAGAATTTATGAATAAGAAGCATAGAAACTTAAATGTAATCTTCTGGCCCGACTTAGCATCAAGTCATTACGCCAAGAAGCCATGGACACCCTTCAAATTCCATATGTACGAGTATGTAAAGAAGAAAATCAACCCAATGTACCCCAATTACCCCCAATTGAGGATTTTTGGACAAATTTAAAACGAAAAGTATATGCAAATAACTTCAGACCCAAAACTACCAAAAATTTGATTCAAGAAATTCAAAAGGAGCTTCAAAACATGCCAACATCGACATTTTCAACAGCCATGGAAAAAGTTCCTCAAAATCGCCGCAAAGAAGCTGGAATGGGACCAAATATTTTTTTACATTAAACTAGTACAATGTATTATCCTAAAAAAAATTGAAATAAAATTTTTGTTTTTGTTTAAAAGATCAAAATTGTTTTTTTTTGTTGCGATTTCATTCCGCATACGTTAGTTGGTATTTATGATGGTATGGAAAGAAACGCACCTTGAAGAAAAAAAGGCAGGTGAAACATCCCTTTAAAAAAAAGTAATAAGCTTCGGCTCGGCCGATCTTCATTTTCCCACTTGTTTTATTTAACACATTTAAACTAGACTTGGTTTGTGGACACTTCGACTCTAATAGCCCCAAATGGTTCCTATAATCCTTATTCTTATAACATAAAACATACGCTACAAGCAATTTTGGAATGACCACCTTGCGAAATTTCGATACTCGTATTCTGTACTACAGTATTTGCTTCTCATTCGAAGAAATAAGAACGAATACGTTTCGTTATTTAAGGGTAAAAATTCAGCAAAGCTTATTTTTGTAAAATATAACTTGGTTTTACTAAACTTTACATACAAAATATTTTAATGATTTCGAAATATTTAGGTACAGAAATTACCTTAGAATAAAATTTCTGTGAATATATTTCAAACATTTTTGTTTTTGTCCGTTGTTATATAAATATGTTGGGCCATACGAGTATTCAAAAAATCTATAGAAGTTTAAAATTTCAAATATTCTTTGTAAAATTGTTCTTTAAACTTGTTTTAAGTTGTATGTAGAAGAGGGTTTATGTTTAATAACTCAAGTGCTATACATGTTTTGAATTTAAAACACAGTATTTAGGACTGAATCAAAACTATTCGAAATAATTCTAATAATATTCGAATTGGTAAACATTTTTTTTCAATATTAGCATTTGCAAAAATGTATATCGCAATATTCGCAATCGCATCAAATATATTTCAGAACTCGACAATCAACAAGTTTTCAACAATTTTAATACAAGATGTTAAAATTTTATTATATCTAAGAGCCGGTGCTTGTAACACCTATTAGGAATATAGAAGACCCCATGTTTATTAAACCGATTGACTAATGATTATTATCGAACCCGAAAATTAAGATACGGGTCAAAAGTATAAACTGATATTGATTCATTTTACACATTTTTGGTCCAAGATCGAGCGCCATTTTATTTGGACCATATCAATCTATGTTTTGATATAATAAAAATGTCCCGTTATAGGAATCTGCAGCTGTAAAAGTCAAATATTGAATCCGATCTTGCTTAAATTTCACATAAAACGTTATAAGCCTTCATTACCTTTATCTGGAAAAACCGTGGCATGATAATGAGCGAAAAGAAAAGTACACGACTATCATGCCAGTTAACCCAGGTTCAACTCCGGGTCAGAACATTTGAACATTTTTCAGCGGCGTGCTTGCTCGTTAATGACTTGCTCGCCAGCAAGAGATTAATCTCCAAGCCATGTAACAACTTCTTCATAAAATGCATTAGCAAATTCAGAGCCAGAATTAAACAGTTGATCCCGGTCAGTGAGTGTAAAAATGATATATAGCACAGCTCATGAAATTTCTCCAAAAAAGAATTCTGCCTCTCTAAAAGACGCACATTAAATCGAACCGTGCTTAAAATCCAATATATAAATCCATTTTTGTATTCGTAGTAAAAATTGTATTAGTTCGAATATTTTTTGGCCCATATTTACATTTGGGGTAACTTTTTATAACCTCCACCGAAGGCTGGATGTGGTCCTAAATTTTTAATTTCTTTTGCCACACCACGATGTATTGTCGGGGACCCTTTAAAGTATATACATATATTATTGATCTCTTGTTTAAGACGATATTGCCATGCCCATTCTTTAGAACGTGTTGGTGTTAATAGAGCGATAGCGGTCAGATCCTAAAATTTTGCAAGACGATGGCTTATGGTCATAAGCTGTAAAAATCGCAAATAGGCGTAAATTGTCACTTAATGAAACTAAAGTTACCTTAAAGAAAGGTACACTTCTTGATTATTAGCTTAACGAGTCAAAATTATTTGTTGACGGACAATTGTTGTTTGTTGTTTATTGTTAGTTAGGACCAGGGTTACCAACGCCCCCCTTTTTTAATTACTGTCTTCGCGTCTTTTTTTTTCCAAAATTATAATTTTCTAATAGGACTATAAGGAATATTTCTTTAAAAGATTACTTCACAGAATTTTCCACAGTTTGGCAGATATAAAAAGGTGAAAAAAAACAGAAAAAAATTACAAAAATTTGCATTTTAGCAATATTTTTTAATTGTGTCGAAGACAGGAAAATAAAATTTCATTTGGTTTAAGCGATATCGCAAAAATTGCTTATTCTTCAGAAAAAAAAAACAAATAAAAAACATTTTTAGCAAAAAAAAATACATGTGGCCATAAGATCCGAATAGCAGCTAAACTAGCAAATCCCAAATAGGGTTACGTTGATTTCGATAATTGAGGGATTTTGAATTTTATGTGTTGCACTTTTTCTAGTAGGACTTTTTCTAAATGCATGATCAAAATTTAAACTTTTGTTAACGAATGCCTAAATTATTGCGGTTTTGCTATCCAGTCAAAGTTATCAACGCCTAACTTAAAACACCACTAATATTAATGTAGTTTTTACAATAATATAAGTGGTCCCATCGCCACCAAAAAATTATGTTTTAAAATTGGTCCCATTTTTTTTGTTTTCGTTTTATCCAAATGCACTTTACTTATTTATACGCCTTGGAGGTCGTAATACAATTTGTATTTTTTTTTTTAATTAATGCCACATTTTATTTCTAAAATATGTCCTCCGAAGGTTCTAAAGGCTATTAGTAAATGTCCTAAATGTTCTCCTCTTTGGTGCAAATGTCCTCCTTTTCGAAAAATCTTAATGGTAACCCGAAATACACACGAAATACCTCAAAAAGGGTCATTGTTCTCCAACACGTGTGATTAATAGTAAATATAAGTATAAACACATGGATACCTACTCAAAGCAAATACAGAGTAATTTTGAAGTTTTGGCTTAGATTTGGGCGGAATGCATTTTTTGGCGCTTTAGTAGCTTAAGGACGGCAGTGGGTATAAAAGGTTCGGCCTGACCGAACTTGACGTTTTCACTTGTTGTTTATTTTTTAGGCCGCTAGGAACACAATATCATTCATATGACTACCACAACTGGCTCGGCAGTTCCTTATCCGATAAAACCAACTTTTCGGTACATTTTCGATTGTTTCGGGTCGAATCTCTTCAATGGCAACTTCGGTTTCAAGTTTCAACGCTACACTTGTCTCTGGAAGCTTTGCGTAAAATTTGTCTTTAATGGCTCTCTCAGGTCTCAAATCACAGATCCGAGGCGTCCAATTGACATCACAATTCGATTGTGTGGCATGTGACCCCGTCTTGTTGAAACAAAATGTACTCCATGCCATTCTCTTGAATTTTTAAAAACAAAACTTTGTTGAGCATGGTGCGGTAACGCCCGCCGTAGACGCTAACGACGGCTCCTTGCTCATTTTTTAAGAAAAATTACATAATGATGCCGCCAGCCCAAAATCCACACCAAACAGTGACTCCTTGTGGAAGCATTGGCTTCTCAATAGTCACGTGTGGGTTCTCTGAACCCCATAAACGGCAATTTTGCTTATTGACATAGCCACCGAGATGAAAATGAGCTTCATCTGAAAACACGTTGTTTCGGTAATATTCTTTATCTCCTGCCAAACAATCTTCAGCCCATTGGGCAAAGCGAAATCTCATCGGATGAGGTTCCATTCCTCAATGACAAAGTTTAACCTTTCCACTTAAACCAGAAATTAAAAAAAAAAATTGTCAGTACTTTTTTTGACGGTCGATTTAAAATTTTGAATGACCCACCCTTTATTTAGCACATAGCAACAAATCCGCATTTACACTTTCTCGACATGCAATTTAACTCTTGCACTTGTATTATCCACTTGCTTTTTTAAACATCAACACTTCTATCTGAACTTTGAATAATTCACAATTCTTTTTGTACTTACAGGAGTCGGTCGCATAGGTTTCGGCAGCACTGCAGGTTCAATCATTTTCTTCGTACACCAGCACGTGTCACCAATGGGCGGCAAATCGCTATTGCCCTCGGAATACTTTTGTTTCGGCCTCACCACCAGGCGATTCGAACAGCCCGCACAGTAGTCGGTGCCCTTTTCATTGCAAACACAGGCTGCATCTATCTGAAATTTGAGGTAATCAAAATTTTCGTTTTAGCACTTCAGACTATCTTCAAGTCTTCGAATTGTACCTTTGAGGGCAAAAGGATTGCAATTGCCACGACTAGAAAGGCAAACACCAGCCATTTGTGGGAAATCATCTTAGTTGTTTTCCTTTGAACGTTTCCTTCGCTTGCTGTCAGTTGGAGTTAAATAATGAACGCGCTTGAGGGTGGCTCGGTTGCGAAACGTGTAAACGAACTTTCAAGTTGTGTACCGACAAATAATGATGACTGACTAATATGCAACCCAGTGTCATGGTGTTCTATATAAAATATTCCACATTGCCAAGTTGTTTTTGTTGTTTATCTACCGCAGAATTCGTGCACTTGGTCATATGCATGTACTGTGATTGCTGCATTAGATACGAGCCACCTCCTCACTCGCAAGTATTCTTCTTGGACGATGCGACGTCAGCGCTGCGTGTTTCATGAGAACTTTTGCAAATTATTTCAAGAATTTCTAAGAAAACGTCTGTGATTATAGCCCGAGCAGACGAGCTGGCACAATAACACCAGCATCATTCATTGCGGCTGTCATTCATCCATCGCTCGGTGGGTGGTACTCGTGTTGTGGTAACAAAATATTTTTTTCGTGTAATCGTTGAAAAGAATGCCTGGCAACTGTTGAGCTGCGTGATTTAAATTTATAAAACGGTGAAGAAGGCGAAATACTAGAGCACGATACAAATTGTTCCATTTTCAATGTACAAATTGTACCCATTGTTTGTAAATAACTATACTGACTTGATCCATATTTGTCTCATGACCCATGTGTGTCAAGTCATGGAACAAATCTAGTTTAATCAAAAAAACAAACGAAAAATATGGGCCTGTAGAGCATTAAAAACGAAAAAGTCTAACAAAAAAAAGTCGGCGGCAACTTATATTTGCGACCCCCGATTTCGGACCTACAACTGGATATATCTGCGACAATTTGAATCTGACCTAGGCGATATGGGTATCGTTTATGACAATACCTTTGAAACTGTATATACATTTTATGAATCATTAAACCCATTGTGAGCTGGAGGGGCATTTTGTATACTTAGTAGGGACATAAATACTGTTACACACGTTTTATGCTGTAAAATAAAAAGTACTGAATGTTTTGGACCAAATATTTTTTAATATATTTATTGATGTATATTGTGTCCGAAAAGAATCTACTTATTTGAAATGTTCGCCTTTTGCCTTTACACACGCCTTAAGTCGCACTGGCCAATCGTCAATAGCTGCACGAACCTCGTCTATTGGAAAATTGGCCACAGCTCGAACCAAAGCAGTCTTAAGAGATCCAATGTTGGGGTATCTTTTGTGACAAACCTTGTCCTCCAAAACCGTCCACAATTTGTAATCCAATGGGTTCAAATCTGGACTGCCTGAGGGCCATTCTTCAGAGGAAATGAACGCTGACAAATTGTTTCGAGGCCAGGCCTGAGACGCTTTGGCCTTATGGGCCGGTGCAGAATCCTGCTGGAAAGTCTATAGTTGGTTTTGGAACAGGAAATTGTTAAGAGGCTTTAGAACAGCTTCCAAAACGGTTTCTTGGTAAACTTTGGCCGACGTTTTGACTCCTTGTTCGCAGAAATACAGGTCAGTGACCCCACCGTAAGAGACACCCCACCAAACCATGACTGAAGCTGGGCGATGACCCTTTTCCACACTTGGGATTAGTTCAGATGCTTCCTTAGATGACCGCGCATACACTCTATAATTTTGCTTGTTAAATTTTTCCTGAATGGTAAAAAAAATTTTTCATCGGTGAACAAAATTTTTCTGTGCAAGATATCCGCGTGTTTCACCAAAAGACGTTTGCATTTTTCAATCCTATTTTTTTTAAAGCTGCAGTCAATAAATGTCCGGTTCGTTGTTTGAAAGCACCAAGTCCCAAGTCTTTTTTAATGATTCGACTGATGGACTTTTGCGTAATATTCATCTCACGGGCCATGATTTTCTGTTTTCGGAGCGGATTTCTGTGAATTCTTGATTTAACGGCTTTGGTGACATGCAGTGTTCAAACAGAGCGTGGGCGGCCCGACCGTTGGCGGTCTTTTACATATCCAGTCTCCAGCTTACATTCGATATTGCATGAACGTCTGGCCGAAAAAAAGGTTTCTTCTCGATGGCAATCGCTCAAAAAAAGGCTCGTGGTGCAAAGATATTTTAAAAAAGACTATCGCGGTGCTTCAAAGTCGTTTATAAGATCGTCACAGGTAACGAATCATGGATCTATGCATTTAAACTCGAAACGAAACAGCAATTGACCGTATGGGTCTTCGAAGATGAGCCACATCTAACGAAAGTTGTTCGTGGAAGAAGCACTTCGAAGCAAATGGTCGCCTGTTTCTTCGGCAAACTGGTTATGTGGCGACTGTTCCGCTTGAGCAACGTAGGACGGTCAATTCTGAGTGGTACACCACAATTTGTTTGCCTGAAGTCTTCGGAGAAATTCGAAAAACGAACAAGAGAAGACGAATTATTGCGCACCATGACTATGCGAGCTTCACACATCGGCTCAAACCAGCGCATTTTTGACCGGCCAAAACGTCAAATTGATGGGTGATCCGCCGTACAGCACTGACTTGGCACCCAATGACTTCTTTTTATTCCCGCACGTCAAGAAAAAACTATGTGGTCAACGATTTTCGTCGCCAGAAGATGCTGTTGAAGCGTTCAAAAACCACGTTTTGGAGGTGTCTCAATCGGAGTGGAAAAAGTGCTTCGACAATTGGTTTGAGCGCATGCAAAGGTGTATAAATCATGCTGGAGAATACTTTGCAAAACAATAAAACCATTTTTGATGATAAATATTCGCATTTTCATTATTAGGTCAGAAATATATATAGCAGACCTCTAGTGACCCAAGTTTCACAACTATAGAGCAAAACTGAAAGGACATTTGATTTAAATTTGTTTAATTTCATTCTAGTCAATATTATCATTGACTTTCAATTATTTTCCAAAGAACGCACTAATTGTTTTGCCCATTCTAAACTTGATGTCGGATTTTGCTCTATCTTCTGCAGCAATCATACTTCCGAGGTAGCAGAATTTATTTACGAATTCTACATGTTCGTGGCCAGCCGGATAAAAGGATTAAAAATATCTGTACTCAATTTTGCAAGGAATCTAGGAAACCATGGAGTGCCGCCAAGAAATATGTTGTTCTTTTTTTTTGCTAAAGTAAAACTTTTTTATCGATTGGAGTTAATTCGGAAGTTGGACCCAAACTAGATTTAAGACAGAAAAACACTTTTCTGCTTTTTAAACAATCCTGGATGTTTATGCCATTTTTGTATGAAAGATGAACCTTTTTTAAGCGAATCTATTGCAATAAGTGAATATCACAATCTTTGGTGTGGTGTTTAAAAATGTAATAACTTTTTCGTTAATATATTTATTTTTTTTCCTTTTTTTGTTATTCGGTCTTTTATCTCGAACCAGAATTAAAAACTGCTCAAGTCATAATATTTATTTTTTTTTTCAGATTATAAAAATAACACTTGAAGAATAAATAATGGAGAGATTCATAACTGAACAAAGAACCAGAATATTATAATTTAATTTTTTAAATCAGCGATCAATTATTTTAACGCAAAGTAATGAAGCTCATTTTCATTTAAATGGCTTTGTTAATAAGAGGAACTGTAGGTTCTGAAAATCCAAGAGTCATTCATCAACGCCAATTGCACCCCATTAGGTGACATTGGCCCCTACTTCTTTAAGAATGAAGATGGAAGACCTGTAACCGTAAATGGAGAGAGGTATCGGATTATGATAGAAAATTTGTTACGTCCTACTCTTGAAAACTGATCTGAGATGTGGTTTCAGCAAATTTTTGTAGAGCGAATAATTTTCAGAAATTCGGAAATTTTTTGGCCAGCGCGATCCCCAGATTTGTCAGCACCCGACTATTTTCTTTGTGGTTATTTGAAGGAGCGGATATATGTGAACAAGCCAGAGACAATCCTTCAACTCAAGGCCAACGTTGTTGCAGAAATTCGAACGCTACAGCCACAAACTTTAAAAGATGTTATGGAAAATGCTCTAAAACAAGCCTATCATTGCGGAGCTGAAAACAGGGGTCATTTAAGTGACATTATTTTTCATTCTTAGTGTAAAAAAAATTTCCAATTTGTATATTATATAATCTGAAAAAAAATTAAAAAAAAAAATTATTAAACGAAAAAGTTTTAAAGTTTTTAACCCCATGGTAACTTTGGGCCCACCCTGTATATGTTTGTTTCTCGGAAAAGTTTTAAAACTATGTAGAAATCCAATTCAGATTAGCCTTTACTTTTGTCCTGCAGCACTTCGAGAAAAATGGTGTGGAAATTTGAAATATGCCAAAAATTTTGTGCTTATTTGCATTTTAAAAATATATTTTTAATGGAAGCTAGAAATCTATTTTATTAAGGAACAGTGATTTAATTCCCAGACGCGCACATTTTCGTAATTACCCAGCAAACCAAATCAAACCTTCAGAATTCGGTCAGATTTCTTACCAAGTTCGTAACGAAAAACATATGAGAGGGTTGACAAAAATTCTGAACTACTTCTCTGAAAAAAAAATCCTCAGACAAATCGAACATAATTCGTAACGATTTCGGTAAGAATTCTCGATAGAGTTCAGACATTGTTTATAATTGTCTGATATCAGACATTGTTGGCAAATTTGGTTTACTGGGCAGTACGAGTATTATTAAATTTCACTTAAAGCAAACAATATTTTTAAATAAATCTTCATATATACCACAGATGTTCGTTAAATACTTAGTGAAATTAAAAAATCCTTGTACTTGCCTTAGCCATTTGTAACTTAAGTTCATCATTTCTTATGGTTTTATCAACTTAAATAACAAATTAATTTTTCTTAACTGTTTTACTGCTGTCAATTTGCAACTAAGCAAGAATAAACCATAGACCCGGGGCAATCGTTTGATAACTAAAACTCAAATCAAGATTCAAGAAATTTCACACTCATGAAACGATTTCTCCATGACCTAGGTTTGATTTTGACTTGTCAATAATATTAAATATTACGCCACAGATATTTTGCAATACCAAAAAAGTTTAGTTTCAATATAATTTTAAACACTTATGTGGAATTGAAAGCAGCCGAATGGACTTTGCAAATGTTACAATCTCAGCAGATTTTTTTAGCGATTACACTCGTGTGTGGTGTGACTTGGAGGTTTCAGTAGACGCGTTTTATTTTGTATTTCACTTAATTGGGTCAGACAGAAGTTTTTGTGATCCCGTTTTTTTGGTTGCGGAAATCTCACGCCATTAAAATTGTCCCAAAGTAGTTCGCGCATTCGGTTGAAAAGAAACGGTCAGGCGGATACGTATTACATCCGTCTGGCCCTCAGAAATAAGTGTGTTAAATGAAATTCTGCTTAGTAATACATTGAAAGAATTTATACAAAAGCATACTACAATTACAACGAGTATTGTCACGCTTATCAATAGTATCAAATTTAAATAACTATGACAATGTATTTTGTTCGTTTCTTTTTGTTTCATGCTAAAACGAACAAAAATGAAACCAGGTCAGCAGCTTGAAAAGTAGATCATTGTAATTATTTTACCGAACGCCATTTTCAGTTAGCAACGAACTTTGAATAAAACTATGACAAATGTATATCTGTCAAGGTTTTTGTGGGAATTCTAAATTACGTTATATTGATGGTAGAAATATTTAAAATGCCTTTAAAGTTTATGCGGAATCCGGTTAATTTAATACCTTTACGCCTTTGACAGGAGTTGATGCGAAAGTTCTACTACACAGAGGGGGAAAACGGTCTCTCTAACATATGCAATGAACAAAAATATAATTTTTTTTAAGCGCGAGGTCTCGGTGTTTAACATTTTAATTTTATTCCCAATATTTCGCACTTCCCTTGAATTGCATCTTAAGGGGTTCTATCAGTAAGCATTAGTATGCTTATGTGCAAACATATGTTTGTTTGCATAAAAAAACATTAATATATTTGCGGCAATGTTCCCAAACATGCATATGTTTGCAACAATATTCCCAAACATGCATATTTTTATGTACAAATGTTTCTTTGTAGAATGTTTCAAATATAAATGTTTTCATACAAACATATTTTTAAAATATTTTATCATTATATCATGCTGGATTAACGCGTCCCAAAAAAATCTTTGTCAGTTGGGGGTTAAAGTGCATGCAAGTCTTTGCACATTAACCCTTGAGAAGCCTATTGTCTTTAAAAACGTCTTTATAGTGTCTGATGTTTAATATGGTAGATCAATTGAGTTTTCCTGACTCAATACCATTTGTCATTCAGTTATTGACGTGCCATCCAGGTTTTGAAAAATAGTTGTTGGGCCAATAAGTGCAAACTGACTTAATGTTGCTGCTTTGTTGTTAAATATCCAAAAATAGAATAATTTTAAATGTTTTATATGAACATTTTGGATAGGCACTTTATTGCGGTCTTGATTTAACTTGATTTTAATTTTTCAAGAATTTCCTTATAAATTTTCTAGTTGTAAGAAATAACTCGATTAACTGGCGATATTCGCTCACTATTGTGAAAAAAATTTTGTATTTTGTAGAAAACTGTTCTCAGTATACTCGTATACTTAGTAGGGACATAAATACTGTTACAACATTGAACACACCCATTTCAATAGTAGAACTGAACATTAGGGTGGAGTGAAAACATGCTTTTTTTATAATTTGAAAAAGTTAACCTCGGAAAGAGATGTAGTCTGGGGTCCTAAAGAGGGGAAAAATAAAGAAAAAAAATTTAAAAAAAATTTTAGGGGTCGCGCCACTCCCTAGAAATTTGGAAATTATCGCTATTTGGCGTTGATTTTAGAAAAATCCTAAAAATTAACGACTTAACTTATTCGAAATTTAAAAGTTTGAGCTTGTTCAGTGCCCAAACAAAAGTATTTGAGGCAAATATGAGGATAATCGACTAATATTTGTAGCTTTGGTGGCGATTTCATTGTTCAGTCAATTTTCTGAAGAAGGGACGATTTGACTTATTTTACTTTTTGAAATTTTTGAACAATGAGAAAAATTTTTTTAAATTTTTTCATGCCCTTATTTCATTGTTTACGCTATTGCAAACATTTATTGACATAAAACTTTTTAGGATTTTTCTAAAATCAACGCCAAAATAGCGATAATTTCCAAATTTCTAGGGAGTGGCGCGACCCCTAAAATTTTTTTTAAATTTTTTTCTTTATTTTTCCCCTCATTAGGACCCCAGACTACATCTCTTTCCGAGGTTAACTTTTTTTTTTGAATTCCACTCCACCCTACTGAACATACCCCGTTAATGTCATGTGGGTTTTGAAAGCTAACCTCAATAGCGTTAGTCTGTAACGGGATTTTAAAATTGTTTCAACTTTCATCATGGAGTGGTCAGATAATGAGAACCGTATCTCTGTAATAGCGTTTTTCAAGTGTGATATGAAAAAAGCGATATTTTCAAAACGCTCCGGCCACTAGGGCTTAGACGCATGTTCGTCTACCGATGCGTTAAACTGTTTGAGGAGACTGGAGATGTAAAAGACCGCCACTGGTCGGGCCGCCCAAGCTCTGTTCGTACACCGCATGTCATCAAAGCCGTTAAATCAAGAATTCACAGAAATCCGCTCCGAAAACAGAAAATCATGGCCCGTGAGATGAATATCACACAAAAGTCTATGAGTCGAATCATTAAAAAAGACTTTGGACGTGTGGCTTTTAAACGACGTATCAGAGATTTATTGACTGCAGCTTTAAAAAAAATAGAATTGAAAATGCAAACGTCTTTTGGTGAAGCACGCTGATGACTTGTACAGAAAAAATTTGTTCTCCGCTAAAAAAATTTTTACCGTTCAGGAAAAATTTAACAAGCAAAATGATAGAGTGTATGCGCGGTCATCTAAGGAAGTATCTGAACTGATCCCAAGGGTGGAAAAGGGTCATCACCCAGCTTCAGTCGTGGTTTGGTGGGGTGTCTCTTACGATGGGGTCACTGAACTGCATTTCTGCGAACAAGGAGTCAAAACATCGGCCAAAGTTTACCAAGAAACCGTTTTTGTAAGCTGTTGTGAAGCCTCTAAACAATACCCTGTTCCAAAACCAGCCATGGACGTTCCAGCAGGATTCTGCGCCGGCCCATTAGGCTAAAACGTCCCTAAAACGTTTCCTCTGAAAAATGGCCCTCAGGCAGTCCAGATTTTAACCCATTGGATTGCAAATTGTGGACGGTTTTGGAGGACAAGGTTTGTCACAAAAGATACCCCAACATTGGATCTCTTAAGACTGCTTTGGTTCGAGCTGTGGCCAATTTTCCAATGGACGAGGTTCGTGCAGCTATTGACGATTGGCCAGTGCGACTTAAGGCGTGTGTAAAGGCAAAGGAGGACATTTCGAATAGGTAGATTCTTTTTGGATACAATATACATCAATAAATATATTAAAAAATATTTGGTCCAAAAACATTCAGTACTTTATATTTTACAGCATAAAACGTGTGTAACAGTCGTTATGTCCCTACTAAGTATATAGCAGCCCTCGTAACAGTCACGTGTGGGTTCTCTCAAACCCATATGCGGTAATTTTGCTTCTTGACATAGACAGCGAGATGAAAATGAGCTTAATCTGGAAACACGATTTTTCGGTAAACTTCTTCATCTCCCGCCAACAACTCTTCAGACCAGTGGGCGTAGTAAAAACCCATCGGATGGTGTTCCATTTTAAAATGACAAAGTTCAACATATTCAATAAAACCAGAAATTTGAAAAAATTATCATTTTTAATATATTAAATGGCCCACCCTATATCTGACTCACATGCAATCGAAAACCTTGAGATTAGACATTCTAAATCACATGCTAGTCTATCTAACAGAGGTCAGCTAGAATGTTTTTCTACAAACTAGACACTAATTTTTCTAACAGCTGCTCTAGGTTGACAGTTATCTAGGGGAAGAAACCTAAAGTAGTGTATTTAAATTCAATCACAAGCGGTAATCTGGACTACATTTGTTATATAAATCTAGGCTGTTTCGGAAAACCCCTATTAGTAAAGACCAAAATATTTGAATCAAACAAAAATTTAAAATTTTCCTCAAACATCAACAACAGTCAAACACAGTCTTTTGTTTCGTTTTCATCATTTTTATCGTTTTGTTGTAAGGCTAGCCGCTCGACAAGCTTTAGCAACAAAATCAGTTTTTTAAGAAGTTTATTTAATAAATCATCAACATCAAAGTCCGCATCGGTGAAATCGTTATCTCTCGTTAAACCCAGAAACACAATACCAAAGTCCAAGAATCGTAAAAGCGCCAACATATAAATATTACCAGTTGCTAAGTGAACATCATCGCGACGATGGCGGCCAGCCAGTTCCTGATAATATTTATACAGTACTCCTCATAAAACATAGGTGTCATAGTAGTCGACCTCGTGACCGGAAATGAATGAGGTTTCCTCCAAAATATTGATAAGCTTAAGTGTGGCTTGTCTCGGCTCAACGCGTGGCAACTTCAGCAGCTTATCGGCCGCCTCGACATCGTCGCCCACTACATCGGACACATCGATCATGTTGTTGTTGCAGTCGAATTCGGGCTTATGGGTCGGCAGTATGCCGGGTGCATAGCTCACCACGCTAACGCCATTGTGGGCCTCGTCGGCCGCCACCGAGCGGAAATACATGTCACGGGATTTTTTGCAGGAGCAACGCAACGAACTGTAGATCAGAGGTTCAACCATCAAACTGGAATTGATGTTAATCATAAGCTTTGGAGTAGCCTTGAGCGATTTGCACTGGCTGAATTCCTGGTTGAGAGCCACGGGAGCGTATAGTTGTTGATGTACAAACGCCATCCACGACTCGGCTTCCTGAGGTTCCATCAGCATGTGCGTGGCGGCCGCACCCTCGTTGTGTGCAATCAGGGCCAACTCAAACTGTTTAATGCCTCCGACTTGTGGATCCTTGTGCTGGCTGAGTACAGTGACAAGCAAATTGTGGAATAGAGTATGGTCGGCAGTTTGCCAATTCAATAGTTTACAACAAATGACCTGGATCCCTTTGTCCAGTAACTCGATTTCTTTGCGAACCTCTTGCAGCTGTTCATCGTCAACATCGATGAGTAGAGCCAAAGAGCCATATTGGAAACGACCGCACATTTCGATGGCCAAGTGGCGACCCATGGGATTGGAAAGGCCGCTCAGGACAAAGAAACAATGCTTGTTCAAATCCATTCTTTTTGTGCACATGGTAACAATATTGTTTAGTAATGTTTTCTTTCTTTCTTTTTCAGTAAAAGAAATATTTAATTTGTTTTCTTGCCTTTCGCAAAGATGTGTTATTCCACTATCGACTGTGATACTGTACTGAAATTCAAACAGTCGCTTTGGTTTACAAGAAAACTTTTATTGCAGCAATGGCTATATAAACAGCCTCCAGACGGCCAATCATCTCAATCAGGAAAACAAGCAGTGTACATATACGGTGTTCTAGTATTTGTCTGCGTCTGTATGCGCAAATTCAGTGAAATACACGCGACTATGTGAAAATCGATTCGTGATAAAGCGAAATTGTTGTCTGTTCTGAAGCGGTTCAAGTTAGCTTATTTCTTTCTCAAGGCACAGTGTTTCGAAGGCCACGCATGTTCGAGAGAGAATTTACTTGTCGTTTAGCATGTCTCCTAATGAAGCCCGAGGGCTTACCGTTTATAAATACATCCTTCATTTCAATTACGCCTTCTCTAGGAAGACCCTCTAGAAGGCCTGAAAAAGAAGCCATCACAAAAAAATGTTAAAAAAAATATTGTAAAAGTTAGCTTAAAGCCTGGTATTCACCTTAAACGAAATTCTCGTTCCCAAATTCTCGTAACATGAAGCAAAGCAATCAAAATTTACCATTGGTAAATTCCGTTTAGCTATTTTCGTTTGGAGGTATTCAGCTGAAACGAAAAGGTGGCAGAATTTGCAACTATTACTGGGAGATGATTATAAGAGCAGTGTAGACTTTTTTCACCATCTGCAAACGAAAATTAATGTTCTGATATTTGTCAATAATGGTCAAGGAATTTTTGAAATTTACGAAAAAAAATAAATTAACAAATGTTGTGAAGTTGTTTTTGAGTGTATTTAAATGCATATGACTAAAATCATTTTTTTTTTAAATTAATAAAGGCTGTTCTACACTACAATTCTTTCGTGTAGAGATTAGTGCAAAACTCCTAAGCGGGAATTTCGTTTTAGGTGAATACTAGGCTTAAGGGAGCTAAAACGTAAACGAAAATAACTGTCAATCTAATTGGCAATCATATACAGTCGAACCTGGATAAGTGGAATCGCAAGGGACCGACTGTTTATTTCCACCTAAAGAGGTTTTCCACTAATACAGTTTCCCATTTATCCAGGTCATTTGATTTTTATCCCACTTAATGAGGTAAAGCATGCAACCTTTTTTTTTAAAAAAAGGGAGTTTGTGTGAGATGTATTCATAGTACAATAAACGAGGTAAAGTCACTAGTCCAATTACAACAAAAATAGTTCGCTAGATTGTCAAAGTCAATAGAAAGAAACTGCCAAAATACATTTTCGTGAATATTTAATAAGTGTGTTTGTTTACTTTCCCAGTAAAAATTTGCAAGTTTCTACTTTTGAGAGCGTAAGGCCAATTTTACTCTTTTTATTTAATTTTGCAAGAAAAGTAAAGTAACAGCTTCCAGTAAAAATTTGCAATGTAACAGCTGATTTTGTTTATTGTTTGCATTACATTTCATTTTATTTTGAATTTTAAAGTGTTAAGATTTGTAATAAAAAAATGAGCAAAAAAAACTTTTTTCTTTCTAATTTCAGTGATTAACATATATACTTATCTTAAATAATATTCCAATTTTTACTTACCTATTCTGTTGTTAATTTATTTTTACTTTTATTTGTTTACATAAAACAGCTGATTTCAAACATCTGTTATATCTTGCAAATTTTGGTTGGCTAAATTTTCTCCAACCAAAATTTGCATACTCTCTAACATCGAACAGTCATAATTTTTCTCTCTCTGGCTCTCATTTACTGGACTTTATGTGTAAACGAACACGATCCAGTAAAAATTTGCACAAATTTGTACAAATTTGCAAGTAAACGAACACACTTAATGACTATTGTGAGTGTTTGAAATAGAAATTTAGAATTGTCGTTGTCAAATTTCATATTTGAAAGTTTTAATTTCTACGTGAAAAAATTGTAAATCAGCTGACTGCATAACTTTACCTTCTTTATTCTACCATGGATATATTCTGAAATTCCCCCTATTGGCATTTTTATATTCCATAGTTTAGATTACAAACAGAAGAATATGCGTTCATAAATATAGAAAGTACAAAAAACGGACGCTTGCAACACCGCACCAGGGTTGTAAGTTTGGTGCTATTTCTTGTAAATTTTCATAGGAAAGATCGGTGAAAATATCGATGTTAGCTTCATTGTAAAGCATATCTCTAATTACATTACGAAGCACATTTTATTATTCTCAGTGCGTTACTACAACAAAAATGCACTTTTATGAAAAAATATTTGTTTTTTATTGGAATAAATTATTTTTTTTATTACAAAAATCTATTTTTATTTAAAATTTATTTATCTTATTGCACGAGTACATACAGTAATTTCTGCAATACACCTTTTTTTCTACGAAAACCTACAAGATATAGCACCATTTGTATGACAGCGTCATCTAGCGTGAGTTCCGGTAAACATAAATATCAAAAATGAATTCCTCGACCCCAAAAAAAGTAAAATATCTTTTCTTTTTATACAGCGTATTATTAAATGAGTGCAAAAAAATCTCGCACTGAACTAAAGAAAGCCCTTGAAGGTTTTGTTATGGATAATGTCAACTTTCATTTGGAATTGGTCTCATCCAATTCGCATTCGGAAAGTTTGATTTTGTACCACTGTGTACTTATAATTGAGACTTTCAGCGTTTTAGAGTAAGCTACTTCCTCATTAAGACCTATACAAATTAAATTAGGTCGTTTTCATAAAATCCGTCATAATAATCGCTAAATCACTAAAATACTCGTAAAGGTCGCCAAAAGTCTGTATTCTTGCGAAAAATTGCCAAACCTGACAACCATGCATCGCACTCGGCAAAAACTGCCTTAGTAAAAGAACAAGATAGAAGGCCAAAAAGACAAAAAACGTACTTTTGGAGGTACAGCATGAAAAAAGTGAAATCCCACTAATAGAGGTAAATGAGTAAAAATTCCCACTTATAGAGTTGAATTCTAAAAAATCAAGTCCACTTAAAGGGGTTCAATCTCCTGCTTAAAGAAGTTTTCTTTTTATTTTTTTTGTTCGCAGTGTGCAGGAACCGCTAAAACTGTCCCACTTATAGAGGATTGCCACTTATGCAGGGTCCACTTATCCAGGTTTGACTGTAAGTGGATGTTATAGTTTGCTTTGAGCCTGGACAATATTAAAAGTCACAGCCCATACTAACATATTTAAATTATCTAAAATTTTAATTGTTTTTGGAATCTATTTGTCCCTGTAAGGCCCTTTGTATTGGAGCTATGTCAAAACATGAACTTACGCAAAACCAATTTTGGAATATTCGCGTTCGCCTTCGCAACAAAATTATTTCAAAATTTTCTATAAATATTACAAATATTTTTGTTTTTCGTTTAAGTAAATATATACTTATAATACTCGAATGCCATATTCATTAAATATTGAAGGAAGGTTTTAATTTTAAAAAATTCTATATAAACTTGTTCTTTAGACCTATTGTAAGTTTTAATGGTTTACGGGGTTTATGTTTGATATCTTTACTGCAATTCATGTTTTTAATTTAAAACGCATACAATAGGAATAACTCTAAATTATTCGCTTTTATTAATCTAAATGAAAATAAAATCTAAACGAGTAAGGGAGCCGACTAAATGATATTCTATATATTCGCTTTAGCATCAATTCTGTTCTAAGTGCGTTCTAATGCCACCCATCAAATATTATTAAAAGATGGTCGATGAGTTCGATTAGACCTAAACACGAATGTACAATTGAAAGGAGGCCATATCAAAACTTGATCCATCTCGTCGATTTTTAAAAATATATTTTCTGTGTGACGCATTTTTCTGTGTTACAAACCAAATTGCAGTAAAATCAGATGAAATTTGTCAAAGTTAGGTTTGTAAGACCAAAAATGGTAGGCACATTTGTATGGGGGCTTTATCAGAACTTGGACCAATTTCTCCCAATTTCAATACCGTCTGTCATCTGGCAAAAACAAAGTAATGGCCAAAGTTTCACCTACACTATGATTACAAAAAGGGGTGGGCAGACGAACATGTCTAAATTTTCTCAGAAATCGATCACTTTTTTTCTGAGATTTACAAACATCAGCTCAAACTCATACCAAAAATGTATGTATGCATATTTAGTACTCGCATTAAAAAAAAAATGTTTTTTTTTCAATAATCGCTTTTGCATTCCCAAAAATTTATAATTCACTATTTAATTTGGCTATATGCACTTTCGTTAAAACCCTAGTATGGGAGCGCTTCATCTAAATCAGAACCGATTTTCTTCAGTTTCAATAGCTGAATGACTGGCAAGAAAAAATAGTTTAATAATGCTGTTTGTATAAGAATAGTGGTTGCCCGAGGAAGTACAGGGTGGGCGGTTTAACATTTTAAATTAAGATCGACTGTACCAAAAAATACTAATACATTTTTCAAATTTTCGGTTTTATTGAAAAGGTTAAACTTTGTCATTTAATAATGTAACACAATATCATTCATAGGACCACCACAACTGGCTCGCCGTTACCTCATCCGATCAACCCAATTTTGCAGTACATTTTCTATTGGTTCGGGACGAATCTCGTCAATGGAAACTTCGATTTTATGTTTCAAATGGCTTTGGATGCTTTGCGTAACACTTAACATTAATGGCTCTCTACAGAAAATAGTCCTAAGGTCTCAAATCACAGCTCCGAGGCGGCCAATTGACTTCATACTCATTTTCGAAGAACAATGACCCAATGATGCCGTCAGCCTAAAATCCACACCAAACTGTGCCTAGTTGTGAATGCATTTGCTTCATAGTAGTAAAAAAATCAAATGATCTATTTTTTGTCCGTAACTGCAAAAACGATAAACTATAGTAGATGGAGGAAATGCTTCTTCTTTACAATATAAAAGAATAACAGCACTTTAGTAACGCACAAATTTCACAGTAGCTCATTTTCCAACTTCAAAATCTTGAACCAATTGAGGCCCCCAAAATCTTGGGAGAAAAACACTAGCTGGGTTTTCAATTATTAGCTAAGGATTTTTTTAGTTAATTTTTGAAGTTTTCTACTGGGGGGGGGGTGCATTTTAGTACAATTTTGAAAAAACATGTTCTAATTCTTCAATCTATGTCTCGTGAACTAGTCGAAATATTGCTTGTCCTAATTCGGCAAATTTTTAGCTCTTAATTTTGCCTTGATATAAAGTCAACTGCATCTTACTCAAAACAACAAAACTGTCAAAAAATCGTAAAATTTCGTTATATTATTCTATGTTTTTTCACGCTTATTTCAGAAATTGCTACGAACTCGACCAAACAATATATGACAAAAAGATAGCTAAAAACAAAACAAACAACTCTTCCTAACAAGCCGATTTCATTTGATGACTCCTTTACATAGTTATAGACCCAAAAAATCATCAAAAATTCAATAAAGGACCAAGACATCACTTTCAATTGTATGTTTATCGAAATTAAAAATGCTATGCTTTTTTTGAAGTCGATAATAAAGGTGATTTCGTGGTCCTTTATTGCATTTTTGATAACTTTATTGATCTATAACAATGTAGATCTAATTAAGAGCTTAAAATTTACCGAAGAGGGACAAGCAATATTTCGAATAATTCACGAGTTTCGAATAGTTCACGAGATATAGACTTAAGAATCAGTACATGTTTTTTCAAAATCGTACTAAAAATAATCCCCCCCCCCCCCCCGAGTACGAACCTTCATAAATTATTTAAAAAAAAACTTAGATAATAATTCAAAACCAAGCTTGGTTTTTTCTTCTGCCATCATAAGCTTTCACATTTTGGGGGTCTCAATTGGTTTAAGATTTAAGTGCTGAACTGTGTTTTCAATTCATTTATCCACTTTCGTTTGTACACAATCACAAAAACGCTAAAGTCAAAATTGAAACACTAAATAAAGTTTTTTTTGTGCAAAATTTCATCAAGGTTGGATGTAATAAGTGGCTTCTAGAGCTTAAAACATACAATTGGCTGAACATGTCCTTGTTCCAAAAAAAAAATACTTGTGCCAAAGTTCATAAAGATCAGAATAGAATTGCGACCTGAAGTTTGATTTCAAGCTTTAGATGGACGGACTAGCAGACTGATATTGTTAATTTATATCAGCTGGTTTTTATACGTCTATTGGTGCATTTAGTGGTGGGTCGGCTACTCAAAGTGGCGCAGGCTATTAAAACGATTTTCTTTTTAAATCGTAAAGGTTTACCATCTCTAGCCGAAGTCACTCTTTAGTCGCTAACGTCAGTATATGATAGACGGGAAATATATACAATTATTTAAGAATTATTCGCGAATGGCTTAATATGTACCGGGATTCCGAGAAATTTAAAAAATGTTTCCGATTTACCTGCTAAGAGGGCAGAATTTTTTTTCCAAACAACAACTAGTTCAACATAAAGCAAAATCTACTTATATATACATTTTCTTCGACCGGGATTTCGAAAAAATTTTAAAATCTTTCCGATTGCTTAGTGGCTCAATTTTTTTCCAAACAAGAAATGGTCCAACGTTAAGCATAATCCATACATAAAAAAATTTCGGACAAGATTCTGAGAAGTTTTAAAAATATTTCCACATTTCGGGGAAACTAACAACTTAAAAAGTTCGAAATCGATAACATTTCCCATAGTCAGTAATGATCGATTAGGGTATATTGAAGCTATTACATAGTTTTTCCTCAAAGCCCGGATTTTTTGAAAACGTTTTCACTCTTGATACACTGTTCTCTGCTGACGAGTGATAACGATGTACTATCATCGAACTGTAAAGTAAATACTTGATTACATGAGCTATCATTGTGAACCATCCTCCCTGTTACTAAGGCCTTATCTTACACAGCCTCGACTTTATATAATTGGCATATTAATACGTGCCCATTAGGGTGACCCTTGGGGCCATTAACAAAGGTATCTATAAAATATTATGGTACCATCTATATTGACAAGCAAAATGTTTACTGCCGGACAGAACAGACTATATGCCACACTTCACTACTGGAATATGGACTAAACAAATATATAGGCGACATCTGAAACTGTTCAAATTTTAAAATTAATATTGCAAATGTTTGGTTTTTGCTCGATTTTTAAAAACTTTGCACAAATTGATAGGGCCTAGTAAGAGCTATAATCATGTGTCGAAATATTTGTTAAATTGTTCATTTAGGTACAGTTTAACAATGCAATTTTTTTTTTTAAAAATTGTATTGCGATTTTTGCGGAGTTTTGTATTGAAGGCAGAAATTCTTCCTTGCGGGAAAGCAATCAACCACTCCCCGTGATCGAAAGCGTATCTAGTTCCACGCCTCAGATATTTTTTCGAACACGTGGAGTTAAAAGGGTTCTTGCGAATCTGGACGTAAATAAGTCCCCGGGCCCGGATGGTATTTCGGCACTTGTCCTGTGTAAGTGCTCCTCGACGCTAGCCCGTCCATTACGCAACATCTTCAACCTTGCTTATCGTGCGGGAGTCTTCCCCGCATGTTGGAAGGTTGCTAAAGTCCAACCAATCCCTAAAAAGGGTGAAGCCAATAATCCTGCAAATTGTCGGCCAATCGCAATTTGCTCTACGCTCTCTAAGGTAATGGAAAGCATGGTTAACCACCATCTTGTGAGGTATCTAGAGTCCAACTGCTTGCTTAGTGATCGGCAGTATGGCATCCGTTGAAATCGCTCTACGGGAGACCTGATGGCTTTCTTGACGGAGCGCTGGAGTCGGTCTATCCACCAGTTTGGTGAGAGTAAGGTTGTGGCTCTGGATATCTCCAAGGCCTTTCATAGAGTCTGACACGGTGCACTTTTATCAAAGCTGATGGCTTTTGGTGTCGGTGATACTTTCGCTCGTTTTATATCGAGTTTTCTTAGAGATCGCACTATAAGAGTTGTTATAGATGGGTTCTCATCCAACAAACATAGGCTTATTGCAGGAGTACCACAGGGCTCTGTCCTTTCTCCCGTGTATCCAATATACTCCTTTGCGGATGACAGTAACCTCTGTCATTCATATTCATTCGACCGTAGGCCGAGTCTTCAACATATTGAAGACAAAAGGCAAATTATGGATGAGACACTTGGCCGGGATTTACTGGCCATTTCCGAATAGGGTCGAGTAAATAGAGTAGATTTTAATGCGCGTAAGACAGTGCTGATTGTTGTCTCACAAGCGATTCGCTGACCCAATGGTAAGGATATTGAACAATCAGAAGCTCTTAATGTCCTGTGCATGAAAATACAATGTGACGCTCGTTGGGCGAGACATGTATTCGAAGTGTCGAAAGAAGCACTCAAGTGCATAGGCTTTTTAAAGCGGTGCAAGAAATATTTCACTCCTTCTGATCTTTTCAATATCTATACAACTAACATTAGGCCGAAGATGGAATACAACTCCCATATATGGACAGGTGCTCCAAAATCATCCTTGGAGCAACTTGACCGTGTTCGAAGGACAGCGATGGTGCCGATAGGTGACAGTAGGGTATCCAACTCTATTGTTTCCCTTGAGTACGTCGGAATGTGGGTTGCGTGACGCTGTTCTATCGTTACTTTCATGGTGTGTGTTCATCAGACATCCGTCGCCTTACTCCTGACGTGAGGATATTCGGCAGGGATTCGCGACTTTCTAGGAATTCACACCCGTTTGTTATCGATTGGCCAGTTGATCGCACTATACACTACAGATCAAATTCGTTTTTCGCTCGTACAGTCCGTATGTGGAATCGACTTCCGGCAAATGTGTTTCCCACTAATTACGACATCCAGAAGTTCAAGACAAATGTCAATAAACATTACTTCCTCTTTGCCCCCTCCGATCCTTTACTTTCCACTCGCTAAGGCAATGCATCGCATGTATAGGGGGCATCCCCTGAGTGTTGGTCATTTAAAAAAAATGATTTTTTTACTACTTGACGCTCCTCCGAATTTTAGGAAAAGCTTCAACATTATTTTTTTTTGCGCCATACCTTGCTAATTTTTATGCATCCGTTTGAAAGTGCTTCAGCGAATTCGGCTCTACACATACAGTGATTTAAGTACAAATTTTGGTTATAAACGATTATAGATATCGTAGCACTTCCACTAGGGTAGTTTTAAAAATTGCATGGTGTAAAAAATCAATTTCAAAAAATAAATAAATTATAAAAACACCAACATCGGTTTTTTGCTTATGACCTCAAGACTAACAATAACTGAAAAATTTCAAAAAAAGTTAAACATTCAAAATTATTTGACGCCCACGTGGCTAGGCGATTTTACTTATAAGTATTTAAGAAAAACTCGATCTACTCAATAAACTGGTACATTTAAATTACCATTGCGAATGTGATCCTACGAAATCTGAATTTTTAGTAGAATTATGATACGTCGCACAGTGGTCCAGCATAGGTCCGTCGGCCAAAAGCTTAAAACTATTGATTTAGTTAACATTGATGAGTTCTATTTAAAGGATGACACTAGCAAAACCGGGAAATTATACAAGGTGGGCGATATGTTGCTTCTTTGCAGTATGTAGAAAATAGAAGAACAGCACTAACTAACGCACAAATTCTCGAGGTTTATTTAACCACATTCGTTTGTACACAATCACTAGAAAGTCAAAATTAAAACCAAAAAAAAAAACAGAAAACACTAATTTAAACACTTAAGCACAAAAACAGCATTCCCAAAATGATTTATCTCAACTCTGTTTTTCGATTTCTCGATAAATCTCAAATCTCCCATCTTGTATAATTTATCGTGTTTGGAACGTAGCCAAAGACTAAACGATTTTTTGATTCATTGTCACTAAAAATCGGGTACATTTTAGAAACTATGTATCTTACTTTTCCAATTTTAAAGAAAATTAAAATTATTATTTTTTAGTTTTTTTTACATATGCATAAAACACAAAAAGTTAAAAGTTGTTTAGATAAATATGAGGAATACCCGTTTCAGAACTAAATAACGTAATTTTTTTATTTAATTTTTTTTAAAAAAGTCAATTTCGGGCGGCCAAAATTTACCCCAAAAATGCAGAAACTATTTACCTTTCCATATTGGTACTGTACTCTTTAAATGCTTTTAAAGGAAAAAACTTATGTTGGTCCAAAGTTTTTTTTGAGATTTTTTAAATAATTACTACAACATACTCGTATACGAATAAAATGTTGACAGCCACTTAGTAGTAGTAAGAAACATAAAGGGCAATAGCTCTTAAAATGTATAAGATACAGTTCGACAAACGAAAAATTAAATTAAATTAAAATGTGACTTAAAACCTGAAAAAGTGAAAACTGTAGTGCACATTTTTCTGTGTGTTTATGAAGAATGACGTGAATACTTATATTTATATATGAAAAACAACGAAAAAATAAAAACTTTCGTTTGGCGCAGAGGTGTGTTCTTTATAAAAATCTTTATGTAGAAAATTTCATCTCGATAGGTCAAGTTTGTAGTGAGTTATTGTCATATTATTTTTCAAGGCCCATGAGACCGTTTGTGTGGGAGGTACCAGTAGGGCCTTTCCGATCTTAGCCAAATTTAGCGCAAAAGTCTGTTCTATATATTAATCTCTATGCCGAAAATTTCGTCTCGATAGGTCAAGTGTGTGGTGAATTATTGTCATATTATTTTTCAAGGCCCATGAGACCGTTAGTGTTGGGGGTACCAGTAGGACTTTTCCGATTTCAATCGAATTCAGCGTAGAAGTGTGTTGTATATAGAAATCTTGATGTGTAAAATTTCATTTCGATAGGTCAAGTTTGTGGTCCATAAGGCCGTTTGTATGGGAGGTACAAGAAATGGTGGCCCAATCTAAACCATTTTTACATAGATCATTGCGCCTATATAGAGATTATTATTTGGAAAATTTTAGTGATTTTGCTCAAAAAACTGGACGGATATTTCCAAATAAAGAACTAATTTTAATGAGGTATGTCGGTTGAGGGTCCCCAACACCAACTTCCCGTAGAGCTATATATTTTCAATACCAACCATTTTAGGTTAACAACACATGTTTGTGCCAACTTTCAGCTCCCTAGCTGTTTTCATGCAGGCTCTATCTTGTTTTCAACAGACGGACAGCTGGACAACATGGCTAGATCGTCTTAGAATTACGAGGATCAAGACTACATATACTTTGTTGGATCTCCGATGATTATTTCAAGGTGTTACCGACAGAATGACAAAACTAATATACCCTCCATTGTATGGTGGAGGGTATAAAAATAGTCAACTTTGGGATATTTCTAAAACTAAACCCGGTTTTGAATGACAAAAGCTTAAAAATGTCCTTGAGTCCTTGGCCACAAGCTTTAGCATAATTTAAAGAAAATGAATTCAAAACATTATTCATCAACGAATTTTTTTTCTTTAAGCAAATTAGTTGGGCAAACCCTTATCTGAACTAAAATTAGGTTTAGGGTATTTGCCTACCATAAAAAAATCTCTGACAATGAATTTGTTAAACTCCGAATCGATTTTAAAAATTTGTTTAACATTTCTCGACATGATTAACATAATTTTTTTGATGAATTTAGCAAATGCAAATGTACAAAATATCCATACAATTAAGGTTCACCCTAGTATATGTGTAGTAAGTAAATTTCACTTTCTATCGCTTTTATTTGGGCACCCTCTATGAGCGTAGAATCAATACCAATACGGACAAGCTTTTATTTCTATTTCTTTATAACTGATAAAGTATTTGTCGTAAGATTTGCTTGTAATATATTCGCTATATCAATTAAGCATATATACTACATGTAATATATACTTATAATATATACATAATATATAATATATGTATACGTTCAATTGATACTACGCTAATAGAGGATGACCAAAGAATAGGAAGTAAAATTTACTTACTCCACAACCTCTTGTAAATATTGGTCTGCTGTATAAATGACACTACCTAATTCTGACAACATTCCATTTAGGAACAGGGGGAACTTTTTTCAAATCAGTGAGTTGTGCTAGATATTATTCGTATACTTACTGATGAGGACCTGCTTAACATATTTCTATTCTTGTAAAGTCGCCGGTATTTAAAACCCACCGCGGACAAATTGTTAGACATTCTTACCCGGAGGTGGACCTGTGTTTACTGGCATGATAGTCGTGTACACTATCACTACAGAACGGCGGCAGTATTAATGATCTGATATTTGCACCTTCCTCCACTTAGTCTCATTAGCGAAGCCTCGGTCTTCACTGTTTACACTTTCCGTGGTTTAATGCCTGTCTAGTATTTCGTTCGATGTCTGTAGTCCAGCGTACACAATAAATCTTTCTTGTGCCTTGGTGGTGACATTTTTTTGCTGTGGCCACAAACTTGTACCCTTGTCGGAGGTGTTGTCATGGAGGCTTCAATTGTCGACAGTCACCATCTGCTGTTTCCATGTCTCGGATTGACCCGAAACAAACACTCTTTGGCCATAACAGTCACCTCAACAATAGGTGTTTATTGTTCGTCCTGGGATTAGTATTTCCCGCAATGCCTGCTCCGAATAATACCGGTCCGAGACAGGATCGAACAAAACCCCGGACCTTGGATCTGCTCGGTTTGTCAGCAGTTTGTATGTACTATCGTGCTACTCCTGTAAGGTATAATCATTGCATGAAGTGGGTGCACCTAAGAGCTCTTCCGGTCTGAATCACATCAGGGGGCATAGGGAAACGAACTTTGTTGTATCAAAGTAGTCCGCAGTGGGTCTCTGGATTTGGTGTCATCACCGCCGTCTACACTTTCGTCGTCGTCATCATCAACCAATTATGAAACTCCCCCGCAGTCTCCCTCGCAAGAGCATCTTACACCATAGATTGCTTTTGCCCCTGACAGCAATGTTGCAATTTAATTGCAAGGGCCTACGCAACAAAATCAGTGAGGTAGTAGAGTTTATGAGTCGGAAAAATTTCATGGTCACTGCGATCCAGGAAACTAAGCTGAAAGCCACCTGTAGCCTGCACAGTTGTGACGGTTACAACGTGCTACGTAAGGATCGCACGAGCAGTGAAGGTGGGCGACTTGCTTTCCTGTTACAACATTCTGTGCAATACAGACCTATCTCGACTGAGCTTGAACCTAGAGACCCATACATAGAATGTATGGAAGTAGTAGTCAATTCTGGGACTGCTGAGATAGAGCTGTATAACGTAAATATCCCGCCAGTTGGTAGCTGTGTGCCAGACATTAGCAACCTGCTACAAGGCAATAACCGCTTGGTCCTAGAAGACTTCCATGCCCACCACGGAGTGTGACATTCTCTCGTAGACAACGACCAGAGGGGCATAGCTTTGGCAGAGCAAATTTATTACCCTACGTTCTGCACAGTAAATGAAGACGTCCACACGCGGATTATGGGCTATTGCCATAGCTCTCCAGACATAACTATGGTATCGCCTGGCCTGATCAACGACGTCATCTGGATCAGATCACCTTCCCATAATCCTCTCCATCAACGGCTTCATAGAACACCGTACGTAGCTCAATCAAAAAAAGGCTGATTGGGTTTAGCGTTACTATTGTGCGACTAAAGTGGCAATTTGACCCTTTTTGGTAGCCATGCGTCTTTTGCTGCCCCCTTTTCATAAATCCCATTTTTGCCAATTTTTTAAATTTTTCTACTTTCCACAACTCGAAATGTGTGTATTTCTTTAAAAATATACGCATATTCTTATTTCTAGGGTTAAGGGTTGCTCCGGGAAAAAAATTACTTTAATTTATTTGGTTATAACCTGGCACTTACACTAGGCATTATGGGTACATCTATATGAGTATTACACACAGGCTGCGAAGACAACCTCCAAACAGTCCCGCCGTACATCTCTGAAACGCACATATTACATCCAGACTTGAGGAAATTTGGAACATTTCGTTGGGATTGATCAGTAACTGAAAAGGCTTCGTAGAATAGCCTGCACAACAGCGTGCTTTGAGGGTAAATATGCCAACAGTCCGGAACATTTGTAAAATCAAAATCAAGTTAACCGTAAATAAGCAGCGGTTGTCACGGTACTTTCGATGCCAAAAAGTATCAAAAAACTTCTATTGTATCATCTTTTGTAACCTTGATTTGAAGAGCCGAAAATCCGGCCTATTTATTCAAGGAAATATGGGTACCAAAGTTTAAAATTTTACAACAAACCCATCGAATCCATATGAAATTATATTTAAAATCTGGATATATTAAAAACCTGGTTCATGACTTCAAGGAGTCTAAAAGCCTAGATTCAGTTGACTCATCTGCGCATTCAGTAGAGGAGGGTATAATATAGTCTGCCATGCCCGACTATTGATGTTTGGATTTTTTTATATCCTTCACGCAAGAGAATATTAAATTTGTCCTTCCGTTTGCAGCACCACATAATATTGATCGGAGACGCTTTAAGTATATATAATCTTGATTGTCGTAAAATTCTGAGACGATCTAGCCAAGTCCGTCTGCGTGTTTTCTGAAAACACGATATCGTTCAAACGGATCAACCTAGTTTTCAGAAATTTAGCATGATGCAGGCTTATGGTCACAAGCTGTTTGGGATTGTAAATGGGCGAAATTGGCCCAGGGGGAAAAAGTTTTAACCTTTTTAAATACCACAAAAAAGAGTTAAGCTGCTAATAGGCTAGGCTCAGGTGGCCTACATGGTCAAAACCGGCTAATTAAAGTCAGTGTGGACATATAGGCTAAGCTGCTGAAATAAAAGCAAATTTTGCTACATTTTTTTCGCTTTATTATCGTATGAGAGATCAGAAATTGAATTGTTTTTAGTTTGAATGTGTATTTTACCTCTGATTTCATGGAACTTAGTTTTTACTGTGATGTTTGTTACTTTTCTTATTAAATTCAAATGTATTGTTTTAATAATAAGGGGTGTTTTTTATTGGGGTATAGAACTTTAAGTTGGCATCACTTTTTTAACTGGCGGCCATTTTGTCAGCTGTCAAGTGATTAATATTTAGTTTGGTTTGCCATTTCATCATGAACAGGTTGACAAAAGAACAACGCTTGCAAATCGTGCAAATTTATTTCGAAACTAATGGTTCAGTTCGCGAAGTTCACCGCAAGCTCCGTCCATTTTATGGTCGACATAATCGTCCATCAGAGCAATTAATTCGGTTAACCATGGATCGGTTAACATGGACCATTGGATTATTTTCTTTGGGGATATGTGAAGTCGCTCGTCTACGCCAACAAACCAGAAACACGTTAGGGGACTTGGAAGCCAACATTCGAGGCGTTATTGCCAACATACGGCCCCATATGCTCGAAAAAGTGGTTGAAAATTGGACCTGTAGAATTGGCTTTATTCGAGCCAGCCGCGGCGGCCACATGCCCGAAATCATATTTAAACATTAATGGCATAAAATTATCCTTTCAATAAAGCCAAATTGATGGACATTAAAACGATTTTCTTGTGTTTTATTTCAATTCGAAGTTCTATACCTCAATAAAAAACACCCTTTATTAACTTACGAAAAGTTTGCGACTTTTTTTTAAAAAAAAAATACCCTTTTTGTGACACTTTTTTAAAAATAATCCCCTTTTTGTGCGACTTTTTGAAATTTTCAACGGTAACCCTGATTGGGTTGCCTTCAGAGAAGCCACTAACCGCAGCTTCAGTAATCTTTCCATTCCCTCAACCCAGCAGTGGCTCGCCATATTCCTGCTGGTCGGATTCCCAAGATACAGAAGCATTTTCAAAATGTCATTCGTCACTGACCCTAGAATTAGGGAAGTCAACTCTAAGATTAGTTGGTTTGTCAACGAACACCAGCGGAACAAATGGCGGGGTCATTTGAAGCAGTGCAACTTAAAATCCGAAATTGGTAAATTGTGGACAACGGTCAAGTTTCTCTTTAATCCTGAACGAAAGGATGATCGGGCTGACGTCACGTTCAATGACAGATCCAAAGCAGTCAGCGACTTATTTTAAGCGGTTGTTTATTGAGCGTTAAGGCGAAAAGTATCCGTGTCCTCGGACTCAATGAAGCACCACCGCAATTTACCGTTAGCGTAGTTGCCAATGACACAGTGCAAAGACATCGAAAGCGCTGGGTCTAGACGAAATGCTAATGTTGTAGCTCTTGAATACCCCCGGAGTAGAGTACTTGACCAAAGTGCTTAATCTGTCGTTAACCCCTTATCTAGTTCTCTATTCCTGGAAAATGGTCAGCGTGGTAACGCTTCTGAAGCCAGACAAAGATGCAAGCAAAGGCGAAAAGTACAGGGCGATCTCTTTGCCGTCGTCAGTAGCAAAGACGCTTGAAGCACTGCTATTTCCCAGCCTTATCGAACACCTTCCACATGCTGATTATCAGCAAGGGTTCGGCAAGCAGCATAGTACAACAACTGCTTTAGACGCCATCACCACACATATCAGTCGCGGCCTTAACCAGAACAAGCCCACTTATCTGTTCCCCTGGTCTCTTTGGACGCATCTAAATGGCGCTTTTTGTTCACCTGGATATCGAATCATATCCCCTTTAAATGAATAAGACTTACTTAGCAAAAAATGCATATTGTTGTTACAACAACCACAAAAAACATCCGTACGAATAAGGGTCACCCTATTGAACGTAAAATAACGCTGTACACGTTGCGTTGTTGAATTGGGAAAAGAAACCAAGAAGTTTTTTTTTTTAGTTAAATATAACCAAGCTTTACTATATTTTGAAAATTGAATTTCAAAGAGTTGTTTAATTAACCCGTATCCTGTATAAGCGGGTCAAAATTGCCCAAACCAGTTTTATTGGCGTTTATTTTTTGACCGGTTCGCAATTTCTTCTTAAAACTTCTTGACTTTTATTTATCTTACAAACATTTTATTTCAGAGTGTTGGTTATTTTTGTAGGTCTACTTGGTTGGGCCCTATGAACAATTTTGCTTACAACCATATTTGCAAATATGGTAATTCGGGAACGTATTAGTACAAGATATTCGTATGTATATACCTTTAGGGCAGTCTGTTATTGATAACATTTGTTTTCCAATCGACTAAGTATCAACAAAGGCATACAGTATTTATCGCTTATATGCACGTCAATTATAAGCATTTATCGCTTATATGCAGCATAACTGAAAGAATTTAAATTTGGTTTTATATGAACTGAGTTCTTATAAATGCACTTTCCGTTTATAAGCACTGGAATTCGTGAAAATTTCGATGTGCATATAAGCGATAAATACTGTATTTCGGAATTCTTTTATTAGCAGGAGTATTTCGTTTGTGGGATGAGATGAAGGGCAGGCCAATTTTCAAAGCAACAATGAGCCTTCGAAGACTTCAGAGGTCAGACCGCAACGAAAGACGTGCACGAGAAAAATTAGCTCCAATTAGAATTTTTTGGGCCGATGGGAAAGTAATCTGAGAAAAATGTATAACGCCGGTAAGTGTGCGACCGTATATGAGCAATTAGTCACATATCGCGGAAGATGTCCTTTCAAACAGTATATTTCTTCCAAGCCCTAAAAATATGGGATACAAATCTGCTCTCGTAGCGACACAAAAAACAACTATGTATGGTCATTGAAAGTCTATAATGGAAAGGGATGAAACCGCAAACCAGAAAAAGATCAAGGACGTCGTGTTTTGGATCTAGTGAAAGACTTAAAAGCTCGAAACATCACATGTGAAAATTTTTTAACTTCATATGAGCTCAGAGCAGAGCTGCTCAATAGAAAGCTTACCATATTTATAGTAGACACAGTTCGCAAAAACAAGACCTTTCTTCCAACAAAACTACTCAGCTTGAAAAATAAACCCTAAAACTTATCACGATTTTTTTTATCAAGAAAATAATACTGCAATCGTTGCATTTGTGCCAAAAATAGAGTTTTACTTAGCACCTTGTACCACAATGATACGGTAATCGCCAAAAATACAAAACCTGAAATCATTGATTACTTACAACGAGAAGAAATCCGGAGTTGACACCCTTGATCAATTGGTCCAAAACTACACAACTAAACGTAGATCCAATCGATGGCTACAAACCTTATGTTATAACATTTTAAATCAGCGTACAACGCCTATGTTGAATTAACTTTAATAAATACCCAAATGACGTGAGAAAAACAAGTTGTAAACAATGAAATATCTCGAAATAAATATAGTACAAAGTACCCGAGTAAATGCTCAAGATGTGAAAATTGTATATGTAGAAATCATTCTGGCACTATTATAACATGTACAAACTGCCACAACAATCTACTTAGTAGGGACATAAATACTTTTATGCTGTAAAATAAAAAGTACTGAATGTTTTGGACCAAATATTTTTTAATATATTTATTGATGTATATTGTATCCAAAAAGAATCTACTTATTTGAAATGTCCGCCTTTTGCCTTTGAACACGCCTTAAGTCGCACTGGCCAATCGTCAATAGCTGCACGAACCTCGTCCATTGGAAAATTGGCCACAGCTCGAACCAAAGCAGTCTTAAGAGATCCAATGTTGGGGTATCTTTTGTGACAATCCTTGTCCTCTAAAACCGTCCACAATTTGTAATCCAATGGGTTCAAATCTGGACTAACTGAGGGTCATTCTTCAGAGGAAATGAACGCTGGCAAATTGTTTCGAAGCCAGGCCTGGGGCGTTTTAGCCTTATGGGCCGGCGCTGAATCCTGCTTTGTTTTGGAACAGGGAATTGTTAAGAAGCTTCACAACAGCTTCCAAAACGGTTTCTTGGTAAACTTTGGCCGATGTTTTGACTCCTTGTTCGCAGAAATGCGGGTCAGTGACCCCATCGGAAGAGACACCCCACCAAACCATGACTGAAGCTGGGCGATGACCCTTTTCCACCCTTGGGATCGCTTCAGATGCTTCCTTAGACGACCGCGCATACACTCTATCATTTAGCTTGTTAAATTTTTTCATCGGTGAACAAATTTTTTCTGTGCAAGTTATCAGCGTGCTTCACCAAAAGACGTTTGCCTTTTCCAATCCTATTTATTTTTAAAGCTGCAGTCAATAAATGTCCGGTATGTCGTTTGAAAGCCCCAAGTCTTTTTTTACTGATTCGACGCATGGACTTTTGCGTGATATTCATCTCACGGGCCATGATTTTCTGTTTTCGGAGCGGATTTCTATGAATACTTGATTTAACAGCTTTGATGACAAGCGGTGTTCGAACAGAGCGTGGGTGGCCCGACCGGTGGTGGTCATTTACATCTCCAGTCTCCTCAAACAGTTTTATGCATCGGTAGACGAACATGTGGCTAATCCCTAGTGGCCGGAGCGTTTTGAAAATATCGTTTTATTTCATTTCACACTTGAGAAGCGATACGGTTCTCATTATCTGACCACTCCATGATGAAAGTTGAAACAATTTTAAACTCCCATTACAGACTAACGCTACTGAGGTTAGCTTTCAAAACCCATATGACATTAAGGGGGTATGTTCAGTTCTACTATTGAAATGGGTGTGTTCAATGTTGTAACAGTATTTATGTCCCTACTAAGTATAATACACATTTATTATAATAAACTCATATTGGGCAAATTCGACCCACAAATGCAGTATGTGGTATTATTTTTAAATACAGGATATGGGTTAAATATGTAGCATTGTACAATAAAGAAGGTATGAATATTTAAAATTTTTTCTCGTAGTAATTTTTGAATTTGAAAATTACAATTGTTGAAGTTTATTAAGTAAAAATTCTGTTTCGTACTTTCACAATAATCATCAAACACTCACAAAAATGTTTTTTTGGTATTCTCTTTCCAGTGACTGACAATCTGCGAACTATTGTAGTTGTTGTTGGGCAATTACACCATAGTTTATTGTACCATAGTATGTAGTTACTTAAGAACTGATTTTCTGAGAATTATATTTTAATTATTTGTTTCTTTTTTCCATATAACAAACAACAACAAAGCTGATCAAATTAGCTTATGGAGTAATTCACTCTTTCAATAATAATAACAACAAATCGAGGCATTACCATCAAAAAGATGTAAAGCCCATGATTTTCGATTTTCGTTTTTTAATGAAAATCGATTATTCTAGTTATTTGCAATAATCTGACAACATTTGATAACTGTATATAATGCCGTTAGAAAATTCGAGCGAATGCAGTTTTAATGTAAGTACACTTTCTTGTTAATAAAATTGTATTTAACAAAGGCATCAAAATAAGTACTTTAAGAAACAATATATTTATGTAAAAGTAAGTTTATGTTAAAAGTAAGTTTTTTTACTATTTGTTTCTTAAAGTAGTTACTTATTATGTTTAATGCATAATGCATTTTCATTATAAGGCCAGAAATATATATAGCAGCCCTCGTATAATGAAAGCGTGTATGAAAGTGGCACCAGAAATGGATATTGTTTTTTGAGGGGAGGACGGAATACGTAATGAAATCTGTATCGTTGTATTTCAACATTTAAATCTTGTGAATGAAAAGAGGACCCATTCTTCAATCAGTCTTTACTGTGATAGCTGTGCAGGCCAAAATCGAAACAATGCAATTCTTGCCACATTATTTTTTTCCTCGAAAATTCTACTTTTATAGACAACATAAAAATAACGTTTTTATTACCTGGACATGTTATGATGCCCGTTGACTCCATTCATAACACTATTAAATCTTTTGTTCGTATACTTTGGTATACTTTGATATCAAACGCTAGAACCCATCGAGCTCCTTATGAATTTAAAGATTGGAAGACTTTTTCGCAAGAAATGTTTCCACGGTCAACGAAAATATCGTTTCCAAGTTTGCGGTCTGCTTCATTTGAAAAAATAACCCTACTATGAAACTAAATATGGATATTTTGACAATTCCAAAATAATAGAATATGATCTTAACTCGATACCGGATTCCAGAAGTAACTTCGTCATAGTAACCTCTTACCTCTTAAGTTATATAATCATCAAAAAAATACAAAGGTTTAAAACCCTTTGTGATAAAACCACAATACCGGGACAATTTCTTAACGAATATTTAAATTTGAAATACGGCAAGAAGACTAAAATCATTATTTTTTAATTTTATATTTTTGTAAAGCCATTGAATTTAAGGTTTAACCAATAATTTGTATGTACTCGTATATACACATAAATACATTAAAAAAATAAAATAAATACAAATAAAAAAATTATGAATACATAACTGAAACACAAAGATATTTTAATGTAACCCCCACGACGTATAATGCTGATGATCGCCAGCATGACAGCGAAAAAGATGTAAGCGCCTAAAAATCCGTTATCCAGTAGATATGCAAAAAAAAAGTTGTTCAATCTTATTCTTATGTACGAAAATATGTTAATGTACTGAAATTCACGTCTATATAACTTTTTAAAAAGATAATTAAAAAAACCTTCTCCTGTAAAAGTTTGTTTTTGGCGCTTACATTTCTTTGGCGATAATGCCTCGTTTTTTGTTTAAATAAATACTTTCTCTTATATTCATTAATCGTACAATAGGGAAAACAATTTGTAAATGACCCAAAGGTCCATACATAGGTATTTTTAATTTAAAAGGCAGACAGTTGAAATTAATCTAAATTATTCACTGTGTTTAATCAAGTTTTGAAAATCGGAAAATAATATTTAAGTATTCGCCTCGTACTTACTAAAGCAAAAAAAAATAATATTTCCTTTCGAATTCGCATAAATGTATGAATATTTCAATATAAGCATTAGGAAAATGTATATTTTAAAACTAGCACTCGCATTTGCAATAAACATATTAGAAAATTTAAATGACTAAAAGCGCTATTAACAGGATTTGGTCCACACATACTTTACATACCCCTCTTGAATGTTTTTTTTTTTGTTCGAGAGCAGTACCGAAACGTTCAACTAATCGAAATAGAGTATTTGTTTTTATGAGGTAAAACGCAGATGCATAGGTTAAGTTAAATTCCTTTTTAAAAGCCTCAAAATTTCGGTTTTGATTTCGATAATTTCAAAAAAGATAACTGTCAATTCAAAAAACATTAACCATCGAAATTTCTTCTTTTCTTCAGTAAATGTTGCCAGGTGTGAAGGCGCCCCTTCACATCTGGCAATGCTGTGGAGTGACATTAGAACTAAACGGCGGGATTTTGCCGTTGTCGTTTAGTTATTTTCTTCATCCTTAAAAGCTTAGACGTGATCGCGATCAATAGTGAATTAAATAAAGTATTTTGCTAGATTAAAGTGTAAAAACCGACTTAAAGAGTTGTGGAAAAGATAGCTGATTAACCGTTGATTATAAAACAACTATACACTTGTTGTGCTTTTGCTTAGTTTTTGCATAAACATTTTTTTTTGCCGTTAGTTTAGGTCGTCAATTACGTTGTTCCTTCGAGTACTTGTAAGTAGGCTCAATACAGAATGTTAATGTGTGGGTGTGCGCGGAAGTGGTGTAAAGTTAATCATGAGAGTGTTTTGTTTTGTGAGAGTGTACAAATGAGCAATGAAAGGGAGAGAAAAAATGCGGCTTTCATATTGCAGTTATAGAAGTAGTTAATATGAATGTAATCTAAATAAAGGAAAAAATCCTTCAATAATTTGCGTTAAAAATTCAGTTTATTAGGTGAATACGGGTGTGCAAAATCGTTTCTAAATAATAAAGTAAGAATGGTGTTCAAAAAATGGGCAAAAATATAGAAAATGTATTTTTTTAATAAAAGAGAGGAGAAAGCCTCCAAATATGGGCATTTATTTGAAATAAAAGTGCAAAGTGTGAAAGTAGTATTTTGTGGCTGAAATTGCATCTAAAGTGGCAAGATTTAAAACAAATACGTTGGAAAAAGGTAAGTCTATACAATTTGCTAAAGTTCCTACGAAAATCCTTCAATAATGTGCGCTTTCAAATCGTTTCCAATACATAAGTATTCTCTTAGCGTTACCTGATTACGTGTATATATACTTGATTGACATAGCGAATATACAGGGTGTCCGACGGTAAGGTATTTTGTGTGTACGATCCCACGACAGCCGGTTCTATGCAACGGATTGACCCGAAGCAGATATTCTTTGGTCAAGGGCTTTCACCCCGGCACTATGTGTGCCGCTACAACAACAAATCTGTTTTTATATGTGGGCTGCTATATATATATTTCTGGCCTAATAATGAAAATGCTAATATTTATCATCAAAAATGGTTTTATTGTTTTTCAAAGTATTCTACAGCATGATTTATACATTTTTGTATGCGCTCAAACCAATTATCGAAGCACTTTTTCCACTCCGATTGAGACACAACAGCATTTTTTGGCGACGAAAACCGTTGACCACGCATTTTTTTTTTCTTGATGTGCGGAAATAAAAAGAAGTCATTAGGTGCCAAGTCAGGGCTGTACGGCGGATGACCCATCATTTGCCCGTTTTGGCCGGTCAAAACGGCGCTTGTTTGAGTCGATGTTTGAGAGCTCGCATTGTCATGGTGCACAATGATTCGTCTTCTCTTGTTCGTTTTTCGAATTTCAACGAAGACTTCAGCAAACAAATTGTGGTGTACCACTTAGAATTGACCGTCCTACGTTGCTCAAGCGGAACAGTCAACACATGACCAGTTTTGCCGAAGAAACAGGCGAGCATTTGCTTTGAAGTGCTTCTTCCACGAACAACTTTTGTTGGATTTAACTCGTCTTCGAAGACCAACACGGTCGATTGCTGTTTTGTTTCTGGCTCATACGCATAGATCCATTATTCGTCACCTGTGACGATCTTATAAACGTCTTTTGAAGCATCGCGATCGTATTTTCCCAAAATTTCTTTGCGCCTATCGACACAAGCCTTTTTTGAGCGTTTGTCAAACTGTGCGGGATCCAACGAGAACAAACCTTTTTTACGGCCAGCTGTTCTTGCAATATCGAATGTATGCTGGTAGAAGAAATGCCCAAGGATGCCTCTATCTAACGGTATATCACATGAAAATCTTGCATTATCAGTTCACGCACGGCATCAATGTTCTCTGGCACAAGCCGTTTTTAGACGATCTTCGTCTTTGAGCGAGCGTCGGCCACGATTGAATTCATTAAACCAGTTTTTACAGTGCTATAGGATGGTGCTTCATCGCCATACAAAGATTTAAGTTCATCGATGCACTCTTGTGATAATCCACGTCGAAATATGTGAAAAATGATCGCACTACAATGTTCACGAGTTAATTCCATTTTTTGCCAAATTGATTTTTTCAAGTCACTGTAAACAATACAAATGATGGTCGTACGTCAAAACGCTCTAAGAACGTATTTGTTAAAAACTGTCAAACTTTCTAATGGAAATGTCGGATGCCTAGGTCAGAAATATATATAGCAATCCTCGTAAAAAATATTGATAAATGTTTAATGTCGGGAATTATGTATGGAATACAATATCAGATAAACGTCCGCCTCTGTTAGCCTCTTAAATGCGAGCCCTTTAGAGCACATTTTTCATTACATTCTCACACATTTCACGGGGTATTTCATTAATTTCATCACGAATATTTTGTTTGAGTTGCTTAAGCGTTTCTGGTTTGTTTGCATAAACCATGCTTTTCAGAAGAAGTCCGGAGCAGTCAAATTAGGCAACCGTGGATGCCAATCAACATCAGTATTTCTTGAAATAACTTGTTGTGGAAAGAGGTCTCGCAGTACTTCCATTGTTATCATCGGTATGCGATGTGGCACCGTCTTGTTGATACCACAGATTAATCAAGCCCAAAGTATGCAGTTCTGACGTTAAAAACGTTTTTAATCGTATAGGATATCGCTCCCAATTGACAGTTACGGTTTTCAAATTCATAGAAGTAAGGTGTAATGATTCCTCCTGACCAAATTACACACCAGACTGTCACTTTTAATGGATGCAAAGGTGACTGATGAATAATTTGAGGGTTTTCCATTGCCCATAACCCACTATTATGTTTATTCACATATCCATTCAAATGAAAATGTGCCTCGTCACTCATTATGATTCTTTCATGAAAATCGGGGTTGTCAGGGGCAAGCTGTAACATCGTATTGGGAAATGTACGGCGGCGTAAATGGTCTTGTGGAAGAAGCTCTTGTGTCAACTGGATCTTAAATGGAAACAAATGAAAATCCTTGTGCAAAATTGTGGCCAAAGTTGTTCTTTGAAGACCCCAAGCTCCTGATTACGGTGTCGAATTGATGGATTGTTTTGAACACCTTGTTGAGCAGCAGTCATGTTTTCAGCCGATCTTGCTGTACGTTGTGGTCCATGCTTGGGCCAATCAGCTACAGACTTTCTTTCTTCGAAATTATTCACTACACGTTAAATAGTGCGTTTTGTCGGCAAGTTGTTTCTGCCAAAAATTTCACGTAACTTTTTATCGTCACAGTAATCGAGGATTGATTTTGATCAAATATTTTAACGATTAAAACACGTTGGTTTATCAAATATTTTTCCATAAAAGATTTGCCACGTCTCTACATCACGACTGCCTAATATGAACTGTCAAGAACAAAATGACGGCAAAACAAAGTAGTATACCTTCCCGGCGGACACCCTGTATTACAAGAAAATCTTGCGAAAAGTACTCTAATCAGTAAAATAAAAAAAAGACTAAAAGCCGGTCCTTATTGGTTGTATACGCCTGACTGATACCAGGTTTATATAAGTATGTAGAGGGTGAGCAGACAAGGACGATATAAAATTAAATTTTACTTGAACAACAACTGTTAAATATATGAAACTGGTTTGAAGGCTCTACTTACTTATGCTGGTTTTACTCGTACAACCTCTTTCAGATTTTAGTCTATTCTTGGGCGTGCTTCCTCCAGTTTTAAATACCAATCGTTACTTCAACTTTCTCCACGTGGTGCCTTTATCGGAGCCCTGTTTTTCATTGTCTGCACATTCCGTGGTCTAATGCTTCTCTGCCTGAGCAACCGTTTTCATTTGCCCGACATGTGCCAAATCACTGCATTTTGAAGAGCTTGGCTAAATTCATGTTCGATGTTTGTTCCCCCCCTTTATGATCAATTTGATTTTACGACCTCTGACCAGGTGCAACTTATTACCATGTTTCATGTTGCAGCGAAATCGACGTTCTCAGTGGTGTTATCATGGAGGCTAAACGTTTCGATCGTCCTGCCAGAGATACCATTAATACCAACTTTGGTATTAATATCCCCGATAACGATTTGGCCTGGGCAGCTGCCCCAGTTTTGTTGCCTCTGTCCTTATTTCTTGCCGATAGCAAACAAGAAGGATGAAGATTTAGTGCGGATTGTGGCCATGAGTTTGACCACAGGGGAGAACCGACAACTGCAGGTGTAATTTTAATCGCAAATATATATTTTCTTTACGCCGTGGCCGTTCCATTAAATTTTTAGGACGAAGGCGATCACATTCCAAGTGCATATGTGACGCGCAAAATAGTAAGGGACCTAAGGTTAAAAACCAGTTTTGTTCAGGAGAGCCATTTTAAAGATTAGGTCCCTTTATATATGCGCTTAAAATCGTCGACTTCACTTTCATAAAACGCGCATATCTCTGGGAGGGAACCCTTTTGGGGCATGGGATCGGTCTCATTCGATGCTCAGATGTTGTCCACATCAAAAAAGAAAAAAATGAAAATTTATTTTTTTACCCTTAGGTCCCTTTCTCTATGCGCTGTCACATATACGTAACTCGGGGTTTTTAAAACGTGTGTGACTCTTTAAAGTGAGTCACTTCTTATCATTGTTTGAACTTTTCCGGGGTACCAGCCTTTGACTGAAGAATTTAAGCTTTATATCAATCCGGTTTATAGAACCGGCTGTCGAGATGACGATTGTTGTTGTAGCGGCAAGTGTGTGCCGGGGTGACAGTCCTTGGCCGAAGAAATGCTCTTCGGGTCAATCCGGTCCATAGAACCGGCTGTCGTGAGATTGGACGATTGTTGTGACAGCTGCTGCCGGGGTGAAAGCCCTTGGCAAAAGAATTGCTGATTCGGGCAGATTCTGTCCATAGAACCGGCTGTCCAGAATTCGGTTCTTTTAATTGTGATAGATTTTTCAGAATCAAGGGTTTTTTTTAAGTCAAACTGAATTCGGAACTTTTAATTGTGATAGTTTTTTTTCGGAATCAAGGGTTTTTTGGAAAGTCAAAATAACTTCTTAATTTGATTCTGAATTGTTTTAAAATATCTGAATTTACGCATTATTTTACGTCAACGGGCTCTACTCATCCCGCGACAGCCGGTTCTATGGAGCGGATTGACCCGAAGAGCAATCGTTCAGCCAAGGACTTTCACACCGGCACACAGTTGCCGCTACAACAATAACTCATCTTAACAATGATCCGCATTTTTAAGTAACAGGTACATTGCTGGCGCAATATATTCGACAATAAACAAGTTTCCTGACAGACACTAGAGGGAATCTTAAGCTATCGTAACATCCACAAAAAAGCGCTGTTAATTGTTGTTTGTGGTCTGAAGATGGGTCCGGGCTGTCAATAGCGATTGGTACCTTAACATGACATAGGGCTTTTTGTTGCCTAATATTCAAGGGATGTCGGCAACATTTAGTTTCAGCTGGATATACAGCGCTGGATGCGCTCAGAGAAGGATACAATGGCTGCATTGAGAAATCATTTTGGTGAGCACCTATCATTGCAGCGGCTTTACTGGCATTGTTTCAAACGGTCGGTATAATTTTTGATTTTTAATTGGTCAAATATGTGCGTTGTTTTTTTGGCAATAGCATCTGTATTGTTAGCGTCGAGCACGTCTAAAATGGTTGGGTTATTTGCTTCGACTAAGCCCTGGGCGTACTGCTAGAGAAAAAACCGTGAATCGTTAATTCGCATTATCTCCACGACCAATAAATTACCCAGTTGCAAAAATTTTCCTTCACAACTTTTAGTATTGTGAAGCTAGTATAGAATGTAAAGCTATCTTGTAACCACAGCTCGGATATATCGGTGTTGTCGAGATTTTAAGGCAGAACATCTTTAAATCACTTTTTCCGAGGGTATGGCATCGATGCTTCTTTAACATTTCGAAAGAATTTTACACAGTTCAATGAAACCGGTTGTTTGATGGTTAGAGTGCACGACTATCATACAAATATGTTTAGGTTCAAATCCGGGTAAGAACATCGAAAATATTTTTCAGCGCAGGTATCAATCTCATAGCTCTACGAGGAAGAGATTAACCTCTAAGTCATGTAAAAACTACTCTATAAAATGCCGGCATTAAAAAGTAGGTCCCGGTCAGCGATTATACAAATTAAACTCGTGCATAGCTCACTGACTTGAGAGAAGTTCCCTGTTTCTTCCTCTGTGGAGGTTTAATGGAATTAAGTAGGGGATGTCGTCGTACTATATACAACAAAAACAGTCAATTGTCAGCTAATGGTCCGCTACAATACAAGGGCACATGACAATGCGACAGCCAGCGGCCCTTTGGTACTACCAAGACAATGTCCCATCCGTATCAATTTCGCCGACACCAATTCAAAGCATGACATGTGGCACATAACTTCGCTTGTGGTGAGAGGAGTCGTGGTCTACGTTATTCATCCACAGATTTATGTCATAACGATTTCAGTGCAACTTTGCTAGTCAGACCAGAGCAGCTGCCTTTAACTATTTGTGGTAACTTTTTGCTTTTGTATAATACAAACTGAGACTAATTACCAAACAGCTAATCCTTGTTGTGGTTATATATATATTTTATATATATTTTATTTTGAAGTCCTGTTCGTATATGGGGCATCGATATCCAGGTGGAGGAAAAGCGTTATTTAAACTGGATGCGTCCACAGAGACCTGGGTGTTAGCTGTGTGGGCTTGACCGGACAATTGAAGAGGGAGGTGCAGCTCGTCATGTGGTCCCGGATTGCAGGCGGGACAGATGAGCCAGAACCACGCACGTCTGTCGTGGTAGTACCTTCTACTTAGGTGAAATCTCCGGGGATGTTCCCCTAGTACTACATTCATTTCATTTCTTTATTGACATGTAATTCGAAGCCCATTGGGGCCTATTAAAGCTAAATTACAATATACATCAAAATGTTAAATAGAACATCATAAACTACTAGAAAAAATTCAGTATAAAATCAAATAAATAACATAATTTAAAATAATCCTAATATTTCCTAATAAGCCGAATACTGCTGCTGCGACTTCATCGGCGTGAATGTTATTCAGACCTGCCTGATAGTTTCGATGATTTAAATTTTCTCTCTTATACCGCTGGACCTCTCTCTCTCTAGATCATGAAGATCGTACCTGATCTGCCTGGGCGAAGGCATCGTGTCCAAGAGATAGTGCTTAGGATGACTACTGCGAAAACACCCTAGCAGGTATTGCTTAGACAACAGGATATTGTGTCTGCGCTCGGTTAGGACCTTCGTCTTCTCACATAGATGGTCCTCAGAAGACACCCTGTTTATGTTGTGAGGGCAGCATTCTGGCGTCTGATTTTTCTTTCACTGCGGTGTACTCACGCGGTGTACTTACGACCACACCGGTGCGGCGTAGTTCGCTACAGGCCGACCTATCGCTTTGTAAGAGGTCAACAAGATTTCTTTGTCGGCTCCTCAAGTACTGCCGGCAAGAGACTTGAGGATCGTGTTCCTACTTATGAGCTAAACCTTGTTTGTGCTTGTCGTTGTTGACACAAACAACGAGTTAAATATGGGCCTTGTCCGAGATAATATTTTGGTTAATATTCGTATATCCGATCTTTTAATCCAGGGAGCAATTAACCAACTTACGGCATCAATTCTTGCGTCAGCACAGTCTAACATGGATGTACATATGTAGATCCAAATCCAACCTTAAACTAAGCAGGATTAACATTTTTGGGTCTTAGTCGTTGTTCCTGGTACTAAAAATTTGCCTGCATACCAAAGGCTGGAATACGACCGACCTGTAGATGAAATTCGGGTTTTTCTTATTTTTCACACGTTCGCCAAGCGTGAAGAAGTGGCCAACAATACAGAATATTTTAATAGCTGGATGGCATTTGCAATTTTCGCTGCTTTTTTATTACTACGCATACTATTTGGCAACCTGATAATTTAAAAAATACAACGGATTATCGATAACTGCTAGCGATGGACGATATCATGAGTGCGCAACAACTCTGTTCTAAGTCTTGTGTCCAAAGCAGTGTTGCTATACTCACACAAAATGTAGAAGGAAATTTCTGGAAACTTGTTGGAAACATGTTAGAAAAGAAAATGTACCAAAACTATTTTTGTGAATGTAACGACATCAAAATCCTTATGTATGTTGGCCAAATTATCCGCATTTCATTCTTTGCAGACTTAATGACCACAGAAAAATTGATAATCGCTGTTGTTTTAGAGAGTTTAGTTGCTTGCTGCTGGCAACTCTGGCCTCAACAGATATAAATCACATACAGCTGGTTAGAAGTGAGAGGAGCTTGGAAGGTTGGTGCAGTGCTTGATTCAAACAGGTTGCACAAAGAAGGCAAAAAATTTAACAATTTTAAAAAATGGTTTTGGATTTGAACAAGAAAACCTATTTCCTTGTCACCGGAGCCTCGCGGGGCATTGGCAAAAATATTGCCCTTGAGGTGTCAACGAAACTGAAATCCGGCTCGGTCATTGTTTTGTTGGCCCGCAATGAAGAGGGTTTGCAGAAAACCAAATCGGCCGTTGAATCAAAACGCACTGACGTCACAGTACAAACATTCTCCATCGATCTGGCCGTTGCGAAAGCTGAACAATTTCAAAAGTTATTAAACAATTCGCTCTCACTAAGTCAAGCTGAGGCGAGTGGCTTCGAGAGGGCCTTTATTGTCCACAATGCCGGCACTGTGGGAGATGTATCGAAAACTGCCAAAGATGTGTCGGATACCGAGATGTGGACCAAATATTACCACACAAATGTATTCTCGACCATAGCCCTAAATGTCGAGTTCTTTAAGGTCTTCGAAAAGGTGCCAAAAGTGGTGGTGAATCTAAGTTCCAAATGTGGCATTGAACCATTTGCTTCCATGAGTTTCTATTGTTCCGGCAAGGCCGCACGTGAAATGTACTTTAATGTTTTGGCTGTGGAAGAGAAGGACACCGATACGCTGGTGCTTAATTATGCTCCTGGTGCTATTGATACCGATATGACGGTGTATGTCCAAAAGGAGACAGTTAATAAGGATTTGCATGAGGCATTCAAAAGTCAACGAGATACTAAAACTATGCTGACCACCGAACAGACTACTGGAAAGTTTATTAAGATTTTGGAAGAAGTCACCTTCGAATCTGGCGCTCATATTGATTATTGGGATTAGGCAGAGGGGGGAGATAAAAACGTGATACATGACTCAGTACCCAGCTGGTGATGGACAGTGTGCAACTACAATATGGTGCTTTATATGTAAGTTAGGCCACAAGTACATACATACGTAACAAACAACATTCCAATATTGCAAACAACTAATTTATGCTCAAATTGTAAAACATTTCATTGAAATAAATTATACACTAAAACAAGTATTTAAGTTTACAGTCATATTGAAAATAAGAATATTGAAGCACGTGACGACTGTGATCTACTTACAGTCAATGATATACTCGCAGTCAATAGCCATCAGTAAGGTTAGTTGGTAGTCCTTTAAACTTGATTTTTTTTTTTGAACAAAGTAGCTTAAGTATGACATCAGTTTTAATGTTTTAGAAATACGCAACGACAGGTTCAAAGTCCTCTTAAAGTATTCAGATTACCATTTTTGACAGTTGGTCTCCATTACTTAGTATTAAAATTAATCAACTCACAGATTTAAGACAAATAAGTTTGTAGTCGAGTTAGTTGCGCGGACACAAATATGTCGACAGTAAAATGGGATGACATTTTTGAGCTAAAAGACTTAAGAAATTAACTGAATTATATTATAAGGAGAAAAGGTTGAATTACAGGTGTGATGAATGGTTTTCTTCTCCACAGATATTGTATCACTGCTACATTCGGAATCTGCTCTCTAAAGCTTTTCTTGAGAGTTGGGATGATGAAAATAGGAAACTCTTTTGTAGAGCTAGAAATAAAACCAAGAAAGTTATAAGAAGAATTAAAATTGAAGCTCATGCCGCTCTTTTTGCCGGTACCAATAGTTCTAAGACGTTATGGAACCAGCTTTGAAATAATGGATTGCTAAGAGATGTTTCATCGCCAGAGATGGCCGTAAAGGAGTTAAACACTTTATTTATTAATAATCAACTGACTAGATCGACTGATTTAACCAAAGTTTTATTGATTAAATTACTGGGAATGGTGGGTTTTCTTTTATAACGTCTCCTCTAATGATTTGACGCAGGCTTGACCGACATAAAGGTCAAGTCTAACGCCTCTGGTTGTGATGAGATATCTCTTAAATTCTTTAGAGCAGTATTTCCCTTTATATCAAATCATCTTCTTCATTTAGACCTCCTGCTTTCCTAAGGACTGGAAAGTATTCAAAGTGACACCAATTCAAAAGAAGTCAAGCTCGAATTCTCCGAATAACTTGAGACATATTTTTATACCCTCCACCATACAATGGAGGGTATATTAGTTTTGTCATTCTGTCTGTAACACCTTGAAATAATCATCGGAGACCCAACAAAGTATATTCTTGATCCTCGTAAAATTCTAAGACGATCTAGCCATGTTGTCCGGCTGTACGTCTGCTGAAAACAAGATAGAGCCTGCATGAAAACAGCTAGGGAGCTGAAATTTGGCACAAACATGTGTAGTTAACCTAGCATGGTTGTTATTGAAAGCTCTACGGGAAGTTGGTGTTGGAGACCCTCAACTGACACAAACTCATAAAAACTAGTTTTTTATTTGGAAATATCCGCCCAGTTTCTTGAGCAAAATCACTGAAATTTTGCAATTAATAAACTCTATATATGCGCAACGGTCTATGTAAAAATGGTTTAGATTAGGCCACCATTTCTTGTTCCTCCCATACAAACGGCCTTTTGGGCCATGAGAAATAATATGACTATAACTCACCACAAACTTGACCTATCGAAATGAAATTTTACGCATCAAGATTTCTATATACAACACACTTCCATGCTGAATTCGGTTGAGATCGGAAAAGTCCTACTGGCACCTCCCACACTAACGGTCTCATGGGCCTTGAAAAATAATATGACAATAACTCACCACGCACTTGACCTATCAAGACGAAATTTTCGGCATAAATATTAATATATAGAACAGACTTTTGCGCTAAATTTGGCTAAGATCGGAAAGGCCCTACTACTACCTCCCACACAAACGGTCTCATGGGCCTTATAAAATAATATGACAATAACTCACTACAAACTTGACCTATCGAGGTTAAATTTTCTACATAAAGATTTTTATATAGAACACCTCTGCGCCAAATTCTGTTGAGATCGGAAAAGTCCTACTAGTACCTCTCACACAAACGGTCTCATGGGCTTTGAGAAATAATATGACAATAACTCACCACAAGCTTGACCTATCGAAATGAAATTTTGCACATAAAGATTTCTATATAAAACACACTTCCACACCAAATTTGGTTTTATTTGGGAATCTGGTGGAGGGTATCCAAAGTTCGGCACAGGCAAACTTAACATTTTTTACTTGTTTTGCTTCCTTTCCTGTCAAAAGATGTGGAAAATATTCTTAAGCGGCAGTTGTTAGACCATGTTGAGAGTAAATACATGCTGCATGACAGTCAATTTAGTTTTCGGGACGCCAGTAGTACCTCTGCTCTTTAAATTAACCTTACTGACTCAATAGGGACGAATACTCATGATCAAAAAATGTGTTAGGTTTTGTCTTTGGATTTAGAAAAAGTCTAATGGGGCAGATTATGGAATTTTGATAAACAAATTGCATTAAGGTTTTGGTCTTGGGAAAAGTGCCTGTAGTTTAATGCTCTCTTATTTATGTGCTAGAAAGCAGTTTGTTTGTGTCAATCGAGTCTCATCGTTTGTTTTGTCTGTTAAGAGTGGGGTCCCTCTGGGATCAGTTCTTGTTCCAGTTTTGTTTGTACTGTTTATTAATGACCTTTTCAAAAGTCTAGGTGATTTGTGTACACCATACTCTTTTGCTGATGATGTTCAGCTATTATTTTGCGGGAAAATCCAGTATTTGGATGTTTTACAAGCCAAAACTGATTATGTTTTAAAATTATTGAGCGTATGGATGTCCTATAACAAGCTTAGAATTATTACTTCTAAAACAAAGGCAATACTGTAGATCATCCACTTCTATCAAACTTGATTTGCAACACAATGGTACGTCTATAGAACTTGTTCAGAGTATTACGTGTTTGGGAATAGTGCTGGATAACAAATGTTGCTTTTGCAGCATATCGGCAGTATTGCTTCACGTATAAACTTCACATTTCGTCAACTATTCAACACCAATTTAGTTTTACCTCGTTGGGTGAAAACAAAACTAGTTCATGGCTTAACTGTGCCAAATATTTGGTACTGCCTAGAGGTACTCGTATAAAAATTGCTTTTAATTGCGCTATTTGTATCATGTGAGTCGTTTGTCGCATATTCAATCGTTTGTAAAATAATTTTTAGGTTGTTCATTTGATCAACTTGTTGACATACGATGTCTTTTGCAGTTTTATAAGGTCTACAGAAACCAATGTCCACAGTTCCTGGTTCAGTCGTTCACATTCACGCGTTCCACACGTAGTAATCAATTAATTATTCCTAGAGTTGACTGCTTGTTAGGAAAATCTTTTCAAGTCACAGTAGCTTGTTTAACAAGCTACCTGATTAGCTAAAAACGTTTAATATGTCCAATTCAACATTTCGCAAAAAGCTTCTTAGGCACTTTTAATCTTTGTAGTAGCATATATTACTTATACAACTCTTATTGTCTTCTTTTTAATAGTTTTTAAAATGCTCTGATTATGGTCTTTGTGAATTTTTTTCCCAGTAAGGGTGCCAACATTTTTTTTCCTGTTTTCTTTAAATTGGGAACATTCACTTTAGTTTTTGATTATCGTGTCTTGAATTTGCATAAATGTACAACATTTTTTAATTCTTATTTATGAGTATTCTATATACATATATATTTTTTTCTACTACTATTATTGAGTAACTGTTAAACTTGAATTTTTTAATACTTTAAAATGTTTCTTTAGATTAATTCTATCTAAGCTGTAGTTTACTGTAATTAGCTTATCGGCCGAAAGGCTTCTTAATTACGGAAAATGTAAATAAATATATATTTATAAAACTACTCAAAGTTATACGAATGCAAATAAGGCAGTACTTCATAGAGTTATGCGCTATTTATATTCTGTTAAACCGTTGCTCACAATCACAAAGTTTGTGAAAGTTCCTTTGTGGAATTTGTGCACCTTCGGGTGCTATACTTTTTTTACAAGATATATAATGTTCCTAGCAAATTTATTTGTCTTCGATCACTCAATTCGAAACAGACAGTTCATTTTTCCGCATATGGATCGATCATTCCTCGTAAAAGTAGCCCGACTATTTAACAATCTTAAAATGTTTATTTTGTTAAAAAGCCATGACTTTTCGCAAACATTTAATGAAACATTTTCGTAATGTTTTTTTTTATATTTTTTCCTTGGTTTCTTGATTAACACTTATATCTTTCCATCAGGTTTTTTCACTCTTCTATTAAGAAAATGTAGAATTATTTTAATTTTTATTATTTATTTTATACTGCATTTTTTCTAGTAGTTTATGATATTCTATTTAACATTTTGATGCATATTGTAATTATGCTTTAATGGGCCCCCAATGGACTTCGAATTACATGTCAATAAAGAAATAAAATGAAAACGACCAAAAAATTTAACCTTATCCTGTTAATCTTCACACCATTGTTCATAGCCCAAAAATCAGTATCAAGTCATCCTTGCAGCTCCTGGCATAAGATCAAGGCTACCATTTGTCCTTTCAGAAGACATGTCCTCGTTGTGTACCTCTGTCATCTCCTATTTTAAGCGAAAGTGGCATTTTTCAGTGCTAAAAAACGACCAAGGAAAATCTAAATTGTCTGCTCTTAGATGGTTAGGCAATATGACGCATGTAAGATGATATACAGGGTGACTCATTCACGACTGGACAAATTTTAACAGCGTATTTGTTTTTATTATTCAGGGCTATCATAGAAACCAATGTTGTCACTATTGGTTTTGAAAACGATAAGAAAACAATGCTTTGGTATCATGAAAACCAATGTTATTGGTTTTATCAGCAACAGATGATTCGAACATTGGTTTTATTTACATTCGAAATGGACAAAACCAACTTGGTTTCATGACACCAAATGAAACCAACATTGGTTTGAAAAAACGACAATTAGCAAAACCGACATGGTTTCTATGACAGCCCTGATTATTTTTTACTCAGGGCTGGTAATTTAGAAAACATAAGAGGTAGGGCCGTCTTTTAAGATAGAAAAAATCGACCACTGGTTCAGAACTAAACAATTTTACCCTAGTGCCCTCCGACCACCAATCCGAAAATTTTCAAACAGCTACCATTTTGCCCCTTACATTTTCAGGTATGGTCGTAGTTCGACATATTTTCATAAAATGAGCCAAGGAGTATGCTGGTAAAATTTTTCCAGTGGTGAATAAATTACCCTGTATATACTACTTGTACAAAGTTCTATTTCAAATTTAAAACCTGCATAAGCCGCATCCTAAAGACACTTCTGCTGAACTTTAGCACAACGTAAAGGTCAAAGTTTACGAAATGAATCTTTCCTAAGGTCCGTCTCGATTTATAGTTCTGCCTCTATCCGAGACAGATTTTAAGTCCAATATTACTCAAATTTTGCGTAGAGCAATTTTAAAGACAACTCTGGCAATGCTGTTTAAAGGACCTCCCGCTCTACAAAACAAAAAAATTAGATCCCATAACGCAGTCACGCAATAAAACGCTCCTTGTGGTTAATTTTTGCGGATGCAGGGTTTCTGATGTCGAACAATTGCAGACTGTGTTCGATCTAATTTTGCTTGTTGGCATTGCCGCAGAGTAAAAAATGAGCCTAAGTCTGAGATGACTTTTGGCCAAAACCCGGATCTCCAGCCAACAGTGTCAGCGCCCCATTAGCGAACTCACGGATTGGTCATAGCTGTCTGCCTTTATTTTTTGTCTCAGCACAAATTTAGGAAATATAAATATTTAACCGCCACATAAGCCGGCTTGACTCTCTGACGATGCAAAATAAGCCGGCTTGTCTCTCTGACGATGCCAAATTGAGCTTACTGGCGGCTAGCTGACATTTGTGTCTTCATCTTTACTGGCCGTTACGACGGGTTCTCATTCTCTTTGCATTGATCTCTGGCTCACACTTAAACTTTTCTACTTTGCGTCCCCACTGACGAAAATCTAGTTGCGTATTTAATTAGATAATAGATTATGGAAGTTTCCACACGTTCGGCAGGCTTGATATGATGTAAAAAGAAATGGCAAACCTTACTGAATATTTTGACTGCTGGATGGCATTGTGACAGATTTAGTAATTGAAAACAGAATATAGCAATTGGAAAAGACATCACTACTATATGATTTCCTTTAAAAGATGGCCCTATCTCTTAACTTTCCAAAATTACCGCTCCAAAGTTATGACTATTTGACTGAAATATGAATGAATCACCCCGTATTTACATATGAACTAATTAAAATTTCGTCCTTGGTCCTAACTTAAACAGTATGAGAGTGGTTCTGAATAGATCAGTATAAAAACACGGGGTGTATATCCGCTGGGTTCAAAACTTCAGCACTAATCAGCAAGGCGTAATACCCTGTAACACAATGTGATGCAGGGTATACAAATTTTCTCCGAAAATGTGCATACCATGGCATGTCCTTTTTTCAGTTTGAATGCCCTTTTTACCAAAAGTTTCTGATGGTATTTCAGCATAGCATTGGCGTTTCAGAATTACCGCGGAACTAACCGCAGTTCACAAATGTTTATCGCTTTAAGAGAGCAACGACGTTTTGAATTGTGAAATAAATTTTCAACAAACGCCTACCCTAATGCGATTGTAGACAATTTAAACAGTTTTTAAAACAAAACAGATTTAACAATTGTCCTTCTTAATGTGTTTATATTGATTCGCTGGTCACTGTCGCATTCGTTTATTCTTATTAAAAAATTAAAGTCTAAAAGAAATCTGCTGCCTTTAAACGTTTTGTGGTGGGTATCTGCAATAAGTCATCCGTTAAAGTTCCTCCCGATGACTCCATCGCCGCTGAGGACGATTTCGCCATGGCCCTCGGTGATGGTTTGATAATTGATTTTTTGACCCCCACATTCGGCGTAGTTTTTGCCATCTTTGCCTTTAGGGCTGCCTTTGAATGCGGCGTCCTCAAGGGTGATGGTGTCATCGGGCTGGGTGTGGAACGTATGCCTAATTTCATTGTTGCGAGATTTCTGGCGGCTGGGGACATCGAAGCCAAACGTTCCATGTTAGAGCGTATGAATGGCGATGATATATTGTTGCGAGCCGTATCTTTAGCCCTTTGCTTTTGTGCTCGCATTTTTTCGCCCACTTTTTCGGCTAAGGCTAGTGCTATTGATTCTCGACGTGAGTTTTCATTGATTTTAAATGAAGGCCCCACATCCGAACGAACTGGTGTATCGGAGCCATCCAAGCGGAAGGGAGTGCCTTCGATTTCACCCCATGTCATAAGGGGCGAGAAAGCTTCGCCTGGCCTGGGAGAAGGTGTTTTCAGCAAATCGAATCGATTCACCTGTTGAGGTACTGCGGCATTGACTTCCGTCTCATTTGAAGTGCTCTCACTATTGGCACTGTCTGCTCCCGACTGGGAGTCAGTTTTCTGAACCATTTTTTCTTCTGCTTTGAATGGATTGCAGTGCAGTCGCGTGGCATTGTGTTGTATCGCCTGTCTACGATTGGCCATTTCAATTTTTTC